>OZ029914.1:34065423-34765423 GCA_964023275.1 Norana najaformis | reverse complement strand
CCATACACCTTTTGTGGCCACACTGATGCTGCGTGTTACTAGACACTGCACACACCTTTTGTGGCCATACTGACGCTGCGTGTTACTAGACACTGCACACACCTTTCGTGGCCATACTGATGCTGCGTTTTACTAGACACTGCACACACCTTTTGTGGCCATACTGACGCTGCGTGTTACTAGACACTCCATACACCTTTTGTGGCCATACTGACGCTGCGTGTTACTAGACACTGCACACACCTTTTGTGGCCATACTGACGCTGCGTGTTACTAGACACTGCACACACCTTTTGTGGCCATACTGACGCTGCGTGTTACTAGACACTCCATACACCTTTTGTGGCCATACTGACGCTGCGTGTTACTAGACACTGCACACACCTTTTGTGGCCATACTGACGCTGCGTGTTACTAGACACTGCACACACCTTTTGTAGCCACACTGATGCTGCGTATTACTAGACACTCCATACACCTTTCGTGGCCATACTGATGCTGCGTGTTACTAGACACTGCACACACCTTTTGTGGCCATACTGACGCTGCGTGTTACTAGACACTGCACACACCTTTTGTGGCCATACTGACGCTGCGTGTTACTAGACACTGCACACACCTTTTGTGGCCATACTGATGCTGCGTATTACTAGACACTCCATACACCTTTCGTGGCCATACTGATGCTGCGTGTTACTAGACACTGCACACACCTTTTGTGGCCATACTGATGCTGCGTATTACTAGACACTCCATACACCTTTCGTGGCCATACTGATGCTGCGTGTTACTAGACACTGCACACACCTTTTGTGGCCATACTGATGCTGCGTATTACTAGACACTCCATACACCTTTCGTGGCCATACTGATGCTGCGTGTTACTAGACACTGCACACACCTTTTGTGGCCATACTGATGCTGCGTATTACTAGACACTCCATACACCTTTTGTGGCCATACTGACGCTGCGTGTTACTAGACACTCCATACACCTTTGTGGCCACACTGATTCGTGGAGTCATATACGACAAGTGTAGAGTGCGACCTTGTAGTTGGATCCGTTGGGCAGTTTCTACGACAATGGTTTCACAACGAACTGATGAATGTTCACGAACTGACATTAATGCCTTTGTGTCACATTCGACAAAGCAGCTCTTCGTTTTCAATACACGATCCAAAAGACCGACCGACTGAATCTTCTTCCCATCGGATCCACGTAGAAGCGGACTCCTGTCGAAGATTTGCCTGTCTTTATACTCTGAAATTGAGTGAATTTTGAACGAACTGCGTTCAAGTATTCCACGCAGAAATGATCAGATAGTAAATGATTAATGAATATTCATATGCATGAAATAGTCCATCAGCATTACGAATCTTTACGGTAGGCTATCATTCCCTGTGTACATACAAAAGCAAAATTCCTTTGAAGCTTGTGTTTCAGTATTGCGCCTGATGTAATTTCGAACTGAAGGCCAATAAAAGACCAAATAACGAAAGAGAAATAAACGCTCTGGCTTTGAATGTTGAAGTAGTATCTGTCATTCGGTTTTGACCAAGGTGATTGATGCTTTGTGGAATTCCAGGAAACTCCATTGACCTTCTGAGAATTCAAGAGTTTTAGGGGACTATAAACAGATTCAGCTTTGAAGTGAAGCACTCTTAACAGAGGCGACTTCCTATATACGAACGATAGTCATACGAACAGAATGCGAAAGCTATTCAAGACTTCATTTCTCCTTTCATTTTCACGTTTAAGTAAATGCAGTGAACCTTATGAATTTATTAAAATAACAATAAGAACAGCAACAATAACAGCAACAATTATATTAATACTGAAAATGATAATGATGATAATAAGGAGGAGGATAATAATAAAATAATGATAATGATAATAATAATGATGATAAAAAAAGAAGAAGAGAAAGAAGAGGAGGAGAAAGAGGAAGAAAAAAAGAGGAGGAGAAGAAGAAGAAAGAAGAAAAGAAGAAGAAGAAGAAGAAGAAATATAAAAGTAAAGTTAAGATTAGCTACGAAAGTCCATTCTTCGTCGAACAAAATCTATTACATTTAGGTGATAAACTAAAAGATTACAAAAACTGCTCGTGTTTCATTTCGTTCTCCAAGTATTCCATTCAAATCTAAAGAAATCATTTCAAGCACAACAAATAAGAACAAAGCTCAACAGTAACAGCACAGCAATGCTTGAGCTCAGGGATCGAACAGCAGCCGTTGTACACAATGTAAAACACCAACCACTGAGCCACGAAAGCCATATGTCAGGTCGTGTACTGCGCTGACGTCTATTCTCGGTCGACGTACTTGGATTAATTGTACAATAAACTGCGTATCGCGCCAGGCAGACGTCGAAGCAAAGTGAGCCCGAATTGTCCCGAATGGAGCGTGTCGTGCCATCCGCAAGCGACCAGGTCGACTTCCGTGCAGCTGCACCAGCTGTGCTTCTAACGAAGCGCTATAAAATTTATCAACTTCATTTTATTGTGCGGCCGCCACTCGCAGCCCGTACCTTGTGCCGTTGGCGCGCGTTAACACGCCCGAAGAAAGCTCTGAATTAACGAGACGCCGGTCGTAAGACGTCGGATTGAAGGGTGAAAGTAGGAAGGAGTCGGGAAAAGGAAGAAGGAAGGGGAAAGGCAGACGAGGAAATAGCTGAGGTAGCGGCAGGGAAGGAGTGAAGGTGGGGAAGGACGGAGGGAAGATTAGATAGAAGGAAGATTGAGGCAAGAAGACAGAGATTGATGGAAGGAAAGGGAGAGGAGGGGAAGCAATGAATCGGGGATTGAGGGAGGGAGGCAGGGAAGGAGGACGGAAATCATTAAGGGCAGGAAAAGGAGGATGAGTGTGGAGAGCGAAAGACGATGGCTTATAGAGGACTTGGCTTCTTGGATTCATACCTTCATGACTTTCTGGCTTCGTGGCTCTTTGAATTCTTGACTTCTTGGCTTCTTGGCTTAATGCCTTCGTGGCTTCATGGCTTCTTGGTTTCATACCTTTGTAGCTTCATGGTTTCTTGGCTTCTGGCTTTCTGGCTTCTTAGCCTCATGCCTTCGTAGCTTCGTGGCTTCATGGCTTCTGGCTCTTTGGCTTCTTGGCTTCATGCCTTTGTAGGTTCATGGCTTCTTGGCGTTCTGGCTTCTTGGTTTCGTGGCTTTAAGTCTTGGCTTCTGCTACCACGTCGACTGACAATGACGAAACATAAAGAACGTCACAATAGCCCGTCCAACGATGACCTACGACTGACCAACGACTGAACGACGCAAAAGGCAGAGACACAGAGAGACACGCAGACAGAGAGATAGACAGAAGCAGACACAGAGACAGCCACAAAGAAAGAAAACAAAAAGAGGCAGGAACAGATACAAAGAGCGGCAGAGGCAGAGAGACAGACAGAGAGGCAGACAAACAGAGGCAGAGACAGACAGACAGAAGCAGAGACAGGCAGACAAAGGCAGAGACAGACAGACAGACAGAGGCAGATACAGACACATAGACAGAGACTGACAGATAAGCAAAGACGCAGAGACGGAAACGGAAACCGATATCGAGTCAGCTGCACGGAGGACGACAGGTGCAAAGACAGAAGCCGAAGCATGCAGGGCGGGCATTCAAAGGGCAGCCGATGGGAATTTATCAAAGTGGAAGCGGTGGGCATTCAAATGGCAGCCGATGGGCATTTATCAAAGTGGAAGCGGTGGGCATTCGACGGGCAGGTGATGTTCAGTGACATGGCATCGGACATCGAAGTGTGGCGTCTTCTTGTCCTTATCGTTTGATTCCTCGTCTTCTATGGCCAGCAAGCACCTGAAATTCATCCAAGGGAAATGACTGCCGTCTGCGACCCTCCCTCCCTGCCTCTCTTCGTCCCTCCCTTCGTCCCTCCCTTTCTCCGTTTATTCCTCCCTCTCTCCCTCCCCCCTACCTCCCTTACTTTCTCTATCCTTCTCACTCTCCCTTTGTCGTTGGTTTCGTGCTTAGCTGCAATTGCACACGACAGCTATTTGGCTGGTGGTGGTGATGCTGGTGGTGGTGGTGGTGGAGGGGGAGGGGGAGGGGGAGGGGGAGGTGGTGGTGGTGGCGGTGCGTGTGGTGCGACTTGTAGACGGAATAATTGGTCTTGGCTTCTATTCATGTATTCATGACTTCAAAACAGTTTGTTGATCTCTACACCACAGACGAAGGACATGAAGGGCTCACGGGAACCGCAAACCGGGACTTACTGTCTACACAGACTTACGTTACACTACATACATACATACATACATACATACATACATACATACATACATGGGTCTGTGAATTCATTAGATGTCGTTTTGCGTTTATTTGAAAGGGTAGATCGTGGTGCCAGAGGGCATTTCGAGTCCCCCTCCCACAGAGTGTCAGCGGAGAGCAGCAGGTCTCCCTCAGGATGTTTTGTTTGTCTTCCTCCTTCCGAATGTCTTCGTTAGGATTATCCAACGGACTCGTTTCTAATCCGCAGATGTCCGAGCTGAGAGATGAAAGCGGGGAGCAGAGCCCCGACATAATGCACAAGGCTTCGTGTATCCCGGGCTAATTATCAGTCCAGCTGTACAGACAACGGGAATTGACGATGGCGCGGGGCAAGACAAGGAGGAAGCTACAGGAGGAGGAGGAATAAGAGGAGCATGAGGAGGAGGAAGAGGAGAAGAAAGGGGAAGATGCAAGACAAGTAGAAAGCTACAGGAGGAGGAGGAAGAGGAGGAGGAAGAGAAGAAAGAGGAAGATGCAAGACAAGGAGGAAGCTACAGGAGGAGGAGGAATAAGAGGAGAATGAAGAGAAGAAAGATGAAGACGCAAGACAAGCAGGAAGCTACAGGAGGAGGAGGAATAAGAGGAGAAGGATAAGGTGAGAAGGAGGATTATGAGGATGAAAGGATCAGACGGAGAGGGAGAGAGGGAGAAATGTAGGAGAAACAAGAGAATGATGTGCATTTCAGAGTTATTTCAAAGGCGCTATATTATGTGTCTTGATGCATACATAAATACATACATACACACATACATGCATGCATACATAAACACATAGATACATACATGTATGCATACATATCTACTTCCATACATACATACATACATATATAAACATGCATACATACATACATTCATACATACATGCATACATTCATTTATACATGCATACATACATACATACTTTTATACATACATACATACATACTTTTATACATACATACATGCATACTTTTATATATATATACATACATACATACATATATTCATGAGAAGTAGGAGGAGGAGGAGTAGGAGTAGGAGGAGAGTTGTAGAAGCTTCTTAGAGTCGGGTGCGTTGGAGAAGATGCTGTTGTTCCTTCTGTTGGTCCAATTAGTTGTCGTCGAGCGATGGTTGACATCGATTCCGTTGGGGCAACATTAAGCACCTTTCTAAACATCTCGTTAAACCCTCTCTAGGGGTCGTCTCTTTCATCTGACATACATGTCATCCTCCGCAATCATCGCTCAACGTCTTCCCTCTTAACCTCATCTGCGACCAGCTGCAATCAGGTCTCTCATCAGCCATCTCCTAACAATACATGACGGCGATGGTGATGGTTGTGCTGGTGCTGGTATAAAGGTGATGTTGTGTTGTTAGTGATGGTGGTGGTGATGGTGGTGGTGGTGATGGTGGTATTGGTGTAGGTGGTGTTGGTGGCATTGGTGGTATTGGTGTAGGTGGTGGTGCAGGTGTAGGTGTTGGTGTTGGTGGTGGTGTGGTGGTGATGGTGGTATTAGTGTAGGTGGTGGCGGTGTTGGTGGTGGTGGTGATGGTGGTAATGGTGTAGGTGTAGGTGTAGATGGTGGTGGTGGTGGTGATGGTGGTGATGGTGGTATTAGTGTAGGTGTTGGTGGTGTTGGTGGTGGTGGTGATGGTGGTATTGGTGTAGGTGTAGGTGTAGATGGCGGTGGTGGTGGTGATGGTGGTATTAGTGTAGGTGGTGGTGTTGATGTTGATGTTGGTGGTGATGGTGGTATTGGTGTAGGTGTAGGTGTAGATGGTGGTGGTGGTGGTGGTGATGATGATGAAGATGGATTTGTGGAATAAGCAGTTGTTGTTGCTGTTGCTGTTGCTGTTGCTGCTGCTGCTGCTGTTGTGGGATGTGTGTTTATCCGTGTCTGTTTGGACGTGGCTGATAATGATGATGATGATGACAGTGGCATTGGGCTGATGGATCACAGATGAATTGCTGAACAAACAGTTCAGTCGTTCATCGCACTCGCTTCGTCATCGTGGTGACAAAGACAGGCAGCGGATGGGCAAAGGGGGGAGGCACGGACCACGGATGCAGAGACAGAGAGACGGACACATAGGTGAGGATGCAGAGAGGACGATAGGGAGGAGGCACACAGAAAGATGGACATGAGGAAGGCAGGAAGCAGGAGGGAATGTCGTATACGAATGCCTTTTTTATTGTTACGTGTCTGTGTGCGCGCGCTTGTGTATGTGCGCGTGTGTGTGTGTCTGTGTGCGTGCGTGTGTATGTATGTGTGTGTGGGCGTGTCAAACGTGAATTTCGCATTGCAACAGCTTAACAGCTCTCAGATCACTCTGAAACGTGGCGCTATAGGGACGGTATAATAACGGAGAAGGAAGTCGAAGCAGAGAGAAGAAAGAGAGATAGAAAGAGAGAGAGAGACAGGCAGACAGACAGAGAAGAAAGAAAGAGAGAGAAAGAGAGAGAGAAGAAAGAAGATAGAGAGAGAAAGAGAGAAGGCGAGAGACAAAGAGAGATAAAGAGAGAAGGAAGAGATAGAGAGAAAGAGAGAGAAGAAAGAAGAAAGAGAGAAAACGAGAGACAAAGAGAGAGTGAGAGAAAAAGAGAGAGAGAAGAAAGAAATAGAGAGAGAAAGAGAGAGAGAAAGAGAGATAGAGAGAGAAGAAAGAGAGAGAAAGAGAAGAAGAAAGAGAGAAAGCGAGAGACAAAGAAAGAGAGAGAAATCGAGAGACAAAGAAAGAGAGAGAGAGAGATAGAAAGCGAGAGACAAAGAGAGAGTGAGAGAAAAAAGAGAGAGAAGAAAGAAATAGAGAGAGAAAGAGAGAGAGAAAGAGAGATAGAGAGAGAAGAAAGAGAGAGAAAGAGAAGAAGAAAGAGAGAAAGCGAGAGACAAAGAAAGAGAGAAATCGAGAGACAAAGAAAGAGAGAGAGAGATAGAAAGCGAGAGACAAAGAGAGAGTGAGAGAAAAAAGAGAGAGAAGAAAGAAATAGAGAGAGAAAGAGAGAGAGAGAAAGAGAGATAGAGAGAGAAGAAAGAGAGAGAAAGAGAAGAAGAAAGAGAGAAAGCGAGAGACAAAGAAAGAGAGAGAAATCGAGAGACAAAGAAAGAGAGAGAGAGAGAGAAAGCGAGAGACAAAGAGAGAGTGAGAGAAAAAAGAGAGAGAGAAGAAAGAAATAGAGAGAGAAAGAGAGACAGAGAAAGAGAGACAGAGAGAGAGAAGAAAAAGAGAGAAAGAGAAGAAGAAAGAAGAAAGAGAGAAAGCGAGAGACAAAGAAAGAGAGAGAGATATAGAAAGCGAGAGACAAAGAGAGAGAGAGAGAGAGAGAAAGCGAGGGACAAAGAAAGAGAGAGAGAGACAAATAAAGCGAGACACAAAGAAAGAGAGACAAAGAGAGAGAGAGAGAGAAAGCGAGGGACAAAGAAAGAGAGAGAGAGAGAAAGCGAGGGACAAAGAAAGAGAGAGAGAGACAAATAAAGCGAGACACAAAGAAAGAGAGACAAAGAGAGAGAGAGAGAGAGAGAGCTATGGAAATGGATGGATCGAGTAGAGACGAGAGTAGTGGCTGGTGTCATCAGGTGCGCGTGACGGCAGTTATGGATTTTGTCATCGGAGCGCTAGATACGGGAGAAGGCGAGCTGATCTTGAGAGAACTGTTGACGTATTCGGCTCCGTCAACAGACGACCATTAACGCATAGAATAGGACTGTACACAAGCACGACCCGATGATATAGCGCCATCAACGGAAGGACGACGATAAGCAACGTAGTACAATCCGTCGACAACCATCTCGATCGCTGCCCCTCCCCGGCTGCTGCAGCTGATGGCTAATAATTCCTCGTTTGTTTAGCTCCATTAATGTATCAATGTGTGGGTTGTTTGCGCAGATCGTGTCAGAACCAAAAGGCTGGTGCTTTCTCTGCGGATCGATTGGGTTGTAAACTCTGAACCAACACAGCCACCTGTTCAGGCGTTCAATGAGCTAATCGTCTGTGTTGTCTCAGTAGGTGTTGTCTCAGTAGGTTGTATGGAGACAATGAAAACTGACGATGCCATTGTTAGTGCTTTTCCACGGGATCCCTGTTCTTGCATAAACGCTCAGCACATTTACGTCATCTGACAATTTATTTGTCACTGTTCATCTGCCAAATTTCAGCCCCCTCCTTTGAGCTTCGCCTTCTTTTTGTTACATTATGCTTTCTGCGATGCCGGCATAGTGTCCACCACCACCACCACCACCACCACCACCACCACCACCACCACCACCACCACCACCACCACCACCACCACCACCACCACCACCACCACCACCACCACCACCACCACCACCACGTCGACCACTAACTACTACTACTGCTTGATCTTCTTCTTCTTCGTCTCCTTCTTCGTCTTCTTCGACCGCTTCCTCTCTCCCTTAACTCCCGAATTCTCAATCAACTCCGATCCTTCCTGTTTCTCCTTCTACTTTTCCTCCTCCTTCTCCTCCTACTCTTGCTCCTCACCCTACTCCTCCGTCTCTTCCTTCTCTTAATTATCCTGTTCCTGCTCCAGCCTTTGTTTGTTACAGTCCTATTTGTTCTTCTTCTCAGTCTGATTCGTTTGTCGTTTTAAACCTGATGCAGTCAGTTCCTCTGAAGTCATCCTTAACTTCGTTACAGTCCCAGCTGACTTCGTTGTCTATTCTTCTTCTTCTTCTTCTTCTTCTTCTGCTGCTGCTGCTGCTGTTGCTGCTGCTGCTTCTTCTTCTTCCTCCTCCTCTTTTCTTCTTCTTCTTATTCTTATTCTTATTCTTCTCATCCTCCTTCTCCTCCCTCTCCTTCTTTCTTCTCCTCCTCCTCCTTCTTCTTTCTTCTTCTTCTTCTTCTTCTTCTCCTCCTCCTTCTCCTTCTTTCCTTACTCTTCTTCTTCTTCTCCTTCTTTCCTTTTTCTTCTTCTTCTTCTCCTCCTCCTCCTTCTTTCTTCTTATTCTTCTTCTCCTTCTTCTTCGTCCTTTGCATCTTCTGTCACTCACTGTCTTTCGTCTGCTGCTGTATCTGCGCTCAACAGCAGCGGACGTGTGAGGAATTGCGCGACTGAACGACATGTTTCTTCAGCCGAATTGAATTCGATGTCTTATGTTCGGCCGCTGATTATTGCTCAACGAAAGTCGTTGGTGCATTCGGCGCCCGAGGCAGTGAAACGACGGCGCAATTGCTAAACAAAAGCAACGTCTGAATTAGAAAAAGAAGAAGACAACGACGACGAAGATGATGCTGATGATGCTGATGATGCTCATCCTTCGTTGGTTCCTTTGACCCCGAGCGACGAATAATGTCTCAGCAGAGCAGGAGAATGTCGCAAGGCAACGGACACAAACGATCAAGGAGGCATACAGACAGACATTTAAGTCGAGGGAGACATACAAACAACTTGACAAAGAAGCATACAGCCAGACAGATGAATAGACAGACATAATTGTAATTGGCAATTTATATTGCGCCGCTACTGGTGAAGATAAACAGTGGCGCTATCAACGCCATTCTACAATTAATGTTAAATGTCATTAAGAATAGAAAGTTCATCAGACTGCAACGCAGAAAAAACTCAGTGCAGGGAAGGACACATCCAGACAGAAAGACAGAGACTTACAGACAGACTACAGCACACAGACACATAAGAAGGTAAAGGAGTAAAGAAGCTTACAAGCAGACAGAAGGACATAGACATATATAAATAGCCTGCAACACAGAGAGATTAAGTTAGTAGCAGGACATGGAAGCATACAGGAAGATAGACTCACGAATAAAAGCGGAGATGGCAGGACAGCGGATGCAAGAAGATAAATGAGATATAGAAATATAGAGAGATACAGAAATATACAGAGGGAGACAAAGAAGCATAGAGACACAGACAGAATACCTGTTGCCTCTCCCTCTGTATATCTCTGTCTCTGTCGCTGTCTGTCTATCTGTGTCTGTCTGTCTATCTGTGTCTGTGTCTGTCTGTCTGCCTGCCTGTCTGTCTGTCTGTCTGTCTCTCTGTGTGCTTCTATCGCCTCTTTTATCTGACCTGACTCTGCTCGTTTAAACCCAGGCCATGAAGAGAAGTCAGTCAACTTAAGTAGGACTGCAAGGCCGTCCTTGCTTTTTCTTTCATCCATAAGCACACGTCCAATGAATCAGTGACAGACGCGCATGCAACCACACATACGTATCTATAGCGACGGAGAGAGATAGAGAGATAGACAGAGACAGAGAGACAGAGAGACAGACACAGAGCGAGTAGGGTACTATTCGATCAATTATTTAACGAGGTCCTTAAGCCTTGTCTTAGGAAAATTCACACGTGATGGGAGACTATCCTTTGGGATTAGTACAGCGAAAAATCTCTCCGTCTTGTCATTGGTTTCGTCCTTAACAACTGTCTGCTGGATAGAGTCAGCCTGTCTATCAGTCGGAATTCTCCGGACCTTGTAGTCGGTCTGTCTGTCTGTGTCTGTCTGTGTATGTCTGTCTGTTTGTCTCTGTCTGTCTGTGTCTGTCTGTGTCTGTCTGTGTCTGTCTGTGTCTATGTCTGTCTGTGTCTGTCTGTGTCTGTCTATGTCTGTCTGTCTGTCTGTGTCTGTCTGTCTGTGTCTGTCTGTCTGTGTCTGTCTGTCTGTGTCTGTCTGTGTCTGTCTGTGTCTGTCTGTGTCTGTCTGTGTCTGTCTGTGTCTGTCTGTGTCTGTCTGTGTCTGTCTGTGTCTGTCTGTGTCTGTCTGTGTCTGTGTCTGTCTGTCTGACTGTCTGCCTCTTGCTGTATGCCTGTCTGAATGTCTATCCAAAATCTCTGTCTGTCTCTCTGGTTGACTGGCTGACCGACTGGCTTACTGGCTGGCTCTGTTATTGGCAGTCTATCTGACTATCTATCTGACCGTCTTTTCTGTCATTCCGAAATCCCAGACCGAGTTGTTTGGTTGTCTCGATTCTGTCTGCCTCACTTTCTCTATGTCAGCATATCTACTTCATGCAAGAGGTTAGAGTTCATATAACTTGAGATGCCTGCAACATTTCCTCTCTCCTTCCTCTGTCCTTTTTCCTGCTCATTCTTTCAGCAACTAACCTAATTGATCTCCAAACTGCTCTTCCTCGCGGTTCCACCTCCCCAATTCTCTTCCTACTTCCCACTATTTTCTCCTCTTTTCTCTTTCTCCTTTTCCTTCTAATTTCTCCTCTTTTCTTCTTCTCCTCGTCCTTTCTCTCGTTCTTCCTCCTCATTCCTCCTCCTTTCTCTTTCTCCTTTTCCTTCTTATTCCTCCTCATTCTTTCTTCCTTTCCCGCTCGCCTTGCAATCCGTTTGCAGGATGTTTTTCGATGTCTGTTTTAATAGGAATTTATCTGCATTCTAATGAATCGAATGAATAGTGAAACGTCACATAAAGAAAGCGAACAGCGAAGTGGGCGGCCAAACCAGAGGAGGGAGGGGACTCGCCACACACGACGTCAGGTGTCCGAGAAGACACGACACTCCCTATGGCCGGCCACTGACCCGAGGGAGGCAGGGAGGCAGAGAGGCAGACAGCCAGGGAGGCAGGGAGGCAGACAGCCAGGGAGGCAGAGAGGCAGACAGCCAGGGAGGCAGGGAGGCAGACAGCCAGGGAGGCAGGGAGGTAGACAGCCAGGGAGGCAGGGAAGCAGGAAGACAGACAGCCACGGAGGCAGACAGCCAGGGAGGCAGAGAGGCAGACGGACAGAGGCAGGGAGCAATTTCTTCTCTCGGTTTTCGTAACAAACACGCAGAGGCTTCTCTTCTCGAGTACAAATTGTTTCCTTTTCGATTTCATTAAATTTTAACTTCTTTCCTGTTTTGCTTGCGAAATTCGCAAAGGAATATGAAGTCAGTGCTTGTTTTATGCTTCACGAGGCAACCGGTGTTTTTGTCCATTGACGGCGGACTCTTGTTGCTCTCCCTCTATACAACGCAGAGAATAAGACAAGTTTAAGGCCAAGTCTCTAAGACGGTCGCTGTCTTGATAAATATGACCAAGTCCACCGCCATTCATTGAAGATTAGTATGTAAGCAGTGTTGCTATATACATACTGATGATGATGATGATGATGATGATGATGATGATGATGATGATAATGATAATAATAATAATAATAATAATAATAATAATAATAATAATAACAATAATAATTAAAATAAATTTAATAGTAATAATAATAATAATAACAACAACAACAACAACAACAACAATAATAATAATAATAATAATATATTTATTATTTTTCTCCGGAAGTTTCTTAAATCCTGAGGGATCATAATTTATCTACTTAGGGGCTAAAAATTAATAATAATAAAATATCATTTTCTGTCAGCGGGCTGAACAAAAAATAGACCTAATTTTCGTTTGATTTCGGTGCAGCAGAGGTTGACGCCGAGTGCATAAGACACCGATGCCATAGGAGTAACTGTTTATAATTATCATTTCAATAATTATAACAATAACCATAATCATAATCGTGATATAGATTCTTTTCTTATGTTTTGTAATTTATATGATCAATATTTAGAATTTGTTCTTGCTCAATCGTTATGTGTTTTATGATTTGCAACAAAGCGATCATTCTCCATTCTGACTGTGTGACCCTTGGGGTTAGGCAGTGTGGGATGTCGTGGTGTTGCCGCCTCGGCTGGAAGATTCTCCGACCCTAAGACAGAACCCCTGACGACCACAGCTGACGGAAGCGCTTAGGCCGAACCGAATGAGTCCCATCTGCCGATTGTAATAAGACATTTGTTTGGCGCCTTTTTAATTGTGATAGGTTTGTGATACCGATTAACTGCGAAGGATATTCATTGCGAGCGAAAAGAATCGATTGCGGAGTTGAGTTGGGGAAATTTATAAGAGCAAATGGGTCAACTTTTTCCTCATTGATTAAAGGATCAACTTTCCCCTTTATCATGAAATGGGTCAACTTCCATCTGACTGATTATAGGTGTCAACTTACCCATCACTGAATAAATGGGTCAACTTCCTCCTCATTGATTATAGGGTTCAACTTACCCATCACTGATTAGATGGGTCAACTTCCACCTTACTGATTCAGAATGACCCCAGTTGGGTGTAATTTCCCGAGTTCTTCGCTCCTTCACATGACGTTCCCCAAAATTTCTTTCAATGGTAAATCGCTAAAATAAGATATTTAATCTCTTTTTTTTCTCAAAGAGAGCGACAGAGACCGACAACAACTTTCTTACGATGACAACAACATCTACAACACCGACTACGATGACAACGACATCGGCGTAGGTGCAGGCGAAGACGATAACGACAACAACGATGAAGACGACCAGAGGAATGATGATAACGATGATTACGATTATGATGTCAAACCGGTGTTCCTAACGACGGCCAAGAACCTGACCGTCAGCCTTGGACAGGATGCTATTCTCAGATGCTGCATCCAACATTTGGGTGCCAGAACGGTGAACATTTCTCGATATGAAGCATCTTTATAAAGGCGCTATATAAATGTCTCTACTCATTAAATAACTCCTGCGTGTGCATCTGTTACACTGCATGTAATTGTAATAGTAATTGTAATGACAATTTATATAGCGTCGTAAGTAGCAGGCTACTTCTAGGGTGCTTTATAAAGTCAAAAGTCAGCCCAAGTACTAAGAGTTATGCAGTAAATAGAATTTCAGCTGTTTTTTAAAGAGGTTGACACGCATACATGCATACACATTACATATGCAAGCATACACTTATGCATACATGTTACACGTATTACATAGACATGTTATATTTTACATATTTTAAATATATGTACACGTATTTTAAATATACATACGCATACATATGTTACACTGCATACGTACAGAGACATATTACACACACATACACATACAATTACATATTACATGTATTTCACACATATTACACAGTTACGTTCACATATGCACACATATTTTGCATATACATACACACATACAGTATTGCACACATGCATTCACGTGTGCAAACATATTAACATGCACATATGCATACATAACACATACATATTCCACACAAACATACGCAACCAACTCAGCAATTCTGCACCAGCATCTGGAATAGTCTCCCTGTTTACATTACTCTCAACAGACTGCGAATAACAGTAAGAGGGAGGGTAGGTGGAAGTGGAGTAGGAGAAAGGGAGAAATGGTCCCACTTGCTGGATTCATCTCCCTCGAGAATTGCGACTTGAGCTCCTTTCTCTCCCCCTCTCAGTTTTCCGCTGACGCCTGAAGACTGTTCTGTTCAACAGTGATTTTACTTTTTTCGGGTCGGAAGCACCTCTGTTGAGTTTATCCTCTAAGAAGCGCTTAATAAATCTCAAATTACAATTACAATTACAACAGTATCTCGATAAACAAAATCGTAAAGTGGTTTAAGACCTACGTGTATTTGATCGTCTTGCTTTCATTGCTTGACCCCGTGACCCACATCTACGATTCCTCGCGCAGCCGATCGACATATGACGTGTAAACAATTGCATCACTTACTTGCTTAACTACCAACCTACTTACCTAATTACCTACTTACCTACATGCTACTGTGCCATACCCGGTTCAGAGGCGGAGCTGATTCCCTTGCCGAAGGGATAGCCGACTGGGTAGTTCCAGCTGCTTGACTTTGCACGGATCTAGATTAGAAAGCCTGCAACAAGCACAGTATTCTCTTACATTACACTCGAACAGCTACATTACACAGCAGTATAAGAAGTTCGTTCGTAAGCGCATCGGCCCATAGTTCACAGGTCAGTTCACAGGTTCACTTGCAAAGCGTATATTTACGTAGCGCGATTATCCGCATCTATATACGGTTGTATGTGTCTTCCATTCCAAGAGGAAATCGTAAAATGAACTCCAGAATAAAGAAATAAAATATTTATTTAGTCAAGTCGACTATAAATGCCATCAGCGCTCATCTTTATGATGCTGAATACAGGTAAAATTAGCCGGCGGCCATTAATACAGGTGAGCATAAATACAGATGGGAATAAATACCGGCATTCACGATACACGTTGCTCTGCCAGTCGGTCGATCAGTAAGTCAGTCAGTTGTAGGAGCTGAGCAGTCAATTTGACTCAATTACTTCGTGACAAGGATGGTTAGTGAACGTGTGGCGTCGTGTGAACTTTATCCCTCGGTCGTCGGCGATGGGTAATGATTGGCAATGCGCCGATAATTGGGTCGTTGGTCGAGAGTTCGGAGTCAGCTGTCTCATTAATTATTGGACCATAGATCATCAACCAGACGGACCCATTAGCTGGACGCTGAACCACCACCACCATCACTATAACCACCACTGCCACCATCACCGCCAACACCACCACCGCCACCAACACCAACACCACCACCAACACAACCACCACCACCATTACAACCAGCATCACCACCATCACCACCACCACCATCACCACCACCACCATCACCACCATCACCACCCCACCACCACCATCACCACCACCTCCACCACCACCACCATCACCACCATCACCACCATCACCACCACCTCCACCACCACCACCATCACCACCACCACCACCATCACCACCACCACCAGTGCCACCAGCTTCTAAGGTTGGGTGGTAAGGCCGCATTGAGCATCTCAAGATCACGTAAAAGCTAGAAGCGACATAATTATAGACCAGTTACAGTGAGAAGACATCCAGAAAAAGAACTAAGAAAGAGAGACAGCGAGAGAGAAAACAAGAGAGACAGTAAGAGAAAGAGAGAGAGAGAGACAGCGAGAGAGAGAGAGAGAGACGATGGGAGCAACACAGATTTTCAGGCAGAAGGATAGTGCAATGTAGCAAACAGCATAGAGACAGAGGCGTTAAAGAGACTAACGCAGACAAGCAAGCAGGCAGGCAGGCAGGCAGGCAGGCGGACGGGCGAGGAGCCTGAATACCTGACTGGCTGATTGACTGCCTGATTGACTGATTGACTGACTGATTGATTGACTAAATGACTGACTGACTTAATTACTTACTTACTGACTGACTGACTGACTAACTGACTGACCGACTGAGTGATTGACTGACTGACTGACAGGGAATAAAGGAAGAGATATGCCAATTTCCCCATAAATTTATTTGTAGGTTAATCGATCGTGGCCAATTTGTCGCAAATGGTGTTGGACAGAACTATTCTGTGACGGCCATTGTCATTGCATCTAATTGTGACATATAGTCATATACAGTATAGATCGTTTATAACACATATGCAACAAATTTATAATAATTATATTGAGCTCACGTGCGCAAATGCTAATGTTAGAATCTCGAGACGTGGGTCTGATTTGATGTTTTTCTAAATGTTCGCTTATGGAGTCAATATTCAAAATGAATGTGCAAAAACTCAGCTGCAACTGTTTCTCTGCTGGAATCAAGCTCAAGATTAACCGAGTCACAGGAATCACAAGAAGAATCATAAGAAGAATCATAGGAAGAAAAAATAGATGATGATGATGACGAAGAAGAAAAAGATGATGATGATGAAGAAGAAGAAGAAGAAGAAGAAGAAGAAGAAGAGATCTGATGAATGTTATATTCGAAGAATTCCCTAGAACTCATGTTGTCCGTTAAGTCTCCAGATTTTGAGACAGGCATGTCCAACTTTTTCCAGATACTATTACCATAATTCAATCAAAATAGCAATTTCATATATTACTAAAGACTGCCTAGACAATACAATACAATTGAAATGTGTATATATTTACATATAATTATGAAATGTAACTTGCGTGGCCGTTCGAGACATGTACAAAGGGGGTGTGGCCAACGGCGACAGGGCCTTACTTGCTTTTGCCCATTTCACCCTGTTGGGCTTTTATTGAAACCTCGTCTGTTGTGATGACATGTTTTAGTTTCTCAATTTCATCATTACCCTTTTCACTTTTCAAGTTTCGTAGGCAACCCGCATCCTAGTTAGGAGGAAGAGAAGAACTAGAAGGAAGGCAGGACAGCGCAGGCAGAAGTGGAGGAAGAGAAAGAGTAAGAATGGAAGACAGAGAGGACCACTGGGGTAGGAAGAGTGGAAGTAGAAGTAGATCCAAGCAGAAGGAAGTAGACAATTCTCCAGAGATGCTGCTGCTGTGCTGCTGCTGCTGCTGCTGCGGCTGCTGCTGCTGCTGCTGCTGCTGCTGCTGCTGCTGCTGCTGCTGCTGCTGCTGCTGCTGCTGCTGCTGCTGCTGCTGCTGCTGCTGCTGCTGCTGCTGCTGCTGCTGCTGCTGCTGCTGCTGCTGCTGCTGCTGCTGTTGCTGCTGCTGCTGCGGACCGTTCTAATCGCAAAGACTGGACTTTTGCAACGCATGACTGATTATTGGCTGGCAGGTTGCGAAAGGATGCGTCAACTGAATTATTCAGCTGAACGTAAGTCGTCTCCGTGTCCATCGAAACATGTCCATACGTGGTTGGAAAAAAAGAAACGACTGTCCATCAGCCCAAGCCTAATCAGCCACTGGGCTGCCCCACCCATCCACCCGCCTATCCACCCATCCACCCACCCATCAACTCCCGCTATCCAGTCTACTATTCTGGCGATGGAGTCTTGCTTTCTTTTCCAACCACGTATAGACAATTCGCGGCCACTCGAAGCGTGCAGTAGTAATGCTGCCTTCCTTTGGAGCCCGAGCACTCGAGCTTTTCATTGTAAAGTGGAGACTCGTAGTGAAACCATGACTCTTTAGAAACCCTGCTAAAACGACTCGAAGGCTCATGCAGAATATGTCGTATCGGTTACAGCAATTTGATGATAGGTGATGGCGCATCAACACACTAAAACATTTGCCTCATGGATGGAGGACAATGTGCCTGTTGTCAAATGGGTTCAAAAATATTGATTTCTCATTCATTCATTCATTACGATAATTGGTATTATTATTACTCATATGGTTCCAAGTATTATTATTATTATTATTATTATTATTATTATTATTATTATTATTATTATTATTATTATTATTATTACCACTACTAGTACAGTAGTACTATTACTATTATTATTGTTAATAACCGAGGTATACAAGACGACGGTTCGAACCCCGATCGTTGACAACTACGAAAGATCGTCGACAGTTAAGGTCTTTCATCTGATGATGCTTTTCTAAAGTCAGTAGAGATTTCTTTATTATTTTTTTTCGTTCTTTCTTTCAGTGTGTGATTTACCTCATCAATTTACTCGCGTGTTTTTTAACCAGCATTTAGACCAACATTGACCATATCATATCGGTGCTAATGGCTTCCCACACACCGCACAATTATCATAACTCAGTCATGAAATATGTATGTCGCGCCGTTTGCCTCTAAACCGAAACAATCGAGCGCAATTTTATGGATGTCACTAACCGCTCAGGCGTTTAGACGAAACCAGACAATTTAGTAATGCAATAGATAATTCTGATAAATGATCATGTATGTATGTATGTATGCATGTATGTATGTATCTAGATATGTGTGCATGTATTTATGTATGTATGTATGTATGTATGTATGTATGTATCTAGATATGTGTGCATGTATTTATGTATGTATGTATGTATGTATCTAGATATGTGTGCATGTATTTATGTATGTATGAATGTATGTATCTAGATATGTGTGCATGTATTTATGTATGTATGTATGTATGTATGTTTGTATCTAGATATGTGTGCATGTATTTATGTATGTATGTATGTATGTATCTAGATATGTGTGCATGTATTTATGTATGTATGTATGTATGTTTGTATCTAGATATGTGTGCATGTATTTATGTATGTATGTATGTATGTATCTAGATATGTGTGCATGTATTTATGTATGTATGTATGTATGTATGTATCTAGATATGTGTGCATGTATTTATGTATGTATGTATGTATGTATCTAGATATGTGTGCATGTATTTATGTATGTATGTATGTATGTATGTATGTATGTATCTAGATATGTGTGCATGTATTTATGTATGTATGTATGTATGTATCTAGATATGTGTGCATGTATTTATGTATGTATGTATGTATGTATGTATGTATGTATGTATCTAGATATGTGTGCATGTATTTATGTATGTATGTATGTATGTATCTAGATATGTGTGCATGTATTTATGTATGTATGTATGTATGTATGTATGTATCTAGATATGTGTGCATGTATTTATGTATGTATGTATGTATGTATCTAGATATGTGTGCATGTATTTATGTATGTATGTATGTATGTATCTAGATATGTGTGCATGTATTTATGTATTCATGTATATGTGCTTCATGTCCCGCATATAGTTCGACGCTTCAGATATGTTATGCACAAATATGCAGATATGCTTACACATACACATGCATACACACATGCGTACAAAAATACATACATACTAACATAACATATACCTACAAACATGCATACATACGTGCATACATGTATATATTTATGTATGTATATGTGTATGTGTGTATGCATGCATGTATGTATGTATGTATATATGTATTTGTGATGCATGCATATATGCATGCATATACATAGATGTATATATGTATTCATGTATTTATGTACGTATGTATATATATTTATATGTATGCATGCAGGTATGTATATATGTATGTATGTATGTATATATGTATGCATGTATGTAGTGTCATGTATGTATGTATGTATGTATGCATATATGTATGCGTATGCATGCATGCATGCGTATATGTTAATGTGTATGTGCGTATGTGTGAACGTGCAAACATATCTGGAAGACCGTCTATGAGTTCCATAATGCAGTAATCAGTGTTCCATACAAAAAACACAGCATAAAATATCTCGACCGTCGAACCAGATGCGGCACATAAAGCAACGCATAGGAAATTTGTTCCCAGAATGCAAGTGCGTGGAAGTAGCAGTCCACCACCCGATGGCGGAACAAATTTTCCCAAGTAACACCTTACGAAAACACCCGAATATGTTGAAAGTTATTGATACTCTGTTTAAGAAGGGAAAATCCGTAGCTGGAGCCGACGAAGACATGCATAAACAACCATCACCCGACAGAACGACAACGACCTTGAGACAAAACGAAGGAAAAACTATCGAATGAACGTGCTGGAAAAAAATCAACGTTTGATAAATTTATGCGATGATCCTTAGGAGACAATACCAAAACCTACCAAAATAGGCCTCTATTGAGAAGGGACTGCGACATCAGTGGATGGCTTTAGGAAAATGACTGATTTTCACAGGCTTGGCCCCGATTTGAAACATATCGGCCGTAGGGTAGACCTTTGAAAGAAGTCATCAAAAGTCTGGTGTATTACAATGAAAAGTACAACCTCGACACTCAACTGCAGCTTTAGAATCGTAATGTAATCGTAAACTCGAGACTCCTACAGCGCCCAACGAAAACTAAGTCGCGGGAACAGTTTATTTACAAGTGCTCAGTCAAAACAAAATCAACAGACAAAAAGGTTCGGTTCCAGGTCAAGATCCAAGAGTCAGGTAGGCAGGCAGTCAGGAGGCTAGGGTGGATGGTGTCGCCATAATCTCCAGTTTCAACGTTACCCCTATTTTTCCTCCCCTCTTCTTCCCCTTCCTTCACTTTTTTCTCCTTTTTCTTCATCTCTTCTTCTTCTTCTTCTTCTTCTTCTTGTAAAAGTATGCTATCGCCGAATTATACTTACGCCTCTTTCTTGAAGCGCAATAATAGGCATGATATCGGGAATGCAGTTGCATTGGCTGTTTTCATGTTGCTGCTGTTACTGGAGAAATATCTCTTCGCTGGGAAAATAAATGGCAGGTCTTGCGATGCATTGGCCTCGCGTCCAGTACCTTGGAATTCATCGCTGGCCTAGTTAGCTACATCGGTAAGCGCGTGCGCCAAGGAAGCCTCTGTGCGTGAGGATCCCCGGTTCGCTTCCCGGTCGTGGCTTATAAAAGATATTTCAATCTCGGGTTAGCACGGTTCGTGCACGGGGACCTTAAATGGCGTGTACCGGTGGTGAAGGATATCACTCGATAGGGTCGAGGCCATACGGTCGCCATATATATATATATATATATATATATATATATACGTGTACAATTTACAATTTACGATGTGGTAAGTGAGCGCCTTCCTTACGTTTGCCTTGAGACCTGGGGGGCTTTACTCTGCCTACTGGCCATAGATGGGGGGGCGCAGTTGACTAAAGCTGACAGATTCGAAACCTTGTGATGATTACCACCGTCACCTTACTGTAGAAAATATGTAGGTGTAACCCTTGTATGCGTTCACTTGCGAATGTATGAGTGAAAATGTGAACCTGTAATTAAGTGAGCCTTTGGCAATGACTCGAAGGCATAGAAAGCAAGAGACGCCATCACGAAAAACATGCAGAGAAATAGAGGCAAACACAGCCATACAGCGACAGAGATAGGGAGAGACTGACAGACAGATGCGTGCACATAGGCAAAGTCTCAGTCCCTGACTTGTTTTGCTACATAGACTAATCGTAGACAACCTTTCAGTCTATTTTATTTGACGCCCACTGGTTCCCGAGGGTTGCCGTCATCTCTGGTTTCAAAGCGACGCCTATTCTTCCTCCCTTCTTCTGCCTCTTCTTCTCATTTCTTCTCTTCTTCTTTCTTCTTTTTTTTCATCTCTTCTGCTTTTTCTTTTTCTCTTGTTTGCCTCCTACGCCTTCCCCTACTATTCTCTTTCTGCGGAGAAGTCTATACCCCGGCGGGTATCTTGAGCTGAAGACTAACGAGATGCGATTAAGACGCCCTCTGTTTATTGGCGACTGAGCTGAAGGCGGGTCTCTTCCTTATCACTGACCAGTTGCTGTTCCGCTTGCTTGGCTTACTTGATGTCCATGTACGACTTCGCTTTCTTCTGTCTCTATCTCTTCTCTGTCTGTCTGTCTGTCTGTCTGTCTGTCTGTCTGTCTGTCTGTCTGTCTGTCTGTCTGTCTGTCTGTCTCTTACCTTTCTTCTCTACCCCAGCCCTCACACGACTCTCTCTCTCTCTCTCTCAGCCTTTAATATAGGCCTATGTTTCACTACCTGCTTTTATTTTTCTTTGATATCTTTTATTCTTCTTGTTCTGCTGTTCTTGTTCTTCTGCTTCATAAATTAAAAATAAAAATAAAAACAAAAAATAATAATTTATATTATTATTATTATCATTTTTTATACCAAGGTAAGTATAATCCCTTGGTTGTTCAAAAATTTCCGGAGAAAAGGAGAGAGAGGGATTCTGGAACGACTAATCCTCGTCTGGATTCGGCATCACAAATGTACCGAGGAAGGCGACTGCATTGAAACGCTGTAATAATAATTATAATATTAATAATTATTATTGTTGTTGTTATTATTATTATTGTTGTTATTATTATTATTATTAGTTGTTGTTGTTGTTGTTGTCGTCGTCGTCGTCGTTGTTGTTGATTATTATTATTAGTTATTTATTACTATTATTATTATTATTATTATTATTATTATGATTATTATTATTATTATTTCATGTATCATTGATATTGCCCTCGTGCCGTCTTATAGTAGTTCTACATATTTTACACTCTTCTATATAATCTGCACTTGGGAACGTCCTCACTTAACAAAATTTAGTAGCAGCAGTTAATGAATCATAGAAAGCCGATGTTTCTTAAAATATAGGCCTGTGTACACTGTGCACGCATCCGTGTTATTTGTTCATAGACAGAATAAGAACCAGAGGGACGGAGAGACACTCATCAACGGATACAGAGACTGACAGACACAGATGCTACTCCGAAGACTGCATGGCGTTTTGAGTTACCAGCCGCCTGTGGCTGATTGAAATTGATGTCCGAGAGGGTTGTTTATTGTTGTCGACGGACTTAATTCCCACCGGTTATTCGTAATTGCGATAACGACGCCCTAATTGCTGGTCCGTATTCTTCCGTCTCTCCTACATTTGCCAGCATTTACTCCAGACCTTCTTTTCTTCTTTTATCTTCGCTCGTTGTGTGGGGTACTCTTCAGTTTTTCTCAATTCTTTCTCTTGTTTGGAAGGAGTCTAGCGATTGAGTCGCAGAATTGGATGATAGGTTATAATTTATAGCCTACGTTGTAGTCCTCTTCCCACTCATGCCACCCCACAATGCGGTATCAACGAATTACTGAATTACCAAATTACTGGTCTTTTCTTGCTTGTCCTGTTTTAACCTCTCGCCTGCTTTCACTGACGATGATGATGATCTCGATGGTGGTGGTGGTGGTGACGGTGACGATGACGATGATGATGATGATGGTGGTGGTGGTGGTGGTGGTGGTGGTGGTGGTGGTGGTGGTGACGATGACGATGATGATGATGGTGGTGGTGGTGGTGGTGGTGGTGACGGTGACGATGACGATGATGAGTTCTCTGCCCGAAGGCAGGTTCATTGGCTTTATGCCACACGGGGATGAGATGAGTGAGGTGGTTTTCCGTTGCCTTCCTCACAGACAATTGTGGGTGAGCAACTTGTCCAAGGTCGTTACGCAGTGGCTTGAGGCAGATTCGAGCCCGCGACTCTCCGGTTACGAGGCACTGACCATACCACTACACCACCTAAACTCTCGTTTAGTACAGTTTAATACAGTTTAGTAAAGCTTTCATTGCTTTAGCTGTCATCTACCTCTTTCCCTTAAATCTTCTCCATTTCTGTCCTCTATCATCCTTACCAACATTTGATAAATTTATGCGATGATCCTTAAGAGGCACAGCGAAACCATCCAAAATAATCCTATACTGAGAAGGGACTGCGACATCAGCTGATGCCTTCAGAAAAATGACTAATTCTCATAGGACTGGCTCCAATTTGAGAGACATATTGCTCCAATTTGAGAGACAATTGTCCGTTGTTGGTGCTTCAATAAACAACTTAAAACTAAACTGGAAAATTAAAACTAAACTAAACATATCGGATATCAGCTGTCATACAGACTTATAAAAGAAGTTATCAAAAGTCTGGTGCATAACACTGTTCCTATTCTCCTGCCTAACATAAACCACTGCATGTATTTCATGAAGTCTGTCTGCGACGAACCCTCCGTAGTCCACTCAATATTCATATAGCGCCTTTTAAGAGCATCGTCTTAGGTTGATACTTGTTTTTGTGTCATGGTGTTAAATTATTGCTGATAAGAGTATATATCGGATGCATGGACCCATGTGATTGTGGCGCCTCTGTCGATTGCTGATCGTAGTCAAACGAACATCTAAGCGTTCTCCGTCTACGCCTCCGAACTGCAATGGCTGACAGCTTTCTAATTGGTCTCTCTATGAATTATTCAGACGCCGATGACAGTAACACCGTGTTGTCTCGCATGCACTGAGTGTGCTCGACATCGGACAACGCTGTTGTTATTGTTGTCGTTGCATTATGTGTATGCGCGTTGTAGGTGACGTTTGTTGAGGCAGTCCCACCGGCCAGCATCACGTTCTGATAGAGTGTAAATATTTGTAAGCAAATAAGTAGTTATATGAATATCTATATAGTAATATAATAGAGCCTTTTAGGACACGTCGCTAAAGCGCTGTCTATTGTGTAATCGTAATCGTAAACTCCAAATTTGTAAAGCGCTACTTAAAAGTTAAGGGCAGGACACCAGCCTTTTCACGAGCGCTGCGTCAAGTCAGTGGGATTATCCACAGCTGCCTTGCCGAGCGCTGTCTGTTGTGAGCGTGCGCGTTGTACATGACGCAGTCACGTTGACCCAAAGTAGGCCTACTTTCCGATGGCATGTACATTTTTAAATGGTAAATTGTCGACATTTCCGAGAGTTAATCTGAGATAAATGATGAATCGTTTCGTTATGCTCTCCTGAAACATCGCGGTGTTGGTCGTCAACGCAGATATGTAACTACTGTTACACTTCCCGATTGGCAACAGAATCAAGAAGACACATGTTCAACAGCAAATATGAAGCGCCTATACTGTCTAAACCGTCTGAGACTTAGTAAGGATTGAAAATGATAAAGTAAAAAGTACATCTCCTGCATCCAGTGTATGTGGAACGTGGAAAAGGTGCTCATTTCCTGTTCTTCGGCCCTTGAGCGGCAGTGGACGAATTCCAAGGTTCTGGACACGGGGCCAGTGTATCGTACGACTTGCCGTTTACTTCCCAGCTGATGCTGATAATAAATTATACTGCCTGATGACAGAGGCACGTGTGCATAGGCTGGAATCGCTTTCCATTACTTCCATTACTGGACCAGTGCGCTAACTGAATGTAGTTCTAGACCACCGTGTCGCATGGTGGTCTGTTTTGAAAGCATTGGCCCTCCATGTTTGCTGTTTTATCATGCATCATTAATACTATGATGCTATCAATACTTATTCTTAAACAGTGCAGTTTTTGCATTCATATTTACTGTTTTTCTACTATAGTTGTATAGTGCAAATCGTGCTTTGTCCGAAGCCCATCTGATTTATTGTTCCTACTTTTAACTTTGAAGCAGCTTCGGCTATGCCCCTCCCAATGCCATTCCTAAATATTCGATTTCCACCGTAGTGCAACGCTGTCCCCCGCCATGACCTTCACACTTATCCTGACCTCGCACCGAAACTGACCGAACGACCTGGTTTTTGCGGCCTTGACCTGACCTGACCTGATTAAGCTGGTCTCTCTGGTGCGGTCTCTCGGTGTAGCGTTGAGAAATTCTGAAGTTTTAAAGTTGCATTTGCAATATTGCAAGATGGTTGGAAACATATTGAACTGCTTTTCACTTTTCTTTCTTTTCTCGACGCCTTCTCTGCTGCTTAGATTCTCTTTCCATTTTCTTTTCTTGCGTTTTCTACTTTTCCTTGTTTCATTCTTCTTTTGTTTCTGTGTTTTTTTTCGTTCGGCTGAGGTTGCGCGATAGTCTAGCGATAGGTGTGCTGGACTTTCAATCCAAAGTTCAGGAGTTCAAACCCCCGCCAGAGCAGAAATTGTTTCGAGATTTTAGCCCCACTTGCGCCACCTAGCCAACTCAATTGTAATGATCACGCTGTCCGTACACTGTCGATGGGAAGATCAAGTGGCAAGGGAGAGGACTGGTCACTCGCTCTCATATACTGAAGCCAATAAATGACGCTAAGACTACATTCCCACTTCCGTCTCTAGTTGGTTAGCTAATGGGACTGCTCTCTTCTTCTTCTTCTTCTTCTTCTTCATCATCATCATCATCATCATCTTCTGCTTCTTCTTCTTCTTCTTCTTCTTGTTTTTCTTCTTGTTTTTTTCTCTTCTTCTTCTTCCTCCTCCTCCTCTTCTCCTTCTCATGTAGCTGTAGTAATTGTATTGCGTGGTTGGTGCAGGTGACGTGGCGTCGATATCGAAGCATCCATCCGATGACGATCGGTCTGTTTACGTTCGTCTTGGACCCAAGGGTCTCGATCGATCATGTCGAACACGAGGATCACGTCAAAAAGTCCGGTGAATGGAGCGAATGGAATCTTCGAATAAGGAACGTCCGACCATCCGATGACGGGACTTACCAGTGCCAGGTCAACACCAAGGACGACCAGAAAAATTTCTACAATGTCCATCTTCACGTCACAAGTAACACATCCATCTATCCTGTTTCGCTACTGTAAATTCGCTACAGCGCTCAGTTTTGTAGTGCCAGCGGTGACTACTGGAGGTAACAGCTTGCAGTGAAACTACTTTTACAAAGTAGTTAAAATGTAGTTGGCTACTTTTTCAAAAGTAGATGTAGCTAATCGTAATCGTTAGCTCGAGATTTCTACAGCATCCAACGAAAGCTAAGTCGCGGGAACCAGCTAATTCACAGGCGCTCAGTCAAAACAAAATTGATAGGCAGGAAGGGTTCAGTTCCAAGTCATATTTGTAGTAAACTACTTTTTCAGCAAGACAGTGTTTAGTTACATACTTGTCAACATATCTCCAGTGTCTGGAAATTATTTTTCTCATACAGTTAGCTAGTTCGGTTGTATTTGCGGTTAAAGAAGAGTCATCTGATCTTGAATTAATAAATTAAATGCGTAGTTTCATAGTTCACTGTTGTTTCAAAGATTCAGCCAAAAAGTGAAAATGCAGACAATGCTGTATGCATTTACTGTTCCAAGAAATTTAGGGAAATCTGAAACTCCACTAAATTTTAAACCGAGACACATATGCTGGTTAATGCGGGAAAGAGTCAGGCCTGCAGGCCCTTTGCTCCCCGTTACCTACTGAACATGAAAGCAATTGCCGAAAAGTATCCCGATTTTGAGAACTTCACCACAGCATGTCGCCCTTATCATTTTGTTCTCATATTATTCGCAGATAGCGCCGCACGACTCTTTGTCTTATATCATTCGCAGGACAGCGCCAACGTTAATCACATACATGCAGTCCCATCACACGCACGACTCTTTGTCTTATATTATTCGCGAGGCAGCGCCAACGTTAATCACATACATGTAGCCGCATCACTCACGAGTCTAAGGCTGTTATTATATGGGTTCCTAATAGCTAAGAACACTGACGGTTCCATGGATGTTGTGGTTGCAGTAATCCAGGTGACTGGTACGGAGAGGGTCGAGAAAGGTAAATCGATCCAGTTGTTATGTAATGCCACTGGAGAACCAGATCCACCGCACAACGTCGAGTGGTACAAGAATGATCGAATGATCGAATCAGACGCCAACGGAGGGATCATAATCACGAAGAAGATCGAGACGAAACTGCTGGTCAGCGTCCTTGTCATCAAGAGGAGCAAGGTCACGGACGCCGGGGAATACCACTGCCGCAGCTCTGATCAGGATGTCGGGAAGATATCCGTCTACATCCAGAATGGTCAGTTATCTCTCTAGCTGTCTGTCTGTCTGTCTGTCTATCTGTCTGTCTTTCTGTCTGTCTGGTCTATCCGTCTATCTGTTTATATATTCTATCTATCGATGGCTTTGTAAAAATGTGCTGGCATATGTCTCTGTCTGTCTTTCTATGTATCTTTCTGTTTTCTGTCTGCGTCTTGCTATCTCGGTCGGTTTGTCCGTCCATCTGTCTGTCCGTCCGTCCATCTGTCTGTCTGTCTGTCCATCTGTCTGTCTGTCTGTCTGTCCGTCTGTCCGTCTGTCTGTCTGTCCCTCTGTCTGTCTGTCTATCTGTCTGTCTGTCTGTCTGTCCGTCCGTCCGTCTGTCTGTTTGTCTGTCTGTTTATCTGTCTGTTTGTCTGTCTGTCTGTCTGTCTGTCTGTCTGTCTGTCTGTCTGAGTTGTTCCTTCATCCAACAGAGCAGGAGTACCTTGAGACTGGTCGTCGTCGTTGCTGCGTCCGTCTGAAGTGTCGTCAAATGGAGCAGATGACAATAACGAAGCGGAGTGGCTCATAAATACTTAATCGGCCTCTGATTGATGAATGTGGTCTCAACTGGCGATTTATAAGAAGCCACGGGGTCAGCTGACATTCACTGTCCCCAGTCGAATGGTACACTGATTAAAAGGCCCTCAGTCGTCGCCTCCCAACCGTTGCTTTCAGGGTTCGACTCCTGCATGTACTGTACGTTTGCGGTGTATTTGGTTATATAAGCTTGCGCTTTATCAATCTACTTCTTATAATAATAATAATAATAATAATAATAATAATAATAATAATAATAATAATAATAATAATAATAATAATAATAATAATAATAATAATAATAATAATAATAATAATAATAATAACAACAACAACAATAATAATAATAATGATAATAATAATAATAATAATAACAACAACAATAATAATAATAATAATAATAGTAATAATAATAATAATTATTATTATAATTATTATTGTAATAATAATAATAATACCACTGCGCCCCTTAAGGTGGGCGATTCGTTGATAAGCTGTGCACTTCACGATTTCCTTAAAGTCTAACTTATAGGTTACTTTATGTCCTGCGCCAATAAAAAGGCGCTATATGAATGCTGCTACAATAGCCTCTTCCATCTTTTCTTGTTTCGTAAAGGCTGCTGTTTAGCTGGACTCGAATGAGTGCAATCCGTTGGCATGTCTAAATGATGGAGTGCCTACCGCACGGGGCTGGTTCGATTCTCAAATGTTATATCGGTGTTTGTGTCAAGTTATTCGACCTCTCCAACCGGAACTTATCTCCACCGGCAGAGAGTTAAAGGTTAAAGGTTAAAGGATGGTGGGTCGAGGAGCCACTCCTAGATAGCAGTGTAACAGCAGACACTAATGCAAGCAGAACCTTGATATGATGACATTATGCATTGTCCGATAATTTAAAAAAATTTAGTCGCTGCAAGAGAATAGACCTAAAGGACAATAACGGCAATAACAATAACAATAACATAAAAATAGTCCAAAAGACAATAGCAGCTTATAAAGGCAATAATGGCCTTACAGGGCAGTAATAATGGACCCTTTAGTCAGGTGAGTGTGTGTTTGTGGGCGCTATCATCGTGTAGTATACAATATGCATTGTCCATATTAGTTTGAAGAGGGCGAGTGAAGGTAGGCGGGGTGGAGAAGATGAATAAGAGGAGGAGGAGGAGGAGGAAGAGGAGGAGGAAGAGGAAAAGAGGAGGAAGAGTAAGACAAGGAAGAGGGGAAGGAAGAAGAGTTGGAGGAAGAGGTGTGTGGAGCTTACATGTTTCCCGGAAATCAGTTGGTAACTTCGCCTAGTTATTGGTTCATTGCGTATGCACGTGTGAGATCAAGAGCCATGCATATTTCAGACGGGGTTGATAGTCAAGGGTTACCGTCACTCGTACGAACATAGTTCAATGATTCAGCGACAGATAAAGAATGACATCTCGGCGACACCATTCTCTTGGCCAAAGTAGCAGTCTTGTGGTCAGTGGTCAGTGTAGGGATAGATTGATAAATGGATGGATGGATGCTGGAATGCATTTATGTATGCATGCATGCATGCATGCATAGATGGATGGATGGATGGATGGATGGATGGATGGATAGATAGATAGATAGATAACCAGGTAGATAGACAGGTAGATAGACAGGTAGATAGACAGATAAATAGATAGATAGATAGACAGACAGACAGACAAACAAACAGACAGACAGACAGACAGATACATAGATAGATAGATAGACGTAGCCTAAATGAGAAGACGCACTGCATAGGTGATTGTTTATATTGCATTATAAATCTCTACATTTTTGTTTTGCATTATTCGTTCCTTCGTCTGATCAGCTCCTCTCGAAAAACGAGGTAAGAACGCAGGTCAGGCTGTTTGGATAATATTTCCATTGATGTTTGGATTTTATTTCCATTGATGCTTGGATTTTAATTCCATTGCTGTTTGTATTTTATTTCCATTGCTGTTTGGATTTTATTTCCATTGCTGTTTGTATTTTATTTTCATTGCTGTTTGGATTTTATTTCCATTGCTGTTTGGATTTTATTTTCATTGCTGTTTGGATTTTATTTCCATTGATATTTGGATTTTATTTCCATTGTTGTTTAGATTTTATTTATATTGCATTCAAAGGTAGGAAGGCAATTTGATTGAAAATCGAAGAAAAAAGAAATAAAAATGAACAAGTGTAGGCAGAATAATTCGGAACGAAGATGGGAAGAAAGGAAGAAAGGAAGGAAGGAAGGAAGGAAGGAAGGAGGGAATTAAGGAAGGAAGGAAGGAAGGAAGGAAAGGAAGGAAGGAAGGAAGGGAGGAAGGAAGGAAGTAATCAAGAGACAAAGGATAAAAGAGTGCGAGAGAGAACAGCGTGAGTGAAAGAAGAAAGAGTGAAGGAAGAAACATTTAGGCGAAGAAGAGTGAGAGAAGGAAGAGTTAATTCACGAGACCCGGCAGACATAGACAGGCAGACGTCTAAGCAGACAGGTAGGCAGACAGGTAGGCAGACAGCCAGACAAAAAGAAAGAAAGAGAAGACGACCAGACAGAGAGATCAGGTGCAGTAGAAACTAAAGCGCTGTCATGTAATTCGATTTGCGACCGAGTTTCTGCGGAGCTGTCACCGACTCGAACGACTCCGCAATTAGTCGGCCTCTCATCCAATTAATAGTCATCCGCCGTTTCGAAGGCAGGACGACCTCTTCATCTCACTTTTCATATTACATTAACAAATTGTCTTATTAGGGCTATTTCCCGAAATCTTTTCGTTAATTACTGCAACACAGAGCGTAGGGCTTTTTCCTGTTATTGGGATTTCTGCCCATGTTGGTCACGTTTTTGCATATTTCTGTCATTTGGCAGTTTCTTACATGAACATTGTTTAGGCTATAGCATGATTATTTTCTCTAGAACCGGCGCTATATAAATTTCTAATTACAGCAACACGTGCGGTTACAGTAAGATCAGCGACGCGACATGAAGCCGATCGAAATAAGAGAAGTCAAGTGCAGTAAATGTAAATGTAGACGTTTTTCCATAGCGACCGTATGGCCTGGACCCTGCTCATTCTTTCAATGAATTTATCGAGTGAAATCCTTCACCACCGCTGCCCGTCTGAATGGGCGCCACGCCATTTTAGGGGGCAGAGGGAACTCCTCTACTGGCTGTTCAGACTATATCTCCTGTCGAAGAATTTTATTCTCCATACGTACATCGGCACAGAGGTCGACCCCCGCTGCTGTCAATCAGAGTTAGCAACATGACTATGTACGTAGGTCTAAGAGCAGTAGAAGAAGAAAGTTTAAAAATTTCAATGAAATAATCGGGTGAGATCCTTGACCACGGTCACCTGTTTTCAATGAGCGCCACGCCTTTTACGGTTCTCGTGTACGAACCGTGCTAGCCTGAGATTCAAATCTCTTAAATAAGCCACGAATGGGATGCGAACCGGCATCGTCACGCTCAGAGGCGCCTTGGCGTACGCATTAACCAATGTAGCTAACCAGGCCAGCTAAGGTACCATGGCGACGATTGTGACGTCAATGTGTGTATGCAGCTAACCAGGCCAGCTGAGGTACTATGGCGACGATTGTGACGTCAATGTGTGTATGCAGCTAACCAGGCCAGCTGAGGTACTATGGCGACGATTGTGACATCAAAGTGTGTCAGGTCAAGTGATTCGCCTTGGCGTACGCGTTAACCATGGACTCCTCTATAATAGCACAGTGCTATTATAGAGGAGTCCATGGCGTTAACCAATGCAGCTAACCAGGCCAGCTGATGTACCATGGCGACGATTGTGACATCAAAGTGTGTCAGGTCAAGTGATTCGCCTTGGCGTACGCATTAACCAATGCAGCTAACAGTCTAGCGGTTCAAATGCTGGTGTTGATGCCAATGCCTGGTAACTGTTGCCAACCCAATGATGTCTGTAAGTGAAGCTGGGCAAATGGGTTTCCATCGTCTGCAATCGATTGATCCCAGCGGAGATATTGTCTTACTCGAGCGACTGGTTGGAGCCCCGGCCAGAGACGTTCTGCATGTGGACGGATTCAGCCAGTTGACCTGGGACCAATGTCGATAAGGGAAGCAGTCTGGGCGTGATCTTCGCAGTGCCTTCTGCGACAGTAAGACCTACGACCAAGTGAATTCTGGTCTTAATCTCCATGAAACATATTCGGGGAACAGATTTGCGTCCATATCTACGATCGTTACGGTCCGTGCCCAGCCAGTTCCAAGCGTCATCACCAGCGAAACGAAGAGCCAATAGTCCGCCAGTGTGGGCGGACAGACATCAACGATGTGCGCCATAATTACACTAAAGTTCAGTGCCTTGTTCCCATTTGACCAGTTTATATGAACAGCTGCCCTGGCTCGTCTGAAATCGGTTCAGTGCAGACCTCAGTCATCGAGGCAAACTGAAGCCTGAAGGACCTGGAACCGAACCCTTCCTGCCTTTCGAGTTTGTTTTGACTGAGCGAACTATGAATGAACTGGTTCTCGCGACTTAGCTTTCGTTGGGCGCTGTAGAAATCTCGAGTTTACGATTACGATTACGACAGACAGCTCAGCGATGAGGAAGTGGTTAGATACATTCAAAGCTACAGATACATTAGATACGTTCGTCCCATGCCACAGTAGCTGTCAAGTCCTCATACCTCCAACCAAACTGGGCGTAAGTAAGTAAGTAAATAAGTAACTCATTGGTTAACACACCATATGTCCACCGACTGAGCGAGAAATCGTAGGCCTCTGAAAGGCGTGCGGGTGGGCCCATAAGCTTAACCTACTGCCCTACAGAGACCCGAATCTATCGCAAAGGCTGTTTATTACAGAACGGTTTTGGTGTAACTAACCTGTTTGTCACGGGATTCTTATCTGTTTTGCTTATTTCGCCGCTGGAGTGTTTCTGCTTCATGATAGCCTACAAACATACAATAAGTTCTCAGTAAAAACAGTTCTGAGCAAACAGCAATCAGTAAACCGTAGTGCTTAATTAAACAACGAACAGCAAGTACTTCTTATCTGAAGAGTCTCTCTCCGTCAGGTGTTACGTAGCTGAATGGCTTCAGGTACAACCTGGTACCTACAACAGATCTGACTGATATTTGCAGTCACCGACAAGCGTAGTGTTCAAGATCGGATTCGTGTTAATCTTTGTAAACAGTGTTTAATGTTCTGGGACCTATTTTACTTATCCATCCATCAATCTCACACTTGCTTTTCTTCACAATTTGCCTTAGCCTATTAGTCTATGAAAAGTGGGTCAAGGTTGTAATCGTAATCGTAATCAAAAACTTATAAAGCGCCACTTCAAGATAAAACTCATCAGAGGCGCTCCCGGCCCAGGCAGCCAAAATTGTTGCTATCGCCCTCTGTGAACATCATATCTCTATCCTAAACATTTATCGAGCAATCAATCCCCTGTATTCGTAATCTCCTGCCAAAAATTGATTGTGGCTCGATTGTTTAGACCGTCACCTAACATCTCGCCCCTTGTCCCTACCTCTCCTATTTGCCTGTAATATATGAAGATGCGGCCCAGTGGCCTATCGGCAACGCGTTTGGTGAATGATCATTCGATTGAGGGTTCGACTCCGTGTAACAACTCTGGGCAAGTTGTTTGCCTCTGTGACCAAGCAGTAGAATTTGGTACTGGCGTAAGCTGGGAAGTAAACGGTAAGTCCTGCAATGCACTGGCCCCGTGTCCAGGACCTTGGGATTCGTCCATTGCCGGCTCAAGGGCCAAGAAGAGTAGATGAGCGCCTCCCCTATGTCTCACTTTTGAGATATGGAACGCACTTTACACTTTTTAAAATACAGTTTCAGTTGAACTACGCTACTCGCTGCGCACAATAACATGATTGGATCATTGAGCAAAGAAAAAGTCACAGAAAGTATTAATTCTTATCGACCTGACGGCTGACAACCTCAACAATAGTATGCTCCGCCTTGAGCGCTGGTTCAGAGTTTCTGGTCCCGGCTGGGTAATTTGCATCACATCTATAACAATCAGTTCAAATCGATCACCTCTCTTCTGCAATAACTTCTCACGCGACTCTGTTGCTATTCGGGTCCAGCCTGAAAATCGTCTCTTCCAAATTGATTATTCACCTTCTGGTCTCTCTGCTGACCTCTCGGATCCTGGTAGAGGACTATGGACTTGGAAGACTTCTCTTCGAAGTGACCACTGCTTGACGCCTTGAAGCATTTGCTGAGGGCCCCCCAGTAAATGTTTTAGATATCCTAACGGGGTACTATATACACTGAATGAATGAGCAAAGTCTTTTGCTTTACGACAGAGGTACTATGTAATATCTAGTATAGCATTACAAGCGTACTTTGCATGAGCTTTGATAAGCAATAAATTAATCGATTTTTAATTTTTTTTAAATTTTAGTACAAAAATCGTGGTGGTGAAGAACCTAAATCGTGCAGAGACTATGTCTGATGTGTATTATTCAATACTTTCACTATTGCTTCTGATTTCACTGGTTTTTTGTGAAAACTATTCTGCTTCGTTGTCTGTTTTAACGTCAGGCACTTCAGCTGAGCAGATAATGGCCAGAAGTGCGTCACCGAAAATCGTCAGCATCCGTTGGTTCTCGTCCATCGTCTGTTTAGCGATGACGTCGTTGTTGCGATGATCGTCGAAAGATGGCGCGTTTGTCACAATTCTTATTGCTGAGTCTGTCTTTCATGTCGAACGTGGCGCCATCAGGTGACAGGCATCGAAACGATTGAAAACCGGAAACCGCATCATGGCAACTGCAGCGTATCAGCAGCAACAGCAACTGCAGCATCGTCATCTGAACAATTCGACGAAGGCGAACAACTGGATAAGAAAGAGGAGGAAGAAGAGAAAGATGAAGAGTGGAGGAGAAACAACCTGATCCGTTAATTATTATCATCCATCGTCACTGCCATCGTCATCATCATCATCATCAGCAGCAGCAGCAGCCGATCGAGTCAAAGGCTGAGTCTGCCTCATTGTCTCGCCACTGCTAGAGGTGCAAACAGTTGACGACAGCCTGGCAAAGAATGACATCATCATCATCATCATCATCATCATCATCATCATCATCATCACCTTCTTCTTCTTCTTCATCTTCATCATCGTTATCATCATCATCATCATAATCATCGTAATCATCATCATCATCGTCATCCACTTGATGGTCAACACGTGTCCAACAATAGGAGTTACTTTCCTGAGAGTTCCATTCAGACCCAGGGAATCGGGAAGAAAGGGGCTAAGAGCAATTTATAGAGGAAGCACTGAAGTGGGGTATATCACCTCCACCCAACTATCTGGCCTGGAATTGTCGGTCACTCAGTTATTCAGCGAACGGGAGAGGATTTAATCAACCATCTCCTTTAAGATACGTTACATAAGTCGTGTCTAAGCGCCTTTTTGAGGTACATAAAGGCGCTACATAAGTTCTCAGATCCTTGCAGGCATATATTATACAATCCTTTTCAAGTCTACACTACATTAAATGTTCTAGAGTTTGACCTGAATATTCCCACCCATAAATTATCTGATAGGAAAGAATGAAGACCAATTGGGCCGATGCCAGTTACTGAGCGCTGTTCTCGATAGGTCTGTCTGCTCATTAATTCTGCTTTGAATACTCACCTGGCGATAAATGCTCACACGGGCGTTCTTGATTTATTAATTATCAATTGTTATGTGTTTTAAGCACGCTATATTAAGTGTCCCGACACATACATACATACATACATACATACATACATACATACATACATACATACATACATACATACATACATACATACATACATACATACATACATACATACATACATACATACATACATACATACATACATACATACATACACACATACATACATACATACATACATACATACTTACATACATACATACATACACACATACGTACATACTTACATACATACATACATACATACACACATACATACATACTTACATAAATACTTACATGCATACATACACACATACGTACATACATACACAAGAATACATTGTTTAAAAAGCTCTATATTAAGTGTTTTAATACATATTATATAGATCTACACGTACATACTATATGCATAGGTCTACATGTAGGGCCTACATATATGAATGCATTGTCACTGCATGCTTGGTACTATTTGTAATTGTCAGTTGCAGCGGAAGGAGGAGCGTAAGACTGTAAGATAGTAAGACCGCAAGACCGTCAGTCTAAGACTGTAAGGCCGTAAGACCGTAATACTGTAAGACCGCAAGGAAAGAGCGCAATACATGCGAAACTGTACCTCCACTGGGAGAGAGATACATTTCCCTGCAAATCCCACCCTGTATAATGCGAGACTTGTTGACTTCGGTGAACTACATGGCGCTATATAAATATAACCTCCGACACACGACTGATGAATTCGTAATTTGTGAAGCTCCATTATCACTCCTTTTCGCTATACTTCCTTTTGACTATCTGCGTACCAAGGTAAAAAGGCAACGTAAACCAATCACTCATCAACTGTATGTCATAATTGACAGAACTGGTTTCTTTGAGAAAGGTATATTAGTAGATGGCAGCAGTGACGAAAGTTTAGCGACATCTTGTGGCTGCCAGGGCCGTTGACATCGAACTTACCTTATCCCACAAAACAGTGTTCAAGGAAACTAGAAAACTGGGCCGTTCCTGTTTAACGATGATGTGTCATAACGTAGATGATTGGCACCACCCTCCCCTTTATCGGGGTTGGGACTGGCACAACCCCAGTATGACAGTGGCGGAGTCAAACTAGGTACTGGACTCAATAGTTTAACGACATCTTATGGCATCAAATGCCGTTGACGTATGTGAGGATCAGATTTCATTATAAAAAATCGTAAAGCAGTTATAGCGGTCGCCGAAAGCGTTTTAAAGGTGTCTAAAGAGACTATTGTGTTATCCAGGGTTTAAGTAGATTTTATGGCTGCCAGAGCCATTGACGTCGACCTTCGATTGATTCTTAAAACAAAGTCGTTGTTCACAGAGCTAAAAAAAATGACAAAATGCCTTAATTAACAGTATTAGTATCAAGCTTTTAACGGCATCTTGTGGCTGTAAATGCCATTGATGCCTACCTGACCTGCTACATGCTTTGACGAGCTATCCTTTCTGGATACAGCCTTCAGAACACAACTGCGAGTTTAAAGGTAGCCTAAAGATAATTGGGTAGTTATAACAAAATCGTATAATTGCATATGAAGCTGCCGTGGATTTTGTATGACCTTTAATAATTAGCCTACCTGAGTTCAATGAAGGTGGGTAATCAAAAACTGCAGAAAGATGAAGTTGTGTTAGAGTCGAGAACAGATTAAGAACCTATGATGTCCATCTGGCGAACAACAAAATATTTCTTCGTTTGAGTGCGACAATTGTTTCCAATTAGTTCGCCAGATGGACGTTTGTATCAATTGTAATGTAATCGTATATGCTTGTATGTATTTACACTGTATGCATGAAGACACCTAATGTAGCGCCTTTTAGCACTTCGTAGATGCGCTACAGAATAGTTTGCATGCTACACAGTAGTTTTCGCATAACTCCACATTTTATGGCGGCCGTGATTTGTGCTTTCAGCGCATTTGAGGCGCTAAATAATTGAGCAGATACAAACATGCATACAATAGTTGAGAGTCAAGCAAACCTCTAGGCTTAGAGCCACCGATCTCGCCTTCTATTCCACTCAGCGTGTGAGTGCGGGTTACCATTCCTCTCCCTCGCCTCTGACCTTCCCACTAACAGTGTGCGGGCAGTGCACTCATCATAGATTTGCTCGCTAGGTGGTGCAAATGGAGCTGAAATCTCCAAACATGTTTCTGCCTTGGCAGGAATTTGAACTCCCGATCTTCTGACTGACGGCACAGCGCGCTGACCACTAAATATAACACGTAAATGTACACGTTTCCCATAGCTACCCTATGGCCTATTTATTGCTCATTTTTCGATGAATTAATTGGGTGAGATCCCCCTCCACATCTGCCCGTTTGAATGGGCGCCACGCCAATTAAGGTCCCCATGTACGGATCGTGTTAGCGCTAGAATGTCATGCACCCCCAGTTTATTTATTAATCAAATTAAATCACACCTGTGTTCTCAGCGGTGTGATGTGCTAAATTTGTAAGGGGAATGGAAACTTCTCGCCCACTGGTTTAGACTTTCTCCCATTAAATCTACTTGGACTTTCTCCCATTAAACCTACACTTTCTGCGTATCATTATTTCTTCACTGCACTTATGGATTCCAATTTCGATTTAAATACAAGAGACCTTGAGAAATCCGGGGCAAGGGAGCAGTTGAATCGATAGAAGTATCGGCAGGTGTGTCATGGCATTTCCGAGTAAATACGAAGACAGAGGAGGCATTGATAGACAGAGAGACCGTGGGAGCGAATTGTTTAATTACCCACGAAGTCTTAGGCCAAAGGTCCGCCTCTTCAGTCCACAAATAAATACACTGTATGCGTGAGTGTCATAGACGGATCCTGTGCTACTGGCTCGATTTGCAAATTGATTTTCGTCGTGCTTGGAATGATGTCATACTCATTAGTTTCATACTTACACGAAACTGGGCCGGATTTAATTACACTAAACATTATTACACTGTTATTACACTATTCGTTAGTCAAGTTACAGTGAAAACTGTACACATATATTTCTCAATAGACGTCAGACCTTTGATGCCATAAGATGTCATTAAACATTGGACACTTACACACTATATATATATATATATATATATTCTATCACACTATATATATAGTGTACTAATATCTATATATTCTATGTATATACGAGCCTATATAATGCGCGTTCAGATAAGCTTCACCATAGCCGATTGGTTAGAGCGTTCAACTTGCAATGCAGAGAGTACGGGTTCAAACCTCACCTAAGACGGTGACTGTGTAGGGACCTTGAGCAAGTTCTTCACTCACAATTGCTCACTCGTAAGCTAGTGGCGTTTATGATGATGATGATGATGATGATGATGACGACGATGATGATGGAGTTCTCTGTCCATTGGCTTTATGCTACCCGGGGATGAGTGAGGTGGTTTCCCGTTGCCTTCCTCACAGACAGTTGTGGCTGAACAACTTGTCCAAGGTCGCTACGCAGTGGCTCGAGGCAGATTCGAACCCGTGACGAGGCACCGACCATATCGCTACCCCAACGTAGTAATAATAGACCACATTAAACTACACTAGATTGTATTACATATGAAATTACTATTCGTGCAATTTACGAGATAAATTTCCAAATAGCTGCAGCTGAGTTCTGACTGGTCAATTGAACGGAAGCGAAAGAGACGGACATGCGCAGTAAGTCAACAAAAGACAGCTTCGAATAACTTCTCATTTATTTCTGTTTAGTACAAAAGTCTTTCATAAGAATCGATCTTTTGTAGACATGATCATTTATTATGCAATATCAGTGACAAGATGATCGTTTTTCAACTGCTACAGTTAGTCCAGTAAACAAGAAAGTGTCCCTTCCCAATTTCTCGTCCGTTTAAGTGAAATAATCGAGTAATTTACGATGTTTTTATAAACAGAGTTCTTCATGCATGAAGCGAGGTAGATCGACGAACACATACAAACAGATCCAACCACAACGACACAGACAATGACACAGAAACACAGACACAAAAACACATAGACAGGCACAACGACACAGACAGAGAGACGAAGCGAAAATACAGACACAGAGACACAGAAAGTGACATAAACTAAGGGAAAGAAAAACAAACAGAAGAGAGACATAGATACAGCAAAACAAAGGACAAACAGACGGAGAGAAAAGACAGAACACAGACACATTACATAGACACGAAGACAAACACAGACACATTACACAGAAATCAAGACAAATACACAGGCAGACAGACAGACAGACAGACAGACAGACAGTGTTTCATATATCGTATGGATAATCGTTGAGAAAGTCCTTCAGACTCGGCAGCAGCTGAAGCCTGTTAACACTGTTTTTGCCCAGCATCCCGTTAATCCTCTTGCGACACAGGTGCCCCAGTGATGGCGGGCTCGTCTCATACGGTCGCCTGAGCAGCACTGGCATATCATTGCGACCGTCCATCTCCAGCAGAACCAGGTTGTTGGGGGTCGTGCGTCGCTCGCCCTGGCGCGCGTAGAACTGGACGAGAGCGACGACGCAGTCGAAGGTCGGCATCAGATGTACCTGTTCCGGTTCGCAGTCCAACCGGAACCGACCTCCGGACTCGCAGACGATGCGGATCGACGTCGTTCCACGCCTCGTCTGGACGCTGATCGCGAACGGGAAACGGTCGTCGGAACTGTCGCGCAGGAGGAAGGTCCCGACCGGATGACGTCGAAGCAGGACCTTGGCCTCGTCGAACGACAGCTTGCCGAAGTAGAAGTGGCAGAGGCTGAGTCGGTGGAAGGTCGCTGCCACTCGTTCGTCGTCCCATAACGACGGGCGCCGCGTCACGCGCGAATAGACATTGTCTCTTGCCCGATTCGCTTGACTGACGACGACTGGAGCGTCCTCCTCCGACGGAAAGACGAGTGTTGTCTGCGATACGGGAGAATGAGAACAGCGACACACGGCTGCTGCTGCTGTCGGGGTCTGAAGGAACTGGCATCCGGTTGATGCGTGCAGTCGGTGGTCGCCGGAGGGCGTCGTAGTCGGTAGATCGTCCTCCTCGGAGGAGGAGGATGAGCACGAGGATGATGAGTTGGACGAGGTAGTAGATCTGCATACGATACCACGTGACGCTATCGACCACATAATGTCATCACGAGATGTCGCCGCCTGGTTTTCGTAAGTATGATCCGATGAACCGTCCACTGAATCGGTCAGTGCGGATGAGGCGCCAGGCGAACGGCAGGTGGCGCCAGGAGTCGTCGGCTGCTGCGACAGCTGACGAGATGGGGATGGACAGTTTGAACGGCGACGAACGATGAGTGCGAGGGGGTTCCTGGGGATGGTGGGGCTGACTGAAGGACAGCGGGGCGCTGTGGACCCCTGATGTCGCCGACTGAAGTCGCCCTTGCAGGAAAAATGGAGATTTTGCAGATGAGCCGCTTCGTAGTCGAGGAATGACAAGTCCCATCCGCTTCGCATACAACAGGTGCCAGCATCCGCCATTGTCTATTGTTTCTTAATCAACGATGCGATCAGCTGGTAATTCCTCTTCTGCTGCTGCTGCAGTTGCTTTATGCTGTTGAACAGTGAGCGATCTGGCGATGAATACCTTTATATAGAGATGGATGCTAATCCGGTTGGGCGTGGGTCTATCGTCCGTGAATAGGAAATGCGCAATACGATCTGAGAAGTGAGTAATTGTCCGTTCGTTGGCCTCTTCTGGCTTTGGCCTCAGCGAAAGGCCTTCGTCACTATCGATCGCTTCTTCCCTGAAAGGATTGATTCTCTGCGTCACCGAGAATCGATAGACAGATCGATAGGTAGTCAACGAATTCTTTCTCCCATCTATGTGTCTGTTTTTCGTTAAATCAATGCGTGTAAGCTAAGCTGTGCGAATTCCTCGACCGGTCCTCAAGCTACGACCGACTGCCTATTCTGTTTAGAATTCTCACACGACGAGGCCTTTAAGACGAGTCACGAGTGAGGGGTGGACGGCCTAGCCGTCAGCAGTAATGTTCTAGCCGTAGGGGTCTTTCCAAGGTAGCCCCACGATGGTACATGTCGCTTCGTGGAACGTGGACTGGCCCTGTGCTCGCAAGCGCCGTCGGTAGATGTCACGTTTTACGGAAAACTTGACGCCGACGGGACGGGATTTTCTGAGAAACCGAGGGTCGACCTTTCGTCGCCAGCCAGGCCTCTCATGTATCGCTACTCAGAAGCGCAGTCTATTTATTACAGGCGACCAATAGCATTCAAACACTCGAATAAGCCACGCCTCTCGCCCTTAACGCATCATGCACCCGCGCGCTAGCAAGTATACATCTATATTTAGCCTATGTAGGCATCTGTGATATGCGTGCGTAAGAAGTCGTGCCTGTTGCGGCCTACATAGACTGCTTCCCTGCCGCCCAGTACGCAGACGCTTGAATAATCAGCGTTCGTTGAAGGGCCATTCACGCCTTTCGGCGGAAAATATTTTCGTGATAGCGGACCGACCCATTCCGCTGAAGGCCGCTGTTCACACGAAGGCTCGCATCGAGCGCAGCGCACCCTGGCGGGTGTATGCTCTATAACAGATGAGCTCTCTGGGGGGGGGGGACCTGGGGTATGGGCATCGAATTACAACGCCGGCCTTGACGCAGATGATATTTTTCATTTGACTTCGCTGGTTTTGTTCACTGTAACCGATTGTTTGTGTGACGAAAGGTTTAGTGCGCCTTTCGTAGCAAGGACTGGGCCGGAATTTCTTGGCAACTGCCTGTAAAACATTGAATAATCGTCCTTATGTCACACGCGCGTTAACTGCGTGGTTTCGTAGGCAATGCGGGGGATGTATGTCAAAGTGTCACTACTTGGGGCTAAAAATGACTTGGCTGGTCGTTTGAAGCCTAAAAGGTTCACGGTCTGGCCTGTTTATGAGTTGGTTCGCCTTACGAGGTACCCATTAAGGTCGCATTCCAGAAACCCAAAGGGTGTGAAGATTAGCTAAATATACATTTACAAGGTCAAAAATCGTGTACATATATTTCTATAGCGACCGTATGGCCTGCTCATTTTGCAATGAATTTATCGGGTGAAATGATTCACCACCGCTGTCTGTTTGAATCGGCGCCACACCAGTATGTATTGTAAATGTTAAATGTAAATGTACACGTTTTCCTATCGGTACAGCATGGCCTAGACCTTTCTCATTTTTCAATGAATTTATCGGTTGAAATCCTTCACCACCGCTGCCCGTTTGAATGGGCGCCACGACATTTAAGACCCCCGAGTACGGACCGTGCTAGTTTGAGATTAAAATCTCCAACATATAACCACGATCGGTATGCGAACCGGCATCCTCACACTCCTTGACGTACGCCTTAACCAATGTAGCTAACCAGGCCAGCTGAGATACCATGGCGACGATTGTAACGTCAGTGTGAGTCAGGTCAAGTGAGACGCCTTGATGTACGCTTTAACCTATGTGGCTAACCCTGAGATACCATGGCGACGACTGTGACGTCAGTGTGAGTCAGGCCGTGACGTACGCTTTAACCAATGTAGCTAAAGAGGCCAGCTGAGATACCATGGCGACGATTGTAACGTCAGTGTGAGTCAGGCCAAGTGAGACGCCTTGATGTACGCTTTAACCTATGTGGCTAACCCTGAGATACCATGGCGACGACTGTGACGTCAGTGTGAGTCAGGCCGTGACGTACGCTTTAACCAATGTAGCTAAAGAGGCCAGCTGAGATACCATGGCGACGATTGTAACGTCAGTGTGAGTCAGGACAAGTGAGGCGCCTTAATGTACCCTTTAACCAATGTAGCTAACGAGGCCAGTACGAAGTCAAAGGCCGCATTCCAGAAACCCCAACGGGGCAAAGATTGGCTTGTTCCGCGAATCACATCTGACAGGCATAAGTGCTCAAAGTGTAACAACATTTCATCAGGCGTTTGATGTTCCCCGTCATAGACGAAGATAATATGCAGAAGTTTCCAAGAAAACCGTTCTGGATCGATAAGCACACGAACCCTGGCATGGCCGTCGGCTACAGAGGATGAAAGATTTTCACAAGAAACGATTATCGTGGCTGGGAATAGCCATAACTCGTTTATAGCCATAAAATAACTTGACTGGATGGACTTTGTAACACCTGTTCGCGAGATTGCGAAGTTCAGGCCGAGCACGGTCAGTAGGGTATACTTCGATGGATGATTACTTGAGAATGCCGAGTCGGTGGAAAGTGGCTAACGCGTCAGCCTTTCGCCTCTGCGAGCTGGGTTCGAATCCGGTCTAAATGCAAACGTACACCGTTTTATATAGCCACCTTATAGCCTCGACCCGATATGTGTAATCGACATGATAAATGAGATCATATCGATGAGATTTAGTTATTTGAACACGGCTTGCTAAATGACGGAATTTTTGTTCTTAATGACACAGGAAGCGCCTTTTTAGGTACTTATGAGGCGCTATATCAAGTTTCTTCATTCATACATACATACATACGTACGTACATACATACATCCATACGAGAGTCCGATTAAATCCAAAACACGTTGTGCATATACGAATGGTCAGTGCAGTGTAATTTATATAGCGGCAAAATTTGTCCAAAGCCTACTCCAAAGTATACATTTGGTATAGAACTTCCATTAAGCTATGCGTCAACCTTTCGAACGCAAGCCTATAACTGCCGGTGCATGGTCTCTAAAAGTCTCAGTCTCTTGGAAAAGTCATTTTCAGTGTACTTGCAAATTAAGAGCCATAACTCCCAGAGAAAATAAAACTAAACCGTATTCAACAAATCTTCCCACGAAGTCTTCACTATAATTCATTGGCCTATTCTATTCCTAATTCCCAACCAACAAGAATATATCAGTTTTATATCATATATTTACATACATTCTATAATATAGGCATATATTAGAGCCTATATAAATGTAGATGACTATATATATATATAAATATATATATGCACACGCATATGTGTATATAACAGCCTACGCTTACACATCTATAATAGAAAATCAATTACAGGTAATTAGAAGAATCGTAGTGCCAGTCCACGAATGAAAAACCTGACGTGGATAAGAAAGTTAATTTATTTTGCGCGGTGCTGATGTGGGTCACGTGCTTGCAGGTACGTGACCCACATCAGACTAACGTCACCACGATTCTGGTGACGTTAGCTGGCTGGCGCAGGGTGAGAGCACGCTTCACTGGAAAATCACTTCCGGGAAAATCAGAACGCAGCCACTGGTACCCGCATGTTCCGGGTACTTTCATCCACATAATTTGCACTTCTGCTAGTTCAAAAGAATTATCAAACTCCGATTTAGTCGATAGTTCGTAGAATCTGATAAGTTGGTTATTTACTGGCAGGCGTGTGGCAACTGATGATAGGCCGTGCCTTTATCGCTACAAAAGAATTGAATAATAGCGTCATATTTAGGCCTTACTGACAAATTCCCGTCAGATAAACTTATTCAACTCCCAGAAATATGAAGTTTGAACTCGTCGACTGCTACTGTCGTTTGCACTTCTGTTGTCTTCTTGGGTTACATCATCTAAAAACTCTTTTTAGTCCATAACAATTAACAACAAAAACCTTTTAGTCCAAAACAATAACAAAAACAATCAGTGGCGGATTTAGCTACAGGCTTCGTGGGCGGCTCCCTCAACCCCTGCTTCCCTCTGATGTAAATGCCGGCGTCCCTGAGATCAGACCCGTGCATGGTGGACCGCCAGAATGGGGCCGCCACTGTTGATAACTGGACAGTTAATTGTACGATGACCCCCGAATAACTGTTACACTTAAGTAAAGAGAAAATGCGTAGGGACGGTTTACGTCATCAGCCTGATCTGCTGTAAATATAGGCCTAATGTAATTTTAAAACTGCCATTTCTTGTTATGCGTCAGTCAAATGGTTACTGGTTAGCATGTTAGACTGTAAACCATGCGGTCGCGTGTTCACATTCCCGCCAGCACAGTAAGATATCTCGACGTTTGTCTCATTAGGACGACTTTAGCGAATTCAGGTGTAAAATGAGAAAAAAATTACTGTGCTGGCTTATTTCAGAGATTTGAATCTGGGGCTAGCACGATCCGTACACGGGGACCTCAAAATGGCGTGCCACCCAATCAAACGATTTTTACGATTAATTCATTGAAAAATGAGCAGGGTCGAGGCCACAGTGTAGCTATAGAGAAAAAAGTGGACATTTACATTGGGATGATCAGACGGGAAGGGAGAGGCCTCGACGAACGAATACCACGGATTCTAAATAGCCAAGTTCGCCCAACCAGATTTGTTTACAATAACAAAGGACGAACTGCTGAAACTGAACGCATCTGGTACATACCAGGATCACCAGTTTGCAGAACACAGATATATATATATATATTTATATATATATATATCACATAAGTAATGAGAAAAGGATTCGTAGATGTCCGCGACACATCTGGCTTTAGAAATGCTCATATTAACTTAACGTTTCCCAAGGACACAGCTGAAGCGTAAGCCTACATTTTGTTCTTGGCAAAAACAAATATAACTGTTAGGGATGTAGCCTCGATCTCGAGGACTTTAGCCAACGTCTCGTCTCGGACAGACTGGCCAACGTCTCGGTCTCGCCTGCTGAGGTCTCGTGGGCAAGGGCCGAGACTCAGTGTTTTGACAGGTTTAAAAACTCGCAATGCTGCCCACGCGTAGAATATGTGAAACAGGAAGTAAGTTCACCAAGTACCGTATTATCATAAGCCGGACGTATCGTGTTTCGTTTCGACTTCTGGAAGGGATGTTTCGTGTTTCGTTTCGATCTCAGGGCAGGATATTTCGTGTTTCGACTCAGTTCCAAGGGCCTCATGAGCACCCCCCCCCCCCCCCGATGGCCGTTTACTGAAAAATCTCCGACAGGATATAGGTTACTCGCGTACATGTAATTAGTATTTAAATACCTTTACTGGTAACATGCCGAAGTGCCAAATGTTCAGTTATGATTTTGATAATTTTTATATCCTAGGTAGAATAATTGACCCCACAGTTTCTCAGAGAATTAATTAATTATTGTTATTATTTCCTCTTCTTATTATTATTGATCCTTATTATGCTAAACGTTCAGTTATGATTTTGATAATTTTTATATCCTAGGTAGAATAATTGACCCCTCAGTTTCTCAGAGAATTAATTAATTATTGTTATTATTTCCTCTTCTTATTATTATTGATCCTTATTATGCTAAACGTTCAGTTATGATTTTGATAATTTTTATATCCTAGGTAGAATAATTGACCCCTCAGTTTCTCAGAGAATTTATTATTATTATTTCTTCTTCTTATTATTATTATTCATCCTTATTATGGCAAAGATTACCAATTCCAGTGTCCTCTTAATTTCTGAGAATCTGAGGAATCAATTCAACCGCGGATATAAAAAGCATGTGTATTAATAATTAATACAAATAATTATTATTTCCAAAGTTGAATTGATATTATTATAGCGGTTATAATTATTATTATAATTACAATAATAAGGCATTATTGTCATTTTAATAACAGGCATTTATTAATTATAATTAACGAACGCTTGATGGTAGATTTGCGGCCTGTCTTTTGAATGTGTGTGCAAAAGCTCGCCAGTTTTCTGAGCATTGTTGGTCTTACTGTAACACCACTGAATAGCGTAGGCATCTAAACGACTCTATATTGTCAGGATAGTAGATACATACATACTTACGATCACTATTCCACCATAAAACGCTATCAGCAATGTCAAGGTCTCGTTTTGAGATGTCGTGGGACGAGGCTGGAGGACTGAGACTGGTACGGGTCCGGATTTGGGGACTGTTCCGGGTCCGGATTTGGGGACTGTTCCAGAATCTCACCAAATCTTACCTGATGGTCTTCCGGAAACGATCCGGGAATTTTCTATAAATTTTCAAAGTTTGCACAAATTGACACATTAAAATCGCCATGTATGTTTACACAGATTCCGGAAGTCGTCAACTTTTGTAGCGCAATTATTGACACCACGTCAATGTATAATAATTTTTTAATATGTAATCCATCACCGTAATCATATTAATATAATGATTTAATTAAAAACCTAAAAACATTTACAGAGATGAGATTATGTTAATAGTGATGTGTCATTAATTCCTATATAAAATGCTAACTGTATAATACGAATTCTGATAAATCAGAGGTGCAAGAGATAGGCTTATAAAGTTTAGCGTTTTAGTTTTTTAAACCTCAACACATACGAACTTCACAAATGAAGTTGCTTTTTGGTAGAATTGAAGCTCCACTATGTAACGACAAAGCATTTTTAAAATGGCGCTGAGCAACTGTCAATAACTGCGCTACAAAAGTTGACGACTTCCGGAATCTGTGTAAACATACATGGCGACTGGACCGATTTTAATGTGTAAATTTGAAACTTTGAAAATTCATAGAAAATTCCCGGATCGTTTTCGGAATAGGCGGGAATATGCGCGTTCGACTACTGATATTCAAATCTACCGTCAGGTCAAATTTGGCGAGATTCTGGAACAGTCCCCAAATCTGTACCCATACAGATAGGCCAGTTGTTGACTCGCCCGCCTTGTGTCGCGTTGGCAGATTTTTCATCTTAACATGAAAAACTTGCTTGATAATTTCAGACATGTTTGGACGTTTGCTCTTGCTAAGTGCGTGTCGGAATTAATCATCATGTCCGGCGCAGATTTCGAACATTTGGCATTTTCACATTCGTACGCCGGACCCGTACCAGTACAACGCTACAGCGGCCAGACAGGAACACCGCACGGCCCAATGCGGACCCGTACCTCTGCTTACGTGCACAGATTGTCAATCAGTAGTAGCAGTAGTAAACCCACAAGTAGTTGTGCTGTCCTTGGAACTTTCCAGGGCAGCACATCTGCTGCTGTGAATCAATGACTTGCATTGGCGTCCATTAATTTACAAATGTGATTAAGTTTTACAAACATAGCGAAGGAATAGAAATCTGTGTGAATGATTATTAATAATGCTGATCATGAACCTAATTTCCAACATTATCCTCCAACATTTACATTTTCAAATTGATACATTCACATACATTGTCAGTAAACTGTTCCTTAGCAACTATTATCTTCGGTAAGAAATTTCACAATTCAAAGCTAGAATATTGCTGAAGACAGAGACTTTTCCACTTTATGTTGTAACCTAAAATTTAGAAGTTGCCAACAGCTAAGCAAAAGAATGAAAATGAATAATAAATAGGGCAGTTGGTTATTAACGGCTTCAGTCACAGAGTTTACTGTAATCAAAATCCCTGAGTTTAAGACATGCAAAAAGCTTAACAGTTCAGCCACGTTTATGAACTATCTTTCAAGCAGATGTGTGCAAATATGCCTCGTGTATGTATAGATTACCTGTTCTAAAGAAGTTACCGTGAAATCTGCTAGAAGAGATCACACGAGCAGTACATATTTTGAAGGTCTCAATTGAACTTTGTAAATCATAACAATAAGTGGAACCATTAACATCGTTACTTTTTACACGGTTTTGCCTAAGGGCAAACTCTGTGCGTATGACTGAACAAAGCAACTAAACAAGTGTAGACACCACAGGTAAATCTCGCATGCACCTCACACAAAAATATGATAATTTTCTCTATTCGCAAGTACAAGAAGTACAAATAACGGCTTCATAAGCAGTCTGTTGCATTTTTACCCCTAACAGTCATTTAACATTCGATCTTGCGTAAATTCTATATGCAAATACAGATTCAAGCATATATATACATACATATATGTACATACATAATGCATACATATATACAGATATACATATAGGTATATTTACGCTAGTGTGCAAGCTTGTAATTTATTTGAATATGCATGTAATTATGTACAGGTATGTACAATAGCTGAGATGTTGGCCAAAACCATGCGCAGCAGCAGCAGTCAGCAGCAATAGTGCAGCAGAGGATGGGGATGGATTGCTTTTTATCACCCTACCAACTCGGTCACTCGGAAAATTAGAAACAGAAATGTCTGCATCTCCAAATATCAGTCATTCTCCTCGTTCATCAAAGGACGAGCTGTCATTTGTTTTACTTCCACTGGTACAATAAGTCAGCTCAGAGGCACACTGGTACCTTGCGTCATGCACCAGCGCATCCAGCAGCTTTATGCTCCGTCTCTTCTGAACAACTCTGCGATGACTGGCTTCGAAGGATGGTGATGTGATATGAATCCTCCAAGAGGCCTCACGAGCTGATGATATCCTGAGTTGGTCTTCAAAATACGCACACTGTCATCAATGTTGCTCAGACAAAGCGGTGCTTCGAGAAGATGAGGACGAGTGGGACGCCACCAGACACTCAGCCTTCGTATTTTGGCGCTGCATCACGAAGGACAGCTATCGCATCCTTCACTGCATGGTATATGATATTCTTCACCTGCAGAAGAAAGCAGACGCTGTAAGTTTTGTTTTCATCATAATTACTTTTAAAATAAGTTCAGAGGCATTTCTTTGAGACCATACCAATTCATCCAGCTCAGACCAATTGACAAGCATGTTTGTGATCTGCTGGCTATTGATCTATTTCATTAACTTCTAGTCTGTAATTCCAATGTCATAACACATAACGAATCAATCAATGGTCACTTCAAAGTGATGCCAACACTACAGACTGAAAAAGGGTTGTGAATATCAGGTTGTTTACAAGTAGAGATGTCAACAATTTAGTAAAATATGAATATCCGAGTCCATTACGAGTGGGTACCTGCATTCCCCTCACCCTGTCATTGGGCAAATAATCTTATGTCGCCCTCCGACACGCATATTCGGGTGGGAACATTACTCAATATATTTCTTAGCAAAGGCACAATCACATACCATTCCTAGGTATATTGCTGTCTGGTAAAATTCAGTTTAGATAAAAAAAGTAGCATTTTCTAAATTACAGATTTGCAACACTTGTTGTTCAATGCCCTTATTGTTGATATTTTGATGGTACCATTGTACTATTATAATTATTAATCCACCCAAAATAACCAAACACACTGGATCAGAAAGATACTAATAAAGCTTAGTTTATAATTTATGGTTTTATTTTACTAGAAACAGAGTGTTTCATACAAATAATAATTTGCTAATATTCATGAACATCATGGTCAGTGAAGAAAAACTGCATCAAATGTACACAGCAGAAATACATATACAACACAGCTGCCTGAGTTCGTGACAGCTGTGACTAGCTGCAGCTAGCTTAAAGTTCTGCATTCTGCAGGGCTGTTCAAAGATGCTACAAAATACAGCTGACTGACAAAAGAAATGAATAATCCAGAATTGGAGACATAAGCAATCATCACTGGGGACCAACCCACCTGCAGTTTATCCTCGTGGACGCAACTGCCGTGAGCATCACTCGACAGCTGTCTGCACTCCTGTGTCATCTGGAAGCAGTTGTCTATGCTTTCTGGCGAGACAAAGTCTGCGGCTACCTTGATGCAACTGTTCAGGTTTAGGACCTACAGGAACCACAAGAAACACACGGCATCATGTAATGCTCAGTAACAAATGCAATCACATAGAAATTCACATCCCAACATATCTATGTAGCACTGTTCTCTCACTAGCATGATAGCCGCACATGCAGCTCACTACAGCTGATAAGAGTCACAATGTAAAGTTTAGTTACATTAAGTTAACTTTAACTACATTAAATTACAATGTAGAGAGAAGGACCTGATGAAATTGAGCTGAACATATAACCTAAGCAACTCAATCAAGGTAGGAAGTAGGAAGAGCAGAATTTAATAATACTAAGCAATTTAAAAGCAGTCAGTTCTTTCGTCAAAACACAGCAACCAGCTGCAGCAACATTTCTACAAGACTACCAAACCTCCTCCAGCACTGACATCTGCTAAACTGCTATGCAGAAATGATCCTTTTCCATGAGTAGAAAGCAGTAAAAAAGATAAGCAGATATAAAAAATTAATGGCTAAAGGAGCGTAGTATGGACATAGTAGCATCAAACTGTTGATAGGTTCCTACGAGGAACCAAACACGTACAAGTTGAAGTATATATGAATTCTTTTGATCCTCTGTCCAGAATTTTATTTATTTATTTATTTCTGCATTTATTGAGTGCCACTATCTAATGACTGAGCATCAATCAATGGCACTGAGCGCTGTAAGCAAAGGTCTTGCTAAAAGGTCCCTACACAGTAACTGTCTCAGGGAAAGCTCGAACCCGTACCCTCTGCATTTACAAGCAGAGCGCTCTAACTAAATGGCTACAGTGCCCCACATACAGTAGCCCCTACAGAAGACTGTACCTGATGTGGTGCTCCAGCTGGAATGAAGACAGCATCTCCAAGGCACTGGACAATCGTGTAGCACTGGACACCGTAATCGGACAGAAGGCGCCCCCTCAGTTTCTCATCCAGGTACCAATTCTGTGTGTGAAGTGGATCATGGTGCAGCTCAACCTCCTCGCCTCGTTCAGATGCAACCTGCAATCAATGGTTTTGTTAGTAACTCAACTGATAGCCCCATAGCAGGAGCCAGTACAGACACACACTAGCCCAAAGCATCTGTCATCGGAAGTGCACTGTGCTCCATTAACATCAAAATGTGTTAAACATGTGGAGAAGAAAACCAGTAAAGCCTTGAACACATGGTGAATGCATCTGTGTGTGTCTGTATTTCTGCTTGTTTGTGCACATGTGTGTGTGTTTGTGTGCAGAGGAGTAGCATAGGTAAGTTTGTGTCAATCATGTACCTTATTTAAGAGATCTCTGATTTTATCTGCATCCAGAGGATCGAAGACGTGCCACAGTGCTCCTGGCTTCGTTCCTGGTTCCTTCAGCCGCTCCCTTGTAAGCTGACAACAACCAGAGCTCTCCAACACTGCAGAAACTGCTACAAAAACGTAAATAACAGATGGTATAACCAACAACAATCATTCAAGCAATGTTTCAACTCTTAACTTCAACAGGAATCAAATTAATATGCAGTCTGCTAAGAATCCAGCATCAAGATTAAATTTAGATGCAGACATCGGCATTGGGCATAAACCCCTCCTTTTGTCTGCATCTGGATGACCCCAACTTCCCTCTCTTTGGGACGTCCTTAATGGACAATCCAAAGACACCTAGCTACCATAAAGCTGTCTAAGCATCCTTTCTGCCAAAGTAAATTTCAGCTGTCAACCAGAGTCAGGGTGTCACTGGCTCATTTATGCTTGTCTGCAAATCATATTTTATTAGTATTATTAGCCTCTTATGCCCTGGGCATCTGCCCCATAGTTCAGCAAATTATCCCTTCTGGGGAAAATCCTCTGTTGCTTCCAGTTTCTCCCTCCCACTCCCCTTTCTCCCAACTCCTCCCTCCCCAATCTTCCCTCCCTTCTGCATCTCCCTCCCCTTTCTCCCATCCAATCAACTTCTCCAGCCACTCCCACTCCCTCTGTTACATTAATGAAACCCAATCCTTCTGGGTCTCTTCTTCCAGTCTCCCCCTCCCTTTTTTCTCCCACCATGCCTCAACTATTCAATCTCCCCTCCCAAATGTCTCACTTCATTGCTTCTTCCTATAACCCATCTGCCCCACTCTCAACTCCCCTCCCTTTCCCGGCTTCTCTCTTTCTGTCTCTCTCTCTCTCTCTCACACCCACTCATTTATGTAGAATCTCCTGCAGCTTTCCCATTAGCGATGGACCATGAAAGCAGTTGTAAAACATGTCCTCATAGTAATGTATGTCAATTTCAACGTCAACTTTACACTGCTCTAGACTGAATCTCACTAAAGGATATTTATTGTCTGTAGCTTGTATCTGTGTTGTAGCCGCCAGGTCAATTGACGTCGACTTACTTTACTTCATTTAAGTTAAGTAGCTTAGGGGTAATTTAGGCGTAGTTTCTGTTTAACGACGCAGTGTCATAACAAAGATGACTAGCATCGCCCTCTTTTAGCCAGACTAGTCACAGATTATTTACAGATTACTGATTACGTACAAAGCAATATTCAAAGAAAGCGGTGACTTTCATATGGAACTATAATTAACCTGTTGTTAAGAATAATAACATTTTTACGCCATATTTATGTTGCAATTTGTTAAACAGTACTTATTTTACTTGAAATTCTTTACATCTTAACCCCATATCTAAGCCCTTTAATTAAGATTAATTAGTAACTTCCATCTCGCTGGTGTCTAAAGCGCAAGGCGTCAACCAGTGGTGCACCAATCCAGAACAATATAAGGTTAGGTCAGGTCAATCTAGAAACTGACATACATCAAATAATATAAGTACATGGTTTACAACTGCTTTCATGGGCCCAAGGTAAGGGAAGCAACAGGGGATTCTACACAAATGTGTGTAAGACAGACAGACCAGATAAAGGGGGGAAGTTGAGGATGGAGAGATTGGGGATAGGAAGAAGCAGGGTATTTGATATTGGGAAGGAAGACTGAAGAGTTGAGGTGTGGTGGGGAGGGGAAGAAAAGGGAGGGGCAAATGGAAGAAGAGTGAGAGGGAGAATTGGAAAACAGAAGGGATTTCATAAATGTAACAGAGGAAGTCAATATCCGCAAGATTAGTCCATTAAAACAGAAAAAGGTAAGTCTTAAGTTGAGAACAAATTGACACAACTGACAAGTGACTGAGCAGAATGAAGATACAGGAACACAGTTCCAAAACCTAGGTCCGGCAACTGAGATTGACACCTGCAAAAGCGTCATTTCAAGACACGTGAACTATAGTCATCTTTAACAACTTTGGGCTAGCAAGGAGCATCTTTGAGAGATTCTGTGAAGAAAAATTGGATATGCCAGAAACACACACATAAACACAATCTAAAAAAGTTAATGTAATTTAATGCTAGTACACAGCCACAGCAGTAAAACAGTATAACATCAACAGCAAGCAACGTAGTCAATACGTTACCTGATTTCTGGTTTTCAAGGTTATCTTTTGGTAATCCAACATAGACAAGAAGATTGAAAGCATCTGTAATGTCCTGATGAAGATTTGTTGTACCCGCCTCGGGACACTTCGTTTGCCCATAGGCACAGTACAGTTTTGGCCCAAGGTCAGGCTTCATGAAGAACTCAGGAAGACGAGAAACCAGATTGAATGGGCCACCCTTTTTCGTGTACTCAGGCAGGGGAAGGCTGGACATAAGGTCCTGATAGTGATTCGGCAACAGTTCAGCAAATTCGTCCTTTTGCGGCCAGTCCTTCAGTTTCAAGACAATTGGCCGGCCATCTTTGTCTTTCAATCGGCCCGACATTCGTTCAAAACCATCCCAGAATTTCTTCATCCGCTGGCCAGACAGTTCAGCACCATCTATGCAGTTCACTAACAGATTCTCCACGTGACCAAACTCCTTGGAAAACGTCTCCGGCTTCCAGAGGGACCGTTCCAATCCGGCATCACAGTTCGAGACAAGGACTGGCTGGCCGTGTCGCCACTGCTGTTGGAACAGTCGGATATTTCCAAGGCTCTGAGGATCAAACAGTTGCAGCAGACGTCCGTGATCTTGCCAGGCATGCAACACGTCGGGAAAGAGACTGCTCGTCTGCTCGTGCGAGTACTCTGGAATTGGACTCGTTCGACCGGCAACAGTACTTCCTACACGTGGAACATAATACGACAGCGTAACAGTCTTTGGTGTTGGAATCGCAGCTGTGCGTTTCATAACTTTATGAATTATATCTTCGAGTGAATTCTTGGGCGAGGACCCAGGTGGCCGCCGAACGTCGTCGCCAGCTGCACTGGGTAGAACGCTTATTGTCTTTGTCAGAAGGTCCTTCAGAGTGGAACACTTGTTGTCAGCTGATCCATTTAACTCCGAAGAAACACCATTGGCAGTCGACAAATTCTGTTCTGGCTTCTGTGCTAACGCCGCTTCAGCCAACATACTCAGATCAAAGAAAGCCGGTAAAGGTTGCTGACTTTCATTGCATTTGCCAGCAGTGGACAGGTCCCTGGATGCTGCAGCATCTTTTAAACCATCTGGTAAAGTTTCTTTCTTGGGAACAACATCTCCCACTTTTACCTTGGAATGGATCTGGAATTGCTTTCGAATCTCATCCAGCATCTTCCCGACGACCCACAAAACTAAACAATCAAAACCAAACATATATAAGCGTAAACTGAAAATGCCAATCCATTTCAAACTCTGTCGTATTTTCACATCCCACCTGCATCTACTCTGCGTCACAACTCTTCCTCAGATTTAAATGAACAATCAACATACACTGCTAGTGCCATCCTGTGAATCATATTTCTTCGCACTCTGTCAAGAAGCGGGAGAGAGAATGCGAGGGGTGAGCACACACAAACACACACACGTACATGCACACAAGAAAACTTCAGCAACAGACATAAGTGTACATCTACTGCTCCATGGGCCGAGTTAACACGTGTTGCCTGTGGTCCATTACGCATGGAGCTGCACGCAACAGACCAGCGCACATCCCTATACTGCTGTGCTCCTGCTCTTAGGGATGAGTCAAGCTAACTCTGGTCAAGTCAGTGCATAAAGTTCATATAGCAGAGAGCACAGAGGTTAGGCCATAACAACAGGCCATTCACAGAGATATATGATATGCCGAGGTAAAGTTCTCAAAATTGGGACAGTTTTTGGCAACTGCAGCTAACCCACAGCTACAAGGGCAGAGCATCCGCATGCAGATGCTTAGCACAATATATGTTTGTTTTTTATTTATTGTACTGACAGTGCATCAGGGCACTAAGCAACTAAGTGATAACGACTTGCTCAAGGTCCATGCGTGATGACTATCCCAGGGAATCTTGAGGCTTCATATTCCACATTACAAAGGTAGCCCACAACTAATGAGCCTCTGTATCACTCCATGAATAAAAGAATTCAAAACAGATTGAAACCACAAGGGTGAGCAACAGCAACAGGAAGCCAACAACGCCAAGAACAGAACGCAACGTAGTACAACAGCAGACTAACCGTCACTTGGAATGATCTGCACCATCATCAGATGGTCCGGTTCGTGCATCTGTCGGTTGACGCTGCACGTCAACCACTTGCGTCCGTGGTTCTCACACGGAGGGGACTTGGCATCGGCGCAGTGGTTGGCCTTGTGCCACCGGATTCGGAAGCAGTCGATGCAGACAGCAAAGCCGCACTTGTGACAGACCCAGTGCATGTTGAACAGCGTTGCATCACAGACGTCGCACATCTCTCGCACACCCTGAACGGCTTGCTTCCACGCTATTTTACCTGGAAAAATCAGACAGATTATACACCTTGCCCTTTTCAGAAACAGCTCTGTAACTGACTCCAACCACAATACACTAGAGTCACAGCTAACTGCCTTTCTAATCATCCAAGCAACTGAGAGTATTTGTGGTAATAGCACTAGTGAGTTGTTTCTCAATTCCAGTCTGCACTGCAATGCTCCAGACTTCAGTAACATTTCCCATTTTTACATTACAAAGATTTACATGCTTGTCGTCTTACTGACAGTTATTAGTATTACTGGTCATATTACTATTATTATTATTAATAATATCAATATTACAGTATTACCGGTATTATTACTATTAGTATTATTATTAATACTACAGATTCACTGACTTTGCAGCAAGAGCTTTAAATAAATAAATAAAAGACAGTGCTAACTAATGGAGGAGACTAAATATGGCTTACTGTCAAGTGAAACCCATGACTTGGCTTCCTGCTCCTGCTTGACCAGACTGGCAAATCTATCCCCAGTGTGCATGATAATATACATGGCAGTCTCAACATCGACGGCTGGTGCCATAACAGGCATCATTGGCATCCACAGCTCAATGTCCAGAGCATCAGCATCACACGGCTCGGAGAAGCCAGCTACAGTCAGAAACCGCTTGGGACTGTAACGCAGTCTGTCAACAACGGCAACAAATATATATACAGTATGCAGACACAAAGGAAAACATACAAATCAATACCTGGGTTACATAAATGCTTGCACATGTATGTCTGTATACACACACACGCACACACACACACACATGGATGGGACATCAACTGAAGATTTAAATAGGAAGAATAAATTGCTTTATTGCATCCACAATAATCTTCAGGCATCAGATGTCACTAATCCAATCTTCAAACTTCTATAGCGCCCTTTCATAATACACAAGGCACAAACCAATGGTCACTTAGCAAAGCTTACCTTCCGGTTGAAGTCAAGACATAGCTTCCCAACATCCTCTCCCAGGAAAGATATTTCCTACTGTATATTTTTCTATTCCATTACAATTTCTAGTGCAAGTTTAACCTGCATTTCCATATAAAGTTAACTACACCACAGCTGCTCTATAACACACTTCATTACAACATAAATTTTGCCATAACAGGCCACACAGATGGATCTGATGTGCAGCTTTAGAAAATGACCTGATCACAACATAAATTCGTTAGAATGTGTCATGGCGGTCTATTTGGTCAGTGCACTAGGTCTGTGATCTGACGATTTTCGACTGCGGGTTTGAGCCTCCTCAGTAGACTCCGTGTAATGGCCCTGGGGAAGCTGTTGTGCAAATGTACCTCTGTCACCAAGCAGTACAAATTGGCATCCACACAAACTGGAAAGCAAACGGCAAGCCTTGCGATGCAATGGCCCTGTGTCCTCGACCTTGGTGTTATAACAAGTTTGAGTGTAACTTCTAATTCTTGCCAAACAGTTCCATTAATAAAATTCTTCCTGTTTCTCTCGAGTAAAGACATAATATATCAGTGCACACGTCATCGAGATAATGAAGACAACATGCGAAACTTTACACAGAATTTCATAAATTACACCAAAATCTCATAAAACTGTCTTTGGGAGCCACATCAAGAGCCACCTTAAAACGACATGTTATAACATGCTTATTTTCTACAGATGAATTAATTTTTGGGACCATGTTTTTTTTTAAATTCATGTATAATGGGTCTCTGGTGTAATCAGAGGAATGCAAAACCTAACCACAAAGTCTAAACTACAGTGCACTGACCGACGGAAAGCGTAGAACCGGCAGAAGTCGCTCGCAACTCGCTTGTCCCTCTTGTTGCGAACCATCTTGCACTCCCGACATTTGACCAATTTCGGTGTCACTTTGTGACAGTCGTCGTCCTGAAGAAAGACCTCCATTGTACGCTGACGTTGTTCTTCAGAGCTCGAGTTCAGCTTCTTCTTGGCAAGACTCACCGAAGGATCGTCTGCAGCACAAACCCCCAGTTATCAATCGCTCTCTTCATCCATCTCTTTCACTGCAAATCTCTTGCCACTACATAGGTATTTTATTCTGTCATGATGTGACCTACAGCAAAATGACTGACCTAAAATTCAGTATCTAAAACCAAGTCACTCACAAAGGAAGAAATCACAAATACTACTCTATGATTTTGCCTACGATTTCTCGCTCAGTCGACAGACATATGGCGTGTTAACAAATACATTACTTACTTACTCTGCTGAGTTGTTGAACCAAGTTTCCAAGTTTAGGGTTATAGCCTGGAGTTAAGTTGTGATCGCAACATCAACTTGATCCTATACTATAATTGCTCCAGCATCAGTTCCACATGCATTGGTCTGAACATATATCAAAGTGGCAATTATCATCAGAAGGTAAGTTAATTTCTTTGCCAAGACTAATACGATCACGTCTACGTCAACAACAAACCAGACAAACACTGCACTGTTAGACTGCTGGCAAGCAGCATCTTAGACGAGTTCCTAGAAGGCACTACTTAAATATACAGAAAGCAAGCAAACAAACTATGCACAGGTCAAGCAGTAGGACGTACCTCGGCAACTTGAAGTTTTGAGTTCTTCTTGTCGCTTCAGTATTTTTGACTGGCAGTCAGGCAGATGTTGTTGGGAGGAGGCAGATGATGATGATGATGAGGAGGAGGAGGTGGAGGAGGAAGCATTCATCAGTGAGAGATTGTTAGATATCTTCTGTGTCATTTGCCCCTCTGCAGCCACTGTCCTTCCATGTTCTTTCTCCTGGTCCTCGCCTTCTTCTTCTTTCTACATTGAGAACATATTACTGCAATGCAGACCAGGAACTCTAATACATTGTCAACTGTCAAGCCGAAGAAGAATCTGTTGGTCAGGTTGGACTGACTTTCTGGGTTCTGACCTCACTACGGCTTGGTTTTGGTGCCTCGTGGATTAGACACCAGCGTGCCACAGAAGTTGCTAACTAATTATTTATTATTTACATGCATGCGAGAGATTGCCACCAGACACTTTTCTATCCTTCACAACGAAAATTGTATTATCAGGTAATTTAAAAACTTAATCTACACAAATGCAACTTGCAATTTCTTGTAAATTTGCAATTTGCACTAATATTGATGTTAGCAAAGCCTACTGCTGAACACCTAGAGTACTGCCACATGAACTCGTGTAAATGTCAACTCTGAACTTTGATCTCAGCAGGAGGGAAAGTTCATGACCCGTGTATACTGGTACTTAATAAAGTACTGTAAAAGACTCCTATGATGAAGACAAATGAACATTCATATACCACTCACATTGTGTCGATGCCTTTTTGAATTCTTATCTCGCACCATCATTGATGTACCTGACGAACTGGTGGTGCTCTCTTCTGTGTCGGACAGCTTCCGCATTTTATCAGGTGGGTCCGATTTTGCCAAATGGCGACTCGATTTTCGCTTCTTTTTAACTCTGTTCGAATTCTGCAAACAACACAGTTTCATACAACAACATACTTACAAAACCCAGAGTTCTTCTACCAACCCAATTATATACCCATAAAATGGGTTTTTTACAAGACACAAATAAGGTAAGGATAAGCAAGTTTAAAAACTTGCCAGGATACAGCAGTCATGTGATTAAATCTTACAACTTTACTGGTCACTCACGTGTACTTCGCATATTTATCTCCACAACTTTTTGAAGTCGTTTTCTGCTATAAGTCGTTTTCTGCTATAACTTTTTAGTCATATACAATTTAAGGTATAATACACTTTTAACAGTATCCTAAAAGTGACAAATGCAACAATACTCATTTTGTGACGGCCTATCACAAATACTTAATAGCAGAATTATAAAAGTGCAACAGAAATCAATGCAAAGATTTATTCACAGCATTTTTAGCGTTTAGAAGTTGCTGCCTTTCATAGTCCTTCCAGACAGTCGGCTTTCAGAAACAGAAGTACATTTCCAATGCACAGGAGATGCTTTAGAAACTGCTATTCGATAGGAAGCATTGAAATCGAATCCACTTCTACTTACCACCGAATCTGTAGCTGATATCCATCCAGATGATTCTTGCTCGCTAGCAGCCGACATTGTGTCGTTGTTTATTCCAACCAAAGAATTGTTGTCGTCCCTTTCTTCCAACAGAGTGGAGCTGCTGAGTGTCTCATTTCCGTTCTCTGTTTTCCTTCCGTTGTCTCCATCCTGGGTCCCTTCAGGTGTGTTCTTCAAGTCTTCATCGGAATACCTCTGCAACAAGGCCTTCTTGAACTTAGTGTGCTGCCACTGTTTCTGTGTTGCCGGCTCTGCACAGACTGGGTTGGCTGGTATTGTTGCTGCAGATGATGATGACAATGACGATAATGGCGCCGCTGGGCTGTTAGCGCTCAGAGTATCCGAATCAGCGCCTTGGTTCGTCTCACTGTTCAGTGGTTGGCCAAGATAGTCGTGAAGCCTGGCTGAAGCAGAGGAAATCGTGGGTACAGATGAAGTCAACTTCAGATCCTGCACCTGGCAGTTGTCTTCCTGAGCATCTGCATTATAATGAGATATCCTCTGGACTTGCACAGGAGGCTCCTCAAATGCTTTATGACCAACAATTACTGATCCCCTGTCACATTCTGCCGACGCAAGCAGGTGGTTGCCTGCAACTGAAGCCAGGGTTTTGCCAGAATAGTCTTTTGCTTCAGCGTAGGTGCGCAGGTACTCGTTACAGGTTCTCATCATCTTAGAGGAAGTGCTGATGTATGTGCTGCAGGTGGTAGACGCTGAAGACAAGGCGCCTTGCACTGAGCAGATCACAGCACCGACAGCAGGAGACTGGTTTCTCGGGAGACCTTCGGCGCAATTACCTCTGATTCGCTTAACGCTATCGTCTGGGAAAGAATCATTCGATAAATGATCTTTGGCTTCAGTTGCCATCGTGAAATTTCTCTTCAGTGGATTCTGAGGCCAACTGCCAAGGCTGGAATAGGAGGAGGAGGCAGCCAAAGCCGAAGTTGTCGTGCCTGGTGTTCCAGCCGAACCCGATGCCATGGCAAGTGAAAGCGAATTCGAGGGAAGTGAAATGCTGTAGCCAGACACACCAGCAGCAGCCGATGAAATTGGAAGAGATGACAACAGACCATTCAGAGTTCGTTCTGGAGCAGTTACAACCGATGACATGGGATGAACGGCAGTCGTCATCTGACCCACGCGACCTGCCACTTCCAAACCTACTAAACCTCCCAACATCGGCCCAGCGACACCAGCAGCCAGTGGCTTTGGCTTTGCGGTCAAGCTTTCTTTTAGTATTGGCATGTTCACCTTCGACTGGCCATTTGGATGAATAGGGCTAACAAGAATTGACCCCTTCACAGCTGCTGCTGCAACAACACAGTTCAACGCTCCTTCGAGTCGTCTCTCCTCCAAAGTACAGGCGGACAAGGTGGACGGATGGTTGGAGTGGTTACCCGCTGTGGCATTCACAGCATCATGTCTTTCCAGTTTCTGTGGTTTGGGGGATTGGGTTTGATGATGGCCGCCAGTCAAAACCATACTCCGAGAACTATCTCCACCTCCACCAGAGCAGTTCTTTTCGGTTGCCGTTTTCGATCGACTGCCATCAACAGGAACTGTTTGGGTGGACAGTAACTGACCAACGTCATTCGAAGATATGTGAGCTCTCTCCTGGACATTCTTTCTGTTCTCCAGTTCTTTCTTTGCAGCTTTCTTGTCGCTGTTAAAGCTTTGCATGTGGACAGCATTTGGCGTAAGGTAAACAGGACAGGACTGATAGCCATATAAATTCAAACTTGGCTCCTTTTTCATCAGATTACTTGACGAGGATGAGATCAAAGATGCAGAAGAAGACAGAGAGGCCGCTGTAGAAAGTATAGCAGCTGCAGCTGTTGTGCTTAGAGTCTGTGCTGCTGGTTTATCTGGCACCAAATGAACGGTGCTAGAACGAGTCTTGTTAAGCAGACCAGGTGCACTTGACGATGAAACTATGCTATCAATTGTCTGCATCCGATTTTCTTTGAGGAATGGATGTTCCGCTGAACCTACTGCCAAGCCAGCTGGCTGCAGTGCCGTTTGCTTTGGATGCGAGTCCTGGTTGACGCTGGCAGAAAGATGGTCCGGCTGTGCCAGAAAAAGCCGATGATCACGTCCTGGAGGCTGCAAGCCATCCTACAGCACAGTCATTTCAAGATTCATTAAGACACCAGAAATGCTTCTGAGAAGTTTCTACACAGCTGCATAAACAAGTGCTGTTACCTCTACTTTTGGTAAATCGTCACAGAGACAATTCAAAAGAATTTCAATCCAAGACAATTATGAAGAACAACTAAAGATACAACAAAAGAACTAGACAACAGATCACAGTAACAGACTGCAATATCCTTAACATTCAAGGGACTGCCCTATGTCTTCTTGTTCTGTGCAGAAACATGGCAAATGTGCACTTAAGTATATCTTACTTTAACAGAAAAACAGACAGAACCGAATGACCTTCATTAAGTTACATTACTACATAACATTGCAGTTCGGGGAGAGTAGTAGGATTGTATAGACTCATCCTGTAGAAACTACTGTATCTTGCATATACACCAGAGACTCATTATACTACACTTTCATTATAGCACAAATTCTGATACAAGTTCAGCACATGGCCCCCAAAATTAATTCACATACAGACAACAAGAGGGACCTCATTATAACACAGTTCTTAATGTGGCTCTGAAAGACAGTGTTACCAGCAGTTACTGGTGTATTTAACTAATGTTTACACACCACACTAAAGAACCTTTTGCAGTAAATTACCTTCTGTTGAACATTCCTCAGTGATTCCGTAAAGTGCTGGTTAACAGCATCACTGATTGATCCGGAGTAGAGCAACTCACTCCTCTTCTGATTTACCACAGATGATGGATCCTTAGCATGTTCCACTCCAGGTTCTTTCAATGGTTCCTTTGCCCTACAGGACCATAAAAAACACACTTTACATTGGTTGCAACAACAGTTACCAAAATCTTTTTGAATCCTTTTAAAATTCAGTGTGTATTTCTTTTGCAAAATAGTATTTTCTGGTAGTCTCAAGGGGCACAAAAAACAGGACTCTCCTAAAGAAATATGGTCATATGGTTCACTGGAGCCTATGATGCAACAAAACAACATCTTAAACAGAAAGAAAAATCTTTGTACAGCTCAGAATCTAACCAGATCCTGTCAATTAAGATGCTGGACGACATACACTGTAAATGTAGAACCCGCAGTGCTTATTTCAAGCAGCAGTTTTACTTCTGCATGTTCACGCAGCTCGATTTTAACTCAAACTACAATGGTACCATCTAGCGTGACTCCTTAGAAACAGAAAAGCGAACTAAGTCTCAAAAACAATTGAAACAAGTCTCAGTTTTCTCCATCTCTTACCTGTCGGCATTCTTCTTTGGCTGAGCCGAATTGGCCAAAGGAATTTCTTTTTTAACATTTTCTGTACAGGCCAAACTGCTATCACTGACAACCTTGCTATTGTTGATTTCGACCGATTTACTTTCACCGTTGTCTGCCTCTGTTGCTTGGTTCGACAGCTGTTGCTGGCGCAGTGCCTCAAGTTGAATTTCTTTGTACTGCAGCCACAGAAGCTCAGGTCTCATGGAAATGATGTTGGCCAGGTAGGGAGGGCATGCAGCCAGAATTGCCCCAGAGCCCGAGGACGCAGCTGGCATCTGCATCAGCTTTTCCATCAGATGGCGCTGCTCGGTTGGCAGAAGGAAGAAAGAATTCATTGGAATTGGCTGCTGGTTAACCGTGGAAGGTGTTGCCCTGGAAAGTTGATGCACTGCTGCAGCAGTCACCTGGTTCAGCAGAGGAAGTCTGCACGGAAAAGCATTCAGAGCAAGATTCTGTCTTGCCACGGTTTCAACTGTGGATGCTAAAGTTAGGGTGGAAACGTTTGACTGTGTGGAAGGGGCTTTAGTCTCGGCCCCAACAGATCTGGATGGTATTTCGTTTGCAGGATGCACATTCGTGGTAGAAGTCTTATAGTTCTTTGAATTTGCAAACTTTAAACTGGAGTCACTGTGGCGACCTAGACTGTTTGAAAGTTTCGAGTTTCTCTGCTGCAAGAGAGAACTACTGCTAGTAGTTTGGTTTGCAGTTGTACCTAGGCCAATGCCCAAGTTCGGACTATCTCTTTTGTTGAGTTCAAGGAATTCTCTGGCACTTGGAGACTCAGATTTCATCTCAGCAGCAGAATTCAGAATAGAGCTTGGCTCTCTGTTTGGAGCCATCTTTACAGCCGCAGACCTGTTTAGCTTTTCTCGTGATCTCTGTGCAATTTGGTCTGTCACCGATTGGTTTAGATTCAAACCAGAAAAGTTCAGTTCTCCAGACTCCGCAGCTTTTACCCCAGGCAACAAATGTTTTCGCACTTCCGGTACTTTTGCTGTTAAATTTAGACACCCAGACGGGACTGATGGTGAATGATTCGCAACAGTCTTCAGCTGCTGTGCTAACGCCATTGCCGAATTAATTGAGACACCAGATTTTAGAAATTCTAGTCTCTCGCCCGCTCCCTGAGCTTCAGCCGAGTTGTGATGTTCTGTACTCATAGCAGCGCCTTTAAGTTTTGGCATTCTGTCGTTCAGTTCAGGCAAACTGGATACATCAGTCGGTTCTTGGGGATAGGTTTCCTTCGTTAAGGCTGCACCGTCTTTTCTTTCATACCGTGTCGCTTTACCAGTTTCCTGTGCAGCTGTTTTCGACGGAGATTTTGAGATGTTAATCCGAATACTGTTTGAATGAACTATTTGTGATTTGTAAATCGACACAGGTTCTGATTCCGAATTTGATGACGCTGACGATGAGGGAGAAGTGAGTTTTGATGGGCTTGTGCTGTCTAAGGCAAGCGATTTTCCAGTGGAATCCAGATCATTAGCAACAAACGTTTTGCAAGATTCACTGAACAAAGTCTCATCTAGACTTAAGTCACTTTTGTGCTTCTTCAGCTTCTTTCTAGGTGACAAGCTGCCATCACCTTTTCGACTGTTGATACCTGAGGCCTTGGATTTTTTCGGTGATACTGGTGAACCTGGTAAAGATGGTGGCGTACTACTGTCCAGCGGTTTCTCTTTTCCGCATACAACTGCCTGATCACTTTTTGAAACCCTGTTATCTACAAGTAACAAGAACACTGGTAAAAAATTTGGAAAAGAAAACATCAGGACAAGAAAATGCAAAAACGCTATGCACCAAATGTCCTAAGAAACTTAAATGCAAAGCAAATGCTTTTCATTACGTAAATCTGTCTAATTTGTGGTGAAAGAATGTCAGTGAACTGCAAGATTCTCCAGGACGGACTTAAACTCATCGTACAATGTCACAGCAGTAGTTTTCGGTAACAAATTATGTTACTGGGTATTAATTGCAAACAGGTAATCCAATCAAATATTACGTAAGATTTACATCACAATTTTTATAAACTTTTAGCATCGAGAGTAGATATTAAATAGTTGCAACTTTTGATTTTTTTATAAAAAAACATGGGTTTTCACCAAAAAAATTCAACACTTTCAGCCCAATCCAAAGCAATATTAAACCAATTTTCAACTTTTCCAATTTTGTGAGGGTTTTCCCAGGCACAGTTTAATCAGAAGCTAAAATTCAATGTTCTGTATCTACACCTGTATTACAGTACTTGGAAAGCAAGATGACTTACTGATATCTTCCTTGATGACCACAACTTTTCCTCCACCTACACATTTTCCAGTCCGAGGGAGAGCAGGGCCATATTTAAGGTAACTCTGTAGCTTGTTGTTGGCTTTAGATGGCAAGTCCTGAAATTAAACAACCATTTCAGAAAGATAATCATCACAGTTGCACAATACTTTCAAGTCAAAATAGCCTTGCCCTGTGCATTAATACACTGAAACTAATGAAGTTCATAGAAGGTAAATAGATGGTATTTTCATTGTCTACAAGTCTGAAATTCTTGCAATTTCATACCCTAGCATAATCAGAAAACAAAACTAATCGGCAAATGCTTGGAAACGCAAACCAGACAAAAATTTCAACAAAAAGTCTCTGCATGAAATCGCAGTCAAAGAGCCTAAAACCCTAACACTTCCCAACTGAATTCAGTTTTACACCTAAGTATACCAAACATCAGAAATCAGTTTGCCCCAAATTTGTTTCTGAGAAGCTTTGCTATTGAATAACAAGTTATTTATTTTTCATTAGATCAGCGATAACAACATTTGGAATCCACTGAACTGGAATGCAGTAGAAAAACGAATGCAAACAGTTATTTAAGTAGAGTTCTGTACCACACCAAAGCAGTGTTAGCAAGACAACCCATCCCTAGATTCACTACTCACAAGGGTAACAGCAGGACCAGAGGATGCTGAGTTATACCGCACTCGGCTGCATCTTCTTGTGCGACTTGGTCTAATTCCAGAATCTTCACCACGCAGTATTGAACTTATAACTACAACAAAACACCCCCACTTACAGTAAACTAGGACTTTTCACACAACACGTCCCAAGTTCATTTAAGCTATTCTCATTTATAAGTTAAACGTACAGATGTTCCTAATTATGTATGTATGTGCTAAGAATGTATCTGAACCTTGATATAGTGCCTTTTAAGAAAGTCTCGTATCTGCTGAACCATGGCTGGCTAACAGTTCTCAAAAGAAGCCACTGATTTGCTGATAAAGTTTCTTCAGCTGCTTGTGGTCGTACTACTTGCTGCGGAACATATAACATTTGAGATTCAGCTGCTGAGACAAGCCCCAGTATGCATCAGGAAGTTCTATGTTCCGGTGAGTAAGGTGGATCAGCAATCGCTGCACTCTGCTTCCACAGGAATAGGCAGGTGTCCTGCATCCACATTTTGATTCCATGGTGATTTCTCATGCCCTGGATCCTCCTCCTCTTGGAAGAAATTTCCATTTACATAGTGTCTCATTGGACTGTTGAGCATACATATTCTACCCATCTTAACAGACAATTCTGTCCTCAACTGAGGACAGAATTACATTCAAACATTTTGTATACATATATAACTATATATATACATACATATACACATATAGTTTCTTTTGCAAATAGTCTGCTATATGTGAGAACATATTCAGGAGAGCTACAATAAGGGAGACAGCCTTTAACTGGATTGAAGACAACTATGCATGTACTATCCTCACAACAATGCTTTACTTCTGAAGCACTTTTGACACATAAGCATATACATCTGAGGCTTGTCCGTGGACCCACACCCCTTGTGACTACACACAATGACATCGCAGAACTTAATAAACACATATCACCTTAAAGCTCCATAAGGAAATAATATGGCCTACAAAAAACAGCATTTAAATACGACCATAGCCTAGTATCTGCCTCCAATATACAAGCCCTACCAGCCAACCAACGCATTACAGTTTTATTATCTATACAGGTGACAGATACTTATATACGGACTGCTACATATATGTATTATATATATATAATATAAGCAATATAATATATATAACATATTATATAAATATATCTACTAAGGCCCAGTGGTAGCCATAAACATCTACAAATAACACATCACACACACACACACACACACCAACACAATAGCACAATGGGCCATTAATACATACATACATGAACCCATTTATATACATATATACATATAATTATATACATGTAAATGTATATAGAGAGGGTACGCCTGTGTATCTAAAACATTCAATATCTAGGCACTGCCTCTCTGAGCAGACAAGAATCTACAAGCCTACAGCCAAACAGTTTAGTGCTTGTTCATTATGTATACACTACAAATATATATATATCTATACATAGTGTTATCCTAATATATATATAATAATATATATTAATATATAATATATATAATCCTAATATATATACATATATATGTACATCTATATATATGTGGAACAGTAATGTGCATAACATAGATATATGTAATAGGATCGAGTGTGTGTGTGTGTGTGTGTATGTGCATCAGTGTGTAGCTAAGTGAGTCAGATGATTTGTCTTGGTGAAGGAGATTTAAACTTTGTCCAGTCATCAGAAGCCCCTCCCCCTCTTCATACGAAGAACAAGAACAGGTAACCAGATGTGCGTTCTTCTGTTGTCTTCAGTTCAACAAGGCCTAAGAATCTGGACCATACTTCCATTTAAATATTACTTAGCCTACCTTTCGAAAGGTCAATTGCCAGCATACTGAATTACTTGCGATGGCATACGATAATGAAAAAGATAAGCAAAACTGTCACTGCTTGCAAATACTAAGCAAAATAAATGCAAAATTATCACTGAAGGCAAAGTTTGCGAACAGAATGCAGCTGATTTAGTAATGGCAAGAATCCGGTCACCCTCCTACAAGACACGGATCTTCGCTTCGGCCGCATAACTAAGGCAGCTGCAGGCAAGACGGAAGAGTGAATGCAGCAGGAAGAACCGTCGGGCACAAGCCGATTCAGGTAAGGCTAAGCTGCTAGAAAGCACAAGCCAAGTCCCTGAAGGAGCGCGCAGAGAGAGAGAGAGAGAGAGAGAGAGAGAGAGAGAGAGAGAGAGAGAGAGAGAGAGAGAGAGAGAGAGAGAGAGAGAGAGAGAGAGAGAGACAGAGAGAGACAGAGACAGAGACAGAGAGAGAGAGACAGAGACAGAGAGACAGAGACAGAGAGAGAGAGAGAGAGAGAGAGAGGAGAGAGAGAGAGAGAGAGAGAGAGAGAGAAAGAGAGAGAGAGAGAGAGAGAGAGAGAGAGAGAGACCACCCAGCCAATCGGCTAGTACACAGGCATCAACAGACGAGAGAACAAAAAACCTGGAGTTATTTATCAGCAGCCTCGGGGCAGACGTCAGGAGGCGGGGAAATTCCCCAATTTAAACTCCAGCGAACACGTTTCTTAATCCGTACTACACGATTCCGTGGCAACCAGTGGCAACAGATGTAACACACAACCACCTCCACGCCCGTAATTATGCAAACTACTGCACGTAACGTCCATTTTAAGTTAAGTAAACAGAGCTTAATTAAATGGAAAGCTATTCACATGGAAGGTGGGTAATAAGTGAAGTTATCCGGAACAACGAAGAATCAAACTAAATGCACTTATTAAGGCTTTATCCTTCTTGATGGATTCCAGTCCAAATGTACTACACAGATTAATGGGCAAACAATTTACCGTACTTAAATTTAAGTAACTGAATGAACATCAGTAAACCTATTCTTATAAATTATCAGAGCTATACATCTATTCACCTCTTAACTAATTAATTACAATCCATCCATCCTTCCTCATCCATCAACCCACTCATCCATCATATTCACCATCCATCCATCCATCCATCCACCCAAACACACACACCCAGTCACCAACCTATATATACTGTAACACCCACCCACCCACCCATCCATCCAATTCACCAACCGTTCATTCATCCACCCATCCACCCACCCATATATCCACCCACTCACCCACCAATCCACCAACCTATACATCCACCCACCCATTCATCCATCCACCCACCCATATATCCATCCACCCACTCACCCACCAATCCACCAACCTATACATCCTCCCACCCATTCATCCACCCACCCACCCACCCATACATCCATCCATCCACCCACTCACCCACCAATCCACCAACCTATACATCCACCCACCCATCCATTCATCCATCCAATTCCTCACACATACATCCATCCACCCACCCACCCACTCCTCCATCCATACATCCATCCAACCAGCCATTCATCCAGGGCCCCAGTTGCTTTGTTCAAATGTCACAAGACAGAGGAGGAGGCCGTTAAGCAGCAAATCAATTGAAGACGGCCACAAAACACAGCAGCAGCAACAGCAGCAGCAGCAGAGACAGCGCTGCTGCTGCTGGCGGTGCTGGTGATGCTTGGGTGCTCAGCACTGATCTGCTCACAACCACTCACAGCCTCGGTCAATACTCTGCACACACACACACGGCCAACATCTTACAGCCAAGCACCAGTGACCATGGTCATCATCAACAGCAGCAGCAGCAGCAGCAGCAGCACAAGGGATACTCCACCCCCATGCACGCTCCTAACCCTTCACCAATAACATTTCCTGTACCCACTCACCAATCCATCCAACCATCCATCCATCCATCTACCCCAATCCATCCGCCATCCAAGCATCTACTGAACTGACCATCTACCCACCCAGTCAAATGGTCAAGCCACCCACCCTCCAACCACACCAACCATCTATTGATCGATCTAAAGTACATCTATTTACCCACCCACCTTGACCATCCATCTATTCAACCCCAATGCCAAGTCTTAACCCTATGCATGCATAATTCACAGGCCCGTACTGGCATCAAATCAAGCTGGGCAACAGAGCATGTTAACCGGCGGCATTGAAATTCAGACAGACATGCAACAGGGATCCATGCCCACCGCTACACAAAGGAATGCCTGCGCCCAGGGCAAACAGGCAAGCACACAGGGTGGACATGAATATGTTTATATGAGTCAGTTTTTGTAAGTAGGTCGACCTATGGGGTGCCAATCGTTCGATTTCATTGTCCGCCTCTTAATAGCCTATCAACAACTGGCAAGCTGAACTATGTCCTCTACAGGACCATACGACAGGGATGCACTCACTACACCCCAACAAACACCTCTGCTGTTATTCGAGGACAATTATACAGCGCCTAAAAATCCTAAAAATACCACATAACCGAATAACAGGGCTTCAACATGTCTGGCAAGAATTAAGTGCACGGATAGTGGCATGCAGAGGTGCAGAGGCACACCCTCGAAAACTCTTTGTAGTCCATAATCGAGTGCTCTATCAGTTTGCATATTGTTACTTCATAGTAGCATTTTAGGCAATTAAATGCCAAAATTCATAATCTTTACGATCGTCAGCTAGATCACGTTCATTGATCAACACAGAAAATGCTCAGAAAGTCAAGACTTGTTCAAAGAAATAAAGCAATTCATGTGCTGTTCTAGTTTAACGAAGTCTTATGAATTTCCCGTATAATCCCTGCCTCAAACAACACTAAATATCCTTATCATCCTTCTAGGATGATCAATGAAACATTAATTATGCTAAACACCAGACAAAGAACTAACCAATAATCGTAACATTTGAGGAAAACATCCAATTTACATGCTGACTTATTATTACATAAAAAGATCTCCAAAGAAAGTGTATATACCATAACCCGCCGACAAACATGCCATATGCGGACTAAGGTATCGCTACCAGTTACTTAAATGAGTCATACATCCTTTACCTTTTCCGTGTGGAGTAAAATCCAGCAAACAACTATTTCTCGAATCATAAATCAGCAGTTTTTAAGTATATCCAGAACATTAAGCAGCTTTGCTAACTATCGATTTCCTTTTGTCACTAGAAACCTTCAGTTTCTGTGCACAGTGTCTCCCAAACAGCAGAGTACAATAGCCTTGCCAAAACGATCCTTACACTGCCTATTCAGCCATTCGCTTGTACCTCATCAAGTTCTTAATGAGTTGGCCCAACCCTTGCTCTAAATGGAGCTATTTGCCTTGGGTGTGGACAGCCATTCAGTCCTTAAGATGACGACCATCAACCAGGTTTTGCACAACGCAGCTTTATTTCGACTTTACTTGACCTACTAACCAAGAGTCGAACCTTGGTAATAAGGGTGAAGGCCACCGGGGCTTCCCCACCCCTGATCGGCCGCCCTTTAGTTCTGGTGGTTCCTAGATCAAACGCTGATCAGGACGTGAGGCCGATCGACCTCTATGACCTCCACGCTGCTGCCCACCCTCGTCTGTACCCCCGATCTTTATCGAACCTCAGACAATGACATATTTTTGTCCTTCTAATCAACGGCACCTTAGCACAAAGTCTGCACGAAACGTGTAAATACGTTAACGAACGAATTACCTGCGCAGTCGGTCAGTCAGTCAGTCAGTCAGTAAGACTCGCAAACTCTGCACTTGTTCAGCTTTGCCACGACGACGACGATGAGACTAGTGCGTATATGGATTACTAAGAAACTGGGTTGCATTCAGGGCCTACGAACATTGCGTATATAATACGCACCACAAACTGTGACTGCACACACCAGCAGACACAGACAGACATCAGTAGGTAGCAAACCGACTACAACAGGCAGGGGCTGCAGCGGCCGAGGGGAGGCGACTGCCGGGCATGCAACACGCACAGCCCCACAGCACAACGGACGCCCGTCTGCTCTCCCTCCCTCGCGCCTATATCTATGAATAAGCCAACAACAGTCCGTGCAGCCAGCCAGGCAGACCCAGTGTCCACCACAGACGGACGTACAGGCATACACTTTGAGCAAACGGGCAGCTCACAACAAAGACCAGAAGCGCCTGACGAGGGCCAACGGAGGGACGGCCAGGCGGACGGAAGAGGGCCGCTCCAGCCAGACTCGATAAAGAGATAAGAAAGGTTACCTATAGACAGAAATCGATGGACCGTTGTACCCGGCTAAGGCCGAAGCACGTGTATAACACAGCCTTCTCCTCCTCCTCCTCCTCCTCCTCCTCCTCCTCCTCCTCCTCGTCTTCCTCCTCCTTCCTCCTCGTCTTCCACAACCAGACGGCAGGGCCGCGAGCGCCCAGCCACACAGCGGCGCTTAATAACTATTAATAAGCCCAGCGACGGAGCGGGGTCCGTTCCCCTGCATGGGGAGCCACGGAGGGGGCAGGGATGGCACTCAAACACGCAGGCTTTATTCTCTGTTATTCTGTTTGCCTGCCCAGAAGGCTGGCTGGCTGGCTCGGTCGAAGCTGAGCTTGGTCGGGTCCAGGCAGATAGGCCTGTGCCAGTGAGCTGCGGCCCTTGGACTGAGCCTTATCGTGGAGTCAGCTGAGAACGCAGTACACTGGGCAGCTGCTCACCTGACACCCGGCCTACCCTCTCCTCACTCCCTCCCTCCCTCTTCCATTATACATCGAGGCCCCACCACGACCACTACCACCACTTCGGCCTGCGCCTGGCCGCCGAGGCCTGTGGGACAGCGGTAGTATTCAGACAAGACCGGCATGAATTCCTGAATCAATAAATAGCATTTTCAGGCCACCGCTGTTTAATAAAGCCCTGGTGAAAGCACATCCTTACTACAACAGCCGAGCGAAGCACAGCTGGCTTTATGGTGCACTGTTTCCATCAAAAATAGCCGTAATAACTTCAACAGGGTCGTCGTAATCACGGTGGAGGTGGCGGCGGAGGGTGATGTGATATAATGCCAGGTAAAAAGGACAATTCAGAAATGGTTGCAACATAACTGTTTTCCTTTACCGACCCAGTGAAACCGCCTCCCCCTTTCATCTGGATTGTTACAACATCTCTCCTTGCTTAGCATTTCTCCAACTCGATGCTCCTCCGAATGGCACGCAGAGGATGGAGAAAAATGTAACAGGTCACAGGAAAAAACAGAAGGTAGGCGAGTTTGCCTCGGCTGTTTACTGGGTAAAATCCTACAGAAAATGGCAAAAATATGCTCATTTGCATGAAATATTCTGGCACTGCACATACATCTAAACTATACAGTTTGAGGGTAAACAACATCATCACCACCATTATTATCATGCTAATAGCATCATCTTAATTACACTATCTTCATTCTAATCACTTTCCTTTTGTTCATCATCATACACCATCATTATCACCATTCTACAGCCCCCCACATCAGTGTTTCCCAACCAGGAGTTTGCAGAAACTCCAGGGGTTCCTCCACCCTGGAATAAATAAAAGAATTAGTCATGGAATAGTAAATAAATGAGAAATAAGCTTTGGAAAATTCCTTTCAGTGGTGTCCATATACGCATTTGACGTTCCAGAACATCTTTTGCTGCCGACTGCTTTCCATAATTCTCCGGATTTTTTGTCTTTTTTGATCTCGCTGCTACTTCGTGAACTCTTCACCAACAAATCATCCTGCTCTATCTGACCACCTATCCTTTGTCCTCACTCTAAGCTATCGCCTACGCAGTCACAGCTCATTTTAAGTTCTCTAACCGACCCCTATCTCATCGTAATCGTAATATCGAGATTTCTACATCAACTAATGAACCGCGGGAACCACATTATTCACAGGTGCGCGGTAAAATCAAAATCACCACGAATATCAGGTCAGTTCGGTCCCAGGTCAAGATCCAACGATCAGGCAGGCAGACAGTCAGACGGCCACTGTGGATGGTGTTTAGAATTGGAGCGATGAAAGAGGTAAGGAAAAGAGGAAGAATCAGGACAGGATTTGTATAAGAGTAGTGATTTTACCTCTGAGTAAAAGACCAGCGCAGAGATTACAAGAGGTGCAGTGTTGGTGAGATCGTATGACGGGTCAAATAAATGCTGTAATTCTGGCTGGAGTTTATTCCAGAGGGGCGGAGCTGCTTGGGATATTGAGCGATTTCTAAATTTTGGGGATGACGTGATGGAAGGGCCAGGAAGTGCTGAGGTGGAAGAGAAGCAGGTTGAGTGGAGCGGCTGGACTGTAAATAGCTTACAAAGACCGGAGGATTACCGGTGGAATACGTTGTTGGTAAGTGATTGAACTTTGTTTCATTCGTTCTGGAATTTTAGGCCAGTGAAGTGATTTGAGAACAGCAGTATCGTGATGGGTCTTTGTGGGTTTGTGGGTTTTAGTCACAGCACGAGATCCCACACTTCACCTCAGTTCTGGATAGGGATCCCCCACCTGAATTCCGCAAATACTCTGTTCCTCCACCCTCCTGTCATTCACCCACACTGTCTCAAGCCCCTCAATCTATTACTCCTCAGATTTTCCACTCAAAACTTAAGTCTCACCTCTTCAAGAGTTCTTACCCTGAGCAATCCAATCCAATCCAATCCAATCCAATCCAATCCAATCCAATCCACTGCCTTCCCATTTTGTCAACCTCTGTTAGCTTTTGAGTAGTGCTTTAGAAATTTACGAGTTTACAATTACGATTTACGAAACAGTTACAATTACGGACAATTCTCAGCCATCTGCTTCTGTCCCTTGTCTCCTGTAACAACTGGTCGAGCGATAATTCAGTCCAGAACTTGATGTTATTGATCCATGTCAGCTTGTACAACGTAAGCTGCCATATGTAGGCCTATATAATATAGGGCAATTTTTCACTAACTGAACTGTGCTCCCACAATCACCTTATTCTGGCCTACAGACCTTTTCATAGGATTCCTCTGAATATGGAAAATTATTTTAGGGATTCCCCCAGTAGAAAACGGCTGGAAACACTGCTACATATCATCAATAGTCACCCTAAAATCCCTCCTCCTCCTCCTCCTCCTCCTATTCCTCCTCCTTCTCCTGCCCCACAACCACCACCACCACCACCACCACCACCACCTCCACCACCACCACCACCACCACCACCACCAACAGTGTGCTTTTGCAAGATTTTTAACAAGCCCAAATTGCTGAGAAAAGGTGCTTCAACAGCTCACAAGTATACATATACAGCCAAACATTTTCTATGTGCATTTGAAAATCAAAAGATTCAACGGGTGTGTTGTCCCAAGAGCACGCACGCCTCCCGGTAGCAAGCAGGTGCACAGCCAGCCAAGCATTAAGTGTGCCTAGCCAAATCTCAGTTTTACTTATCCCCACAGGCATTCATCTATCACCAACGAAGGAACGAGTCACATGCCCAAGCCTGTTCCAATCATACACTCTTTAGAGGAGATGTGCAGTCAGGACGGTGCACCTCAAGAGGTCTGTACAGGTCACCAGCTACCTGAGTCAGAATGGTGAACTTGTAGGAGGGAAGTGTATAAGGTCAGTAACTTAAAGACAGTCATCAATTGTGGAACACTTTATTTGCATTTAGTACACCTCAAGAGGTCTGTACAGGTCACCAGCTACCTGAGTCAGAATGGTGAACTTGTAGGAGGGAAGTGTATAAGGTCAGTAACTTAAAGACAGTCATCAATTGTGGAACACTTTATTTGCATTTAGTACACCTCAAGAGGTCTATACAGGTCACCAGCTACCTGAGTCAGAATGGCGAACTTGTAGGAGGGAAGTGTATAAGGTCAGTAACTTAAAGACAGTCATCAATTGTGCATTTAAGTGCTGCCTGCGCTCGTGAAGAACTTGAAATACCTGAGCAGCTTCCATAAGACGTGTAAACAAACAGGTATTAATTAGCATAGGGACGGTCCCACTTAGAGCACTTAGGCCAGAACAATCATATTGTCTGGAAGTAAACCAGAAATCTGCATAGCTACCATAACAGACACATAACTTTCCAACTGTTGGCCCTATAATAGTCTGCTAGATGAGAAAGTTTAAAAAGAGCAGTGAGCTGACTATTTTAAGTCTGCATGCACACTGAGAAAAAATGGAATATCAAATGTAAGCATTGTAACAAAGTCAGATATGCAAAAACTTTATGGTCGAGGCACATTTTACACTTTTTATTTTATTACAAACCTATATATTTCTACCAAATTAAAGTCTGAAGTCTGGCCATGCCACTGATGGATCTTGCCTTAGAACGCAGAGGTCTGGCCTGGGCATTCAAGGGTCTGGCCTTAGCATTTAGGGGTCCGGCCTTGCATTCAGGGGTCTGGCCTTTGCCAAGAAGTCTCACAGAGGCACAAAATGCTGTCATCACCTGCCTAAGCGACACTTTTGCATGTGATCAATAAATCAGCACCTGAACTGAACTCCAAGCACTTTCTCAACAATAAGACCTTCATATTGTCAATTTATACTACTTCCAGCTTTCCATACAGGTAGATGAATCCTCTGGAAACAGAAATAGATAGATATACAGTAAGTACTCCCAAGGAAAACAGTTGCTATCAGTTTCTATGGCAGAGACAAGAACCTCAGAGAAGATAAACTCGATACCACTCAATCTAACACGCTGTCTGCCTGCCTGCCTGCCTGCCCGTCTGTCTCTATCTGTCCTTAACACTGACTGTCTGTGTGGCTGTCTAATAATTATTTGCGTTAAGTCTGTATAGGATCTTTCTAAGAAATGCCATAAAATCTATACATCTATGATTATGCTAGCAGAACCGTCAGTGTTAACAGATGTATAGCTTAATAAGACTATCATAAAAAAAACTAGTCATAGGTGGCCATCTGAAGACGGTTTCGCATGACAGTGACAAGATGAAGCAGCAATATTCACTATTGAATCCAACCAACCAATTCAATATAAAGTATTCTCTGCAAAGTATTCTGTAAATAAAGTTGTAATCTGTTGAAAGTGTTGAACAATTACAACATGAAACCATCATACCAGACAGATGTACCGAGGTAAACAGCTGAAGCACTTAAAAAAACTGATTGTGAAATAAAGGATGTCCCATCTTGTGTTGTTTATGGCAAAATGAGAGGCAGCAGAACTCTATTCTTTCTATCCAAGTTCAGTCTGTCATACTCCTTCCCGTTAGGACTTTTTTAAAGGCCCAGTCACAGTACAGTCTAGGCCCTACCCTCTGACTTAATTTTTTATGTCTAAGTTAAACTGCACATTTCAGTGGCTCTGGCATAAATTCACAACTTCGGCTGAAATGATTCATCGTAGTAATCAAGGCAGAGAAACCATTTGTGTACACAAACAGGCACAGCGTAGTTTACTGTCGGGTATTAAACAGGACGCTGTGGCACAGTCAGCTACGGGTACTGCTAGCTAAACCGTGTGCAGACGAGCTCAAATTCAACAGGCCCATAGCACCGAAGGTACCAGAAAACCAACCCAAACTATGGACCCTTGACTGAAACAGGTCAACAACAGACAGACGAACTCACGAAACAACTGAGAGAACGCAAGTGGACAGACAGACAGACAGACAGACAGACACAGTAAGACAGATATAGACAGTCAGCTGGGCAGCAACACAGCCGCAAACAACCGCAGACTGAGCCGGAGCAATGTCGGAATTCTCAGGTTTTCTCTAAAGTACATGCCTAAAGGTTGAGTTGCTGAGAAAAAGCTACGGCTGAAATGCTAGAACTCATTCAGTACCAGCAAGATGAGGAGAAGGAGGCGCTGGGGGGATCTGCACCAAGAGGTCACTATGCATAGAATTACAACTACAAATAACTTGGTGATAAGCTCCAGATAACACTATATGCCTACCATCCAGGCACAGGAACTGGAATCAGTTAGTCATGACTGGCAACAACCCTCAAAAAATCAGATATCCGGTCTTTGTGTAACACGAGTTAGCTGGAAATATTTTCAGTTGATTGTTGTAATTCGAGCCACAGGGCATAATGCATGGCAGAACTGAACTGAAAAAAAGCTAATCCTGGGTACCGTACAGGCAAGCAAGCAAGAAATCTCAAAGTACTGGTCACTGCTCTGTTCGTTCTAAGTCCCACTATCCAAACCCCAGTGCAGTGATGTAGTCCAGAGTTGCCTAAGTGGGTGGAAAGTCCTATTCAAATGAATTACTTCAGATCAGAAGCATGCTAAACATTTCTGCCAGATCCCTAGCATGCAAGTAAACATGCTTCATTGAGCTCAGCTGCACACAGTGAAATAAGTAGGTAAAATTTTTCACTATATCCAGAGACAATAAATGTAACATAGTGCAACATAATGAAACTGAACATTTCTATAGCACATTCTAGGCACCTCTTGAACGCACTTTGCCAGCCTAAAGGAATGCTAATGTTCATTAAGACCAAGAAGTTCATATGTGAGAAAATACTGGTGAAACAGTCGGTAAAGACACCATTATCTCGCCTGAGAATTAGTTTACTGATGATCCAAATCATGCATCACTTTGTCTTGTCTTGTCTTGTCTTCAACCGTCCTCGAGCGGAGGACTGGCTGCATCACACACAATTTCGTGCCATCTGCTTTTGTCCCTTGTCTCCTGTAATAACTGGTCGAATGATCATTCAGTCCAAGACTTGATGTTATTGATCCATGTCATTTTGGGTCTTCCTGGAGCTTGAGATCCAGGAATTGTCATTATATGGGGGGTGGGGGGGGGGGGGCGAGGGGCTAAATATTGAATCAAGTATCATTGGCCCAACAAGGGTTCTTCCTCTGTCTGAGACATCCACAAACAAGACAAACGATCTTGCATGTCTGGAATCTTGGATATCTGGACAATTAACAACAGCCAACAAAAATCTGGGCGACTCAAGTCAGGCATGCACGGAGTCCTCACCTGCAGTGCACTGAACCATGACCCTAGCCCATGCTAACAGCTCGGAGGCTCTGAAATAGACCCCTCACAGGCCTGAATAACCACTTTTGGTCTCAGCTCATAGCTATGTGGGTCATTGTTAATGCATGTATGCATGCATGCATGTACCTATGCATAAGTAACACATTACAATAGAGCTCTTACACACTTGGCAAAAAAGAACTGTCCCCTATTAATGTGACATCTATATAAGCAAGTTAATATGTATACCCGGACATTCATACAGCACCCTCACAGAATCTTTCCAAGGCACTCCAGACCAGATTAAATGAAGTCAAAGTTCAATAACAATGAAAAGTTCATCCACAGGCAAATGAAGCTAGGACGGCAGTAACTATCCGGATCTCCATGCTGCCAAACATATCAAACCAAACCAAAGGATTGCCAAACTGCCAAACGGGATTGACAGATGTTCTCACATTTAACCAACTGGAAGTGATAATGAATGATAAACTAATAAGCCTGTGCGCTCGCACACACACGAACACACACACAAACGTAAGTGTGTACATTATGTCAAGTACCTTATTATAATTCCTACTGAACTTGGAACCAGAGCCAGTAATGGCACTCGGCTTCAACACCAAGGCATAAATCAAACTAAAAACAGATATAGTGAACAATCTTCGATTTGCTGATGACAATGGCCTTTTAACTAGAATCAGAACAGAACTACAAGTCACGATGACACAGACAGACAACACCAGTAGAAGATTCGGATTACTGATTAACGCACAGAAAACTAACACAGTGGTTATTAAAAAACCTAACAGATGCCAATCAACATCAGCATCCCAGGAGAACCTGTTGAACCTATGAACTGGTAGATCAATTTGGATGGTAATAGTGAAAAAGACATACAGAGGAGAATTGGACTCACATCACGCACATTTCAAAGAACGGCCAAGATGTGGGGGAACAACATCAGATGATTTTACAACGACCCGAGGTGAACTTGTTGTTCCTTTTGCACACACTTTGACAATGGAACATCGTGCCTTTTCAGTGGTTGGGCCCTTCACCTGGCATGACCTCCCTCTAGATGTGCATGTCCTCTTAACCACGGATGCCACATGCTCCTTCCATAAACACTTGAAAGCTGTTCTCTTCTGCTGGGGCTGGTACGGGAGCATCTCTGAATAGGTATCTTGGCTGAGTGCTATACAATACTCTGAATGAACGAATGAAGTCGTCCAGCGAACACTCCGATGGCTGGTCATGCGGAAAGAATGCCAACCGACCGAATCCCAAACATTGTAAGATGCGTGGGAAAAAAAGCAAAGGAAGACCATAACTGCGCTGGACAATATAAATAAGGACATAACAAAACTTGGACTAAACATCAGAACAGCTCTTAATTTGACAGTGACTTTAAAACGTGGAAATCATCTATTTGCACACATCGCCACCAAACCGGCTGGCTTCAGGAACTAATGGTGATGATGATGATAATACAAATACATACTGAAATCTGTAATTGTATTTGTAAGGCAAATATAGTATGAGTCTTTGTAGTTTCATTTGTTCTGAAGTTGAATCCAGACAGCAGTCAGTAAGTAGAGTATTTGGAAGCAAAGACTGAGCAAGACAAGAGAACCCACTGACCTCCATCTCCCAGCAGATTCATCTGGACAAGCGTAGGGTTGACCTGGTGCTCTTCCAGAACTGTGTCATCTGTCACATCGAGAGTCTACGCAGCCAAAATCACATAAACATGCTCATTCAACTGAAGTCAGTACATTTACTTTTGAAATCATAATACTCAAGACTATGATTCTAAATGACAGTCTGCAACGTTCCTATATATGAATCAGATGCTAAGTACTTTTTTTTTAAATAAAAATAAATACTGAAGACTATAATTCTAAATGACAGTCTGCAACATTCCTATATGTGAATCAGATGCTAAGTACTTTTTTTAAAATAAAAATAAATACTGAAGACTATAATTCTAAATGACAGTCTGCAACATTCCTATATGTGAATCAGATGCTAAGTACTTTTTTTAAAATAAAAATAAATACTGAAGACTATAATTCTAAATGACAGTCTGCAACATTCCTATATAGGAATCAGATGCTAAGTACTTTTTTTAAAATAAAAATAAATACTGAAGACTATAATTCTAAATGACAGTCTGCAACATTCCTATATAGGAATCAGATGCTAAGTACTTTTTTTAAAATAAAAATAAATACTGAAGACTATAATTCTAAATGACAGTCTGCAACATTCCTATATATGAATCAGATGCTAAGTACTTTTTTTAAAATAAAAATAAATACTGAAGACTATAATTCTAAATGACAGTCTGCAACATTCCTATATATGAATCAGATGCTAAGTACTTTTTTTAAAATAAAAATAAATACTGAAGACTATAATTCTAAATGACAGTCTGCAACATTCCTATATGTGAATCAGATGCTAAGTACTTTTTTTAAAATAAAAATAAATACTGAAGACTATAATTCTAAATGACAGTCTGCAACATTCCTATATGTGAATCAGATGCTAAGTACTTTTTTTAAAATAAAAATAAATACTGAAGACTATAATTCTAAATGACAGTCTGCAACATTCCTATATAGGAATCAGATGCTAAGTACTTTTTTTAAAATAAAAATAAATACTGAAGACTATAATTCTAAATGACAGTCTGCAACATTCCTATATATGAATCAGATGCTATGTATATGTTTTCATTTGTTCAGAAGTTGAACTGGATGTATGAGATATTTTATTCATGCCTACACAAAGTTTCTGTCAAAAGAAGAGAAAGAAGGAAAATTCTTCTGCTATGCTAGCACCATCTTGTAACTGAACACCTATATGACCCTCTTCACAAGATCTTATAAACTCATTCATAACTCCATCTGCTACACATGATGTTTTCTGTAACCTACCAGGTAAAAACAGGTCAAGAGTTCACAACCAGTGGGTCAATCGGGTCAGTAAGTTCAGAGTTCACAACCAGTGGGTCAATCGGGTCGGTCAGGTCAGAGTTCACAACCAATGGGTAATCGGGTCAGTCAGGTCAGAAGTACTGCCAAGCATAAATTTTTGTTTTGTTGCATTACTGTCATTTCATTGAGTTAATACGTTAGACGACCCCCGGGTCCATCCTTGCACACCTGCCCTCGGTTCTTTTCACTGGCTGACTAAACTCTCGTCGTCAGCCATGGTCATAATGCCTCTCCTTGGATCTGCCCTTGATTGAAGAAGATAGCCCAACGCAGCCATGGGTCTGAAGTGCTAGCAACTTCATTTTTCTTCGCCTCGGCATATGAGGACGGCTGGCTAATCCCCTCCCACACTGCATGATCTTCTCACCAAGTGTACAGTCAGTGTACTCATTATAGCTGAGTTCGCTAGGGGCAGAAGTGGAGCTGCCCTTGACTGCATATGCGTAAAGACAAACTTAGGTGACAGTTACACTGACTAGTCATACCACGTGATCCGTCTGTTACTAAGCATACAACAGAAGCAGGATGACGTTAGATGAGTCAGTGACAAGTGACACAACAGGAAAAGACTATGATTATCTTACCTGGTTATTCTCGTTGTATGACTTGATGACGGCTGTATACCACTGGGTAGTTCCCTCTGATCGGTAAACCTGAACCCTGTATCCAACCAAAACCGAAGGAGTCTTTAGGAGAATTTGTTGGCCATCTTGAAATTCCATCCACTGTCGGACACACTCCAGTGCCATGGGATCATCACAGATTGGAGGATCCGCCTTAAGATCTGTCTCCTGTCAAAGACAAATTAGACACATCATAAAGTATCATATTCACCAGTCTCACTTAGCACTTTCTCAGCAATTCATATTCGTCGCCATCATCATTGCCATTGCCATCATCGCCATTGCCATCATCGCCATTGCCATCATCGCCATCATCATCATCAGTTTGTTTACTGATCCCAAAATTGATAAACTGGTACAAATATTCACAGAGCATACAAGATAACTGGGATACAATCAGCAGGCCCAGAGTAAGCACTTCTATTCTACTAGCAGGAGAAAATCAACTAGGGGTCATACATAAAAGAAGTATGCAAAAAATTACCTACTTTTACCCACTCCCTCCCCATTTTCTCCATTCGATATAACCCTCCTCAATCTCCCTTTGCAGACGTACCACTCCAAGGCCTATATCAGGCTACCCTATTTATCGTGCAGTGTTACCTGTGCCACAGGGTGGGGTACTTTGATACTGCCACATCCAGCAAAGGGACTCTAATTAGATCCAATGCAGTACATACTGTCTGCTGTCTGATGGAAGTTGTTCTTTACAGCACAGGCTGTACTGAAATAACTCTATGTACCAAACTTTACATGTGGAAGTCGACATTGGGCATAAACCCCTCCCCGTCAGCATATATCCGCATTTGGGTGACCCCTTCCTCCCCCTCTAAGCGGATGTCTTTAACGGACGATCTCAAGTTACACTTACCGCATACAGTGACAAGTCAAAATGAGGCAGCCACCCCTACAAAGTGTTAGTGACGTCACTCTTCTTACCCTTAACATGTGAGGACTTGTGGTCAGTTCTCCCCCTCGCCGCCTGATCTTCCCACCAACAGTGTTCTCACCTTACAGCTGAGTTCACTAGATGGAGCAAGTGGAGCAGACATTTTGAAACATCTTTCCGCCCAGGCAGGGATTTTAACCTTTGACCTCTATGCTGACAGTCCAGCAAGCTAACAATTGGACTATCACGCGCCACATCCCCATAACTTAATTGAGATTTAAATAAATAATTTAACCTAACTGTTTCCGTTCTGCCAACCTTCACAGCCAAACAGATGATGGGAAAAGCAAAGGCTCAGCCAATGGGAATGTTTGAAACAATAAACCAATTCAGATGAAGACCAACCCCCTTCGTCAGATAGGATAGTTTTATTACAGTCCTAGGCACCGGTTTAATCTGAAAGTCAAACTGATAAAATATATGCAGCAAAACACTTTACAGGGCATGTTGTTTGCTAGGTCATAGCAACTGCTCTATCAACAACACAGTGTGCAGTTGAACAGTCCTATATCCAAAGCCCATAAATCATAACCTCACGTCAGAAAGCAACCACAGCCATAGTTTCTTTATAGCCAAGTTCGCTAAAAAAATGTCTGCCTGCCTGACTCCTGGATCTTGACCTAGAAGCAAACACTTTCTGCCTATCATTTTGTTTTGACTGCACATCTGTGAATAAGCTGGTTCCCACGAAATAGCTATCACTGGGCGCTGTAGAAATCTTGAGATCACAATTACGATTTCTTGTGACTGTAGATGTAAAAAAGACAATTTCTAGCGAATTGTAAGAAGCAAGCTACTTCGAGAATGTTAACATAGTCAGTTGTCAGTGCAGTGACAAAAGGCACTGGCAAAATAATGAGGCTTTAATTGTGCAACTGATGAGGTTTTCATTGTTAAATGTCATTGACCTCAGCCTGTTGATTTCAAGCCGGAAAACTGTTGAAAGCACAAGTGCTATCAACCCAAAAGGCCCAAGAAGCACCAGTTCTGCCCTGAGCAGACTTTGGTGATTGCAACAGCAGTCAGTAAAGGTCATCAGATTTCCTTTTAAACTAAGCACAGACATTCTGATCCCACCCTGCAGTTTCACGAGTGATCTTCAACATCAGGTAAGCTTAACTAGGGCAGGGTAAGAGTCCGTCTAATACAAAGCCTAGCTCAAAATTAAGAGCCTCAGAGTGGCCGAGCTGTACTTGCTGAAGGCTATCTGAACAAGGTTTTCAAATCTAATCTCAGTTCCAATTTTTACAGCACCTATACAGCACAGACACATTAAAACAACAACAATAACAACATCGACTGGGTCATCCTCTATGTTTACACAGAAGAACAGCAGGCCTTTTAAAGCTAACCCTGAGAGGCAAACATGGGTGTGAAGTGTTTGCAACTTCATTTTTCTAGGCCACAGCATACGACAGCAGGTGGCCGGCCAGTCCTTTGTAATTGTAATCGTAACTTTGTAAAACGTCACTTCAAGAGAAACTGCTCAGAGGCGCTCACTCGCTAGCCTTAACGACGTTAAATGTCACTAAGAAAAGAACATTCATCCGTGAGCACACATTACTTGGATAACGAGAAGAGTCACCAGTGGTAAGCTCGCACACACATGCAGCCCTACCAACAGGTACCCAACTACAGTAGAAAGATGATAGTAAGTTCAGAGTCCCTGCAGCATGTAGCACCAAGGATGACGAACAACAATAGGTGAAGTGATCAGCCACCAATGGCTCAAAAGTTGTCCCACAGTCCAGCAACCCTCGTAGATGGAAGAACACATGGTGTCTGGATATCCCTTAAACTGCCAGTATGCACAGGAGAGGCATTCGTTCTCCACCAGGGTGTAGGTAATTGAGCCTTTCCGTGGTTGATGGTCAGTGCTGCTTCAAAGACTCTCTTCATCCTTTCTCCACTGAATCCAAAATTCCCCACATAGATGGCACGTGTAGGTCTGAGGCTTGACTATCCAGCTGGAATTGTTCCTCCTTCTGTAGGTGGACCATTCTGTCACAAGTCACGATAACATGCAACACAAACCATCTGAAACGCAGTAACTCCACACTGAAAATGAAAAACAATTCTGACACGCAGACTCGGCAACAGTAAAAGTCCAAACTGCCAGAATTATCAAGCAAATTCCACGTATAGACAATATGATCCGTCAAAATGACACAAAGACAGCAAATGACCGATATGGCCACAGACATGCACTGGAATCCTTTCCGCTTCACCTGATCTTCCCAAGACATCGTACAGTCAGTGTACTTATTTTACAGTTCAGTTCTCTAGGGGTACAAGTGGAACAGAAATCTAGAAATATCCTTCCGCACTGGTGGGATTTGAACCTGTGCCTCTAGCTAGACCAGTTTAGCAAGCTAACTGCTAGACTGGCACACATCCTTCAGCTCATGGTTTAATAACAAACTGTCAGTTTCACATGATGCACTTGGATTTTAACCCTGGACCTAGTAGTAACAGGACAACATGGTAGGTGAAAGGATCAACAGTGCGTGGACTTTGTACGCCAGTAATTTACACTCTTCCAACTGTTAGCTTAGACCAACTAAAGTCCGTATTGTCTAAAGCCACATCACACAGTGTTACACTGAATGGATGCACTAAAAACATTTGTCAACCCTTTTAAGTTAGATACCTTAAATTCTATTAGAGAAATCCTATAGTAAACACCACATCTGCTGTCAAGAAAAACAGAGGCAAGAGTTGGAGTCCATGCAGACTACGTCGCACTCAACAAGAAGAGCACGACATCCATTATGGCAGACAAGCAGCCGTGGACCGAGGAGAAAGTTTGGTCCAAGGATGCTCAACAGATGCTTTTGACAACTTCAGGCAGCTCCTCCAAGGGGTCTGCCACAAGATCAGCAGCCTGATCTCTGCCTTGGACAGAACATGCTTATTCTGCATAGATGCAAAACTGGAAAGATGGCAAGAGCATTATGAGTCATTGCTCAACCGCCCACCATCCACTCACAATGATGAGCACTAGAATGAATTGCAAGGACCAAGAGACTAACCTGGAAATGCCTTTGGAGGCAGAAGTTCTTGATGCAGTCCAAGCTCTGAAGAATGGCAAAGTGCCATGCATCTCTGTAGAATTACACCAGGGATGCTAAAGGAGGGTGGGAAGTGTGAGCTTAGGTGGCTCACACAAAGTGATATAGAGGACTACTCTACAAAGTCAAGGGTAGCAGAAGGGTATGTAAAACTATCAAGCAATCACCCTTCTGTCTGTCCCTGTTCTACCTGTCCAAGGAAAGTTTTTGCACACAGTTTTCAGGTGTGTGAAGGACCTGCTCCTGATGCATAGGAGATGGAAGCAAAGTGGATTTACTCCATGCAGGGAAAGGATTTTCACCTTAAACACTTGCATTCAGACCCAGCATGAGTATCAACATCCACTGCAGATTGTTTAAGTGGACCTGAAGCAAACAGAAGGGGAACCATCTGACTGACTTACAGTTCACAGTGGGGTACAAGAGGGTGATCCGATCGCTCCAAACCTCTCTGCAGCACTAGTGTACAAAATTATGGAGCACAATCCACAGTAATAATCCATACGGCAGGGATGTAGCCTCAGTCTCAATACCTCAGCCTCAAGACGGTCTTAACATCTCATCTTGGTCTCATCTCAGACAGATTGGCCAATGTCTTGGTCTCTGGCAGGACACATTGGGTCTCAGGTTTTGTGGGCAAGTGCCAAGACTCGACATTTGCGACACGTAGAACATGAACAGCTAGAAATATGTTTACCACGGACAGTGTTATCATAAGGATAGTTAATTCATCAGCGCTTAAATGCAGTCCGCTGTTGTGCATTTCAAATTAGCATCTCATTTTCAATACATCATGACAACTTCCGTAACAGCATTCAGCCTACGTAGGTCTAATAATCATGCAGTAGCTATCTTCTGCACATTTACCAGCAGTACAATCATTCCCAATGACTTGTTTAAACAATGAGATTTTGTTTAAACAATGAGATTTTGTAAACCATAACTTACAACTGTGTGAATATAACAACAATAATAATAGTAATAATAGGCCCGCTTTCTGTAGGCATGGGGAACTTAAGATCAACCGTATTCATAATCACAAACGTACTGATTGATTTCGACAGAGCACACTAGAAGACTGCAAGTATTAAGTTGCTTATTCTTTACTAGCAGGCCATACTACTACATGTTGAGCTAGGACACAGGAGAAATAACTGATGCTTTCCTATTCTACTAACTTTCTGTTTAATTCAGTAATTTGATTTCACTGCTGAACAACTTTATGTCATAGGCCCATGAAAGGCGATATCCTAGAACTTTGTGTAGTAGTTTCTCTGCATGTCTGCTGTCAGTCTGTCATCATGTAGTAATAGTATTAACTAGGTTGCTAACTACTTTGCAAGACTGGAAGTAAGCAAAAAATGAATACCATAAAAATGGAAGTCAACACAGGCTTACATTAAAAACCGTAAAAAAACTGCACAGTCCTGAGAAAATACACTTTTAGGGACATCTCAGATGCAGCCTGGTCTTGGTCTTGTCTCAGAGGCCAAAAGTTTTGGTCTCGTCTTGGAGTCCCGAGATCTTGGTCAGGGTCTCATCTCGGAGACCCAAGCTCTTGGTCTCATCTTGGACCGCTACATGAACATCTTGGTCTTGTCTCAGGGCAGGGCATCTTGGGTCTCATCTCGGTCTCAGCCCCAAGGGTCTTGTGGGCATCCCTGCGATACAGATAAGTAGATGGCAGATTATGGCAGCATGAGATGGTAAGGAAATCTTGAGTGCTACACAGACTAAGGTCACAGCCTGATAATCATGGCTCCACAACACACTGCCCTGCAGTTTAGCAACACAGGCAGAAGTCAAAGACTACCATATCTATTGTGCAGACCAACTTTTATTCAGCAATCAAAACATGAAATGACTTCAGGTGACAAGGAGGTTCTTCAAATCAGACAACAAGAAATTTCTTTGCTCCTTAACAACCACAAAATGCCCAACAAATTAGTCAACATTTCATTAAACGCGACTCCGACTCGACTCCGACTCGGCAGTAAAAGCACCAGCTGAAGGAACTGAATAAGTGTACTGGCTGTAGAAGAGACAGAAAGTGAGACAGAAAGAGGTCATAAGAATAAATCACACAACCACTTCTCCACCTAAAGCACCAACAGATGTCTCACTGCACTGTACTCTAAATAGTAGTTCACAAAGAAAGCTACAATGGACAAGCATAATGATGCCATTCTGTTCTACTTTCAGTTAGTAGGTCAGGTCACTGGGTCATGGCCAGAAACATAAACAGTGTTGATTGAGTCACAAGATGATGATTACCTTAAGCATCTGCAGGGAAGTGCTTCTGCTAACAAATTCCAGGCGTCTGTCCACTAGAAACTCGACTGGCCTCGATGGTGTTTCATCGTCTGTTACTCCACTTTTGTCCAGCAACGGTCGAAAAGTCTTTGCGTACCAAACAACATATTGCAAAACCAGTTCAGCAAACTGTGCAGTGACAAAATGATGAAGATGATGAAATGATATTGTGGTTATTAATATAAAGATGATGACCTAATCTAATCTAATGACTTCTATAGTGCCATTACCATAATGCACATGGCTGAATGATGACATTGATAATGAGAATGCTGATAAAAACTGATGACGATAAAGAAGATGACAAAGATGATTACTGATGTTAAGCATAACAATAACATTAAAGATGATTATGATCGATGACTATGTGAGAGTATGTTGCATGGCAGAAATGGAGATGACATCATGACAATAAGGAGTGCAATCTATACATAGTACACTCTCTGAAAGTAATGTCTGCTAATGGAAGACATTAGTGCCAATGGAACACCAATACAGATTAACTGTCTGGTGTCGATACACTGAATGCCACCTATATCCACAGAATTTGTCTATTAACTACGAATTGTCACATAACTGTATGGCCACAGTGAATGTGCTTTGTTACTAGATTAATGTCTATGAGTGTCCTGGCTTTGTTAGTGTCTGCTGTTTCCAGTCATTACTTGCAAGAGCGTAGAAATTTTTCAAATAAGAAAAAGCAGAAAAAGAGCAGTCCCTTAAGCTAGCCCCAAAAGGCCGCCATGGTGTAATGTGTTAGTGACTTAGCCTTGGCATATAAGAGCAAATGGCCAGCCCTCTCTCTCCCTCATCACCTGATCTTCCCAATGACAGTGTACGTCAGTGTGCTCATTGTAGCTGAGTTCACTAGGGGGTCCAAGTGGGGTCAAGATTTCAAAACAAATTTCTTCCATGGTGGGGATAACTAGAAATAAATTACATTAGCTGCTAATTTATGGAGTTAATACTATCTGCTTGATGGAAACACTTACCAGAGCTGGATAAAGTTTCTTCACTGAGGTAGAATGTCCGTTGACATGGCATGGAACCCATGCAACAGTTTCTTCCACAAGGAACACTTGAAATACCTCCTTAATTGTAATCCACTGTCTAAGCTGCCAGTCCATGTCATCATACTCCACAAGCACCTGTAGCATGTTAGGAAAACCACCTGTCAGATTATATCAAGCCTGTCATAGCCACTGCAACAGTATCACGCATAAGAAAGAAAACTTGTGACAACTGACAATGTGGTGTGTGGCCGGTCACTCACTACTGGTGTGAGTTGTGCTTTACAGGGACTGTTTTCTAACTGCTTCAGCAGGACTAAATTTTCTTGAAGTCTACAGTAGACGAAGAAGCTCATCAGGTCAGGAAAGACACAGCACAACTACAGCTGACAGATTACCCAAACAATGCGGTCAATTAAAGAGTCATTCAAATCAATGTCATGTGTTGGTAAACAACTTCTAAGACTGTTCTGCAATAAAAAAACATTTGTTATTGCATAAAGTCGCTTCATAAGTAAAACTGAAGTTGACCAAACTGTGAGGAGTATGCATAATCAGGCAGGTACAATCTAAGCTGATAGACAGCCTACCTTTGGGGCTTAAACTGTCCTTATCTTCATGTGACCTTGGCTTATCCCTGACAAGGAAATCACTTCAGCTGAGGACAAAGGTCTGCTCCTAAAAGGGGGCGTATCTCCCACAGCTGGCAGACACACAATTTGGCAAGAACTTTAAGCTCACAGTTCAGCTTTGGTTCACATTGCTCTGCCTGGCTGCTCATAGGGATCTGAACTTCCATACTTCAGACTTCCATAAATCAGAAATCAGTGAGCCTTCTGCATTGGCCCATCCACCTGGAACAGCCTTCCACATCCATGCTCTAGGACTAGACATTCCTCACCACAGTGTTCAGCTTACCATAATCATACTGTTTTTACCAACTACACAGCAATGTTGCAGCACTCAGTAGGTTCTAAATTTAAGAAGAACTTCAGTCCCTGTTAAGCTAACCACAAAATGCATCCATAATATGAAGTATTCCTCAGCCTCAGCACTGAGGCACTTGGCCAGTCCTCTCTTTCACAAACTCATCTTCTCATCAGCAGTGTACAGCAGTGTACAGTCGAGGTACTCGCTTTCTGGCAGAGTTAACTACCTAGGAGTGCTCATGAAATCAAAATGTTGAAATACTTATGTTTCCTAGAAGGGATTTGAATGCCTGACCCCTGGGCTGACAATCCAGCACTGTAAACCACTACACCACTTTGTACACCTTTATTGCCATTAGATTCTTGAAAGATGCTACTTACCTGGTAGCGCCCAGACAAAACAAATAGAATTAACATAATTCTGAGATCTCTCTTTGTGCAAATGCAGTATTTGCTGTGCAGTGAAGTATTTATTATGTGATTCGAAGAAACGGTTCTCATTATCTGAGCATGTTGTGATCATAATCGTAATCTGGCAATTTCTACAGCACTCAAAGAAAGTGACATCATGGGAACCAGCTTATTCACAGGAGCTCAGTCAAAACAAATTGATAGGCAGTTAGGTAGGGTCAGAATTGGTTCCAGGTCAAGATCCAAGGGTTAAGCAGGCAAGACAGTTACACAGCTATGGTGGATGGTGCTTAGGACTGGAATGGTAAGAGAGGTGAGGGGATAAGTAGGAATCAGGATAGGATTTGTGGAAGAGGAATGTTTTCAGTTTTGAGCAAAAGACCTACAAAGAGACTGTGAGAAGTGAAGTGCTGTGACCTGATAAAATAAGCTGCAATGTGTTACCAATGACGAAGATATAATCTACACATATTTGTTCAAAGCACACATTTGCAAACAAATTGACAATGGCTCAAAAAGAATTCGAGTCTGTCCAGATCTTTGAAACAATAAGATTAAGAAATTCCTCTCTTTGACCAAAAGATCTCTTAACATCACAGTGATATACATCATGGCAAAACAAAACGTCATCCGAGTATTAACTAAAAGGCGAGACCTCAGCATCTGCTGGAAATACGTTAATCTTTTGTAATTCGGCTAGTAAAACAGCTTTTGCCCTCTGCATCTTTTCATGTTACATTCAAATTTTGAAAAATTAACATTTTGTTTCATAATGGTACATTCTAAGAAACAATCGACATCCAAATGACTGCACATAAGTGCTCAGGTTATGTTCTACTCAAACACTGGAACCAAGAATCACTGATTTAAAGATAATGGAGTAAGTGACTGGACACATATTTTTTTATTTGTTACTTAATTGTTTTTACAGTGTGTATGCTCACAGTTGAGCCGCACGTGGCTGCATTCAGCAAGTAACTACATGTACTGAATTATTTTTTTGGCCTCAGCTGTACTATGGCACTCTATAAATCATCTTTTATTATTATTATCATTATCATTATTATTCATTTTCCTCTCCTACTCCAAAAAGTTAACACTAAGAAGTGTTAGCAGCTGGTCACTGTATACAGAAGCTGCACACTAGAAATACAGCACCGTACAGGAAATTCTCACATGTACTGCTTATTCAAATGTAAATGAGAGAGAGCTTAATGTGCAAGATATTATTAACATAAATAGCTTACTAGCTAAGTCCATGTACCATGCATTAGCAACTTCTGCATGTTACGCTTGTAGCCTTGGGATGCATGGCTCTACCACATGTTAAGCAATTATGCATGCTTACCCGGATGCGTGTTACTGGGTTTTTACTGTATATCATAGGTAAAAACGGGATGATTTAGGCAGCTGAGAAGTGACCTGTGCATGAAGCACCACTGAAGTCATTCTGCCACTCTCAGTTATATAATTATGCACTACCACCAGACATTTAAGTCTGCTAAGTAACTAACCTCTCACATGCCTTAAATAACTAACCTCTCACATGCCTTACACTAGAAACTGTCCCACAAAAATATGAAAATTCATGAATAAGCTGATGCCCTGCACTTAGCTTTTAAGTAGAACATTATAAATTTTCAAGCTTATAATTACACTTACAATTACAAAACTGCATATATATATATAGATATATATATATAGATATATATGTATATATATATGTAAACACTGGGGTCTTAACAGCGGAAAAATTACTTCCTTTGGGTTAACTCCTCTGACGCAAATTCAACTGATCTGGCAGCTACTGTAATCTTGTGACGTTACTGACTAATAAAGAATTTTTTTTTAAACTATATCTGCCTAAGCAATTTTTTGGCTGCTCAGTTAAAAGATTCCATTGTCATTTTCAATGTATCCAGAATATTGTTACCTCACCAAATATTGCATCTACAACTAGAAGAGAGAGCTACGGACAGGGGATGGGGCTTGTGTACAGTGACCAGCCTAACTGCCTAATCATTACCTAATCAACCAGTAACCACTGTCTGATTAAAAACCCATTAATCACTGAATCTAGTCCTAAATCAACATGTTTTAAAACCCAAGGAGTTGGACTCTATTTCTTTGACCCCCTAAACACTGGCCTCCAAATAACTCTTGCTATAAGCTTGTAATTTACCCATACAAAGTCTGTGTAGTCTTGGCCTCACTAGGCAAACATAAATGGCCTGGTAAGTCATGGATTTTGAACTTTTTAGACCAGCTATTCATCATACTACCCCTAGGATGGCTCTGCAGAGGCTCCCATGATACTCATCCATAATGTTCAGATACTTATTAAATGTACATTGAATGAATATTTAATATGTCCAGGTATACATGATATAACATGCTTCACGCTGCATACTATAAGATGTGCTAGTTACGCTCGGTATTATAAACATTTTGAATTTTCTACTGTATCATAGTAAATTTAATAAATATAATACATCATCACCACCACCAGTTCCTGATGCCAACCTTTTGGCAGAAAAGGCTGCAAATAAATGATCTCCTCTTTTTGGCCATTTGTCAAATTAAGTGTTGTTCTTATGTTCAGTTCAAGTTTTGTTTTGCTGCATATCTACATAATATTACCAGGCATGTAGACCTAATTTATAACTATAATAAATGAAATATATAATCATAGTCAAGTTGGGTGCATATACAGATTTCGACATTCAACGTGTAATATATCCGTGAAGATCCAGGTGTCAACTGCATTTACAACTACAAATAGAGTTATTTAAATTTCGTTCAGTACATAATTAAACAGCTAAAGCACTGCTACTGTGGGCTCCAGGCCTTACACTATAGACCCAGTATGGCTCAGCTTGAGCTGTGTCATTAATACAAAACCCGTTTTGCTGTCCGTTTGAACTTTTCTACGTTACGGATCCCCAAACGAACCCGCTTTCGGATCCGATGCTGTGCAGACCATTACAACCAAATCATCATGGCACTGCGTATAACACAAAGTCGTGTTGAATAATTATGGCGTAAAATGGTAGGTGTTACGACTGACCCTGACATCGTTTTGGTTCTGTTGAGAAAGTTGACTGGCAGACGCTCGTATGACTCCAGAGCGCCAATCCCATTCGGAAGGAGGCAACGACCTGGGAGGGGCAACGGCACACCGATCAGCGCCTTCTCCCTTCAGCAGCGAAAGAAATCTCTTTCCGACTAACTCCTCGCGTACTTTCAGGGCCATCGTCGCCCGTTTAACACTAAATCCATGATTCCGTCCGTCTTTTCGGAGCAGATTCGATGACCATCGAACCGCCTTCGTCGTCTGCGTCGTTCATAGGCCGTCGTCCATCGCGGCCAACTTGACCGAAAAACAGCGCAGAACGACAACCAAAGATCGGTCGGCCAAGCAACAGGACGCGTTTTTGTTCCACCGCTCGTTCTCCGCAAACATGTTTATCCCGTGGCCTGCCAAACACACAAACAATATCGCTCCGCGTGATAGATATTTATATAATACATGCATAACACAGTATATACGTGTACATCTGTATATTTATATAATCGAAGTGGCCATCGGAGGTCATTTTGCTGAAGCGTAAGTCAGTGGTGGTCAAGCGTTCCATGGCACAGTCCGCCAGTGCTATAAACTAGGGGCCTACTACACAGGCCGCCCTAATCGTAATCGTAATCCTAAACTCAGAGATTCGAGGCCATACGGTCGCTAAAAAAGTGCTCATTTCATTTTTTGCATTTACCCTACGGTTAACAAGGTCATTGGCAATAACAATAACAAGGCATTTGCTGCCCGGAGACCAGGGACGAAAGGAGACACAGGGCTGCTACTCTAGGCTGAGTTTCGATCAGAGTTAAGATTTCTTGAAGTGGTGAGACTTCAGTTTGGAATATACAGAGCTTTAGGAGGAGAGGGATTGGGGAAAACGTGCATGGTGAACGACGGCGGTGACGATGATGATTGTTATGGTGATGAGGAGGAGGAGGACGAGGACGAGGAGCAGCAGTAGCAGCAGGAGCAGGAGCGGGAGCAGACTGTTTAGTCTATTAGCGTAGGCCTAAGTATCAGTAGTAGTAACCTTAAATGTTTCGACTTTGGTGCCTGTTGAATTGTCCTTGTTGTTTTTCTTGTCCTGAGTTTGGCCTCTGCTTTTCACTCGGGATACGCCAATCATTACATCTATTTGCGGCAATTAGCATCAGTGCCGTACAAGGTCAACGGGTGCGCGTCATGCAACCGATGCAGCCCAACCCGGTTTAGCCTAACCATGCATAAACCTCAGGAACGTACCCTTGTCATGGTTGTCCCCAAGGGGACCGACGCTTCTGGTCCACCCAAAATCATCCTCCTGTGATGTTCCTGAGAGCTTTATATTTCTCTCTGCATGTTTCTGTCTCTCTGTGTGTGTGTCTGTGTGTGTATGTGTGTGTCTGTCTGTCTGTCTGTCTGTCCCCGTGCCTGCTGTCTCACTGTTCTATTGTCAACAAAGGCCCTGCGTCCGTAAAAGAACTCCATATGCAGATCGAATCTATTTCTCTAACCAGATTCTAAGCAGTCAGGGAGTTTGTTGTGGTTACTTACGGTGAGCAACAACTAAGACAACAAGAAAACAGGTCAACAACAGCAGCTGTGTTGCACATTAAATTTTGAACGACCAATTTTAGGCCTACCTGCGATAACTTCGTTTGCTCGCCTGTCTTTTACAGCCCACGTTAATGCCTGCGTCGTTTACTTTTCAGTAATTGGTCATTAATTCACTTCGTGAGCTTCAGTGCAAGGATATGTGAACTAATTAACTGCGTAGGCCGTTTTCTTACACCTCTAATTTATGTTAAAATATGTTATAATATAGGGCAATAGCTTTTGAAATAATCTTCAGCAAAACGTGCATAGCATAGCATAACGAGGCTTTATGAGTTTCATAATCTTAGTAGGCCTGTGTAAATGTAAATTAACAACGCACAGGGAAGCCAACTTAGGCTAATCGCGACCCTTTAATCAAATCAAATCCGTAATATTCATAATTGTTCGGCCATGCAGTCTCGGCGCCAAATCAGAATTCGGTGAGCTCTGCATGTTGGCGACCATGGGAACGGTTGCTAAGGGACGGTATCCGCCGTCTCCAAGGACGAGTCATCGGTATATCAGTTAGACGGGTGTACCGCTCGGTATACCGGTAGACAGGTCACGTGGTGTGCATGGAATGTGAAGACTTTGAACTAATCTGGCATGGAAGAGTGACTCGGGTTGTGAATTAGATGATGGCATACAATCTTAGGATAATTAAGTGAGATGAAATGGACGGACCGTGGAAAACTGGAGTCGCATGGCACAACAATGCTTTACTCCGTCGGAGAGTTACATGAAAACGTTGTAGGAATAATTCTCAGCAAGAGACTTCATAAGCATCACTAAATTGAGAAACAGAATGCATGTAATAGTGAACGCAGACAAAGCTCTTCAAGACGCAGACCTGCACAAGAAAGACTAATTACTAAGTAAATGGTAAAGGGGGTGTGGGGCGTGGACGACAATTCAGTGGTTATAAATGTAACTCAGAGGTCGGGGGTTTAAATCCCCGACAGGGCAGGAACATATCTCAAGATGTCTTCACCCCCCCCCCCCCCGAAGTAGGAGCTCTGAAATGAGTTCGTTGACCAACACTGACACTGTCAGACGGCGATGAAGAGGGGGCCACCCGCCATCACGTGCTGCTGAGGCCAAGGAAAAAAACAGGTCGCTAACATTTCATATCCATGGCTGCCTCTTGGTGTTAGCTCAAAAAAGGACTGATCTTCTTATGTTCAGCCTACGATTCCTCGCTCAGCCGATGGATATACAGGGCGTGTTAATAAATGTGCCGTTTACTTTCCTGTTGTTGTTGCTCTTGTTGGTTGTTGTTGTCGTATTAGTTTTAAAGTGCTTGTGCTGTATAGGTGCTACAAAAGTTGTAACTGAGTTTGGCTGTGGAAACTTTATTCAGAGATACGTCTCCAACTACAGCTCGGCCACTCTGAGGCGTACGTTGCTGAGCTAGTCTTGCATATAGCCTATTCTGCAAAGTTTCATTCCGAATTACAGTTTGCTTTAAGAAACCAATCAACATCTTTTTCTGGATTCTGAGTGAACCAGAAGCGTTGATTCCTATGCTCTTTTCTAAGCCGGAGTCTTGCCTCACTTTAGGAACGGATAGATTTTCCAGCTACCAACGCTGGCGACCCCAACAGCGAGTTGAAATGTGGGAGATCAGCGAGCACATGAAAACACTTCTCTCATATGGGCCTCATAAGTCCAACATATGGTCCCACGTGTAGGTCATAAGAAGATGCATTATTTACGACGTAATCGCCACGATTAATGACCATAATGTTTATACTATATCGTTTACTCATTCACACGGGCAGCGCGATGGTAGGCTAATTACAGGAGCTTATTAGAATTCATTAGAAAATTAGCTGGGTTTACGCTACAGAAAAACGTGAAACAGATTTCATATTGTGTATCTATCACTGGAAGTGCAAATCCTAAATGAAGGATAATCGAATTTATTCGCCAGATGTCATTCCGTACGACAATTGACCTATGAACTTTTACATGACCCTTATTTTAAATGCAACTGTACAAGTTTTTCCAAAGCGACCGCATGTCCTCGACCACATTTTACATGACCCTTATTTTAAATGTAACTGTACAATTTTTTCCATAGCGACCGTATGGCTTCAACCCTGTTCATTTTTAGTGCATTTATCGGGCGAAATCCTTCACTACCGCCGCCAGTTTGAATGGGCGCCACGCCGTTTAAGGGCCCCGTGTACGGACTGCGCTAGCTCTCGGTATGCGAACTGGCATCCTCTTCCACACAGGCGCGTAGGCGTATGCTTTAACCAGCGTAGCTAACCAGGCCAGTATATAACGTGGTTTCCATCTGTTTTCAATTATGCCACTTATTTTATGCCTGGTAATAACTATTTCCATTCGTACTGTCTTCTTATCTATATCGACCCAATCAGTGTTGGGTTCACCGCATGCAAACGCTTGGTACACTTTATCGTAACACAACGCTGCTTTAAAAAGGATTCGTATTAGAAGAGCACCACGCTGTACGGAAGAATCGAGTATTGTGCAAAAACGCGCCCAAAAAATAGGTCACTAGGTCAGCTAAAGCATTCAAAACAAACTAACATCTGCAAATGCGTTTACTACAGAACTGTTCCAAGTCTTTCTCTGAGTGTACTCCGTTCAGGGCAAACATTTTAAGAAGGGACTAATAATAATAATAATAATAATAATAATAGTAGTAGTAATGGTAGTAGTAGTAGTAGTAATAATAATAATAATAATACTAATAATAAATAATAATAATAAAGCCTCTCTTGGTCTGAGGCGACAAGAAACTACTTCGGACTGAACGATTTACACAGCAACCTATGGCCGCCGCAGACTGCGAGAGAAACTAGAACGTTGCCACATACCGGAAGCACTTCCAATTAAGCATCTATAAGTAACAGACTAACAACAAGTTTAAAAAACTTTTGTTGAAAGAAATCATAGATTAACACAAAGGTATCAATAAATTATGAATACGGACAAGTTTCTGTTTTGCTTCTGGTCACTAATGACCACATGGCACAAATATAAACTCTTCAACAGCAAACAAGAGTACAATTCTGACCTTCGTAGCAATTCCTCGTGAAAGAGCCCGGAAGTGCTATTCAACACTCAACAAGATTTATATAGCACCGAGTATCCAAATACAAATGTATGTGATTAATGAGAATTAAGGTAGACTATGCTTCATTTACGTTATATATATATATATATATATATATATATATATATATATATATATATATATATATATATATATATATATATTGCACTAAATCATAACCGTAACCTTAAGATCTCTACAGCGCCCAACCAAAACTAAGTTGCGAGAACCAGTTTCTTCACAGGCACTCAGTCAAAACAAAATTGTTAGGCAGGAAGGGTCGTAATCGGTTCCAGATCAAGATTCAAAGGTTTGACAGGCAGACGGCTACGATGGATGGTGCTTGGAATTAGAGCAGCAAGGTAGATAAGAGGAAGAAGAGGAATCAGGATAGGATCTGTAAAGTGTTTTCAGTTTTGAGTGAAAGACCTGTGCAGAAATTGCAAGAGCTGAAGCGTTGGTTAATTCGTATGATGGGTCAGATAATTGTCGTAATTCTGGCGGGAGTTTATTTAAGCAATTTTTACTGCCCAAATATTATTTATCGATTTTCTCCATTATATATTTGATATGTAAACATCTGATAATTGCTCGTCACCAAATGCGCTACTCAAAGTCTGCGAATAAGCTGGTTCCCGATAAGCTTTCGGTGTAGCACAAAGACATGATGGTAATAGCCCAAGCACACGCCCAAAATCATAATTTCGCATTTTTTCAAATTTTTGATTAATATATATATACGTTTATTCACCCCGAAGGTACACAATACAGAAAGTACAACCAACTAAAATCAAAAAAGAAAAATTAAATGGGCTTAAGTACAGCCCTTAGCAAAATCAATCATCATAGATTCATCCAATCTATGGTGCAACATAGATAACTCAATGTTATAGTCACGACATAAATGCAAAATTTCGTCATTATAATAATCTCCTGCACAGCAGGTATTGAGAATACTGTTATCATAGCTTCCAAATAAAATCCCAGCAGAAAAATGTATTTTTCGCAGATGCATGATATGTACAAGATCCATACGTCCCATAAAGTACTGAACATTTCTAACTGATTCCCATTTATGCGTCTTGAAAATCTTCCTATAGATGTTATTCCAACATACATTTAACTGTTGGAGTTGAGCTGCTAATATGTTTATAGCCTCTAACGCATAGATTAACACTGGTAAAACAAAAGCTTCTAATAGACTCAATTTTACACATTCAGATGCATTACATTACACATTAATGCAACATCTGGCATATTTCCATATCTAAAACTTAAATTTATAAATTTTAACGCTTTCTGCCAAAGCGGGAGAACTGTGCAGACTATTTAACTTGCCGAACATTTAGCTTACAATTGCGCAGACGACAAAGGGTTTAAGCGGTAAAAAGACTTTCAAGAGGAAAAATTAGTTTCCGTAATTTCAACAATTAAAGTTCTTTAAAGTGCGTTCGACATGTCCTAAAGTGTCATAGTAAGTATTCAATATGTTTATAAAATGTTATAAAACAATCATTCGTAATCATAGATCGTCGAGTGAAACCGGCGTCTTCGTTCCTTCAAGCGACGCAGAATCGACCACTGCAGTTTTTCCATTCAAAACTGAGGTCCCACCTTTTCAAAAAATCTTACCCCGATCGATCCAACCCACAGCCATTTCATAAAAAATAACTGACCTCTACATTGTACACACTTTTTACATGATGCACTTTCTTGAGTTAAATGGTAATCTGATGACTGGTTTTGCAATTTTTAGTCGCCGATGCGAGGACGAATCAGATCACTAGCTTCACTGTCCATGGTACATACAGACTGGATTTCGCACTTCTGCAGTTTAAGCCTAAACTGCCTGCACGTAAGACCTCAGACTTTTATTTTATGTCTAAAACAAGGTGCAGAGAATTAATTAAACACACTTAGGATAAATTAAAACATTTAATATGTTATATTTCTGCATTTATTAAGAACAATCTTTTACAGTTTTTGGCTTCTACCGTCTGGATTTTGCCTTGCTGCAGTTCAAACCCAAACTTCCCATCCTTAAGATCTGAGTTTTTATTTTATGTCTAAAACAAGGTACAGAGAATTAATTAAGCACAATTAGCATAACTTCAAACATTAATCTTACATGTGTGAAATTCAATAATTGAGTTTTTAAAAGACCATCCGACTTATTATTTTCAATTATTTCTGCATTTACAAGGCACCACTAATCTAATAACTAAGCATCAATGGATGGTGCTGAGGAGTTGTCGGTGAATGGCTTGCAAGAGGTCTTTACCGTTACAGGGGAGGAGGCTTAAACCTGTACTCTCCATATTGCAAGTGCTCTGAAAAATACAAGTAAAATAGCTAAATGAAATTTGACCTGCTAATATTTTATGTAATAATGCATTTGTCCTCTAGTTTGTACTTGTTACCTTTTTCAGGGAAGCTGCAGCTGCTGATGACTATAAGAGGGGTCGAACGCAGCATTGGTACCTTCTTGGAGCTCGAGCGTCGTGCCGATTACAACCTGCCATTTTTAAATGGCGAATACATGGAGTTCAAGTTGGACGGCCCAGGTAATCCTCCAGAGAAAATTGATAACCATTTAAGCGTAATTGGCATTTCAGCACTGCTTTTAAAAAAGCACCTGTTTCCTCCACTGAATCGAATAAGTGGTAAATTGCTGTTGAAGTGACTTTGAAGACTCCAAATAATGTTTTTTAAGACATTATACAATCAGTTTCCATACCACGATAATATAAAGTTATGGTTGGATCTAGGTCATGATACAATGCGTCAGAAGCTTCAAAAAAAGCCAGTCGGCATAATCCCCCATAGCTGAATCTTGCGTAAATAATGATGAACATGATATTATATATAGCAGACAAGCATTGTCATACAATTGTTTGTTGTTTTAGTAACATTTAGAGTAGTGTTAGCAACATAACTGATATTATTTCAGCTGACTGCAATTTAGCTCTTAATTTAGCTCTTCACAAAAACTAAAATTTTACAAGTTCTGAAAATGTGCATCAATTTTCTTGCATTATGATGTTATTGTTCTGTGGAATTGGCTGAAAATAAACAAAAGAACATCATACATCTACCAGTCTGCCATTTTATTTACATACATGTTGCATTTGACTTTGTTCAGCAGATATTTTCTGCCTGTTCTATGCAGCTCATTTATTTCTGCATTTATTAGGTGTCATTATCAATTGACTAAGCATCAGTTGAGCAATTGTAGTGAGGGACTTGTTCAAGGCAACCACCTCAGGAGGAGGTGTGAACTGAACTCTCCACATTACAAGCTAAGCGCTCTAACCAACTGGCTGCTGTGTTTTTGTGAGGTACTAAAAGGCTCTATATTAAGTATCTTGATATATACATCCATTACCTCAAGCAAAAGTCAAAAAAACAATACCAAAAATTAGTCATTATCAAGTGCAAAGGTCTCTAAACACATATTGTATCTGTTAAGACTCAAATTTCTACAGTTCACTCCAGGTCACCAATCAGAAGCACAATTAATCTGGCATTGTATTAATATTGTATTGCATCATGTTCCAAGGTATACGGTCAGCCAATTGGTTACCATGTCACTCCTCTTAGAATCATTACATTCAAGATTCTCCAGACGTTTATATAGCGCCTGAGGTCTAAAACCGCCTAAGTTCTCCTCTCCCAAAAACTTAAACAGATTCATTACAAAATTGAAGCAACCAACTTTGACAGAGTCTGCAGCTTTTCTGACAGCAAGAAGCGAGAGAGAAGCCAACATTTCTGATGACAGATTCACGTCAGAAGCTGTTTGGAAAAGCTTAAATAAACGCCCATGAGATTACTAAACTATTCAACATCAAAACACATAAATACTGAATGGTAGACCACTTGTTTATGTGACTCCATGGGAACTCTGCCTCAGAAGCAGGTCCTCATGTCAGACGATCATTCAGCTGAAGAGCAAACATGACCACAACAGTAATCCAAAAAACAGGATGTCTTGTTTAACCTCTCAACTCATGTTTTTACTAATGAACCCAAGAGGCTGGCTGAGTGGGTGCCAGGTAGCATGGTCTTCCACTGATGGTCAGTCATTCAAGTACTAACCCAGCTCAGCATTGCTTAACTTCACCATACTTGCCAGCATCGTACTAAAATCAAGTGGCCAAACACAACTGCACACATATACAATTGCATGCATCCTCATATATACACCGGCTAGCACATGTGCATATTAAATGTGAACAACAAACATGCATGAGAAAAGCTGACAAAACCAGACCAACACGATCAATTTTTCGATGCTGTGCTCATCAGTTACATTTACAAACCACACAGACAAAATAGGGCAAGGTATGAGGTTCACTAAACAAGATACTTCTATCATTTATGGTCTTGACAATCACATCTTGCAATCTTTATCCTTGTGCTGCATGGCAGCTCTCTGTCCCAGCTCTCTGTAGACTCCAGCTTCTCCTCCAACACCTATAGATACAAAAAACAGTAATGACTGAGCTAAGTTGTATATATTTTATTTACTTTGAGTAATAGCCTAGTGGAGTACCATACCATAGTCAGCATGGAATGTCCAAAAATGAGCAGTTAGAAACGTCTACTTAATGCTATCCTTAATTACTGCCAAGTCACGTGTGTCATCTCAGCGTGTAAGCAAATGGCATAAACTCTGTCAGCTCATCTCAAGTCGTACCTCTGTAGAACTGTTAGCTATGTTTCTGCGACTTTGTGAGGTTCTTAATATGCACGATATAAATGTTCTGATACATGCATACCTACTGCATTCTACAACTACTGGTAAACTTATTGTAACATGCAGCTTTACTGTATAGCGTCTCTCTACGGACTACTAATATCAACAGGATTTAACCTTATCAAATGTTTTATTCATTAAACAAACTCCTTTGTCCGTTGCCCGCCATTATTATACAATTTCCATCTTCTCCCCACCCCTTTAATATATATCCCGCCCTAGAGTCCACACCTCATGACGTCATAGTCCGACACCACATTCTGCAGTGACATTTTATTTCAAGAAATAATTTTCGTTTTAAATCTATTTCAGTTCAGATGTCCACAGTTTCAGTTCTAATTTCAATTACTGTTCTTAAAATTTTAATTTATAGTTCTAATTACAGTGTTTAAAATAATTCCAGTTCTCATTTCAGTTCTTGTTGGAAAATAATTTCAGTAATACTTCTTTATGCAGCTAGTGTCAACTTAAACCAGGTTCAAACAATTTCATTCTAAGATGCATGGGTCTAAATTTAATTTTAAAAAACATCCTCATTTCCAGTGACTTTTGCAAGCAGTTCTTTCCCCCAGTTGTTAGAAGTCCGCACACGCAAAATATTCCTTCTACATAAGGTTGGGAAGCCGGAAATGCAAGAAGAACTTCTGCAATTGGGGCAATATTGCAATAGACTTGCCGTCTTTCCCTTCAAAACTGAAGGCAATTAATGCACCATGTGTTGGAGATTTTGTGATGGTACCAATTCAAACAAGCAGCAAAAAGATCTTCACTGCGTGATGAAGTCGAGTTTTCCTGGGAACAAAAGATTATTTGAAAAAAATTTTTTTCAGAGCTGGAGGGTGTAGCGAATACTGTGAATTACCGTATGCTGACTCATTTTGTTCCACCAAGTTTGACAAAACAGTTTCATCTTCAAGGCTATAATGAATGAGTTCGCAGCATGTTGAAGAGCAGTAAATTTTGGTATTAGAAGAACTGAAGCCACCGTTGGATCCAACAGACATGCAGCAGCTGGTACTGGATTGTACTGGTCAGAATGTAGGTGTAGAATGGAAGCGAATATGTTTTGAAAGTCTCAGCATTGAAGATGCTAATGCTGGGGCAGACGGAAATTGCTGCAGATGGCATTCCAAGTCCAGAAAACACGGAATGATGTTAGACAACGACATGAGACCACTTTGCAAAGTATCAGTATGTGCTGCAAATGGTTCCAGAAGATTGCGTTTTTTCTTCCGCCCGGCTGGCAAACTAAACAAATTACTCACGATCGTTTCAAAGCGATTTTCCACAGCTACACTTTTGGCTTACAAGGAAAAGTCCAACTGGAAATGCCCATAACAAACCGTATTTGGAAGCACGTGCTAGACCAACGATACTAAAGTTTCAAGAATCAGAAAGTATACGTGCGCCGTTCAACATAAATACAACTGCGCGGAAAAAACAAACAAATTTTCAATTTTTTTAGTAATTTCCGTTCGAAAATTAATTTCCGTTTTTATTCTAATTTTCGTTCAATGTGTTTAATTTTCGTTAAATTTCAGTTTTCGTTCATAAAACAATTTCAGTTAGTGCTACAGCTATCATTAACAGAAATCAATATTTTCAATTCTAATTTTACTTAACGCTAATAAAAAGTATTACTGCTTATCTACAGTATAAAAGCCACTCAAGAACTGATTGGAATGTACAAAGAAAAGCCGTAACCTTCAATACAGCAGTGCCAGGTGGTCCAAAGTTGCACCGTCGCCACCCATCATACCACCAGCGAACTGTGCTGTACTTCGGCTAGATCGAACCACCTGCCAGTAGCGCCTCACTCACGTCCTCACGTCACTCCTCAGCTCAGGTACACCAGTGCGGTACTTCATCGCTTCATAGACACCCATGCCATTAGCGAAGTACTCCTCGAACGGCTAACGACTTTCAGCAGTGGGCGAAAGATAAGCAGGGCTCTGGCGGTCTTCGACGAGTGGCCCGACCGAGAACGCCTGTACCTGGCTAAGGTTGGCTCACACAACTTTCAAACACTTCCCAAGCCACTGGCTTCAAGTCAAAATTGCAGTCAAAAATCATAAACCCTTGGAAAAGCCGGCCTGAATTCCGAGGCATCGCCGGTCCCCGATACAAGTTTGCCGAATTCTGATAGGTCAGAGAAACCAGAAATCAGGCTACAGTGGGTAAGCAAGTTGGGAGAAATGTCTAGTTTAGACCTGAATGACATCAAACAATTGGCAGAACGAACTGACCAGCCACCGAGAAGGCCGCAGAGCTGTGCCCTATACCGCTGTTCGGGTATAGCGTATAGTATGAGTCCGTGTCCACTGACCGAGTGCAATGTCTGTGCTCGGATAAGCATGGAACCCAGATAGGTCGCGTGATTTAAATGTAGTACCTTGTGACCAAAAAGACAGATTTTGAAATTAATTCTTTCTTCAATGGGCAGCCAGTGCAGTGAACGTAATATTGGCTTAGTATGCTGATTTTTAGGGGTCTTTGTTAAGGCAAGTCTGAGAGTTTTGTTCAAGTGTGACATGCTGGCCTCAACAGCGAGGTGAAAGACTAAACAACCACACTGCCATCTGCATTTCTTTGTTACGGACGTAGTGAACCTAGTGATGAAACAATTAGCCACCTAAAACCGAGAGACAACAGCCACTATGATCCCCAGCCAAGAACAGACAGAATCTTAAATTCCTTTCAGAAACTACACTTATAAAACTTGATTGTGCAACCCTTGAAAGGCTAATAATTATAATTAATTGCCTTGCTGTTAGGTTATTTTATAAAATTTAGTCTAATTGTAAAAATGACCTCCGATATTCAACAGTAGCATTCTTCTCATCGACAGCCATGGTTAAGCATCCTAACAGAGCGAATAATTAATATGCAAACTGGACAGTGGCATAAACACATCGGGTCAAAATCATTTCAATATGATACAGCAAATCGTATAGTTCAGCAACAATTCACAGTTAATTTATTTACAGAAACAAATTTTATTAAAGCAGAGTTGCTTATTTAAAGTTTTTCAGTAACTCTGCCTTAAGGACTTCCTAAAGTTATCACAGAGGAGATGTGTACCTGCGCGTACCACAGACATCTGCTGTACAAGTTTCAGCGGTGGATCTTGAACTAAACTGTCAGCTGCACTTTGCAGCAGCCATCAGTTGAAGCCCAAAGCATCAGTTGAAGCCCAATGGATTATTATAATAGTGCTATAGAAACTGCAACATCGCACCTTCTTGGTGGTTGTGGAATGGCCTCCCTCCTCCCTCTTAATCTGTGTATCCTTTTAATGAGGGGAGCTGGGTACACATATCACCATTTAAAAACTGTTATCTTTCGCTGGAGCTGGGAGTGCCTTTGGGAATACTACTTGAAGGTTGAAGGGGCGCTACATAAATGTTCTGAATGAATGAATGAAGTTGCTAAGATTATATTACGACATGCCTTCATACAAGTTTTCTACCAGTGAGAAACTATAGCAAAAATCAGGAGTTATTAGGTTCCATTCAGTAGTATGTCGCCCATGAAAATGGCCAGATATGTTATTACATTCTTTAGTGTCACAACAAAAAAGCAGGCAAGGCAAATATAACAACTCCGGCAACAATGAGAAAAATGTGATGCCTTTCCAGCAGCAGAGCCTTCTTAAACAGCTGGCCAAGTGGTGGGTTATTTGTAATGCGGTGCTTGGAAACTTACATATCGTCTTCTGCAGACCTTTCTAAGGCAAATTTGTATTCGTCTGAGTGCTCTGCTCCACACAGCACATCTGTACTGTGGCTGACAGCTAGAAACCTTCTGCCTTTACATCCGGGGTTTGAAATCAGGTATGTCACGTGAAAGTGACAATTCACTGTCAAGCCACAGATAAAAGCATGCAACAAATGAGTAATTCTACCTTATTTACCTTTCCTAGTTATTGTCCCAGCCACTTAACTCAAGTGCGAAATGCCTGTCCATTCTTTTGATCAGTAACAACATTTTGCCCATTAGGGCCACATATACATATACTATTGCAGCAAATAAATTACAAGACAAAATATGGATTTAAAAAGTCAAACCAATCTCTTATGCAACGCAATGAAGAAGCTGAAGACGAGTAAAGCAAGCGCTGAACAACTTCCGAGCATTATGCCAAAGTAGTGCACATCACATTCTCACAAACAAATAAACTTACACCTGCCCAACCCAGGCAGTGGACACTGTGTATGTATTTATGCATGTTCACATGCATGCATATATTAATTATGCATTTTTTAATGTACATACATATGTTGGCATTTATAACATGTATGTAATGTGTATATCTATGTATGTAAGTGTGTACGAACAGATGAAAATATGCACATCGGTATTTTTGATGCGCATTTAATGTATATATTATGTCTGAATGGTCTTTAATTATGTGTGCAAGTGGGAATCACATAGCTTATCTTAAAACCTTTCACAATTACCGAGCAGTTCAAACACCTAATCCAACGTTGGACAAAAGCATTATTCAGATGAACTAGAAATCACATGATGAAAACGATCGATTGCACATAAGACATAGTAGAACTCCAGAAGATTAAAACAAAACAGATTTTGATGCACCTTGCAAAATTAAAATATTGAGAAACTGTTTTGAGCAACGCCGTTGCCAGACGTCAGTCACATCCTAACGTTTACAAGCACAGAGCGTGACGACAATTTTCCGTCGACTCTGCCAGCGAAGTCTGATGTCTGTTAACTGTGAGATTCTTTATCTAAGAAGCTGATGCACAACTGGTGGTCCCGAATATCGCCCCAGCCGCCATTTGGCTTCGGCATGCGACGCGGAACGTTTGGATAACCAGCAACGACTAGTGCCGGTGGAAAAAGGTATTGGCGATTATCGCTCAACAGCGTTTCTATGTACTGAACCCTGTCAGCCGGATTACAGTTCTTTCCTTTGGCATGAAGTCCACTGCAAGCAGATAACATAAAAGTTACAAACTGCAACCATACTAGCTCATTCTTACCGTATTTTGCAAAAAATCACAATAAGTCATTAGTTATGTTAAAAATACAAATAAAGTGGCAAATAAAAACATAATTCTTGTTAATATTATTGTTATTATTATTATTCATCAGAAACTTATATCAGGCTAATTCATGAATTCACCTCAAAAGTGTGGGCAGCTGGAAAAAAGATAAGTCTTCAACTGTTTGTGAAATGAATTAAGAGGAAGAGAAGAGTCTCTCAAATGTAATGCAAATCTCTTAAGCTTCTCATCACCACAACAAAGTTGCATCAAGGAAATCAAGCAGATCTTCAGATTAAAGATAGATTTACAAGTCAAAGGAAATTTGCAGATTTTTATATACCATTCGCCTATGTGAAATATTCTCGGTGACTTCATCACCATAACCCTCAGTTTTGTTGGAATGCATGTCATGCCAATATAATGCAGAGACCAGTCCCAGTTATAATCATCAAAACGACAGAAAGCCTACAAAACAAACACCAAATCATGCTCACATAATAACCCGACCTGCTTGCCTGCATAGCACAAGTACAACATTAGCATATACATATACGCCTGTAAGTATGTACCGAATGTAGGCAAAAAAGTACGTGAATCTAGATATTTATAAACCCTAGTAGTTTTTTCTGAAAGACCCTCAAAAGCCCTTAAGCCTATGAACACTACTTGATCAACCTTTACCTAAATACCTGAAAATAAAATATTTTGTACCAGTATACCTATCAACAGATGCGACCATGCCTGAGAAAATCTTCACAAAGTTGGATAAAATTAAATCAAATCTGGTTTCGATACTGCACCGGATAGGGCTGGTATTCCTAAATAATTAGGTGAAAACTGCATGTTTCTATCACACACAGTAAAAAAGTTATAATTTTTTTCAAGATGTCTTTTGAGAAATTACTAGTTAAAGTTTACTATAACTATGACCCTACCACAGTCGTTGTGCCTAAGGGTCATGAATGTTTATGAGTATAGTAAATTGGGACAAAGGCATACACCTCTGAGGCTGTCACCAATCAAATCTGCATAAAAATTGCTCTGATGAATACTTACATGACTTGGTCATTTGCGTAATAATCAATGCAGAAGACTTCAAATCAGGTCACCAAGGGGTCACGTTACATTAAGTGTTTATTGCAGCACATCATGATAAATTGAAAGTAAAAACACTTCATATGGACTTACAGTTTGACAGATGACACAACAAGGAGTAGAAATCTGCAGAGAATTCATTTTGACCCATTTTATGCCTCTCTGCCTTCTGAGCGTGTTTCTTGCAAATTAACTTTTCTGACTTTGCACGGGTTTTCTCATGCACAGACACAAATGTCCTCAACCCAAAATGAATGTAACAGTAGGCAAAAGTACAACTCACAAGCTCTTCCAGCTCAAGTTTCTTAAATGCTTACTTAATTCTGTATGGTGTTTCTGGCTATCACAATGTACTACTGGTCCAAAAGAAACTACTTATCAGTATTATGAGCATTATGTTAGTATGTATGCATGTATGTATTGTATGTTTGCAGGTACAAATGTGTATGTAGACCTATGTATTTGTGTATATATTTATGTATGTATGCGTGCATGAAAAAGCTCGGAGACGCTTGTAAAAGTCCTGTATCAACGTTCTGCTACAGTTAACAAAGATACCAGGTGAGACATTTGTCAATAAACGGATAAATTGAAATTGAACTGAAGCAGAACAACAATGCATACCTCGCTACAGTTTTTCATCCGGTTCCAGGTAGCTCGTGTCAGCGACATTCCCATATTATGCTTTGACGAAACCCAATTCATGATATCCACCTCAAGAAAACAGACCACAGAAGACCATCAGAAAGAGAAATCATCCGCTCACGTCTTTAGGTTTTCAGAATTCATAACGATCAGTTCAACCACAGCTTCACACATGACTACACGTGTATATATAAATATATATCTATACATATATGTATGAATATGATTGTATGTTAAAGGTTAAAAGATAAAGGTAACACATTTGTTTATGTTCCTCAATAAAACAGATTGTATATATAGAATATAAAAAGGTAGACACATTTATTTATGTGCCTCTCTAGAAACTCATCAGAAGCAAGGTCCTAGAGCGGAGGCTCTTTCAACTGAAGCACGGCCACAGCACTCCAACTTATAGGACTTTTACAAGCGTCTCCAGGCTTTTTCATGCACGCATACATACGTAATAATAATTAGCAACTTCTAATGCGCCAGTGTCTAATGCACAAGGCATCAACCGATGGCACACCAAAACCAAGCCACAATCAGGTCGATATCCAGGTCAGTCCGCACGTAAACATATACCCAAATACAAGGTCTACACACACCTTGTTTAAACTCGTAACTTTCCTTAGTAGGCCTTATTTACTGATGCTGAAGGCATGGCTGGGTGAGACAGCACAGACGGCCTAGTGTTCCATAAGTGGTCATCCACCTGAGCTCTAAATGAGCTCGACATTGCTTAATTACTTCCTGTGCTTGCCTGCACAAATCCATAGCACCTTAATAAATGCTAAAAATATGTGCAGCACCAAGAGACCGTCTTGTATGTACAGAAAAGAACGCATTCATGTACGATCGCATTATCAGTCCTTACCGGAACAGATTAGGAGCTTAACGTACACTACACAGTAAACATTAGATAGCTTAAGATTAGATATACTTAAGTAGCCTTTATGTTTTTCATTGTATCTTGTATTAGCATAACATACTAGTTCAATAATGTTTAATGTGTGTGCTAACTCTGACTCTACTCCAGTAAAGATAAACTGTATCGATTATTGACTGACTGATTGTATATATCAGTATATATATACCTATATGTACCTATATGAACAATAATAGTAATTTAAAAGGCTGCTCTAAAACCTGCTATGCAACTTTAGTATCTGACTTACAAGACTGTTATATTTGTGTTATGGTGCAAAGTTCTTTATCAGAGGACTGAACCTCTGTTGAGCATCGGCTGAATAAATGTGTATGCACTTGTATGTTCGTGTTCAAGTTCATCTGATAAGTTTTTTTGAAGTTGAGAAATACCTTTGGTGAGAGTGAGCCATAGGCTGGCTTCTTGTCGTATGTTCCCAAAGTCAGAATATTACAGTCGATGCAGGCCCTACAAGTCAACCACTGTATGTATTTTACTGTTCTGTATGCAACTCGGCATCATAATGAAACAAGAGAAAATGAAACAGTCTGGCATGTTTTCGTTATGTATCGGCTTGTCTGATGCTGTGATGTGCCACGCTTAATAACAGTCTCTGTGAATTTTTCTTGCTCTAGCATGACCTTTGTGCAAGATGTAAATCGACTGGCACTGATGACCTATCTGTACTGATTCACTGGATGACTGATGGCATGACTCACCCACGCCCACAATTCCTCGCTCAGCCGATGGACGTGAACAATCGTATGCTCGAGATTTCTACAGCGCCCAATGAAAGCCAAGTCGTGGGAACCAGCTCATTCACAGTCGCAATGAGTTACTCTCTTAGTTACTTATTACTGACTGATTCATTCAGCTGATGTGTCAGCGTTATTTCAACAGGAATGGTACTACCTTCTGTATGGTATTACCATTTCTACAGCAGTGCAAGTGCTGACTGATAACATGACAGCACTTCAGCCCCTATATCCATGGTTCATATCCCAGTCTAATCAACTGAATTAGCCATTTACTGTCTGAATGTGCAACACCTAAAAAGGCTGAATTACTACTGTAATTATTGTGTTCATGCTTTCACTAAACTATACTGTAAGAACTTTAATTTTGAAGCTGATGGGACGAGGAAGGATGGAAGCCACATCCACTCAACCTGGAATAATTTCAAAAATTGTTCTTAACTTGGTCTACCATTTCTGATTTTGTATTCTTTGATACATTATCTAGTTTCTTTATTCTAAAACAAATTCTCAAATTTGTAAAGAAAAATTCTCCAGCCTTTCTGGACAGAAAAAATATTTCTGATTCCAGCTCAGTATTACTGTTCCTACTTGCAAGCTCCTCTATATGGGGTCTAATCTAATCTAATCCTTTTGTAGAGGCATTATCATAGTGCACAAGACATCACATGAAGATCACCTTAGGTGTAACACTAGTGAAAAACTGATAATCCATTGGAGAAATCCGATGAGTCATGGAAGCCAGAAGCCATTAGAGCTCCCAAGAGCCAAACACTGCCCTTGCATGAGGCACAACTGTAAAGCATCGGTTGATCGAGTGCAATATGCAATACTGTGATGAGTTGGCAATGATCAGAGATAGGTTGGCTAGTTTAAATGTAATACCTTGAGAACTATACGACAGGTCTTAACTGGATTCACTGCTCAGTAGGCAGTCAGTGTAATGAATGCAATTTCGGTGCAATATGCTGATATTTCAGGGTCTTTGTTTTAGCTCAGGCCAGGGATTTCTGAACCACTTGTGGTTTCTGCAATTCTTTCTTAGTGATAAGTACAGTAGTTAAGTTGAACTAAGAACTGCTGGTGGACAAGAGGAGTTATCACATTCGTTCACTGCCTGCCATAATAACCTCAAAGAAGAGCTTTCTGAGACAAGTATGTGGATTAGGCTGGTGAGACAAGCTTACAAACAATTCAATTCAACACTGTTGCCTACACGACAAACTAAATGGGTGCATCACCACCACCTTTCAAGCCAGTGGAGGGGAATGTTGCCTCTGCTTCTGATTTCAAGTCACCCCTCAATATCACTACTTGACATTCTCACGCTGGTAACGGCCCAGAATCCTTTCTATATGGGCTTTAATGAATTCTTAAAGGGCTAAAATTATTTTATTGTCATCATATTACTCCACATTACACCACTAATCCAATCAACATGTTTGGGTCCGAAGTCTACAGCAACCTGGTTTTGAGGTTACATCCATAATATGTTCACATCTAGTTCTGTTTTACAAGTTCTAACAATATTCTAGATTTAATGTCAGAATGTAGCCGCTAAGAAATGAAAGACGTGGCTATGTCTGTGTAACACGATCACTGTCAGTTATGTTTTGCATGTTTTAATGTTCAAACAGAGCCGACATGAATTGAAAGATTTGTTTGTTTTGAAGCACAAGCAGAGCCCTATCATAAGAACAGATGGTCACTGTTTATTACTGCATTTTAAAGTCTTACTGCTCTAGTAACAGATGAATCTGTGGCAAAGCATAGTCACAAATCAACTCAAGATGAAACAACAGGACAGCATAAAATCTAACTGAAGGAAGGGTGTTTACCTACCAGATTCAACATAAATGTATAGTAATCCACTTCACTGTAATTGTAATTTGACATTTATAAAGCGCCACCTCAAGAATAAACTCATCAGGAGCGTTCAAAATCCAAACAGAAAGTGCAAAAACGAAAATCCGATGAAAACTCAACAGCAAACGAGTCAGCAACCACACGCCGAAGTGCAAACATACATACCATTCATGCCTTCCTTAACACGCTCCTGTCCTTCATTTCACGCTTATGTTGAAATACCTACTGCTGCCAATGTTGCTATATCCAATCAAATAGCAGAAAAAGACACAATTCTCAGTGTCTGAAATAAGCTGTATTCAGGAATATGCCCGGTCTTTCTCTGTCACGAGCCCAAGGTTTTGGAATTCGCTGCCTGTTTCTGTCTGCTCCTCTGATTCTGTGATGTCATTTCAGTAAGGGCTGAAATCTCGTCTGCTTCAAATTGCTTACTTCCTGCAGCCCGTCTTCAGGTCACAGGGACCTCATGGATCTCAGCTGCACAGCTCTATCCAATGGATTGCGATTTTGCTAAAAAAACAACCACCGGATGATACCTTGTGCAACTCAGTAATGGTGCTGTAGAAGTTTCCAGATTAGAATAGATTAAATATTAAAAAAACATATACACAGAAACGTTGAACTGACTTTTTCCTAAGTCGGTACATCATGCGAAGCACAGGCAGGAAATCTTCAACAAGGTAATGATCTTCTTCGATGAAAAGAACTGGACCATCATAGTTCTTCATTACATCCAGCTGATCAAAAGCATGGTTGATCTACACACACGACGATAACATTAAAAAATGCATAAATCACATGATAATACAACAGTTAAAAATGCATAAACAATGCCTTAATTCATGAAGAATTTAGGTCACATAAAGAGCCATTAAATTATAACACAAAGAAGTCATAAACCACGTACAGATACATCCCATACCTCATAAAAATCAGGCAGCCATGTTATGAAGTGTCTGTTCTTAGCCTATGTCCAGCATCTGAAGCAGAACCACCCACTGCACCAAAATGAGCAGAAGCACCAGGCACTTACATTAATACCTCCAGAAACGAAACTGATACAAACCTTCCAGAACCAATGATGTTTTGTCTGCGAATACTTGGCTTCACGATAATGACCATACTTGTCAGGATAATCTTTATTCTGGCAGTTCAGTTCTTTGGCTCTGTTCAATCGGAGAAATAATAAAGGTTCATAGCAATTGATTGTTCAGTTTAATCATACAAGCAATCAATACTGGTAGGAACTAGCTGTCAAAAAGACAAGCCATCTTTGTTATTACCAGAAAGCAACATGAACATGATTAATCTAGGCCTCTGTTACAGCTATTTCATCATTACAACAAGAAGACACTAATGTAGAAGATACCTAATCAATTTTTTCTGGCCTGCCAAGAACAGGATATCTAATAAAGGGCTCATGTTATCCTGTACAGATACAGAGAGGAATAACTCCATTTGTCACTCAAAACTGGCTCACTCAAAACAGGCTCACTCAAAACAGGCTCACTTAAAACTGTCACTCAAAACTGCTGACTGGCTCACTGTGCCAATATCTTTCCTCAAACCTTACAGTATGTAAGTTGAGGTAACATATCATTTATTACATGCTGAGTTCTATCAAGAACAGTCCTCAAACAAGACACCCTGGATAATGAAAGATCATTTGGATGAAGTGCACACAGGACAAATTCAATCAAAAAACTGGTCAGCCTTTCCTGATGCCGTATGACTGCAAATTTTACACCATGCACAGAAAATTGAAAGGCAATATACAGGTTAAGGGCAAAAACACGAGTAATCCGGCCATATCACAACAACCGATTGCAAAAAATACAACTTGCAAAGCTGCAAGTTTAAACTTGAATTTAAAAGGAGAAACGAGAACATAAGACGAAATTCATTAACCAATCAAATTTCATTTCTTTTTCTTTCCTCTTTCTACTGGTAACCTTAATTTTAATTTTAAATTGACTGCTACCTGTTGTACACCACATTTAAGACACATTAACACAATGTGTGCCACAGAACCCACCACCTAGTCACACAGCAAGCCTGTATGCATGTGATTGTATGTATGTATTTATGTACGTATGTATGTATGTATGTATGTATGCATGTATGTATATATGAATCAAGTCATTTAATACAGAAGGAACACAACTTACTTTTCCCTATCCGCATCACGAGGGCAGTCCTTCGGATCTTGGCCAGGAAATTCAGTCGGATGAAGTTGCATTGAGTATGGATAAAAGATTTGCATCACCTAGTTAAGACAAATCCAACACTCGAATTACATTCAGCTCTATGTACTGTTTAGCAGGGCTAGTGTTAGACCACCATCTCACTCACCTCAAGTCAAAACTCACCTCAAGTCAAAACCAATGATAAACATAAGTTAGTAACATAAGGGCTTATCCACTCTAAAACTCCTGCCACTGTGAGACTCAACAATTCATGCATAACTGAGTAATTTGCACAATTAGTTATGCCGTCACGGTTCATGTAACTCTTGGCTGTAACTCCAACACCATGATAATGATATTAGCCTTGGAGGTAATTCAAGGAGGATAAAATGGCCAGAAAATAACTCAAACCCTTTTGAAATCTGATGCCATTCTAACTGCCCCCCTTAAATATGGAACCTGAAGAACCAACAACCTTAGCAAGAAATCTAATTTAATCTAATGACTTCTACAGCGCCATTATCATACTGCCCAAGGCATGGTCATTTCAAATGAGATTGTATTGAAAAATTATAATTCATTGTGGAAGCCAAATCGAACTATGTTAGGTAAAGAAACAAGCTTATATAGTAGCAGCATTAAAGTAAAGCAAAGATCACATGTTCCATGAGGCAATCATTTCCTTTTCTTAGGCCCTTGAGCCAGCAGTGGACAAATCGCAATGTCCTGGGCATGGGGCCAGTGCATCGCAGCACTTGCCGTTTACTTGCCAGTTTCTGCCGGTACCAAATTCTACTGCTTGGTGACAGAGGTATATGTGCACAAACAACTTGCCCAGGGTCAGTACACGGAGTCAAACCCACAACCGCATGATCACTGACCAAATGTGTGACCGATACTGATGCCAAAGCTAAAGACAAGAGTCAAACTTTCCTAATTCACTGCATCAATCATATAAAGCAACAAGGACTAAGAAGGTTGCAAGAAATAAGACGTGTAAATTTAATCTAAAGATTTCAACAGCACCGTTACCATAATGCCCAAAGCATCAGTTGAAGGTCGCTTCAAGTGAAAACTGCATTCAAAATCATAATCCATTGGAGAAGCTGGGTCGAATTCCAACAGGTCAGAGAAACCAGAAGCTGGGCTACATTGGGTAAGAAAATTGAAAGCGATGCCTCTTTAGTTTAGATCTGAATGTGCTGCAGAATGAGTGCATGAAAGCCTTCTTACAACATGCTTCCTTAGAACATGAATTCTGATATATAGTGGTCAGGGGCAAGAAACCCAAATTTAATTCAGCTCTACATAAATGACCTCATAATAACAAAACCTCATCACAAAGGCGGTTTTTGATACGGCTCCTAAAGACAGTATTATAGGTCGCCTACGATTCCTCGCTCAACCAATGGACACATTGTGTGTTAACAAACGTCTTACTTACTTACATGTCACTATAATGAGTTTCCAGCGTACACTGTACAAACTTCTACATAAGAATTGCCATGACAATCAACAACCTAAATACCACGTAAACCACCACTTCATTTCGTAAGTTGCACAGTACAGGCAGAGTCTGAGAAGCATCTGCAGGTGTGCAGAGCAAGCTTAAGAAAATAAACTGTAACCATGACATTCAACTTACAGGACAAAAGTCAATATTAGCGATGATCTCATTCAGCTCATCCGAATAGAAGTCATGGCTGAATATGACTAGCGTTTTTTCAATGTCCCTGGCCTTCTGCAAAGACGAGACGAGATGATGCAGGTATTCGGGACGATTGTGAACCTGAACGACGATGACAACGGTCGAATCGCTCGACGCCAGATCAAACTTGTCGAGGTTGAGTATCAGCTGCTGCCGGTTTACTTCCCAGATGGCGCTCCGGATGTCCGTCTTATTTCCCGTCCTTGACAGCTGGGTTTTTCCGGTCAGGTTACGACTGATGTTCGCTGCCAACTGCCACTGCAACTTGTTCAGCTGATTCAACATGTTAAGCCTCTGACTCTCCTCCGGCTGCATCTTCCGACGATGCTGCAACCCGGTCGCAGTGTAGTTCCCAAATGGGCCACCAGATGGCATCAGGTACTCTTCGGCCTCATCGCCTTCCTCGTCGTCGTTGTTCCGCAGCAAGAAGTTAATGTTCAATGCCACAAAACCAAGAACGGAAACGATGAACACGGCCCTGACCAAGCGCTTCGGTGTTGGCCTCATTTCACTGAGTGAAGCCTCTTGCAGAAAACTAGAAGAGAAAAAACAACTAAAAATCAGCACATCGTCTGTCTGGTAATTACACAATTCTGAGAGGGAGAGACAGGGAGAGACAGACAGGCAAACAGACAGAGAGGGAGATACAGAAAGAGACAGAGAGAGATACAGGGGAGGAAGGGAAGGAGGGATTCCTAAAAGGCACTGCATAAATTTCTTATGACACTATGCAAATATTCAGAAAAGCAGGATCTTTGGATTGAACTGACGTCACTTCACGAGTTGAGTCATACAGAGTCACCCAATGAAACAGCATGACTAAACCAATTGGCACAAATCATCCTGTACTTCCGAGTTGCTTTGCACAGTTCAGTGTTACACTAGTTTCAAATGAATAGGAAAGCATCCTGGATGTTCTTAAATATGCACTTAAATAATAAACAGGTTACAAGAACATAATTAAAAGTTAAACTTCAAAGAACACCTAAGTTAAAGGCAAAAATTAAAAAAAAGAAAATTAAAAATAATAACAAATAATAGCATAAATACAGAAAACAGAGAAGCTGACGATAGAGGCTGATCTATCATTTCATCTCAGCTACCTCTCAATTTACCACTCCACCATTACAGGCCAGCATAATGCTGGAGTGGTAAATTGGTAGTTGGGTGTACATGGTGACTGAGATGAACATCTTCTATTGCCCGTCTTTACTACAAGGGTTAGTCTCTGAATCAAGATAAGACTTAGTAACATAAGTCAAGCAAGCTATAAAGACAAGAGACAGATAGAGAGGGTGAAAGAAGGATAAAGGACATGGACAGACATACAGATAGACAGATACATACACAGACACGAGTTCATAGATATGGTCCCAACAAGTACAAATAATGAAAAGCCAAATACATGAGAAGCAGCCCATGTGAGAAGTAGGTCAAGGTCATCTGCTATTTCACTCTTTACATGACAAGACAAGTCTGGAAATTTATCAGGAATGCACATGTCATCAATTATTTCTTTTTATTCTTGGACTCATTAAGTGCCACTATCTATTGACAAAGCATAAATCAATGGCACTGAACATTTGTGTCTGAGGGACTTGCTCAAGGTCCCTACACAGTAACCACTCGAACCCAAACACTTTGTGTGGCAAAATGAGTGCTCAAACCAATCGGCTACCACATAATATTGTCTGGTCACATATGTGCACATATTCTCATCTATATCTTACAAACATAATCGCAGAAACCTCATATTACCCTATTTCTTTCTGGAAGGCCCTCAATAATGTACTCCAAAGGAACCCACCAACCAGGCTACCTAAAATTTCCTCACTGCCAGCTGTGGCATAAAATTCTTACAGGATATCCATTGTTCTGCTAAATTCTCTGGTATTCCACTAGCAAATGGCTGTTCATGATTGCACCAGCCACTCTTGATTTTCTTGCTCCTGCATCTCTTGCTCCCATGACTGAATGAAATCTGGTCATTTGTTTTCTTTTCTCCTGACCAGCAATGCCACCTACACGCAATTCCGGCTCATCTTCTCCAAAGCCGTTTTGATGTGCTTGGTACCACCATCTTGCCATTAATCAATCTATCACCGTTGAAGAAGCTACTACCTCTGGATTCTGACACTACGTCAATTTCGAACTTAAATTTTATTTCTAAGTTTCTTGCATGCAATGTTACAACACGACTGGAAGTACACCTGTCTTCAAGGTCTTTCCTTCTCCCTTTCCAGACAGACTACTGACAGACGGCTCTTTTCTGTGTCGACAATGATATTATCAGCTCTGTGGACATTGGTAAAGTAACTCTTCTTCACCTATCTGCTGCATCTGACAGGTCAACCACGGTATCTTACTCAATTGCCTTAAGCGCTGGTTTGGGGCAACAGGTCAGTCTTTGAACTGGTCCCAGTCATATCTTTCATATCTGGAGAATCAATGTCGGCCAAGGTACCACTCAAATGCAGTGTCCCTCAGGGCCCTGCTCATGTTCCCTTGCTTTTCTCTCTGTACACAACTTCACTGAGTCAAAATGGTCTCAAACATTATCTTTATACTGATGATGGTCAACTCTATATTTCCTTTGACAATTCCTCATTCTCCATCCTCATCCTTCAGCTCTCTTATCCTATTATCTCAGGTCTACTTCAATCAAGTCCTGTCCCGGATGGCAGTAAATGGACTGCTCTTAAATCCCTCCAAGACCAAGTTCCTACTTTTTCTACTGTACTGCAGCGCTCTATAAATCGTCTTATTACTATCACTGAACAAATTTAAATCACTAAATTCTGTCCACTTAGGCAATTCTGTCATACAACACAGCTGCTTCATTGGTAATTTGGGAGCCCTATTTGATTGTGGCCCATCCTTCAGTGAACGCAATAATTCAGGATGTCCGTCAGTCCACGATTATACTGGTGAGATTCAAAGAATTAGGGGCCACATTCCTTGTCTGTACTGATTAGTTTGGTTAATGAACTCCTCTCAACCCATCTTTCCAACTGTAACACGTTTCTTATTGACATTTCTAAAGCTAACTTGATGAACTTTCAAAAGGTATAGAGCACCATGGCCACAGCCATCACTAAACTGTCAACATAAATATTCAGCTCTAAAATCATTGTACTGATTACCCATTGAAGAGAGAATACTTTTCAAACCAGGCAACTTGTCTGTCGGGTTCTACATTTAAGCCCGCCTCACTATCTTGTCTAATGCTGACTTCCAAGACCTGTAACTACTCAACCAGGTCCTCTCGCTGTCTTACTTTGACCAAACTGAGAGTAAGGTCATCTCTTAGTTGGTGTGCCTTTTCCGTTACTGGCACCAGACTCTAGAACTCTCCTCTGTAAAACATTCACTTTGCAGAATATGTGTTGGACTTTGGATCTCGACTCAAAACCTGTCATTTCCTCTGTAGGCTGTTTCTGAGTCGTCTTGGATTTCTCTCTTGGATTTTGACCAAGCTTACCCTGGAATTTTGTTAGCACACCAACTTTGCCAAATATGGATCATCTCTTGACACCTTGAGCGTTACTACAGTGCACTATAGATGTTCTTGGATTATTATTATTTTTTACCAAAGGTACACATGATCCCTCAGGATTAAAAAAATCTCCAGAGAATGAAAAAATTCTGGGGCTGCTAGAAATTATCAAGATCTTGAAGAGCAAAAGTGGAAGGTATTATTAAGATGATTATTATTATAATAAAAATAACATTATTATTATTTAATAAAAACACTTATAAAACATGAGTATTATTATTATTATTAGCAACGGGTGTTTTTAATTAAACAAAATTGGCTGGATGCAGGCTATAAAAAACATGCTTCAACAATGAGATATTTATACCCAAGTGTTCTTGCCATATCAGTGTCTGCCAGAACTTAGCAGGTTCAAGTGTCACGGGTCAACTTAAGAAAAGCACAACCATCGTATCCTAGGACCAAGTCTAGTTTCAGAAGTCAGTTATTAAAGGACCATTAACATTCAACCATATCAAATTCAAAATTAACTAATTTAATTCTGAAAAACTTAATAAATCATAGTAGCTGAAAACACCACTGACATTTAATCATATCAAATTAACCATCTGTATAAATTCAGAAAAACCCCAAGTACCAGATCCAATAGCAGGTGATTCTACCCGAACTCTGCTTAACCCCAAACGATAGACTTACACCTTAGGGTGAAACAACATATGTTTTAATCTTACCTTAATATGAAGCCGTGCAATAATAGTCGTTAAATCCATCTAATTTGGAGATCCAGCAAAGCACTTTTACAGAGTAACACACTGCTTCCCGTGTAGATAAAAGTTACCTATTAATGAAAGATAAAAGCTGATAAGAGCAACAGCTGTTGGCAGACAATGTATCTTATGGTTATTTGTCACTATCATTCAGGGCTTTAGTGTCCAAGTGATAAAAAGCAGTTCAGTGCCCAGACAGACCTGCAACAGATGTTGCCAACACTCAACTCAGTTGGATAGCTGTCCAGTTAATAGGTTAATGCAATTTACTGAGAATCAATAAGAATCCAAATTGGGTCAGCCTTAAACAGGAGTGATGCGTTTAGATCAGACACTTCATCAGAATGCCTAGGAACACACAGAGGCACCCGGTGTTCCTTCTAAGCCGAAAATTCAATGTGTGGGTTTCTGAACTCACTGTGGGGAAAGACTTTTTAATGACTTGATATTGCTTTGACCATTTTTTATGGTGCACATTGCTACAGAACTGCTACATGGCGACACAGCTGAGAAGGAACACTGGCTGCAGTAGATCAAGGGATTCTACAGATGATGGTCAACAGCATGTCAAAGGCTACAGATTCAGGTTCAAAGCCAAGACATGCTATACAAAGCTTAGGCTTAATGAATGGACAAAAAACGACTAGCCAATGCATGGCCTACCTTATAACAGCAATAATGTCAGTTAAAACTGTGAGCACAAGGTAATAATATGCTTAGACAAACAAGAGCAGTTTCACATTTCCCTTCAGTGTTTAAGTAATATTCAAACTACATGTACTGGTTATTTTGTACCAGCAGCCGCACTGCTTTATGCTTAAAAGTATTAGGATCACGTGTCAGCCATTCACTGAAGTGTCTAGAATTCAAAGCCACATGCAAAAGTGTCAATGTGTTATCCTGCCATAATCCATTCAACTGATCCTATTACCTTTGTGCCTCAGTGGATATCTCCGAACAGCTCCGCACTTCACAGAACACTCATGCATAATAAATACAGGTGCTTACGCTACCCTATGAAGGCTATTGACTGATACTTTTATGACAGTCCCTATAGAATAAAACTGAGGAATAACAACTGATACAATGAAAACAGACATGCATGCTACAGGCTGACAGTGCCACACACACAAAGGCACGTTGTGTAAACGGCAGTATTTCACCTGATGTAGACCTACTGGAAGTCACACTGGTCAGGTTTAGGGGACTCAGATTTCTGCGCCATCAAGTAGTCTGGCTTACTCAGGGTATATTACACGTCTATCGTCCATCACATAGAATAACATAAATAACCAAGGCCTTTTAAATTAAACCCAAGGTGCAGTTTATATACACCAGGCTGATGCAAGGTTAACCAAACTTCAGTTAGTCAGAGCTCCAATTTCAGCTTACCCATCTATGCAGCACTACCACCCACATTTATCACAGAAAGTCGCAACTGGTAACATTTGCAATGAGGCTCCATCCTGAAACCCTCTCTGCTTTGGTCCTCGGTTAAGAATAGTTTACCCAAAAATTTCTGAAAAGAAGTCCTGAGCCTCAGCGGACTCTCCAGCACTGAAAACATCTTGTTCAAAGGTTTAGTAATGCTGTTTGGGTGCTGATTATTTTCCTTACTTAAACATTAATATACAAATGCGTAATTATATTACCAGTGTATTACATTACGCGATACCTATGACAAAAGATTCTTGCAACTTTTACCTTAGTCATATTAAACAGACATCTATACTACATTAGATTTTAATTAATTTTTAATTGAAAATCTGTTCATTTAACCAGAGCAAATGAATACTCCTCCTAGAGACCAAGCAACAATCTGCCAAGCTTCAAACGCGTTAGTCTGATTAATCAACCACATCTGCTGCTCAGGTTGACTTCATAGAAACTTCATTAAATACACATACCACCTGCAGTTTATTTTCCTATACCAGCAGTTTTTCCAAAATTAAGTTTCTAATGACTTTTACTGTCAGAAACAGCCGGAATTTTCATTTTCAGCAACATCCTATACACTAAAACTAGAATAAATCTAAACTTCCTTCAGTTTTACTCTCACACTTGAAAAGTAGAATTGTTACACATCACTGTCAACCGACCACATGGAAACAATGCAACAAGGTTGATATGAAATGAAATTGAATAATAATTCATTCCTGGATAGAATAAACTACACATGGATTTGTGATAAAATGCAACAAATGCTCAGGTGAGGATATACCACACAAAAACAACTTTCCTTCAGGCTAGTTCAGAAACTGGAACAGACTGTGTGTGATATTTCATAGTAGGAATTTATATAAAATGCAATAAAACAGAATAAAAAACTAATATTAACAACTGCGACATTACTAACAAAAGGCAATAAAATGAGGAAAAATTATAACAGCATTACTAATATTAACAAATGACTCAGTAAAACAATTTAAATTGTAGACTGTAAGGGAAACAGTACCAAATGACTCCTGCGCTTGCTTACTTCGTACTTAGTCCTTCCTGTGCAGATCTGCACATCTAGCAACACAGCTTCTCCATTTATATCTGTCAAATGCCACTCTTCCTGCCTAGTCCCACCACATCTCCAAATGTCCAAGCAGTCATCTCTCATCATCTCTGGCCAGTTCTTCATTGGTCTTCCATTTTTCGGGTTTCCCTTTGGGAATCCAGTTCATCGCCTGATTGGCTCCCCTATCTCTGTCCATACAAATTACACGACCCATCCATTTCAGTTTTCTCTTTCTGATGATTTATAATATATCCTCTTGTCCCGTCCTTGGTGAGAACTTTGTTTACTGTAATTTAATTACTGGCCACCAGATGGCATTGATTCAAACCTGTAGGAATTTCCTCAAGCCTCATCTTGTGAGACAGTTTTGAAAATTTTCGCACATTTCTTTTGCATGGTCCAGAAATTGTTGCCATTTATTTGAGCCCACTGTTACCGACATCCATTATTGGAAGTCAACAAAATCCACCACAGTGGCCAATTACCCAATGAAGTGAAAGTACAATGTTGGCTAACACTGACTGTCACATCAACAAGTAGGTTTTCACATCTCGGTATATCACATGAAACTGACAATTTGTTGTTGAACCACGCAACAAATAAGAAACGTTGATGTGTCACTAAAGTGAAGATGTCTCCTGAAAACACTTTTTCATAGAGGCATGTAAGTAAAGTATCCCATACCTCATAAGTGAGATGCAGGGGAGGGGCTCATCTCCTTTTCTATAGGTCCTTCAGCCAGCAGTGGACAAATCCCAACGTCCGGGACATGGAGCCAGCGCATCACAGGACCTGCCGCTTACTTCTCTGCTTACGCCGGTACCAAATTATACTGCTTGGTGACAGAGGTACGTGTGTGGTTAAAGTGTTGCTTAAGCAACAGCAAATGAGCAAACAAACAATCCTTCATAATTAGTTAAACAGAACTAAATAACAAACTGTAAATTTACACACGATGTGCTCGAAATTTAACTATGTATGGCAGGAAAGACAGAAGATGAACATCTAAGCAATTACTCAGCGTTCAACCCTACGTTGTTCATATTCAGCATAGAAATACAATTCAAAACTTTGTGTTTCACTCAGACCTCCCACTGAACTCAGCCACAAATTACTGCACTGACTGCAGACTGCCAGTTGGGAAGATCAGCCAGAGGAGGGAGAGGACTGGTCACTCACCCTCACGTGCCAGTGGCTAAGAAAACAGTCACTGCCAACAGGACACCTCTGTTCTTGCTCTTCTTTTTCTTCGCTTAGTATTACCCAGTCATATTCTGTAATACCAGTTCAGGCATCACAGTTTGCACATCATTAGAAACGTTAGGCCATAAAACATTATGCAGCAAACTTGAAGGACAGACACTCAGCCATTTGGATGTAATAAGAACGGTTAGAACTTTCACACCAGCTTTTTGAAGTGTCTTATAAATAATTTAGTGCCTGAAACTGCAATAAAGTTGTTTAAATATCAACAAATCATCTGGGCTAAATCTGCTCAACCACAGATAATCTTCCAAACACTGCAACATGATTAACCAGCCCTTTCCCATGCAAAGCAGGATCTTTAAAAGCTGTAAAAACTGCCACAGCATAGATTAGTTGTCTTAAATTTTGGCCCAACTCACTTGCATGGCGGACTATCATTCACTGTCTCAAAATTTCAATTATTCCTGTGCTAGTTAAACACTGGTTCTTCCACAGCTACACCTACGTCAAAAAGCTTTACAAAAATTCAATCAGAATATCATTAGTGACAGAAATTATATCGCTACCAGCAATAAAGGTGAGTATGGTACATCAGCACAACAATTACTGCAGAATGGCTGGAGGCAATTTTACAAAACATGGATATACAATTTCCTTCTAACTGATACCTTTAAGTTTCAACAATTCATTGATCATAAATTTGGAAAGGGAAGGCAAAGACAGTAAAACAGAATGAAAAAGCCCGAGTGTGATCACGAAAGATAAACAATAACGGAACATATCATAGTCATATATTTATGGTATAAGCTGCTCTAGGAATTACAGTCCTTAGTGGCAACATACTGACATTGAATGACCTCTTAGATAAATTACAAATATAAAAAACTAATGGTCCTTTAAAATTTCTTATGTATGGTATGACTTTACAATGATGCAATGTATGTATGTACCTGGATCATTTATTTAGCACCTTTCAGTAACCTTGTAAAAACACTGAAATGTCTCCAGTACACACTAGTGTGCCCCAAAGGCCAAGACACAAAATGCATTGTAATAAAGCAAATCAACTATAGCACAGAACCAGCATTCCAGTCATCTGTAAGGAACAACAGCCAGATGCAGGCCTATCAAGTAACAAGCCACAACGACTGCACTCAAGAACCGGACAATACATTTATGCTGTGTTTATGAGGATTCTTTCTTAAATCGACAACAGTACAGTCGAAGTACTCATTTTATTGCTGAGTTTGCCATAGGATGCTATTGGAAGAAATCTCTTAAGAGTATCTTCTCTACTGAACACTAATGTGAACACCCATTCTCTAGGTTGACAGTCCAGCATGTTAAGCTTCAAGTAAATGCAAAAAAAATCTATTAATCTATAGAATTAAATTCTATTAAATGCAACACGTTGTTTCACGGTGAAGAAGAGCGAATGGAAGCCCTGTATCACACATGTTGTTCTTTTCAATTTGGCCTATGTACGATATCTGTGATGTCAATTATATCTGCATCAGGCAGACCACATCTGCTGCATACAGTCCAATCAAAACAATTGCACAAAATTTGTCTAGTAAATTTTGTGCATATGGGCGACATCTGTTCAGTTACACCTGGGCACAGCATCTCGATGAGTTAGAGCAGCCGCTTGTCAGGTTCTCAATTTGCCCCTCATACCCCATGAGATGCAGTAAAGGTGCTACAGTCAATCTTTTAGACTTAGAGCTAGAAAAGGAAGAATGCCAAAGTCCAGAACATGGGATCAGTACATCTCAATAGTCAAATATAATGCCCTGTCGATGTTCCAAGAAAGCCCTACAAAAATGGGATGTGCCAGTGGTGACAGAGGAAACCTGCCCAAGGCCATTACAAGAAATCCAATCAGCAATTAACAACCTGCAATAATAGCTCAACCACAGGCCAGTGAACAGACCACTATGTCACACACAATACCATATTAATTTGTTGCAACAAACTAAATATTATTTAAAAATTCTATCAGTCAGTCAGATGGCCAGCTTGTCATTAACTTCTACGGTACCCCGCTGAGCTATTTCAGTGGCATTATCAGTGTTCAGTTGTATTGTTTTGTATTGCATACACCCTATGCAAACACCAAATACGATACCAGTGTTTGCTATGGAGATTGACAATCTTTTAATTGTTGCTGCTAATTTGTCTAAAATACGTCCCATTCACTCATACACAAAACTTTGATACAGAGCATTAACGGAATGGTGAATGAAATCTTTGAACTATTCACATTTGTTATTTTTTACAAGCCAACTGAAATCTTGATGCTTATGTAACACCTTAAGTATAAATTGTTGCAAAGTCTGGTAAACAGCCACAGGCAACAAGTACAAGCACAGAACTTAGGTCGTTAACATTAGCAGCAAATGTCTCATGAATATTAACAAAGCAAAAGGTCACACAAGAACTTAGCAGCACATATATTTCTATTTCACTTATCCAAGACCTAAGTAAAAGCACACTTAGTCATCACTCAACTTCACCTTGACTGAATCGCCTTCTTGGGTCACCTCTACCCAGGATGCAAAACAGGCAATTGCATGGGGCTCTGCTGACAGAGAAACCACACCCAACCCCCCACCCCAACTGGAATCAGAACTGTACCCACTTGACTACTGATGAGCTGCACAGTATACACTATACAGCATTAATCCATCATACTACATTTTGATTATAGCATATCTTCATGGCATCCCATTATCCCATTCACTGTACGACAGGGACCTGTGTATAGTTTGAAAAATGTGTAACTTGACCCCTGGACTAGTTAATCTAGCTCTGCTCTTACTCTTGTGGAAACCTTTTAAGTAAGGCACAATTTCCTTACTGCCTTTTTTCAACTGGTATAATGGTATATGATTTGAAATATCCTGGGCTGAAGTCGCAATGTAACTAAAGAACCCTATAAACTAGCTTACTACTTATGTTGCTATATAAATTGTCATCATTACATTACATTATATGTAAAGAAGCTTCTGACTGAAAAGCACAAAACTACTGCCAGACAAAAGAGAGTTAAACAGCCAGCAGAACAAAGGCAAAGGAAGGTCAAATGCTCTTGCCAATAACAACTGACTTTGGCTTTGTTACATTAGAAAACAGTACAACTAAAATTTGTTAATTCCATTCCTACAACCAACTCAGAAACCTAGTACATAAGGTAAGACATCTGTTAACACGCCACGTGTCCATCGGCCAAGCGAAGAATCACAGGCATAGTACATGATCCTTGAGTTCAACAAGAGAAGGCAGTGGTCAACAGAGATACAAAGAAATTATTATACCCTAAATTTCTTCTAAATTTATGCAAGTTAAGTTATGGCAATGCACTTGTTGTGTTCCTTTTCAACAACAGAAATTACAAGTGTAGTCCTTCGCTTCAAGGCACGTACCGAATTTTCGTCTAATTTAATTCCATCTGAATGGGCAGTGAAACCTTTGGACAGCATATCACCAGGATGAAATGCCACACAGAAGTAGATTTTATTTTTTTTAAACTAACAGGATTTCCACATTGGGTTCTACAATGTCTGGTAGGCTACTAATGGCCTTCGAGTCACTATCAACGGTGAATCATCAGTTCACCAATGAACACCAATAATAAAGGATACCAATAAATCAGTAAATCAATCAATGAAGTTGATGCTTAGGGAAATAGGTATCTTCCTAACTACCAGAGACTGAGAGCTTATTTAAGTTTCCCAGAAATGTCTGGGGTGATCCCCACCAAATATTGTAAAATATTAAGAGGCAGGCCTCCCCGCTGGGGGGTCGTCCCAAATCCCCGAAAACCGAATCCCCAAAAGCGCTGAAATAACACAACAGCCCGATTTCCCAAAAACAGTTTTACAGGAGGCAGTCCAAATCCCGAAAACTAGTATGGATTATCTAATCGGCCGATAAAGTATACCCTAAAAGTTAGATTTTAACGTTTGAAATCGAACACCCTGTTTAATTAATTTTTTAAGCAACAGAAGTATTTTGAAAACATTCTTGTTTGATTTGGATCCTTTTTGATTCCATCGTCTTCATTTTCGGGAATTGGGGTTGCACTTGAAAATCGATTTCGGGGATCCGGTCGAAATTGGTTTCGGGGATTCAGGATTCGGGGATTAGCTACACACCCTCCCTGCCCACTCCTTTAATGCTAGCGCAGCTTTTTGGAAGGACAGCGCTATTCGCCGGCCGCTAAAACCGTCGGTATATATCATCAAACATAAAGTAAGAATACTCTGTAAGCCGACATTATCTGTGCCATTGGGAATAAGACCGCATTCTTTTTATAATAGAATCCAACTTTTGAAAATTAAGCTCCCAGGGCAGAGACGCTGGACACGTCAAAGACTTCGACCCAAGACTGTTAAAAGTCTAATAGTGACCATGAATTATAAATGAAGCACAGCGCTAAAGAAACATACCTGACGCGAGAGTAGCTGCAGGAAGAGAAGTTTCGATTATCATTTACATCAATTTAACGATCACTATCTATACATCTTGGTCATCCGACACGACAAGCAACGAACACTAAGAAAACGAGCCCGACACATGTGTGAATGTAACATCCTTCATACTCAATCACGAGAATTAAGAAGACCTTTGAACACAACTACCAAGCACCACCATTATTATATTCCATCAGCCATTCGCTATTGGCGTAGATGGCAGCCCAATCTCTAATCATATAGCGCTATTAAACGCCAAGCGCGACGGAGCTTTCGTATTCGTTATCCCGAGATTTCTACAGCGCCCAATAAAGCCACGTCACCGGGACAAGCAAATGAAATAATTTAACAACAGGCGTGAGGCGGTGATAGGGGTTTTTGGTGACAGCACGAGCAAGAGCGTTCTGGATGGTTTCGAAGGCGGCTTTCATGGGTGACGCCTATGAGTATGCATCGAAGAGTTTTAATTGGCGACAGCAGTCGATTAAGTTTAATGTTGACCAAGTAGGCCTAATTTGTAATAGATGATCATGATTAATTAATTTTGGCCGTAAAAATGACCACGTTATTTCCTTGTCAAAAGCCTAGTCGTTAAATCACTTCTCAAATAGCCTACCGTCTTTAGATGTCGAAAACTTCTCTAACTACCTCCCAAATTTCATATCTCTCATGACTATCAAGATTCTCAGAACAGGTCGGCCTCTGTCCTCTCACTGGCTATCTTACTTTAGCAACCTCCGAAATCCCACCCATCCGCCTACAGCAAACACCAACCTACTCTCCCCGCTGTTCAGTCATCTTATCGTGGCGATGGGTCGTCAACAAAGTTCTTGCCTCTCGGTCTTTTATACATTTCTGCAACCTGCGATAGGCCTACATCAGATCACGAAATCCGTATCAAACGCTTCTCCTCCGTATTCGGAATCTCTGATAGGCCTACAGCTCTATCTAGGATCAAGTCATACCTTTCGTCTCGTCGCCTCACTCTAACTCTAGAGCATGTACGGAAGCTTTATTTTACGCCTACTGCTTCTTGACGAAGACCTCGCTTTTGAGTGACGCTAATCGAGATAGGCCTACCTATTTGCTAGTCTTCTTGTCAATAAAAGAAGTTGACAGCTTCTTTTATAAAAAAATGCTCAAATATTAGGCCTATTGTACCAATTTACGTTAGAAAGTGCGTTTAATTACATAATGCACAAAATCACTTGTAAACTGCATTAAACATATTAGAACTTAACTGCATGACTCACACATCTTTAGTTCAACTGATAACTTACCTTTCGATACAACAACTTTAAAACGAGTTACATCTTTTATTCGGTGTGCACGGTTCTCCACGTTTGAAAGATCAGTATATTATGTAAATGTACATGTTTACCTATAGCGACCGTACAGACTCAGAAAAATCATAAACTAAAATCGCTCATCTGCCAATGAATTTATCGGGTAAGATCCTTCACCACCGCTGCTCGTTTGAATGGTCTGTGCTAGCCCGAGATTAAAATCTCTTAAATATATCCACAGTCGGTACGCTAACAGGCATCCTCATGCACAGAGGAGCTTTGATGTAGGCCTACGACTTAACCAATGTAGCTAACCAGGCTAGTACGTGTACTGCATCCACACTGACATTTGCCACGAAGTCGATATATATATATATATTATATATATATATATATATATATATATATATATATATATATATATATATATATATATATATATATATATATATATATATATATATATATATATATATATATATATATATATATATATATATATATATGGCCTATGTGTATAGTTAGAGTTCAGCAGCAGCAGTAGCAGCAGCAGCAGTAGCAGCTCGTAATCCAATTTTCATGTTCAGTAATGTCTTAGCCGCACGATTCCCTCAGACTTAGAACGGTAAAATGTGAAAGTGAGACGTTGGGGAGGGGCTCAGCTTCTATCCTTGGCCCTTGAACCGGCAGTGGACGAATCCCAAGGTCCTGGACACGGGGCCAGCGCATTGCAGGACTTCGTTTACTTCCCAACTTACGCCGGTACCAAATTATACTGCTTGGTGATAGAGGCATACTGTGCACAAACAACTTGCCCAGGATCATTACACGGAGTCGAACCCGCAACGGCATGATCATCGACCAACGGCGTTACCAACAGACCATCGTGCCGCTTTTGGAAGAGGAAGGAATTGTTCCTCAATAGATGAATGGGACAAAGGTCGATTAACTCCGTGGAGAGGAATTCACTGACAGGAACTTCCTTCATTTAATGTAGTTGCCTAAGAATTTCCGCCATCACTGTTCTCGTCCCGAGCTCTCATAGAAGTCAATGGGTTTGCTTAGATGAGGAAATCTGCCCAACAAGTCACATATTCAAATCGTTAAGGGAGTTAATTTATGAAAATATTGGAGCAGTTCAAACCATAGCAAACCTAGCACCCAAATGACTGAGATCATAGGTGTCTTGTTGACGGTAACAGAGCGTTACCTCTATTGTGCAATTAGTATCTAATATTTAATAGTATCACAGCTGACATCGCATTCCTGTTGGATTCCTTTGTCAGAATAAACAGGATGAAGTCGACTCGTCCTGTAACTTTATGTCTTTGTTAGGTATGAAGACAAAACAACAGAAAACAACAAGGAAAGTATGCCATGCATAGAGAGACACGCATATTGAAATTCTGCGACAAGAAGTCAAATATGCACGCGTTTAGTAACTCGCAAAGTAGTTTTACGGTGAGCTACGTTGTTCAAATGTGCACCCGGGTAGCCGAAAATATAACAAAGGTAGATAAATGTAAATGTATCGGTTTTATTTAGCGACCGTATGGCCTCGACCCTGCTCATTTTGCAATGAATTTATCGGGTGAGAGCCTTCACCACTGCTGCCCGTTTGAATGGGCGGCTCGCCATTTAAGGTCCCCGTGCACGGACCGTACTATAGCGTGCAAGAAAAAGTTGCTTATCTGGCAAGGAGGGACTGCCTTTGTATGATTTTTTTGTAAATGCTTAATACGGAATGTGATTGATAAGTAAGCTGCACGTCATGATTTACTATCGTTCCGGTAGACCTGTAAACAAACTGTCAGGAGCAGAGGCAACTAAACAGAGGATACAAACAATTAATATCCGCCAAAAGCTACGAAGGCTAATGTCTGTGCAATTTATCCAAAACGTTTATCAGAAGGCACATGCTGTGTGATATAACTGATAGGTCAATATGATGAATATCCAAACGATTTTTAATCACTGCAATGAAATAAATCAGGGACTCTGAAGAGCAACAGCAGCTCTTCCGTGATCTGCATATGCATAGACCGTTTAGGGTTGGCCTAATAGTCGACAAAGTTCTAGTCCTTCAGTAACAGATGTTCAGAATAAACCTGCGCCCATAACTAGGCCTACATCTAATATATGGCGGTGCATTATAGGCCTATCCTAACCTACAAAGTTTAGTCCTAGTTATTCTTTGTTATGCATGACTTGACCGCCTAGTATTGAATTTACCTGTGATTAATAATAGGCCTACTGCATATGATTTTTATGCGTCGTCTGTCTAAACCGGGAGTGGGGGTGACGCCATGATGCATCGTAAAAACTTAAGGGGAAGGCAAAAACGATTATAGGGATCGGAGGACATCAAGTGCTAAGCAACATTTCTAAAAGGCAGATTGCCTATAACATATCGATACACGTGACTGATTGAAGACATTTCTAAGTAGTCCTACCCCAAGAGTGACTTCAAATGTTCCACATATTGACGTTCCATGTGTAGCCTAGGACCTAACAAGCCCATATGGGAATATTGTCATATGGGCTCTCCTAATCATTTCATTCCTGAAGACTACGCAAAGCTCGAGGCCTAGGATAAATTCTGTTTACAATAGTTAATGATTTATTATTCGATCGTTTAGTCCGCCTACGTGGCACACACGTATGAGCGAAACAACAAAAGAAATCGAAGCAATAGGCGTAAATGGCCTATATTATTTTTCCGACGGATGACTAATATCGGCAGCAGCAGCAGCATCGCCTGCGGCCAGACTAAGGAGATGCTGGTGACACTGAGTTCTGACGAACAGTTGCTTTGCTGACCTTCCAGCAGTTCTTGCAGGGACGATAGACGTCGAAAGCGAGAGGGATGCACCACAGGAAAGACACGACAACAAGGACAGGCAGGTAGATGAAGTACGGCTTCGGGCATTCCGTCGGATGAATGCGAGCACTCGGAATGGACAGCAACTCTGATGAAGAGACACCAGAAACAACAGGAACAAATAACAACTGACCATCACGTCAGCCTACACAGAAATCGCTGTCTCAGTGTTCGCACGCACGCGCACGCACGCGCGAACACACAATCTGAGACACAGAAAGAAATGAGAGAGACAGGCAGGCAGGCAGGCAGGCAGGCAGGCAGGCAGGCAGGCAGGCAGGCACAGGCAGGCAGGCAGGCAGGCAGGCAGGCAGGCAGGCAGGCAGGCAGGCAGGCAGGCAGATAATGCCTTCATCATCATATTATCATAGTCATCATCATCATCATCATCATCATCGTCGTCGTCGTCATCATCATCATCAACGACGTCGTCATCGGCGTAATCATCCTCGTCGTCTCCATTGTAGACGTCGTCGTCATCATCATCGTCATCATCAGCTTTTTCTTCCTCTTCCTATTCTTCCTCCTCCATCCCTCCTCCTCCTTCTCCTTCTTCGTTGTCGTCATCGTTCGTCATCACTAATGACTGCTTGTTGACTGACTTCTCTGTAAGCCGACTGATCTAAGAATCCTTGGTCTTTGTATGGGGACACAATCGGGAACATCAGGCGACCATCTTCCGTATCCATCGCACGTCGTAGTCATCCAATCTTCGCCGTTCAGGAGTGTCTGGCCAGATGGACACGACACATTCACCTCAGCAGAGACGCTGATGTTCTCCGCGCTCAGCTGGTGCCACAGAAGAGGAGGACATGTTGCTGCTGCAGGTAACAAAAGACATCTAGAGTGCTGGATTCAATTCCTTCGCTTCGGCATACGCAGTTTGAAGCATCTAATATGAAACTGAGCACAGCTGTGCTACATATTTCTGCTGGTTTTGTCTTACATATTTATAGGTAACAAGCTCACGTGATATGCAAGGATGACGTAATTCTGTATCTAGTAAATGCTATCAAAAAGAAGTTAACATAGTGAAGGTGACCGTGCATTTCAATGAAATAACATGTAATATTAATAAAGAGCATAGAAATCTAGTCTGTCAGTAAGTTTTACTTACAAAGCGACATTGCAAAGCGAGTTCAAGCCTACTCGACCCTAACGACCCTGTAACGGCCATGTAACGACCTTGTAACGACTATGGAACGACCCTGGGGAAGTTACTTGCGTACACGTGCATCAGTTACCAAGCAGTATAATTTCGTACCAGTGTAAGTTAGAATGTAAAAGCCAAGCCCTTCGATGCTCCCTCAGGCCCCGTGTCCAGGACGTTGGGATTCGTCCCTTGTCGACTCAATGGCCGAAGAGTGAGAAATAAGCGCCTCGCTAATTTCCACTATGGAACATAAATGGAGCTTTGCATTACTAATTGTAGCTTTCTGTGAAGACCTGCAGAAGTGAAGCAGGCCTTTTTCTTTTCATTGCAGGCCTTTTCTCACCTCTTTCTGAACTCATTTTCTCCGTAGACTGTTTCTGTGTCTCCTGGACTTCTCCTAGGCTTTTCGACCCGGACTCACCATGGAATTTGATTCGGACAATTATTTTGTTCAGCAGCGACCATCGACTTGAGCATCATTACAGTGGCGCTATAGAATTTCTTAGATTAGATTAGATTAGGCCTACTTACTCTTGCAGCCGTATTCAGGAATCGGTCGAAGATTAGGTTAGATTAGGCCTATATACTTACTCTTGCAGCCGTATTCAGGAATCGGTCGCCATGTGGCGTTGGCTGAGCATTCCAAGAAGACGACGAAGACCTCTCGTCGGAAGAAGAGCCCTTCTTCGCAGACATACTTCAGAGAACTTCCAAAGACGGTAGACGAATAAGGCAACGCAACGGCGCCATCTACCGACGGTACAGGTCCACAGTCAAGCGCTGTTGATGAATAAAAAACAGTGACTCAGAGTCTTTAATCCAGATTTGAACCCAGATTTATCTCTCTACGGACCAACAGCCTCGGACTCGTGGCACGTGGGTCATTTGGATTTAGAAAAGGCGACATCTAACGCCGGCGCCATTTGGCGAATAATATGAGAACAAAAAAAGGATGTAGCTAGCGGGGCAACGGGGAATTTCCCCAAATGGAAATGCGTATACCACATGCGTGTATATATGCTCGTTGATCTCGAAAACTTCTCTGTTTAAGGAATCACAATGGTTGCATGCCTACTTACTTATTCTTCTGAATCTACGTAATGTAATGTTGCTCGAATGTACTTTACAGCATATGATCGTAATTCCTAGAATTCTAAAGCGCCCAACGAAAGCCACGTCACGGGGACTAGCTTATTTAAAGGCGCTCAGTCAAAACAAAATCGATAGGCAAGAGGGTTCGGTTCCATGTCAAGATCCAAAAGTCAGGCAGAGAGACAACGTAGCAGCTACAGTGGTTGATGTTTGGGATTGGAGCGGGGAGAGAGATGAGGAAGAAGGGGAGTCAAGTTAGGATCTGTGAAAGAGGAATGTTTTCAGCCTTGAGTGAAAGGCCGATGCAGAAATTCCAAGCGGTGGAGCAGTGTAGAGTTTGTGTGATGGGTCAGATAACTGTTGCAGTTCTGGGGGGAGTTTATTATACGAATTATACGCAACAGGTAAATCACTAAAACTTCCTTCCTCGACAAGAAACAGTTTGTGCTATGGTCGATCGTTTTACAACTCGCCTTATAAATCTTAAGTTATACAATTACAAAACCAATATACGTACGTTCACAGTTAACGAAGTTCGGTGACCAGTGTCCGTCCTGCGAACACGTGGCCTTGATCGACCGCTGACCATTCACAGAGTAGCCATCGTTGCAGACAATCATAGCAACGAAAAAGCCCTGGCTTGCTGTTCCGCTGAGGCTGTACGTTCCGTGGGTGACGTTCGGGGGCAAAGGACAACTGGCAACTGTTCGTGAAGAAGACAAACAAAAACAGCAGCTGCTAGAATCGAAAGGTCTTGGACAGGGGGCCAGTGCATCGCAGGACTTGCCGTTTACTTGCCCGCTTACGCCGCTACCAAATTACACTGCTTGGTGACAGAGGCATGGTGTGCACAAACAACTTGCCCAGGGTCGTTACACGGAGTCGAACTCGCGACCGCATGATCATTGACCGAACGCGTTACCAATAGAACACCGTGCCGCAACTCTAGTTATCTATATACGTTATTCACCACAAAGGTGGATATAGAGAGACAAAAAATTAAGCACAGGCAAAAGCAAAAATGGCATACATAACATGATCAAGTCTGTGTTGCAACATAGACATGTCAATTTACCATAATCCCGACAAAATAATAAAATTCGACAATGTGACAAAGTCATTTACCGCAATCATTAAAGCCGCTGTTTTCACAGTGCCTAGGTGTAGGCCTATATGTATGCTGTAGTCTTAGATGTAGGCCTATATATATGCTGTAGTCCTAGGTGTAGGCCTATATATGTGCTGTAGTCTTAGGTGTAGACCTATATATGCTGTAGTCCTAGGTGTAGGCCTATATACGTCCTGTAGTCCTAGGTGTAGGCCTATATATGTGTTGTAGTCCTAGGTGTAGGCCTATCTATGCGCGACCCATCCGATTCTTGATGACCAACCTTTGCAAGCGTCCATGTCGGGCGACCAGCTCCAGTCTGTGCCATCGCAAACTACTGGCTGCGAGGGTTGGATGAATCCAGAGGGACAGGAGTAGGTAACCACCGTTCCATTGAGAGCCAGGAAAGTGTCTGCTACACCGTTGAGCATCTGCGGAACTGGTCGACACCTACTGTCTGAAAGCCAGAAGAGAAAACTGCGATGTGCTGTCTGGTTACTGTAGGCCTATAGAGAGATAGACAGACAGACAGACAGACAGACAGACAGATAGATAGATAGATAGATAGACAGATAGATAGATAGATAGATAGATAGATAGATAGATAGATAGATAGATAGATAGATAGATAGATAGATAGATAGATAGATAGATAGATAGGTAGGTAGGTAGGTAGGTAGGTAGGTAGATAGGTAGGTTGGTAGATAGGTAGGTAGGTAGACAGATAGATAGATACGGACAGTCAGACATACAGATAGACAGATAGACGGATAGACAGATGGATAGATAAAGAGAATGAATGAACGAACAAAAGTCACACCGATAGAAAGAAAAGAAGGGGAAAAAACACGCAGATAAAGAAAGCATACAGGAAAACAGAGAGGGAACAGAAGGGCAAAGATATAGTCAGAAATATGCAAAGGGTGAAGATAAAGAGAGAGAGAGAGAGAGAGAGAGAGAGAGAGAGAGAGAGACAGTGAGAGAGAGATACAGAGAAAACGAGAGTGGACGGAGAAAGAAAGAATTAATGAAGGGAGAAAGAAAGCAGAAGAGAAAGAAAAACAGAGAACGAGTGTCTGCACAAAATGCTCTACATCAGTAGTTAGTCCATGCAGGCACTGGCTGCTATGCAGGCGAGAGCACCGCAAACACTTAGCGCCAATGCAATGCGAACTTACAATCGCAGGTGAATTCCGTTTCAGACCAGAGTCCATTCCTGTCACACCGGATGTACTTGTACCAGTGACCATCTTCGAAACGCCTTCCGTCGTTGCAATAGTACAGGATCGTTGTACCAAACGGAAATGGCTCAGTCATCAGGCCAATTAAGAGGGAATTATTAGGCCTAGGAAACGCTGGACACGACAGTTCTACAAAAGAAATTACTTAAACGAACACGACGCAAACATGTCTACGTTTGTATAGCCTACATGTTTGTATTTGACTATTTTGGATATAACAAAGGCGCTACAACATGGTTATCTAGCAGTTCTAAAAGACTAGGCTTAGGAGGATCTTGTCTAACAGATTAAATGTCTGCAGATATTGACCTGATCGCGGCTTGGCTTTGGTGCGCCATCGGTTGACTCCTTGTGCATTATACACAGGCGCATTAGAAGTTATATAATTACAAAGTATTTCCTTAGGCCAACAAAAGACAAGAGTCACATGCGAAACGTGAAAGGCGTGACAAAATTTACAATGTGTTAGGCCTAAATTATCTAAATCTAATTGGTGTCACGTTCGAGTGCAAGACATGCACTTATGTAATTATATGAGCACATGATGTATTCGGTATACAACTCCCTAATATATAATATGTACATTATATAGTTATATGTGTACTAATTACATTTTAATATTGTCTAGGAGGCATCTGCGCTTTGTGTTGGCCCACATTTGGGTTTTTCTGCTCATATCCTTAACTTTCCCGCCGCTCCAATTATTCGGCCTTAGTCGTCTGTCTTTCTATCTGCTTGAACTTCACGTAGACCTGGACTTGGAACCGAACCTGACCCTAAGTGTGTCACAGATTTTGTTTTTGACTTAACACTTGTGAATAATCTGGTTCCAACCGACTTAGCTTTTTTGGACGTGGAGATAATTACGATCACGGATGCAAATCGACATTCGCTTGCGGAATGGTGTGTGCTGCTTTAGCAGAGATCAGATACGTTTTCTTCTAGCGAACATACCATAGCACTGCTGCAGAGAACCACTCCAAGCACCGGAATCGCTGCATGCAAGGATCTGGAAGAATGTTCCATCTAGTGTCCGTGTTCCTGGCTTACAAGATGCATTGACGACGGTTCCATAGGTCGTTGAATTTGTGCTCAGATCCACGTTCAATGCCTCCATCAACGATCCACAGTCTACAGCTTCAGAGGCAGAGGCAAATCTGTGTTAACCTATCATGCATAATGGACCTGTATATGTATGTATGCATGTATGTATGTATGTATGTATGTTTGTATGTATGTACGTACGTATGTACGTATGTTTGTATGTATGTATGTATGTATGAATGTATGCAAGTATGTATGTATGTTTGTATGTATGTATGTATGAATGTATGTATCTATGTATGTGTGTATGCATGTATGAATGCATGCATGTATGTATGTATGTATGTATGTATTGTTGCATGCTGGAACGGGTAGGATCGTAGTCGCACAGGTTAGAATCAGCATACAACGTTCTATGGTTAACCTATCATGCATATTGGATCTCTTTTTGTATGTACGTATTTTATGTATGTATGTAAATCAGCTCTAAACCGAATCCTGACTCTATCATTCGTTCAGTCAATCATTGGAATATTCAGTCGAGTCATTCGCTGATTCATTCATTCATTCGTTCGTTCATTTAAATAATCACACAACTAATGAACTAGATTGATTACCGAAACAAGGCTCTGGAATCGACCATATTCCATCCGCTGTGCATTCGAGGTACTGAAGCTGTGACCCGGATGTTAGGTAGAAACCACGATAGCAAACGACAGTCAGCTTGTAAGGCCACTGACCGTAGCGAATGTAAGCATTGGTCAGTTGTGGCACCGATGGACACAAAGACGCTGGAAGATTACATCAAATTATATCATCGTCATCATCATGTCATCATCATCATCGTCATCATCATCATCATCATTATCTGACTTTTTCAACATCACACGGCTGTGCAACAAATCGTTGAACGTGCGATCATCATACCTTCCCTGAAAAGGCCGGGACTGGACACGGATGTAATAGACAACTACCGACCGATATCAAACTTCACGTTTTTATCAAAGATCATTGAGAGACTTGTTGCCCAGCAGATTACTAGCTACTTGGAGGCGAACGATCTGATGCCCAAGTTCCAGTCAGGCTTCAGAAAGGGCCATTCCACAGAAACGGTACTCCTGAGGCCGATCTCGGACATCTGTGATGCTATTGACACCGGCTGCGTTACGCTGCTTGCCCCTCTAGACGTGAGTGCAGCGTTTGACACTGTTGACCATGTTATCCTTCTTACACGTCTTAACATCTCGTTTGGCATCTGCGCTTCACCTCTGGCCTGGATCAGTTCCTTCGTGGATGAGCGGTCTATGATGGTGGCTCTGGGCTCTGATCGTTCGGCTTGGGCGCCGCTCCCATTCGGCGTCCCACAGGGCTCAGTCCTTGGGCCATTGCTCTTCATTCTGTATACTTGACCCGGCTCATCACCTCCCTGGGATCTCGGTGCCACCTGTATGCTGACGACGTCCAGCTATATTCCACCTGCCTTCCATCAGATGCGCATGCCTGTGTGTCTAATGTATTTCTGCCGTGGCGGAAGTTCAGGTTTGGATGGCTTCAAATCGACTTCTGTTAAACGAAGCCAAAACCCAGTACATTTGGCTGGGCACACGTCGGGCGCGTTCTGGGACTGATGCTGAAGCGCTACAGGCTGGATTTCCTGGCTGGGGTGTGTTACCTGTGGTCCGTGACCTGGGCGTCCTCCTCGATGGTGAACTAACTATGGCTGATCATGTCAACTCGCTCTGTAGATCCTGTTTCTATCAGCTGCAGCAGATTCGTGTGTTGCGGCGCAACCTGTCCTTCAAAGCTGCTGTTACTCTGGTCCACTTGTTCGTCCTCACACGAATCGACTGCTGCAATTCTATCCTGGCGGGTCTCCCGAAGTTCAGACTTGGCCAGTTCCAGTCTGTCTTGGCTCGGATGGTTGCAAATCTCCCAAAGTGTTCTCACATTTCGGACTACATCAGGGAGACGCTACACTGGCTTCCTATTTCGGAACGGATTCGGTTCAAGGTTCTTCTACTTGTCCGTTCTGCTACGGTTGGCACAGCACCGGGTTACATTCGGGAGCTGTGTGTTCCTGTTTCCAGTCGACCTGGTGGCCGGTTGCTGCGTTCTGCTGCTCGTGGAGATATGCTGATTCCACGTTACCGCACGTCGTTGCGTGCTCATCGTGCCTTCTCCTGCTTTGGTTCATCGTTCTGGAACAGTCTCCCTTTAAACATTCGTACTTTTCCACTTAGTTTAACTCAGTGTTCATTCTCTGTTAACTTGAAAACGCACTTGTTTAGATCGGTAGGATAGCCGTGTCATCAGCGCTTTTGAGAGATACTTGAAGAGCGCTATATAAGTGTTTGTTACATTACATTACACGAAATACACCGTTAGTCAAATCGTTCCGTTAATCTTCGCGATTTGCACTATCAGACTACAAGCGAATCGCCTGCAGATTTTTACCGGTAGATCACCATAGTTGCGAGTCATGTGGCAGGCCAATAGCTAGTTAACCACCGGTGCTGAGGAAGTAAACAATATTAATTAGAGTTTACTTACTGTTGCATTCTTGATAGAACGGCTTCGATAGAACTCCACTTATGCCAGTATGCGACGCACTGCACTTTGCTATTCCCGTTAAGTTTCCATTTTGAACCCTCTTTCCATTACTGCAGGTTGCAACTGCGAGTTGATTCCAGGTCAAGATCACGTTCCTTCTACTCTCCAGCGAAAGGTAACTGCAGGACACCGCTAAAAGTAAAGTTGTCAGCAAATCAAATGATATTAGACCTCAGCTGCCGAAAGTTCATTCTGCATTACCAGGAGCTACAAGTTTTGCATCAAATACCTTTTGTAGTCGCCATTAACAAGTCTTTCGAGTGTGAGAGAAAGGCCCACCAGTGCCACCACACAGTCGTTTACGCCACTGGATCTGGAAAAGAGTTGGTCTTCTGAACTGCGGTAAGAAGGCATTATCAAATTACTTTGTACTGTATTGTATTTTGTATTGTATTGTATTTGATAACTTATATAGCGCTTCTTACAGAACAAACTACTCCGAAGCGCTTCCAGCATGAGAGCCCCGGGAAAATAAGAACGTCTTTAAACAAGGAGCTGACTTAGCTCTGTCCCCAACAGAGACCTATGCACGAAACGATAGCAGATGTTCATTCCATAGATTGTATTGAAGCTGGTACACACGTTTGCATGCTTTGACTCTGATGTGCCAGCTTCCGTTGATACAGAGACTGGAGCGAGAACGACCACCGGCAGCAAAGTAATGGCCACCCAGGCAGGTGTAGATGGCCACCTGACTATATGTCCAGTTGTCAGAGACGGTCAGTTCTGTGTTCTCAACCAACGGAGGAGACGGACACAGCATCGTCGGCACTGAACATGTAGAAACAAAGACCCCGTTAGGTCATGTAAAGGTAAAAAGGGTAAAGGTCGAAAGGATGAAAGTAATGCACCAAACACTCCTTTGTAATGTGATTCCCAGGTTGAAGTTGATGTATGCTTAATGTAATAGAAAGGCACATTTGAGAACTCAAAATTAGCCTTCTTGAACTAATTAACTAACTAACATTACCATCTGGTTACATTTGGGCTATAGTACATTAATAGTAAATAATCAGACACTGAAATCATCATCATCATAAACCATGGGTACAACGCCCGTAGGTGTTCGATGCCATTGTAACTATGTTTTCCACTCTTGCCTTTCCAGTGCGGCGTGGCTCAGCTCCTGGAGTGATGTTCCACACCCTTCGAGTATATCGCCTACCCATTCTTTATGGGGTCGTCCTCTCTTGTTTGGTCATCCATCATTCCGAACACTAATGTCTTGATCTTCCTATCGTTGCTCATTGAAATAACATCGCCTAAAAGCGCGGACTTCAAGCATTTGATCCCTGATCCTCTCACAACCGAAGCAAGAATCAATACCTATCTCTTCATACGAAGGCATCCTGCACGTCATTATCTAGACGCAGTTTCTATCGCAAGTGTATGGATCTTACCGTTTGGAATCAGCTTTATTTCACGATTCGATGCTAAAGAAAAACAAGAAATATCAGTGAACATTTGTGTGATTGTTTATTCGCAAGTAACCTTTACCAATAAGAACACATCACACACCGAAATTAAACCCAGAATAACTCCATTAATAGAGTATTGCTTAATTATTATAATTAATAAAAATTCAACTTCCGTATTAGTAATTCTAGCACAGGTGAAATGTCTTCTGAACTACTTAAAAGGCAAGTCATTTATTTTATTTTATGCTCTTATGTTATGGCATGCTAAGTTGTTTTATGTTATGCTATATTTCTTTAATGTTATGTTGTTTCATGTCAAATTATGCTATGTTGTGTTATTACGTTAGGTTAATTCCCCGGAATCAGACTTGGCCTAAGCCTTACCGTTGATGTAGGCATTGCCTGCGTTTGGATAACTGACGCCGAAATCTGTGGTTAGGTCATGGTGCTCGGTTGCGACCGATGCATCAGCTGTAAAGGAATCGTTCAAGTTATTCCACGATTCCCATTTCGTTCCGTCCGTCGCCGCACCAGATGAAGGAGTTGAAATTGTTGTGTTTTTGGAGTCCGGAGACCCGACAAAAGACGAAAACGTATTTTGAAGATTTGGTAGACTGGGTGCCGCTGATTCAAGAGGGAAAAGCGGAGTTACTGTTGCGGATGAATAATTGGTCACTGCTGAACCCCATTCTGAAGTTGAATATGATCCTTCGCTAACGGTTGAGTTGAGCGTTGTGAAGCCAACTTTCGAGGCTGAATACTGCGTGGTATTTAAAGCAGAATAGGAGGTTGCTTTTGTCTCAACCGTCACGGTTGATTGGGCAAGCGTTGAGCCGTTCGCCGGAACTAAATACTGTGTTTCCATTATGTCGTATCCGACTATTGTTAGGCTTGTTTCTGAAGCCGTGGATGGAACTGTGGTTTGGTCTGAGTTAGCCTTGGTCGTTTCCGAAGTCATGACATAAGGCTCAGTTGAATTAGCCATTGAAGAGTTGGTGCTGGTAAATCCTGTTGCTGTAGCGTTCTGCGCTGGTCTTGTTCTTACAGTCGAAGTTGTTGAGGAGGTTGAATTGCTGTCTGTCATTGTTCCATCTGTCATTGTTCCATCTGTCATTGTTCCATCTGTCATTGTTCCATCTGTCATTGTTCCATCTGTTAGTGTTCCATTCGACGTAGAAGTCGATATAGAAGATCTGGGAACGGTGACCGAGGTTGCAATTGCGCTGGTGTGGGTGAAGTTTGCCAGTGAGAAATACGGCGATGTTTGGGTCGAATACTCAGCCGCTGTAATATTTGGTAGAAGCGTAGCTGAACAATTTAAAAGAAGCAAATCTATTGCACGTAAATTTCAATGTCACTATCACTACTTAATGAGGCTGTCAATTTCGTGCGTTTAGGCTGACAAGTAACTTAATTAAAAATGTACGCCCCTGTGAACATAGGCATTTATGTAAGCATGTATGTATATATATTTCCAGTCACCGATATAGCGCTTTTAATGTGCCTTTCCAAAGCGCTGTTTTTGCTAATATTATTAAAGTTCATTAAAAACATCAAGTAGGCCCTACGTATGCTTAATGTTTAATGCAACTTGTGCTTCTAACACACTTCTGTATTCTTTAATGAGAATTCTGGTTAGCAGCTTTCCAAAAGCTGCAGAAGTACTTAACTCTTTAATATATAATAAATAATATGTATATATATATATATATTGCTCATCTAAATTCAGTTGCCCAAAAGCTGCACAGTTCCAGAGGTACGTGGCTAAACCTGCATAAAGACCAGACATTGAAGCAACGTACTTGAAGGCGGATAGTAAACGTTGGGAACGACCCAGTCTCCTGAGCAAGACAAGGTACTGACTCCCATTCGAGTCACAGTCAGTAGTCGAGCTGAGTAGACCATGAAGACGGAATCGCCTCGTACAGATCCGTGACCGACGGACAAAATACCCGTGGAAGGCCAGGAGACCCAGAACCACCGAACCATATCGCAGTCGAGCACAAGGGGCGTCTCGTAATTATTGCGATCGAAGCCGCTCTTCAGCACTTCTCTGTTGTAAGTCAATCAAAAGAATTCATTGTATTGTATTGTATTCCATAACTTATATAGCGCTTCTTACAGAACAAACTACTCAAAGGCGCTTCCAGCATTAGAACCCAGAGGAAATAAGAGCGTCTTTAAACAACGAGCTGACTGAGCTCTATCACCAACAGAGACCCTTGCACGAAACGATAGCGGAAGTCCATTCCATAGAGATGGGCCAATAATCATTCTATTCTCTTGTTCATACGGGCAACAGTAGCTTCAATTAACATGCTCATATACGGCTTTAAACTTCAACGTTAACTGATGTGCGTGAGTTCGGGTGAAATAAATTGGTTTGATTCATGCGGTTTATGTCTACGGCCCATGACAAGCTTGAAACATAGTGCAGGATGTACTATTTTTATATTTTTAAGGTTGTTATATTTACACAAAAATTCAGTAACAGCCTACATGGTTATGATATACAATGTTCATCTTAATATAGTTGATAATGTTGATGATGATTATGATGTTGGTTGTTGTGGCGACGACGACAAAGACGATGATGATTATGATGATGACGGCTAGGACAATGAAGCCGATAATGATGAAGACGATGACGATGATTATGACGACGATAATGATGACGACGATGACGCTGTGTTGCTGCTCATTAGAATGACGATGATGACTGTACCTGATTCGGCTGACCATATTCTGTTCGTCGCCAAGAGCGATTTCATAGGCCCACTGACCAGCTTGAAATCCTCCGGCACTCAATGCAATATGCGCCGAACAGCAACTGCGAACGCCAAATGTTACCCAGTCGAAACCTGTCAGATTCGCTCCAGTGTCATTGAAATAATTGCTTCCGTTGGTCGTAGAGAACGTCTGTCCTGTAATCATGCAATTGAGTCATTTGACAATGTACTGTCTAACTAAAATGAGGTAACAAGGCACGGCAAGGTATTGTTAACATTAAACTTACACAAATACATACATACATTTCATATATACATACATATATACATACATACATGCATACATACATACATACATACTTACTTAATTACTTACTCATGCACTGAAGAATTTCTGGCATAGTGTTCCTTTCTGTTTTGTAAATAATTTATCTGTGGCCTCGAGTGGCCTTACTTACTTATTACTTACTTACTTACTTACTCACTCACACACTCACTTACTTACTTATTTACTGACTGACTGACTTACTTACTTATTTACTTACTTACTCTTCCACTGAAAAGAATTTCTGCCCTAATATTCCTTTCTGTTTTGTAAATAATTTACATTTGTGGCCTCGAGTCACCTTCTTTGGTGCTAATTCAAAGAATCTCTCCGACTGCACTGCTTCCAGTGATGGTCTTATAAGTTTCATTAAGGTCTCATCTGCTTCTCCTTCTATCCAGCGTTGTTAGCCTACATCTTCCCAACCTTTGTTTACAGATCCTTATAACTCTTATCTAATAATAATAATAATAATAATAATAATAATAATAATAATAATAATAATAATAATAATAATAATAATAATAATAATAATATCTATGTAATAGTATATCAATACTAATATCAAAGTTTATTGTTACGATTGCTCATCCTAAATCCGATTTTTTCGTGGTCATTTGTCTTCGACAACGAAGCACAGGTTTGCAGCTGGTTGTCGCCAAGGAGCTTGCGTCAATTTTGAGTTGGCAAGGCGAAAAAAAGAAGAAAAGAAATGTCTAGGCCAACTAAGGCTGCAGCAGACAAAAGCGTCTATTTTAGACTACCTGTCTGTGGAATTATCAAAGGAGGACTTGCAGTCGACAGCGTTGCATTTAGGCCCAATGACGTCAGCGCAGAGTCTATAAACAAAAACAAAGTATTTAGGCTTCAACAGAAGCAAGAAGAAACGGCAGCGTTTTGAAAGGTACTTAAAAGGCGATATTTTGATGGTCCTCATACATACATATATACATGCATACATACATGTCATACATGCATACATACATACATACATGCATACATACATGTCACACATGCCTACACACACAAATATACATACTTACATAGATACATGCATACATTTATCCATACATAGATACATACATACATATATACATACATACATGCATACATACATACATACATGCATTCATACATGTCACACATGCTTACACACATACACATATACATATTTTACATAGATACATGCATACGTACATCCATACATACATACTTACATAGATACATACATACATACATGCATACATACATACTTACTTACATAGATACATACATACATACATACATCCATCCATCCATACATACATACATACATACATGCATGCATTCATACATACATACATGCATGCATTCATACATACATACATACTTACATACATATATACATACATACATATATACATGCATAAATAGATACATACATGCATGCATGCATACATACATTCATACATTCGGTACATACATACAACCAGTCCTCTGTAGACCTTCATACCGTTGGTTGTGATTGCGAATGTCCAGAATGCATCTGCCAGACTGCAGAGTCCCATATAGGTCATGGTCTGTTCAGAAGCTGCGAAGCTCTGATCGTTGAACACAACCAGTGGAGTCATTCCAACAATTGAACCGAGTCCTGCTGCAATTATTCCGTTCTTCCAAGAGATCCAGTACAATGTGGCGGCAGGACTTGACGCAGACTTCTTCGTGACGTTAGACTTGTAAGTGTGAGGGTAATATCTAAGCAGTAAAGTAAGTAGGCATATTCTTTATTAACCAATACCTAATCACACATCTGTTTACATGTATTTAAGAACACAAGAAAAACAATATGCATACAACATCCTAATAATAAAACATTTACGCGTTAAACTTTCAGCGGAAGGAATAATACGGTCATGAGCGCGGGGCCGTAGGGAATAACTGAGGGCATTAATTGGCGGGAGTAGCTGTTGTAAGACATGGTTTGGCTTGTTCAAGATTGCTTTAAAGAGACGAGCATCATCGGCCATGCCACAGAGTTCATCGAGCGTCGCGGAGTCCCCAAGAAGAGAGTTATATTTATAAAATTTGTCCAAAGTCAGAGCATTAAACATAAAGAAAATGCGACATAATGATAACTTATGAGATTGGATTCAAATAACCGATCGGACAAATGAACAACCGACTGATAAAAATGTCGTGTTTTTCGTAAACTTGTCTCATCAGACATGTCCACCTATATGTCTCGTCTGATCTCCTCTTCCCCAATGTTATTATGAAAGGAGGTGAACAGAATTAATTAATTAATTAATTAAACTAATTAATTGACTAATTAATTAATGTGTAAACTGTTTAGGGAGTGAAACAGAACGGAGCGTCTTCTCACCCAATCGAATAATTGGCGCCTAATTGGTTAGTGATGACGATGACATAATCCTGTTCCGAATAGAAGCCATTTCCTGCGCTTAACCTGATATAAGCACTGGCCGAACATTGCAGACTGAATACCATCGAATCCAATCCACTTAGTTGAAGTCCGGAGTCTCTGTATTCCACGCAGAAAGACGTGGCGTTCGTCGTGACGTTCAGAGCTGCGGTAAAAAAAACAGACGAACATTTTCTGTAACGTAACGTAACGTTCGAATTCGGTTCGATCTTATTTTATCACTTGCTGCAAGTACTTCAAATATTGTTAAAATAGGCTAATTTAAGATGTTTCAGGTCCTGATGCACTGTGATGGGTAGTAGTTAATTCCTGTAGTTAAAAACTAGTAGTTAAATTACATTTAAGTGGTTAAAAAGTACTTAACTACCTTTTTTCAAAATCAGTTGTAACTAGTAGTTTAGCTGCAAAATCTCAGTTTGTAGTTAACAAACTTTTTCTAACTAATTTTGAGGAAATGTTTTTCAGTCCGAGCTGACTAACACTTTAAGATCGTCCTCTAGTCCAAACAGCTTTCAACCGTTTTAAAGCAGAGTAGCTCTTCCTCATAACTGTAACATTTTCGGAGTTGGCATAGGTAGGTTTGCTGAAGAAACAGCCAATTATAATAACTCTTTCCTATAACATCAACGAAGTTTTGCAGTTACATGTAGCTTACCTGAAGAATGAGTCTGACAGAAAACGACTGTGATCATCATCAGAAAACCAAGAACGACGATTAATGCAGCCGATGTCATATTTTCGCTGCTATTAGGCCTGCATCAAATTTAGTCTAATCTAATCTAATCTAATCTGTGACTTCTACAGCGCCGTTATCATAATGCACAAGGCATTAACGCTTAAGTGAAACCGTAGTTAATCTTAATCCTTTTAAGAAGCTCGGTCGAAATGAATGAGCCTGTATCATGAATCTCTCCGCCTGAGGCTAAGTTGTGATCTCTTGGGCAAAATGCCCACGAAGAATTTGAAGCGCACACCAACGCGATGAGAATACGTCTTAGACCCTGATATGCGCAAGATGTGTTGAACCGAATACTGCAGTGTATGGCATTAACTGCACAACGAATTCTCTGCCTGAAACAAAACTGTGATCATTAGGACAAATGTCCTATTAATATTATAGTAGTAGACGCGACACTGAAAAGAATGTCTTAGACGATGACTTATCTGCGTCAGAGATTATGTTGGTAGACCTGACGTAAAGAGACTATATATGCGCCGAAGTGCGTAACGCTTCACGTGCAGCTGACGACCTGAGGCCTTAGTGGCGCACCCAGCTGCATGATGGAACCGACACGCATGACTGCGCAGCGCTGCTGTAGTCATGGCCTCCGTGAGGTTTTTACAAGGTGGCCTCTGTGAGGTTTTTACAATGTGCTATGTAGATAGGTAAAGCTACGATAACGTGGTCTCAGCAGTATAATATAATGTAATCTGTGGACTTATGTAGCGCCGTTATAATAATGCAAAATGCATCAAACGATGGTCGCTTTTAAGCAGAATAGCACTTCGAAGTCACAGTCCTCTGGACAGAACGAAGTAAGATCCGTAAGTCCCTTAAAACAGCATCTTTGGGACTTAGCAGGATGCGTTTAGGGTGGCTGTAGCTCGAGTAACAGGTTTTTGACGCCCGTTCAAATATGTATCAAGCTCCACTGTGAGGCTGATCTTGAGGAGATTGCTTAATTCCGATTCAGTTATGCAAAAGGTCTGAAGCCAAGGAAAACATAAAGATAACACAAATGCAGCAGAGCAAAAGAGCGATGAACAGTGAAGAAAACCACGAGAATTAAAAATAAAATGCTTATATGCTTATAAATATACGCACAATATATATAGTTTGGCTTATTATTAAAAACTTACACTTAACTAAAAACCCGAGAAATTGAAAACTCGTGTATTTTGAGAGTTGGGTTGCTGTCTCTACCGACTTTTCGGTTTTTCGGTTATCTTCATTTTTTAGGTATTTTTCGGTTTTCCGAATACCAACTTCGGTGTCGGTTTCGGTTTTTTATATGACGATATGGGTCCGACCCACCCATAGCTGTCACCCTTGTTTTATTCAACCCTGGTTACGCACCTGCAGAGGATATGGCTTTTACTGGGGCACCTGGCAACGTCTGCAGCCATGGATACGCGAATGTCTCGCAGACAACAGCGCTGTGTCGGTTGCATCAAGAGGAGGCCGATTAAGTGTGGCTTTCATCAGCAACCTCGTTAATTGTCTCGGTGCTCTTTTTGGGCTATTAAGAGTGTTTGTGTGTGGACCACCTAGCAACGCTCCCGTCACAGCGAAACGACGCGCACACAACAGAAGCAAATTATTCGCAGCCGTTCCATCCGGCAAAATGCGTTCTCGGACAAAGAAATCAGCGGCCCCTTTAGTCATTTCGTGGCACTTGCAAAGATTTCCGACAAAGAAGTCGACAGGCCTTGGATCGATTTTACTGCCATCAAAGCAACTTATCAGCCGCACGCAGCCTTTTGACAAAGTAACGGGGTAGTTTTCTCAACGATCTAAAGCGGCAATATTTTTTCCAACTTCGGAAATGTTGAATTTTTGTTACAAAAGATTGCGCGCAGTAAAAAGATTGATTAGAATGCGCTTAACGACCGTTGAACGACCCGTCTAAACTCGCTTTAAACGTTCAGCAAGACAATGCCGACGTGTCATGCCTTTCGACGCTTCTACTTAATGACCCAGACATGATATGACACGTGCATGCCTGTATGAACTTCTTGCTCTTTCTTTGCCTCTGTTTCGCCAACGATTGAAGACCCTTTTCATCGTGGTCTTGTTTTGTCAAGTCGGGAGCACTTTGGAGTTTTCTGAAGAGCTGCTATATAAATGCGCAATTATGATTACCTATAGGCCTACAGTGGCCGGGCTACAGTGTGTGTATATATATATATATATATATATATGTTGCAAGTGGCACGTGTGGAGGGAATTATACCTAGTCTTTTGGTGCCACGTGCAACTGAAAAGGACTTGGCTAGCAAGGTATTCGCGGGTGAACTAGAACAATAATCTGTCGCAGCAAGTGTAAACAGAGAACATTGCTGAAGTTCAGTAGTCGTCTGGTTCGGTTTTTACGATAAACTGTCGGAGTTGATGTGAATAAGAGAAAACGAATTTTTTCAAAAAGAACGTGTTGCGTCTGGTATATATATATATATATATATATATATATATATATATATATATATGTCAACAGCCTTTGATGCCGTAAGATGTCGTCAAACACTCGAACTACTGTACTACTACTGCTGACTTCCTAGCAGTTATAAAATGTTGTTTCTGGTGCTCCATTTATTGCACGATGTCCGACCCGAGGACAAATGCCGAGTTCGTTGGACGTCGTCTCCGAATGCTGCTTGCCGAGTCACAGGAAGTCCTCGCTAAATGGCACTCACTCATACGACAATGCTATATTTTGGAGGTCAAAGATGGTGCCCAGTGACGGCTCTACAGGGGAACCAGAGGACCACGCCCCCAACTGAGCCTTTGCCCCTCCCAAATGCCCTCAAATTATGGGCAACTATTTTAAAAGTATTTCTACAAGGTGAGGTTAGGAGGGTACACTCCACAAAAGCCTCAAAGTGGACTCTCAACCACCTGCTTTTACCTAATACCTCAAAGGAGTAACCTGAATCGATACAAATAATATTGACCTTCCACTCAAAAGCCAGGCATGAAGAAAGCATGAATGCAAACCCAATCGCAGAAAATGCACTACATGTAAGATTGAAGGGAATGAAAAACAAAGGCGTGGCAACCCGGCGTCTAAACATCCACGGCAGCCGGGAATTAAATCTCACCTGTTTAGATCTGCTGACTTGCCGCATTCAAAGTGCTTTTGCGGAGTTTCTAAAACGCGCTTTATACAAGTCCAGATATATACATATAGACAATGACTGCACTGGATCGACAATATAAATGAAGACATGTGACTCGGACTAAACATCAGAAAAACACACCATTTGACAAATGACAGAGAAGAAAGGAGATCACTTATTTTCACCCATGTATGTATGTATCTATGTATGCATGTATGTGTGTATGTATGTGTGAACACACTTGTAGAGCAACTGTAAAGAACCTCACAAAGGCACTGAGTCTGGTGCCAGGAAGTATGATGATGATGAGAGATAGCAATGGGCAACAACAATGTGTATTATGTAAACAAAGCACGAAGTCATTGATCAGACATTAATAAGGGCTCAAAGTTCACACTGCTTTCTGATTCACAAATTTATATGTAGCTTTATATGGAGCCTATTTATATGGAGGCCAGGTTAGTTCCACAGAAAGAAATAAGGATTCATTATTTTAAGACAGGAAACACCACCATACAATTTGTGATAATCTATAATACCCATTTTGGTATATATTATATATATATATACTATTTATTTATTTATATAAATTTATTTAGTTTGCAAGAAAAACAGAGGCAATGCTGTACTTCAAAAAATGGAATAAAATCAAAATTCTCAAATGTAGAAAAAACCAACAAGACAAAGTAAGCTCACCTGTATGTATATGCATTTTCATATTTAATTTAGTTACCTTTTAATCAAAATATCAATCACAGATACCTTCTTATCATCTTCTACTGTTCAGCAGCAAAGCAGGAGAACTTCAGAAAATGGTAAAAGCGATAAAGTGGCAAGTTTTTTCCAGAAAACCATGCTCATGCAGTGTTCAAATGTGCCCATGCTAACAACCTTAAACTCACTTCAGCAGCTTCCCCAGGACAGCAGTGTCAATCTTTCAAGGCTGCAGCACATACTCAACTATCACGCTATTTGACTATACATCATATACATAAGGTTATTAAAAGGTGCCAGTTACATACACACAACATGCATCCATATGCATATACAGCACATGCAAGCATACATAAATACATCCACATACACAGGCACACTAGATGTCCAGTTATTTTTCGAATAAAAGCTCAACAGCTTTGTAGGCATTACTCCAGATTGTAATAATTTAAGATATAAGTGACTGATGTTTAAATTTTTGACAATCAGTAAAATACATACATACATACGACGCATACACACACACACACACACACTAATGCACACATACATGCATTGCATACATGCAAATGCAGGTGCCAAGCCATTTGAAAAACAAGTGCTTAGCAGCTACATACATAAAGTGACTGGCACCTAACATTTGGACAATCAGTGAAATGCACCAGAAAACTAAGAAACAGGTTTTTGGAGGTCTTTCACACACTTCCAATTTTCATTCACAGAAAATTCACAGCCGCCTTCAGATGTAGATAGGATGAACAGTTTTCTTTGAAATCGTCTTCCTACACGTAGGGCAACGGTCTGATCCTGACCTCTCCTTGAGAAGGTCATCAATGCACTGCTGGCAGAACACGTGGCCACACTTGGTTGAAACCAGCTGAAGATGACGAGCACGAATCTTCAAAGATCAAAACAACTTTAGCAAAATCACCATTTTAGTCAGAACTGATAATGGCTTTGTCTCTAAATACAACATGAAAACCACTGAGACCATAGCTTCAAAAAAGAAATCAATTCCACGGATATGTTACTGCTAGACAACTGTCAAAGGTCACACAGAAAAAAGTTTGGCAATATACATACAAGAAACAGCCAAAACCATCCAGTACTTAAATCATTTTATTGACACACAGGTGACGGTTTTTCATTTACATGTGAGTGTATCAGGTTATATCAAAGAAAACAATTAGCTGTTCCTGCTAATTTCTTCACACACATAATCTGCTACATACAAAAAGCAGAAAACAATGGCCAGCAGAGGCCACACAGTTGTGGAATCATGTGACAGACAGACACACAGATAGACAGACAGTACAGACAGACAGACAGACGTGGCCTCAACCAGTGTTTTCTTTCCTACTGACAATACATTTCTATCGACCCACCTGGGGAAGAGAATCTAAACATATTGGACACGACACAGTTGAAGACTGCACTTGATTTGACTCACTGAAATACATAAACAAACACTTCTTTTTACGGCAGATTGTAACTGCGCCAAATGACATCGTGAATGGAAAACAGATTAAAAACACAGCAGAACCTCTTTAAAACATTGCTTTTGGGAACCATATCAACAACCGCATTACTATGAGATTGCATTATAACTCGATCATTTTCTAAATGCTGAACTAAATTTGGGATCCATGCCCCTGACTGTGTTATATTAGAATTCATGTGGTAATAAAGGTATGATAACGAGGCTCTAGTGTAGTTTTTGTTCAAGTTTACAAAAACGGCTTGAGGAAAATAACATTAGATTGAGAGACTACCACTGAGCGTTTCCTAGGTCAGTGTTAGATAAATAACATATGTACAACTGTTTTCACTTAATAATTTTGAGAATTACACTTGCAATTTTTAAAATTAATTTTAGTTCCCGTTTTCAACTAGAAACTTCTGAGAATCAGGTTAATAAATAAATAATGCAAACTGATACCTATTTTGTGGTTTCGAAACAATAAAAGGAAAAGCCGGTAGTTCTTCAGTTTCGGTTTCACTGTCTGGCAGCTGCAGTGGTGGCAGATCAGATGATTCACCCTCGACAGTTTGCCTCAAAGGCGGGTGACCTAAAAGAAACAAGAAACACACCTGAAACCTGTATTTCTGTTAGGTACCTATCATAACCTTGCGTCAGCTCAGGTGAGCTTTGCTGCCCTGTTTCAGAAAGCTCCGCTCCATGACCATAGGTGAATTTGTTGTTCCCTTTAACATGCACTTCAACAAATTCAACATCATGCCTATTCAGTGGTTTCGCCATCTATCTGGAATACCCGTCCTCTGAATCTGCAAGTCCTTGTAGCTACGGATGCTACATACCAGTACACCTTTCACCAACACTTAAAAACTGTTCTCTTTTGCTGGGACTGGGCTGGGAGCACTTCAGGGTGGATATCTTGAAGGAGTGCTGTACAAGTGCTCTGAATGAATTAATGAATAAACCAATTTCATTTAAGATACCAGGATAAAAAACTCTGAATGAATCAATGAATGAATGAACCATTTTTATTTAAGCTACCAGGACAAAAAAGTTCAAACCGTTCTGTTTCAATGTTTGTATACTAAGGTCAAGAAATATGATGAAGTGTGGTCTTTAAATTCAGTGTTACTCTTACACTGAGTTTCCTGCATGTGTTAAAAGCAACAGTATTCTGGAATTTAGTGCCTTTGTTAAGAAGTCTGTAATACCGTTTTTCTTCTAATTACCCATATTCTAATAACTACTCATGCTTCATTATTTTGTTTAAAAAGCACTGATTTAATTAACTTTTTAAACTCAAGTGAGTGTCTAGTGATGTCTTAACCTAATTTAATCTCACAACTTCAACAGTGTCCTTATCATAATGCACAAGGCATCGATCGAAGGTCGCTTCAAGTGCAACCGTAGCCAAAAAAGATAATCCACTCGAAAAGTCCAGTCAAAAGCCAACAGGTCAGAGAAACCAGAAATAAGGCAAATAAATAAGTAGAAACAGACGAGTATAAGAACCATTAGCAACTTACCAAGTGACTATTCAAACGAACATACATTCCACCTATAATTTCTGTGCAAAACCATGCGTCGAGTCAGGAATGACACTGAGAAGTCTCTAAGTGGTGGAATACACATTCCGATGACACTACATTACAACAAAAGTCTAGACAGATCTAGGTAACAGAGGCCAACATACTGTTCCTTAGTGTTCTCAATATACATAAATACTCAATACATACCCACGGGTGTATCAGAAATCTAAAACAAATTGTACACATTATCATTAGTAATCATGTTCTACAACATGCTAAACACTGTCAAAAAAGTTCAAGCAGCATACTTAACAACAGCATACTTACATTAGCATACTTTCAACAGATATTAGCTACTTGCTACAAATGTAAATACAATCAGACACATAAGACCAATCTCATCAGCAAACCAAGAAGTGTCAACATAAATCAGTTGCAGTCGTTTCCATTTATCACCCAAGGTACATTACAACACAGTCCTGTAATTTTATCACCATCCCACCGCAATGAATCACAGCAGAGAGCTTCAGGCAATGGAAGCACTCCCAGGCTAACCTCGGGGAAAGAACAGTCTCCAGGTGTTGATAGAAGGTACATACAGGGCATAGCTAAGGGAATGGTTAAGTTTGACCAAAGCAACTCATACAAATAATAGATTATTTATATGAAGGAATTAACCTAAAATGTAAAGTGTCGCCCTCTGTCACTCAGTGATAAACAAATAAGCTAACCAAACAAAAAACTTTAAATACTTAGTCATTATGTATACAAGTACTTTATTTTGCACAAGGCAGACAACAAAAACAGAAATACAGCCATGCATTTTGTATTTCCTTTTTTGTTGTGGAGGGTTTTTTAATGCAAGCCTCCCCAATTATGTTATAAAGGGCCCACTTCCAATAAAAGGGCGCAAGTAAGCAAAAGTTCCTACCACAATTGGAGACTGTCCAGCAAGTACAACGGGACTTTCAGAGACATCAGTTAGGTCATAAAACTCATCATCACCAGTGCAGGTAAGGTCAACAACATGATTTTCTAGAAAACAAAACAAAATATCGCTGTAAATACATTTATTTATTTAATTTGTAAATTACAATAAGCAGCAAACGTAAAATGTTTAAACATACTACAAATGAACAAGGTTCCTCAAAGGAGGACTGAATTTGGGTAAAATGTAAAGTTCCAGCACAAAAAAATAATTATTATTCTCTAGTAAAGGAGGACCAGAAATCAAATCAGCGTGCACTTAGCAGGACAAAATATATGTAGCAAATCTGAGAACCTCTGAAAAGCACCGCCCACATGGTCATCTAACAGACCTAAATGATCAAACTTCATATAAGCAGAACATGTATCAAGGGAATGCAGAACACTACAGAAGTGCAGAAGAAAACTATTCCAGAAGAATTAAATCTAATCTAACTTCTGTAGTGCCACTGTCACAATGCACCAATATGTGATCGTTTAAAGTGAAACAGTAGTCCAGAAATCGCAGTCCATTCGAGAAGCCTGATTGATATCTGCCAGGCCACAGAAACCTAGCTATTGTCGGCATGCAGCTGCAAGTCAGAGGCTCTGAAACTGGGGTGTGTCCAATTCTCAAACATCTCATGCCCAAATACCCAAGTAAGTAAGTAAGTAATGCATTTGCTAACATGCCATACGTCCATCGGCTGAGCAAGGAATCGTAGGCATGGACAAACACACAAACAATTAAACATATGACACAGCACACAAATAAAAAAGATGCACAGCCATAAAGGCAGACATACAGAACAACACTCAAGAGTCAAATTCCTTAGTTTTTATTACTGCAATCTTATGCGATGTCCTCCCTTGGAAGTATGAATTTCAAACAGCTGTCTTTGAGTTCAAATTCAGCAGAATGAAATTTAATTGTCCAGTAGCCTGGAAATGATACAACTTCACAGAAAAATGCTGATACAGACCAGTGACAGTTCTGTTGGCACTTCTTCGTCTTCGAGCTGTTGGTGTCACACGAGGACTTCTTCTTCTCAATCTCATTGCCTACATAACCACCCAGTAAGCGTAACATGAGCGATGTCTGATTACTTAAATTACACTGAAACAGCACCTTGCTTAATCTACAAAGAATTTAACATTAGACGTTTGATTTGAGATGCTACAGTTGAAAATTTCCCTGACATGCGCTTAAATCTGTAAGTAAATTTTCAGACAGTGCATAAAAAAATTGGCCAAAACTGGAAGTGTATGCAGAATCAGTAAATATTGTAGGTGTCTTTAAGTTTCATAAGGGTGCAGTCAAATGTTTTAACACTTAAAATATTCTTGAGCAGTTGAATTTTTCTGTGCTGCAGCTGTCACTGCAAGACAGCACAAGTTACTCATTAGTTGTTCAGCTAAATGGCTCAAATGAAGTAACGTGATCCACACGAATTACTCATTACATTGCTAAGTTTGTGTTGTTAACCATATAAAAAGTGGAACAGATACACAACCAATTTCTATATAACTTCGGCTTAGTTTAACCAACAGTGTATTACATTCAGTAAGCCAATCCGAAAAGTGCGATGGAATTCTCCAGTGTCAGTCGTCTCCTGTAGGGCTGATTGTTATGAATTCCAGGTGGTCGGGCCTTCCCAGGAGAAGCCGCATTCAACAAACTTCTATCTAAGTAACGGCAGCTCATTGCGATGGCCGCATTTTGGCGCAATCGGCTGCGAGATGAAAGCTATGTTGACATTACGAGATATGATCCGGATAACGTATTTGCCAAGTGGTTTCTCTTGATTAGCCACAAGCAGCTATAAATCAGCTATAAGCGCACACCGGGACATCTGTTTTAGCTAAATCTAGCATTATAACGTTTTATAACACATCAGACCCACAATAGTGACGCGAGATCTCCTAGGTGATATGCAACTAACACGAATCTTGCTGTACCCCTGCTATTAATTATATAAATAAGATCGACACGAACAAGCACACCGATTTTAAGTAGCGTAATACCATTTTAATTGTTATCTGAACATCGAACAATGTCAATTTTACACTAATTAGCCTGCAAGTATATCCAATCCCATTTCGTGATTCGCCATTTTTTTCTAGCGCGGTAAGACCACTAATTATATATTTGCGCATAGGTTCCACGCATGCTTAGTGCGCCTTAGTTTAAACTTATGGAATCGACACACTCATTTAATAATAATAAGTATTAATAAATGACTGATTCATAAAAATACTGCTGCTTAAACGGTTAACAATATTCTACTGTCGCTTTATGGAATCGTTTAAAAATTAATATAAGCTTTGTTCGTTTATAAAAGTGCAGTTATTGAAAAATGTGTTTAAACAAACGCTAGATGGCAATAAGATGACGTCATTCAGTATAGAGTACAGCTGTACATAATTCATCTGCTGTGATATGCCACCAACGTAAACAGATTTAATGACCAAATTTACTGAATCTGTTCTTTTCTGTTCTTTAGAGCAGATTAAAATTTGCATTTGGAGATAAATTTTTACACAGTCCATAGAATAGACTGTAGGTAGCGATGAATCCTGAGAAACTGCAGCAGGACTTTGATGTTGTTCGAACTGAGGTAGTTGTGTGTAATTTAAAGGCAATGTAATCGAGCATCCATCATTAGCTAAAATTACGTGTAGGCAATGAGGCCCAACCATACATGACCATGTGTGGCTAAGAGTATTGCCTATGTTGTTGCTTCAAAGTTATATTTATTGATGACAAATTTATCAATCAGTTCCAAAGGCTTCAGGCAATGGAAGCACTCCCAGGCTAATCTCGGGGAAAGAACAGTCTCCAGGTGTTGATAGAAGGTACATACAGAGCACCTTCCACTACAGCTCGGAACATAACTCGTCTGGTGACGGATTATACGTCATGTTGATGGGAAATGAGATCAAGCAAAGTGAGCAAATTGTGTGCATGCAGGTTTGTCTGTTTATGCAGGGGCAAGTTACTTCTGTGTTCCTTTGCCAAGGGAAGTTCAATTTATTACCAATGGGAGAATTAGGTTTATTGGCAGTTATATGTTTCATATTCTCCATTTTTTTATTAATCTGTTTTATGGTGAAATTATATGCCATGCACTTTCATGTAAAATGAAGGTTTCCATTGCACTGAACACCATTTTATATTCTATATTCCACGACTTTGCTTTACTTACTCCACTCAGCTTGCCCAGCTTACTCTTGTTCCATGTCAAAACATAGCATATTTGGTGTGGAGTTTGGACCATGTTCTGAACGGTAGTGGAATGCAGCCATAGTGTGCATGGCCAGAAGAATTCTGGGATCTTGAGAAAGGCCATTTCAGGCAAGTGGCCCAACCATTAGAAAGGCTTCATGATGCACTGTCAAGATGTGTGAAAAGTTCCCGCAAGATCGCATAACAAAGACGGCACAAGAACTTCATCAAAATTTTAAGTTCAGTGTGCTGTGGGACAGGCAGTCAGTAAAGTACACTTCACCTACAATCAGAGAACCAAGATAGAGTCAAAACCTTTCAATCATGAACTTCACCTCACCGCAGTAATGTCTGCTGTTTTCAGATATCACTTGTTAGAGTTTACTTATTGTTAGGTGTTGTATTTATTAACGTGTGTTAATGTGGAATTATTTTGGACTTTAACTGTTTCAGTTGCAGGTGTGCAAGCGAAAATTGGACAGCAAATGTGAAGCTCTGCTTATTTTAACAAAAGACTTAGATCAATGTCGACAGGAAAGAGACCAGTTTAAATTAATGGCAGAGCAGGTGCAAGCGAGGTACCAGTCTATCAAGAGACAACTTGCTGGTGTTGTAAGTAAATGAAAATTAAGTTTTCTTCTTATGAATAACACCAGTCTTGTGTTGTTACAGAAATAATGTAATGTAATGTAATAAAGAATTTGTGGTTATACAGAATACCCCTTCACTGCATTCCCCTCCAGTAAACACTCTGTGCCACTAAACTTTCACACTGCATACCATTCCTGCCATTCTTTCTCCTTCCCTCTCCTTTCCTTGCTCTCCCTTTCTTTCCTCCACTTAGCTAAAACTGCACACCATTCTCTTCCCTCCTTCCCTAAATCCCAGCCTCAATTCCCTCTCCTTACATCCTTTTGTAGGATCTGCAGAACCCAACTTCTCTAGGTAGCAATAGAGAAAGATGGACACATCTAGGCTTCTAAATTAAGTAAACAAAAAGCAATGGGTCTCTGTTGTTGAATCTAGGGGCCAAGGACATCATCTCTAGAAGGAGTTCCTTATTCAGACATGAAAAATCAGGTTAGATCACAACGTTTGGTAGGCAGTTACCTATCAGACTTTAAATAAAAGTGTTAATCAATGTGAAGTCTGAGAAACAGTAATAGCGATGCAGACAGTGACAGAGATGCTAGTTGAGGTAAAGCTAGAATGGCTTGTGACATAAAACGATTTGGTGAACAAAGTTCTGTTCTGTTACTCTGGACCGAAGAGCAACTGCTGTGGCACATCTGGTTCTTCAGTCTGGAATGTGTCATTGTAAACGTGAAGAACACTTCTTGTATGCTGTAGCAGTTATCAATACTATGTCGTAGAAGCCAAAAATCATGGGGATTCTGCGATGGTGAAAAGATGAGCAGTTGCCTTGCTAACTTGTTTTGGTTTTTGTTGATCTGTCTGTTATAAGTACCTATGAGAGATGTGTAGGAGATGCTAATATAAAAGTCTAGTTACATTATCAAGGGACAGTCATAATTGTATTCCCGAGATTTCTACAGCACCCAACAAAAACCACATCACAGGGATCAGCTTATTCATAGGCTTTCAGTCAAAACAAAATCGATAGCCAAAAGGGTTTGGTTCCAGGTTAGGATCCAAAAGTCAGGTGGAGAGACAGCGTGACAGCTACGGTGGGTGGTTGGGATTGGAGCAGAAGGAGAGATAAGAGGAAGAAGAGGTTCAGGATAGGATCTGTGAAAGAGGAATGTGGGACAGGGGTAGTTACATTATCAAGGGACAAAAGGAACAGAAGCAGATGGCACAAAATGAATTGTCCATGGTGCACCCAATCCTCGGCTCAAGACAGGTGAAGACAAAATAATACAAGTTACTTTACATATGTGTAAATCTGTAGAGTTTGGCTCATCTTTTGTGTGAAATGAGAGATGTGAACAAGTCATTGCAGTTTGAAGTCGATGACTTAAAACAGAAACTACGAGATGCAAATGGCGACATAAAGGTCAGTCAGGATTTACAGGAGACATATATTTAGGGATTTCTTGAGGAAGTCTGAGAAATTTTGTTGGCACTCATGACGGATTGTAGCATGAAACTTGCAGAAATTTGCAATTATTTATTCTTTATTTTAACAAAGGCATGTTTTATCATTGGCATATCAATATAAAAAAAATGTGACAAGTGAGAGTAGATCTTATTATTTGTGCATTTATTACATGGTATTACCTAATGACTAGGCATCAATCGATATCGCTGAGCAATTGTGTGTGAAGAATTTGCTCAAATTCCTTACACGGTAACCATGTCAGAAGAGGCTCAAACCAGTACTTTCTGCTGCAAGCCGAGCACTCACAATCGACCCCACAATCGGCTGCCATGTCTAACAATTGGCTACTGTGCCCCACACATGATTGTTTGACCTCAGTGGGTACTTTCTGTAACATGCAAATGATGGCTGAGCCATCTGTGCTGATGAATCCAATCCTTCAAAAACATTTAAGCATCTTGTGTTTCATTTTCTACCTATAATTTTTCCATGCATTTTGTGCCTTCATTTAACAAACTTAATTGTTTTCCTCGGATTTATCATTCGTCAGTAAATGGTCTGCAGTGCAGCAGCAAGTCTTGTGTTTCAGCTGCTGCGGGAACAGATTGCGCGACATCGTGTTGGAACGACTGATGAGGGGATGGACACTCGACACTTTCCAGCACACGAAAGAGAGGACCTCGTTCGTAAGCTCGAGGCTAGTCGAGATCAGGTAACTGAATTCTTCTTCTTGAGGAGCTTCCTCTTGGTGGGCATAGCCGTATCGATGATGCAATGCAACGCCTTTCTGTCCTGGGCCTTGCTCCACGCAGTACTGAGCCCAAAACCACAACATTCAAGTTCCTTTTCCACTGCTCTGGTCCACATAAACATGATGCATAACTAAACTGAAATCCCTTTACTGATCGCCAGCACTTTACCAAATTCACAGATGTTCAGGTTTACTTGCTTACATCAAGGGTAGAACTCAAAAGAAACCACACAAGTTCTTCTATAAAGAGTTGCCCAATTATGGCATAAGGTGGTTGGTTAGCATTAGTGGTCGGTTTCTTAACTACAAGTTATTGTGTGAAATGAAATGAAAGTTTTTATTTAAGTTCATAGTACAGTTACAATCATTTTACGCTTCTCAGATACTGTACAATCAATCTGTACAGTTTTTCTGTGGCCACATCGCTATTTTGTGTTTTATAAACCACTGAACAGCTTTAATTGAACTCCACTGAGTTCCTGGCCATGAATTTTAGTGGTTTCTATCTCTCTGCCTGTGCCTTTGCATGCAGTCAGGCACATTTTATAGGAATTTAAGATGATAGGTTGACTGCAGTAACTAGTAATTCATTTCAAGTTAAAGAGCATTGTTTATTTAAAAGTAGCACTTTTTAATTCATCTTGGGTTTGAATTAAAGTTGTGTAGCAAGGGGAACATTTAATCAGAATTTAAGTAGATAACAAGATTGTCATTGAACACTTTATAATTCACTTCTGCATGGAACTGAAGAAGATAGTTAAATATGTGGTGTCTTTTGTAATTTGTTTTTTTTTTGGCTTCACTGAAGACTGTTGGGATAGTCCTGATAGTACTGAGAGGATGTTGTTAACTGCAGCTCTTCCACTCAAAACTGAAAACACTCCTCTTCTGCAGATCTTATCCTAATTTCTTTCCTTCCCCTTATCTGTCCTCCGAATTCAATTCCAAACACCACCCTTTGTAGCCGTCTGATTGCCTGTCCGCCTGCCTGACTGGGATCTTGACCTGGAACCAAACCCTGCTTTCCTATAAACTTTTTTGATTGAGCATTTGTGAATAAGTTGGTTCCTGCAACTAAGCTTTCATTGGGCGCTGTAGAAATCTCAAGTTTACTATTACGATTACAAACTGTTTAGCTGAATCAGATGGAGCGAGACCTTCAACAGCTGCTGGATGAGAAGGAGGAATTGGTCACCGAAAGAGACGTATATCGCAACAAATATGATCGACTGAACAAAGAGCTCAACTGCATCCTCAAAGGCGACGAGAAAAGTGTCCTTGACATTGACAACCTCGTCATGGAAAATCGGTAAACTGAAGAGTAGAATAGTTTTGTGCTAGTGGCATTACTGCATTGTTTAGCTTAATTTGCACATGGCAGTTGTTACGTACTGTGAAGACTCAGTAATGCTTGATCCTGTAACTAGCTCTTAGTGCGATGTCACTAAATGAATTCCAGCATGACTGGCTAAAGATATAGTAAATGTTAGCACATGGTGCCTAAATATACTGAAGTGTGGTTTGCACTAAATGCAGGTAGTTTAAACACACCTGCAGTAAATAATTCAGGAAGTATGCACAAGCATAAAGTGGACACAGAAAATTGTATTGCATGGTTGCCAGTCTTTGTTCTTGCATCATTCGAGGCAGTATACCTAACTGGCCTTACCGTGATGGCTTATTTATTTTATTGTACCCCCACCCAGTCGTTGCCCATTCTGTAGACTCACCTGTCAAAAGAACAGCATTCACCTACAGATGAATTTGTCATTCTTTTGGAACTCTAATATTGGTTAAGCAGGTGAGAACCGCTTTTGTGAGAAATGCGCCACTACATAATAAATATATTTAATGGAATAGTTCTATATTTAAATGGAAGAGGCCAGTCGAATGACCAAGACGCACATGGATCCAGACAATCGAGACGGTTCTTCGGCCGTTGAACCGTGGGCTTGGGCTACATACTGCCTGGAGGCGAGTCCAGGACTGTGACACTTGGCGGAGAACAGTGGAAACGGCAATGCTGCAGAGAGGGGCATGCTACTGATGATGATGATAATAAATATATACCAAAAACTAATAGCAGTTAATAAATCAACCGTGTTGTGAAAAGATTAAAGTTTTTGTACAAGAATGGAATCAGATAAAGAAGTGATCGGATATTTGTTAGCGTAAAGAAACAGTGTTTTAATTTTTGTTGATGCAGATATCTACAGGAAAGAATCCGACAGGTGGAAGATGAAAAGGCAATGGCAATGGCAACTATTTCAAAATACAAAGTAAAGTTATCCATCTGAAATTTTCATACAAGTAAACAGTCCCACTGATGCATCTCAGGGTATTTTTTCATCCAATTTCAGTTGTTTGCTTGCCTTTAGCTTGTTTGTTTCTGTTATGCAGATTCTTCAGCTGTCTTGAGATATTGATGATTCAGTTCATAAATGTATGATTGCGTAAAACTTATTTTGTAGCCATCTCTGTTTTCTTCTTGATTTATTGACTGCTTGAAATTATTGACCATGTTAACTGATTTCACTTGTCTACGACTTTTATGATCAGCAGTTTCTTACTGAATTGGCTTGAACCTGTAACTCAGTTTAGTTAGGATGCAATGTTCTAAACTGAATCAGTTGTAATATGGGTATTATTTACAGGTTTTGATTTTATAGTCTGTATCATTTTATTGTTTTCTCTGACAGTGCTTCAGTGTCTATTTATGATGTCTAAAGTGTAGATTCTAAATTGATATTGTAGTTGTGTGCTTTTATTCTATTAAGACCATACTGGACAGGAAGAAGAACAAAGGAATTCTGAAACTGGGACAGAATCGGAGTGGTGGACTTGTCATTTCACAGAAACAAGGTTCATTTCTGATGTTATTTTTAGGTGACTGGTTGAGTACTTAATTTGCAACATAGAGCGGTTCAAGCTTCTGGAGCAGTTTTTTTGTAGAGACCTCAAGCTAGTCCATGATATCACATTCACTTAAAACCATTTAAGGCCTTATCATTAAACATTGGTTCCTTTAAGTGTAAGAAAATGTCCATCTCGCAGCTGATCATAATGGGCAGATGGCAATCACTGTTAGCTCGGACTGAAGTGTGGTGAATGTTAAATATTCAAGCAATACTTTCATAGTCCACACTTGCATCCAGAATCCCAATTCAACCCTTAGGTGCTTGAAACAAAAAAATTCTGTCACAGCTTTCTTGTAATAAACCGATCGCTTCGTGAATTCATCCGTTAAGCCTCTGTTGTTTGTTGTTTTTCTCGGTTGATTTTAGTTCATCAGTTGTTGGAGAATCCAGCCACACTTTCTCCGACTCCACAGATGATGTCTGACTTGCAGTCGTTGGCCAGTGCACTCCTTGAAACGCTCAACGATAAAAACGTTGCACTTTCCCATCAGCGAAAAACTAACAAGTAAGGCATCTTTTCTGATGTAATGTGTGTATGTATCTAGACGCTTAATATAGCGCCTTTTAAGTACCTCAAAAGCGCTGCCTATGTTAGAAGTTCATTAAGAACAAAAAGTTCACCTGTAAACAAATAATGCTCAATAACTAGAAAAATTTCCACAGGCTTTCGTACACATATGGAGCCCAGCGAGAAGAGACCATCCATAGCTGACAGTTGACACCTTGTTTCAAGTTGTTAATACTTGATTCAAATGTATCACAATAGAGTGACAGCAGTCAAGACTAAATCACTGTTCAATATAGGAATTCAAAATTCCTAGAAATTTTCGCTTAAAATTTTTTCTTTCTATCTTAAATGTTTTTGCAATCTATCAACTGGCAAAGGAGTTTCCAGAGACTGTAATTCCTGAATGTGCAGTTCACTTGAGTTAGATTTCTTAGTTCAAGCTTGGGACAAATAATCCATTAAATATTGGCTGTTTATTGCCTGTCTCTCATTCGACTGACTGGAATCAACACACTACAGTAATGTTGTGTTTCAGAATCCTGGGCACCCGTGTTTCAGAACTTGAAAATAAACTGAAGACTTTGGAAGTAGCTGGACTTTGGAATTTCCCAGGTGAGCACCACCAGATTCAACAATAGTTTCATGCCAATAAGCTGATTTTGAATCAAATTTAAATAGATTGTATCTTTATGTATTCATTAAAATGCTTACTTGACTGTTGGGTGTACGTGTTTTCTTGTTTACTACCATTATGTTGGGTGTACATGTTTTCTTGTTTACTACCATTATGTTGGGTGTACATGTTTTCTTGTTTACTACCATTATGTTGGGTGTACATGTTTTCTTGTTTACTACCATTATGTTGGGTGTACATGTTTTCTTGTTTACTACCTTTATGTTGGGTGTACATGTTTTCTTGTTTACTACCATTATGTTGGGTGTACATGTTTTCTTGTTTACTACCATTATGTTGGGTGTACATGTTTTCTTGTTTACTACCATTACGTTGTAAACCAGAGATGGGAATTGAACTGAACCAAACAGTTGGAACCAGTGTGGTTTTATAATGCACTGAAGTTGAGGGTTAAAGTAAAAAACCAACACGAAAAATCACAATTTGTCATAGGTTTACTGCATTACTGCATAGGTTTACATACATACATCTATGTTTACATACATACATAGATTTACATACATACAGGTTTGCATACATACATAGGTTTACATGCATACATAGGCTTACATACATACATAAATTTACTGTGGATGAGAGGTTTTGAACCAGATTTTTGAACCAAGAAATGTTGGACCTTAACCAAACTGAACCAACAAAACCATGAACCAAACCAACAAGAGCATCAGTATTGTAAACCATCATTTGTTTGTTATTAGTAAAACCAGATTAATTATTTATTCTGAACCCATATTTCAACAGTTAATGGAAATCATATTGCCACTTGTGTTTTATTCTTTGAACTCTTGCACGTGCATGCAGTAAGGCTGTACTATTGTATGGTTGTTGTCCGTTATTTTGTAGAGAAGTGTCTTGGCCTTGAAAGGCTGAAGTCGGACTGTGAAGAGATAAAGCTGCTTTTTCCGTCTGAGACGTCTTCCTTGAAAGAAAACAGTCAGCCGCTTGAGCACCAGAGCGACTCAGACTCAGAGAACAAAGTGCACGATGCAGTCGCTGATGGAGTCTGTCAGAATCTTGTGGATTTAGATCAGTGCTCCTGTGCCATAAGTCCAAGCCATACAGGTTCATAATTTTTATGACATGTTTTGATATCATTTTGTGTACATGATGACTAATTGGTGGAACACTCGGTTGAGCGTAGGTGGCACTTACAGAATATAAGTGCCTTTGTGAGGTTCTTAAAAGGCGCTATATAAATAGCCAGATAGATACATACATACATACATACGTATGTACATATACTCATAACACAGGAAGACTTTCTCTGGAAAAGTCTTCCTGTGACCATACGTACTGTTCCTTTTAACTTGGCTTACATTGTCTGCTTATGTAAAGCGCCTATGTATTGTTATTTCTGTATTTATTTAGTGGCACTATCAAGTGATAATTATGATCTTGTATCTTTTGTGTATTCTGATCTTGATGTGACCAATATGGCCCTTGTTTGTCTAGCGTGATGCTTTTGAACAAAGAGTGCTGCGTCAAGTCAGTGGGTTTGTCCAAAGATGCCAAGTCAAGAACCAAGTCTGGTTGCCAGAAGACCAGAGAGAGAAGGGGAAAGGAGCTGTTAGAGTGGGTTGTGTGGATTGGCTGTTCACTGAGCTTTGAGTTTGTTCTTTCAGCATTTTTCGTAAATGTAGCCAAGTTGCGGTGCTCTCTTAGAACTTTACAGTAATTATCAATTGATCAGTAAGCATACAGTAATACGCTTAGTAACATGCTGCTAAGTGTTGTCTAGTTTGTTATGACCTGAATTACATTTCCTGTGTTTTGCCAAACTTAGATCGATCATCCTGTATGAACTCGGACACAGAAGTAGGATCCACTTCTACGACAGGCACAGAACACACTGCTACATTCCTCATTTCATGCCTTCATCATGAAGCAACAGAAGACGTGCTGGACTTGTCAGAGTTACTGATAACAAGGGCTATGGGTGATCACCATGGATTACAAGATGCTGTCAGAATCAAGGCTGATGCCGAATCCAAAATAGCATCTGGGGGTGCGTGTGAGCGACACAGTTTCACAATCACTGATCAGTCGGTTCTGGAAAGCTCCAAGGCCGATAATAACAACCAGCTGTGCTCGGACTGTTCCAATGAGCTCCTGGCTTCGGTTTTAAATGAAAATGGTCCATCTACGGAAGCCAATACAGCCGATAGCTGTGATGGAAATTCGATAGACAGCAAATTGCTTATGACTTAATACATGAAAACTTGCTCTATCGTAGATATACATATATATTGATTTGTTGTGGTTGGGGATAATTTATTTAATGCAGCTTAACTTGTTCTGGAAATTGCTTTAGGATGCTGATCCAGCCTATCACTAGCACTCTCTGAGCTTCCATGTTCGCTCAATGAAGTACTTAAACTGGCAGTTGTTTTTAGACTTTGACATATTAATTTGTCAAATAATTGTTAAAATAATTAGCAGCAATGAACTTGTGAGTTGGTAATATCTGTACAGTTGTGTAATGACTTCCAGTTGTCAATCTGTCTGATCACTATGCAGGTACATGGCTACAGCAACACAGTAACATTTGAAGGGACATGCTGAAATCTTTCTGCTTCAAGTTCTGGATTAGAATCCTTGTATATAACTTCTGTTTTTATTCCATGCCCCTTTCCACATTCTTCCATGACCTCAGTAGTCTTGTGGTTGAAGGAAAAGATTTTAGTTGAGCACACTCCGTAACAGCAATCAAATATACAAACACAGTTCTAATGGTACAGATTGAAAACATAACTGCTACTAATGTGTTGAAAACATAACTGCTACCATCGTGATGTTATGTTGGCTTCCCCAACGGATTATGATTTTGGACTGCTATTTTGACATGAAGCGACCATCAACTGATGCCTTGGGCATTATGGTAATGGCTCTACTGAAGTCAGTAGATTAGATTAGGTTAGGCACAGGTCGACTCATAACAAATGTCTCAAATGTTCCCTCTAAGCTGAAAATTCTATGCATGGGTTTCTGAACTTGCTGCATAAAAGCTTTTTATGGACGACTATGTTGTCTGACCATTTTTTGGCACACGGAGTCACAATAACTGTTGCATGGCCACACAGCTTAGAGGAAACACTGGTCATCTCAACAAAACTCAATAACATGAAATAAGATAACAAGACGTAAAAACATCTGGATTTCTGTCTCCTTTCTTTCCAGCAATCTGGTAACCCAAACCAGAATTTTAACAGCAGGATCAAAAATACAAAACATTTTCCAACCACCTGTTCCACTGTCTCTGCTCTCCGTTGTCTCGTTAGTCTTTATCAAGAGAAGACACGTGAAGGACGCTATACACTTGTTTGCATTTCTGCAGTTCTGCAGTTGTCCTTTGCCTTGTCAGCTATCTAGCTCTGTGAACAAAACCAAATGTCTACAGTGCAGTATTGAATATCGTTTTGCATGCTGCTGGTACATGGTTTTCCAGCTCTGAGGTCTGTCTAAACAAAACCACTCCATAGTTCTCAGTCTTTCCAGTTTACTAATAAAACTCATGTAGTTAGGCGTTCACCACAAAAAGAAGCACCAACTGAAAAAACAGGGTGTAAACATTTTTCCTAACTGAGGAGCTCATATGTTCAGGGAGAACATATAAAGTTCATGCAATTAAAACAAAACTGTCATCATTATTGTTTAAATGTTCAAATGCCTATTTAAAATATCTATAAAACAAGAAGTCGAGAAAGGCGTTTAAATAAAGGCAGCAAATGTAAAGAGGATATAGACCATACGACACATAAAACTGCTATTATACCAAAAATGAATTTGCAACAAACTGCAAAATAAGAATGATTTGCAATTGCAGCTACGTTTAGCTGACTAGTGAAGCCAACTGAGAGGCCACAATTGACAAAAATCAATTTGTAGGAACAGACCTCTAAAATGGATCAAATCAAACAGAATTCTCACTAGGATTAACAATCCAAGAATAGATAACTACAGATACAGATACAGTCATTTACTTTGCACTCATTATCAAAAACCTATGTTTCTAAATGCTGCAAGGCCAAAGATGTCGAATCATTATTCACGTCACTCAGTCTCTTTCCTATTTGCTGCATCATCATCTTGAAGGATCACAATCACTGGAACCTGGCCGAGGCACAAAGACCTTTGTCACTTCTCCCATCCCTTTAGTGCGACCCTCACGAAACAGAAGACGGGATCCCACTCGTATGTACTCCGGCCGGTTGATGAACTTGAATGTAACGATTGCCTTCTCGTTAGTCTGAATGCCTCCCTGATGATAAATGTACGGCACAAATTGTAAAGGCAAAACATTACAGTAAATTGTTATAGTTCATTTTCTGTTACTTTGCAACCAGCACCACTTGGAAACCCATGTTACTCTGCTGTAGTCAGACAAACAGAATGGAAAACTTCCTTTCTGAGTTAATCATAGATGTTGCCCAAAGAAATTTACATTCACTGAATGTTTTCATGTGAGAAAGCAAACTGATTTTTCAGAAGTCCTAAATGTGGTAATTTTTACAAGACTAACATTACGTAAAATTATGCCAATATGATCATTGCAAAGCTCTAGATTTCGCCAAAAGTGAAAGCCTTGGCATTCTGCTTATTACGTAACACAAGTTCATCTCAAGGAAGATGGAAGGAAGATTTTGCCGAACACATGAATTCGATAAAATCATGTCATCTGTTTTCATTAGAATCCATTTTGACACAAACCTTGCTCATTTTTGTGATGATTGCTGTCTGTCGTACATTTCCCACGTGAATAACGGTTTGAAATCCGCGGCAGATAAATTTGTTATGAAAGAGAACATATATGTCGGCTTCAAATTCGTGACATGCTTGCGGTTTCAGGTCAGGACTAACCAGAACCATTCCCTTGCACAAAGAAAGATTCAAAAGTAAATGACAGATACTCTAATAAAATGAATCCTGTGGTGAGCTATCACCAGGACATACGCTTCTCCACTACATTGCAATGTACCTTATTCTTCTCACAGAGGTTGAATTTTGATCACATATGACAACAGATCAGTGGAATATGACTTACATGGGAAAGTCTCAACGACAGGAATTGCTTTAATTAGATGTCTGTTTTGCCTGTTTTTTATTAAGAACTTTTGTGCGCAGTGCTCAAGATAAATCTTAGGATGTCTCACTAAATCGGCAATTCTTGGAATATTTTTTTAGTTTCAAGCATAGAAGAATTTCACACCTCTGCTATACTTTTGTTCTTAATTAAATGTAAACCACTTAGGCTAGCATCGGAAGTACTATTGCGAGATACTAAAAAGGCATCAATGTCTAGAAACACACAGCCACATATTTTTGTAGCTTTTCAATCCAACTCCTTACACAAAACAACAACCATAGGCATCAAATGACCTCACACATAGCAACAAGAAAATCATTTATCTTTTCATTGTATTTATGTAGCACCACTATGTAAAGCACAAGATATTGATCAAGGGTGCCAATTAAGTTTTGTCCATAGACAGTGACCAATGCATGGTAGGCTTGAAACTACACATTCTGCTTTACAATACAAGCAACACTCAGTCACCGAGTAACAGTAACAGTACATAAACAAAAATGAAAGTGGCCTGACCTTCCTTATGGGGCAGCTGTTAGCAATAGGCTTTCCAATGGACACACAAGCAGACTGGCCAGCAGTAGCTAAGCGACAAGGCAAACGGTTACGATGTACTGATCCAACTGTCACTGGAAAGAAGAGTCCATCGTCGTTCGGTCCTATCAACAGACTGTCACCTTCTTTTATCGTTCCACGTAAGATTGTTCCACCAACTACTATTCCAACTCCAGCAATGCTGTAGATCTCATCTATCTGTAAAACAATATGGAAAGCGGCTTGTGTTCCAATACTGTAATTTTGTAAATGCAAGAGAACTTAACATAGCACCACTTGAGCAGCTATCTGAAATGCTCAGTACGTACTGTATAGACCTGTGAATATACACTAAATACATATCTGCTATCGAGTATGGTTACTTAGTCACGTAGTTCAACTTCAGGTCTTGAAGGTTGGAAAAATGCCTTAAGAACTCATCAGCAAAGGACTAAACACCATAACCAGCTTCAGGCCTATTTCGATATTCTGAATACAGGGAAAAGTTTTTATTACACAACAGTTTCTACTACTGGTACACAACTGTAATCATAATAGGACATTTATACAGCACCAGTTCCAGGGAAACTCATTAGAGGTGCTCCTGACCTAACAATGCCAAACCACAATCGAACAGAATCGTATTCATTCTCTACAGAAGGTTGATAAGGTGATGCTGCAGGTTACTACATAACCGACTGGCATCGCCGAACGATGGGTTGGCACCAGCAACACTAAAACTACCACTGGCAGGCTGTTGCTTGCTCTGATTCATTCATTTCGTATTTCATGATATTGGAGATTTGACAGGTGCAGTTCGTTTGTGTCATCTGGAGTTGATTTATTGATTTCTTTAGTAGCATTTAGGCTCATTTAGCACTTGATTTAGCATTTAAGATGAAAATCTGACTAACCTGGAGTTCAGCCAGTTCCTGCATGATTTTCTCCCGCTCATTGCCACTGCATAATGGAGGCAGAACGTTAAGAAACTTGAACAAGAAATCAAGGTTTTGGCCAGTCACACAGGACACAGCAAAGATGGGACAGATGCTGAAGACAAAAAGGCATACAAGAAATGTCTTAATAAGGCTAAATGCACTGGCTGCAAATAAACAAATTATGCTTTTTGACAAATCAACAACCAACAGCCATGTTTCTGCATAGAATCCAGGGCCTTCACATGTCAAAATAATTCAGACATACTGAAACTCACAAATGTGTACACCACCAGCCTAGCTATAGAATGTAATGTCACATACTTGTAGCATCTGAAAACAACTAACTCCTTTCACTGGATTCGGCATGGGTGTGCTGCTGACTCAATTCAATGAAAAGGAGGCACATAAATTATGTTACACAGCATCACAGTAGAACATAACAAAAAGGTTGTGTTCAGCACCCCATAGCAGTGTCTTAAAATGTGCTGCATCCTGCTGAGTTCATATATGACACTGGACACTGGAATTAATGAAGAAATGAGGTATAAATCATTCTGAGTGAAAATTCATTCATACAACATTGGAATAAACAAATAGATGAGGTACAAACCGTTCTGTGTTGAAATTGGTTGCAGCAGTAACCGCATCATCCTCAGTTTCCACTCGTAGAGGAACTTTTCTGCAGCCAGGACCTTTCAGCGTTCTTTCCAGCTGCCTCAGGGTACGTTCCACTTGAGTCGCTCGACACGTATCGACCTTAGTCACAACGACGAATGTTGGAACACCCAGAGCAAGAGCAAATCCAAGGTGTTCCTTAGTGGTTCCAACTGTCACATAAAACAACAATGCCTTAGAGAAATAGTTACATTTGCTGTAAAGTAAAACACTATAACAGATCAAGACAAATTATACAGCTCCTTGAGGCTGCAGTATACGGAAAGTTCAACCAGATTCAAGATTATGCATGCATCAAGTGCTTGATACAGCATTAATGGAGTTAACTCCTTACCAAAAACTGATCAGACTGACTTCACAGCTTCACATTTCATCCCTTCTTTATGTGGTGAAATTTGTTAGATAGATAACTATCATAAAAATAATAATTAAATTGCTTGGAAAAACAAGTATAAAAATGCAGGAAACCTCAGGCATCATTTAGAATTAAACAAATTATATAATAAGTGGAAAATACTGAAGCTTCAAGGCTTTGAATCAGGGCTGGCAGATTCCAGCTCTTAGTTTATAGGCCTATGAAAGCTATTGAAAGACAATACATGTAGTCAACAATAACAAAGACTTCGTTAGGAAAAGCAGTGTCACTAAGAAAAAACAAGGTGTTTCTTAAAAAAAATTACAAAGCACTGAAGGATTCTTGTGATTATCACCGCCAACAACTTTATCAATCAACAATTTATCAGGAAATAATGAAATCTGAAAAACTGTCAAACAGTGAGTGACTCACCAAGACCAGTATTAGCACTGACCACCAGCATAGCAAAGTCAGGAGAATAACCAGTTAACCCAAAAATAGTCGTCTTCAGATATTTGTGGTGGCCACACAGATCAATCAACGTAATGATTTTTGTAGAGTTTTCTATTATCTCTTCTAATGTACGTGATTCGCTGTAGTTAAACACCTACAATAAATTTTTTAAAATCAGTAATACAAATAAAAAGATAAATCTATAAAATTCTTGACAAACCAGACAAACTAATGTCTGTGGTGTGCTATATTCAAACACCTAACAACATTTGTCAGCAAATATTGACACCCACACATATGTGCAGAACATTTTGAGTAAATGTGCATTAAAGAAGTTTTTTCTCACTTACAAAGATAAATTTGTAATCTGCCTATTAGCAGTTGTGCAGCACAATGGCCTATTGGTAACGTGTTTTGTCAGTGATCACTTGGTTGCGGGTTAGACTCCGTGTAACGACCATGGGCAAGTTGTTTGTGCACACTGTGCCTCTGTCACCAAGCAGTATAATTTGTTACCAGCATAATCTGGGAAGTAACCTCATATCCTGGGATGCACTGGCCCTGTGTCCAGGACACTGGGATTCGTCTATGGCTGGCTTGGTAGCTGAAGTGAAGGAAAAGAGTATCTCCCCTACATCTCATTTGTGGGATATGGGAAACTCCTTAAATTAAGAGTTAACCTCAAAGCAGTAAATAAGAAGAAGGAACCTGGCCACTGCTGTTGAATCCGATGATCTCATGACTTATGCTCGATGTTCTTCCGGACTGGATTTCATGCAGATGTCGAAATAAGTTGAGCCGTGCCCGACCTCGTCCATTGTCCAACTCTCCCTGCGTCAAGACACCAAGGATCGTACTCTTCCCCACATCAACATTTCCCAGAACAGCCAGGCGAAGATCAATGAACTGAAATAACGAAAATCAAAAGAATTATCATCACTATTATTAAAATGCTGACATTTATTACACAACGAATTTCCTGTAAACATTCAGAGATGTAGGCCAACCGAGAACGACTTCTTGAATTTGGGTTTGTGATAGTCTAGCAGTTAATCTAATGATTGATCTGCAGGACTGTTAGGCCAGAGATCAGGGTTCAAATATCTGCCAGAATAGGAAGCCATTTCCACAAGTGCCCCTAATGAACTCGGCTACAAAATGAGTTAATCGATTGAACAATGCCAGTAGGATGATCAGACAGCAAGTAAGAAGACTGGCCACCTGCCCCTCTAAGTCAACGCTAGGAAATCAAAGTCCTTACCACTGAATACCCACAGGTGCTCCTTGGGATTGGCTTAAGAGACTGCCCTAATTCCTTTCGAATCAGAAATAAAGGCTGCTATTGGCTAATACCTACACCAGTGGAATTCATCAAATTTGATTTTTCATGTAATACCTTTTTAAGTATGATGCATATTTAACATTACTGTTACTTTGTATTCCTTAGGCAACACTTGGAGAGATGAAGTAATAAGATACCTGCTGATTGTCTGGCACTCGGCGAACAAGAACTTCCGCAACTAATCTGACGTCGCTTCCACCAGGCACTTCCAACTGTTTCTCCTGTATCACCGACAAAGCTGCTCCAAGTCTGTACAGCCAAACACCATAAATCGAGAAAGCAAACCTTCTCAGTAGTTATTAATTTGAGAAGTTATTAAGGTTTACATAAAAGTCCAGAAGTAGAAAAGAAATAAAAGGGTAATGGCATCAGAAGCAAATCATACAGCATTCTTTGATATCATAAATACAGTTGGCAGGAAGAACCACTTAACAAGACCACCTGGTACCTGCATTTGAAGCACATCCAATTACACTAACGATTATTATGCCCAGAGATACTTGGGAACAGAAAGACTAGATCAGTAGTCCACGGGCAAATCCTTGTATTTTCACTCACTCTTGCATCACATGATATCTGCGCAGCTAGAAGACATATCATGTAAGTAATCAAGTAAGTTATAAAACATAATGTATCTGAGAAGCTTAACTTCACTTTAACTGGCGTAAAGCCTCTCCAGATAATTAACAGCTAAACTTTTATTTTACTACATTTATACAGGCAGCAAAAAAGATGCATTAGATTAGCACCGAGTGAATAGCCAAAAATCCTTTCCCAATCATGTTACCCAAGTTCGTATCGTGTGCACTGCTATCAGAGCTCTTCTCCCATTGGCTTTGCCAGTCTAGCAAATCTAGTCCCAAGTCTCTGATTATACCCTCTAGACCACAGACAATAATGACACGTAATCAATGAACAGTTACCCTACCTTACCTCATGCTACCCTGCCCAACCTAACTCACCCCACCTTTCACCATCCTCCCCGGTGCTACCCTACCTTACCTTACCTTATCCTATCTTACCATATTTACTCCACCCTACCCTAACTTAACTTAGCATAGCTCACTTATGTTATTAATAATATTTCTAGTAAGACAACTTTTACTTACTTCCACTTGTTTACTTACTTACACCGATCAGTGAGAAACCCAGAACTTCAGATTTTGAGTACCTGACGGCCATCTTCTGCAGCGTCTCAAGTGATGCTTTCATTTCTGATTCAGTCAAACCCGTCAGGTTGCCATTGTCCTCCACTCCTATCTCATAGATCGCCTCTCCCTGACCCTCTTGCAAACGCCATTTCATCTGAGTCACCAAGTGCTCCATTCGCGACTCCGACGGATTCACTAATTTTAACTACAACGACAATGAATACAAAAAGGGTAAGTTTAAAGTCAACACACCATCTATGGAATTTGAGCTGATTTCTCATGGTCATCTTAATCTTGCATCATCCACAGCCACCCATATAATTTAGCAGATAAAGTGTATCATCTGATTTACTACCTTAGCTTGATTCATTTTTTCCATTTTGGTCCTCTGGACTTTTGCCAGGCCTTTGCAATTTCTTCTCAACCATGACATCACCCGTATTACATCATTCCATGCTGTTGCTAACATGCTTGGGCGTTTCTCCAGTGTTGACTTCGATTTCCCCTGGGTATAAAGAAGAGATAGACGTGGGATGAGCTAGAAATGAAGAGGCTTTTGGATTCAACGACTTACTTATGCAGCGCTGAATTGGTCAACCTTATCATCTGCTTTCAGAGAAGAACCAAATTTTTCTTTCACTTGCTTACTTTTTTCTTAAGTGCACAACAATTACACGAACAAAATATTTGATCATTACGCCCTTCTCAGGCCTTTAAGCAGTTCTACCTTAACTTATTTATGTGGCAAAGCCTCTTCATTTCTAGCTCATCCCACGTCTCTATCTCTTCTTTGTACCTCAGTTCTCCTTCTGGCTTCCTTTCAATTCCTTCCTCAGCTTCATTTCTTCTTCTTCTTCTGATTTCCCAATTTTATAATTTCTAGTCATCACATGAAAAGAATTTACACAAGTACCACTGTAAACGCATTCTACTGGTTTGGGACACACTCTGTGTTACCTTGTATTCTATGTTGCCTTCTTCTACCTACAACAAAACAAAAGGACAATCACTGTTATGGTGGTAATTTCTGCTGCAGAACAGAAGATGGCAGTCAGGTACTCAACTTTCACTAAATTTCTCACTGATCAGTGTGTTTTCAGTTTGCTTTTACTAGAAATGTAACTAGTAACATAAGTGAGGCATGCTAAGTTAAGGTAGATTATGGTCATCTCACTCAAAACCCAGAACCAAACTTCTGAGAAGTGACTATAAAAATTTGCATGAATTTAAATGTCTGAACATTTACCTAGTACCTTCTTAAATACCTGTTGAAGGTGCTTCTCACTAGCCATAAAAAGAGCAAAGTCACATGCATGCAAACAAATGTGTTGCCTTTGTCTTTTATCTCTGTATCACCCTATATGTGACACAATGTCTCGCTCGTAAAGCGTTCACCTCGTAAAACAGGGCACAGGTTGAACCTCCCAAGATGGTTGCTGTATAGGGATCTTAAGCAACTATGCACAGTTGCTTAGCATCACTGAATCATGCCCTGTGACTGGTCAGTGACACTACACAAATATAAGAACTATGTAAATGTCTCAGTTAACTCAAGGGGCATGTAGGTTCAATGAGGTAACATTCGAATAATAAGCCTATAGCAATAGTCCTCAAAGGTTTAGTTGCTTGTATGTGTGCGTGCGTGAAAGGTCTTTAAAACACTATCCGAACATTCTAATCACAGAATAGCAACTGTATAATGCAATAAACAAATCAGGTAACTCGGTAACCAGTATGTACATTATGGGTTCCCGTGAAAGCGAATTTCATTTCATGACGCCCCAAAAATAACGCCAAGTCGCAGAGGCACAACAACTGATGCAACACACACTTAAACTCAAGAAATGTCATGTTGGTACAGTTTTCCCTTGCACTTTCCACGCATTGCAGAAGCATCAGAAATGCAAAAAAGCGCATTAAAATTTTGCCAAATAAATTCATTAAAAAATTATTTGCTGCTATTAGGAACGCCAGGAATACACTAAATACCTCTGGTGGCAAAGTTTCACGGATATCCCCGTTTTCCCCCACGTAGTCAAATAGGCCCACCAATGCTTCCATCGCTGTTCAGTCGCTATCGTCCTCGTAATCATTCAGAGTCGTTTGCTGTTGCACTCTAATTTATACCAGCGCATATTACAAGCCCTTTCCGTCACATTGGCTATTTTTGTTTTGTTTTGTTTCTATCATATCGTCGGTATTTTTGTTGCACAGCTGTTTTGCATCTTACATCATTATGGGCTAACAGATACCCGGATGTACTAATAACGACATATTTCTGAGGATAAAATTCCTGAAGTTCCGCCCACTCTAGCGCGGTGTTGGTGATGATGGATAATCCGTTCAATGTAAGAACACATATACTATATAAATACATATAATAATCTGTGGTAACACCCAGAATCCACAAAGCATTTGAGGCGGTAGTTGCTTCAATTTCTTAGTCTAGGCAAAATGTAAAATGAAAATGTACACTTTTTTATAGCTACCGAATGGGCTCGACTGCTAATTTCTCAGCAAATTTATAGAGTGAGATCCTTCACCACAGCTGCCCGTTGGAATGGGTTCCACGCTGTTTAAGGTCTCCGTGTAGGTCTAATGATCGTGCTGGCCCTAGATTCAACTCTGAAATGTAGCCACGATTGGTGCGCGACCTGGCAGATCTCTACGCGCAGGGGTGCCTTGACGTGCATTTTTATGTTATGGCCAGCCTTCTCTCAATTACTATTCCCAATAGTCTTGCGAAACAGTGGGAAGACATAAACATGATAGAGAATTCAACACAGTGATCGTAATCTCGAGATTTCTATAGCGCCCAACAAATGCTGAGTCGCGGGAACCACCTTATTCATATGCCTGCAACTAAAATTTGATATTGCTTCTAGTTAACATTCGCTCAGAGATGCATTTAGAAGCCCGACATCAAGAAATCATGAAGCACAGCTTCATAAACAGAATTGAAATTATAAGTAAGTTCGATCGCGATATATCTCAGAGATCGAAAATCTCTTACAAAATCATTACTTACTTATGTATATAACACAGAGCATCAGAGCCGCTGCAAAGATTCGTATCTATGGTTGTGTGGTGCGTTGCCTTTGTAGGTATATCACAGTTAGACGTAATATTTAGTAAAATTTTCCTGTATTGTTTGATCTTCCGATCAGAAAATTTACCGTAAAGTTTAAAATTTAAGGTAAGTTCTAAAGTAGATCAACGATGAAATATTTGTGAATTTGACTGAAAGCAACGCGTGCAAGGCCGATATTTGTACCATCGGTTGATGCCTTGTGCATTAGACACTGGCGCGTTAGAAGTTGCTAATTATTATATTCAGGTTAATTCTTTCAATGAGGTCTATTAAACGAAGTATATATATATATACGTTTATTCACCACGAAGGTAGAAATGACAGAGAAAACGAAATACAGAAATACAAAACCACAAAAATTTGGGTATGCTCACACACACCCAGAAGCAAAATCGGCAAACATAAACTGCTCCAATCTAGGATACAGACAAGGTATCTCAATACCATAGTCACGACAAAGAGCTGAGAGTTCATCATTAAAACAAGGTCCTTTACAACAATCATTAAGAATCAGATTATTGTAGCTCCCATATAGTAGCCTAGCAAGAAAATTCATTTTGCGCAGATGTATAATATGTGTAAGATCCATACGACCAGAAAAGTACTGAACATTTTTTACAGATTCCCATTTGTGCATGTTGAAAATCCTTCTGTAAATATTATTCCAGCACACGTTTAACTGCTGCGTGTGCTCTGCTGTTACTTTTATCGCCTCTAACAAATATGTCAGCACTGGTAATACAAACGATTCTAACAAACTCGGTTTAACATATTCAGATACATATCTTGAATGACAAAATATGGCATTGGCAGTAGCATAGAAACGTTTAATAGCAGTAGACACAACAATCTTAAACCTTTTAAAGGATATAAAATAAAGTCCCAGGTATTTCAGTTCCCTAAACCAGTTAATATTTTCTGTTCCCACGACTAGATTATCTAACTGTTTATTCCACGACGGACCTACACAGAATAAGTTGGATTTGACCAACACATTAATAACAACATCCATATATATATATATATATATATATATATATATATATATATATATATATATATATATATATATATATATATATATATATATATATATATATATATATATATATTAAAGAAGACTGGGGAAAGGATACCACCCTGTCTAATACCACTTTTCATCCAAGTTTGGTTTGAGAGTGTGTTCCATTTCACAGCAGAGAAAGTTTTACCATACCAGTCTACAATAAGTTTAATCAGTTTTGCAGGAAGACAGTTTATAAGCAGTTCAAAGAGTTTGACATGGTTCACACGATCAAAAGCTTTCTTAGCATCAAGAGATGCCATATGCACATTACTATCACACGACACAAAAAATCCGTAACTTGCCTTAACGCAAAAATAGCATGTGCACAGCGTAAGTGTTTCTTGAAACCAGATTGTAACTCACTAGATGTTAGTTGCTCACCAAATTTAAATAATAAACAGTACTCAAACAGCTTAGATATGACATGGCTAACTGTAATAGGTGTATAATTTTCTGAGGCTGTTATATCACCACGTCTATCCTTTACAATGGGCACCGTTACCCCCGATCCCAAAGTCATCCGGAACATAACCATGAGTAAAGTATATGTAACCTAGCACTACTGAAGTATGTGTGCTGTTTTCAAATAATAAAGACAACATTTTCTTCATAAAATTAGAGTGGATGTCGTTTTCTGGTAGTAATGCTCAATTTCATTTTGTTTGTTTTTTTGCAACATTTTGAGCGGTTGCTATATGGCGGTCAATACAGGGCAATAGACATTACCATGATATGAAATTTAGTACTATATACAGGCCCAATTGGATAGTAAACCCTGTAAACAGCAAGGCACGGGTCAGGCTTTGGGGACTATTGCCAAATCTCATCATATTTTATCTGATGATAGCTTTGAACAGAAGTAGTCTAATGTGCCTATTCTTGAGCTGAACATCCCGGGAGATACCTGCGTATAGAATTTGTGTAAACACTCATGGCAGTTGTTGTTTTTCTACTAAGTAAAGTTGAAACTTTGAAAATTCATAGAAAATTCGCAGATCGTTTCTGGAAGTCAGGAGCAGGTGTGTTTGACTACTTATGCTCATAGAGCTCATCAGGTAAAATTTGATGAGATTCGGTAACAGTCCCCAAAACCTGACCCATGCCAAATTACAATTTCTGAATTGCTTTAACCTGTTATTTAATGTAATACTCATTGATAAAATGTTTCTTTTAAAGTTGTAGATGGCATCAAACGACATTGGAACAACGACTCCTTTTCCACTACCACCAATGGTTTATATTAATCATTATACAGATGAAAATATCAAACGAGGTCGAGCACCAAAACCCCCTCCACCAATCAGGGTAAGGGATTATCATTCACCAGAATGATAAGACTCAAAGTTTGATGATCTTTGCCCAAACCACAATTTCTTTAACTCAGCAGCTAAATGCTTCCAATTTTACAACATAGCTAAATATTTTTATTTTAAAAATTTATTATACATTGTAACAAAATTTAACTCAGCATTAACTGATTTTCAACATAAAAATTAAAATTAGATTGAAATTATTTATATTCATATTGTTAATAATCTTTATGAGTGGCTATTATTCTGCATTCTTAGTTTGTGATGATGTTAACAATTATTGTTCGTTTTTTGTGGCAGGACAATTATTCGATGTTTGGAGTGCAGTTTCGTGCCGACGACCAAATCATTCGTCCCCTTGAGAGTCAAAGTCTTCCTCGTCTTTATCCACATAATTATGATCATAAAAGAGAACTGAAAAAACTGAACTTCTCAATACTTGTTAACTTCTTGGATCTGCTAGATATTCTAATAAAAGCCCCAGACTCTCAGCGCCGAGTTGAGAAGATTGATGACCTGACACTACTTTTCATACACATGCATCATCTAATCAACGAATTTCGACCACATCAGGCTCGAGAAACTCTTCGTGTTATGCTAGAAGTTCAGAAACGCCAGCGGCTGGAAACGGTCGATCGCTTCCAGAAGCATTTCAGGCACGTCCAGGAGATGCTGCAGAACTGCCTGGCCTCGCTTCCTGATGATTCGGCCCTTGACACGAAGCTTACCATTAATATAAACCATGTTGGACCTGATGAAGGCCTTCAAGCGGTAGTCAAAGAAGAGCCAGAAGATGACGAAGAGGAAGAGGACTTAGAAAGTGCAACACTTGATCAAATGATGTGTGATATTGTCGATGCACTGAACTGATTTACTGCCTGTTCACAAAGCGCAAACTGTATCCTGTAATTCTTTTATCACGTTATGACTTTTCAGATCGAGATGATTTATTTCCAGCTCTTCTATTTGCTTTGCAAACTGTAATGATTTTCTTACTTTAATGTAATTATATGAAAGCTTTTCAGAAAGTGCGAACGTAGTATTTTATGGAAACATGATGAGATTGCCAAGTTGAAGGCATATGAGCCTTGTTATGGAAATAAGCGTTTATGAATTTCATCTAAGAAGCTGAGAGATGTGCCTTGTAATGTACTATAAGAAATGCCTTCTCTAGCACCACTTGGAGATGCTAATTTTGGGAATTGTGGCCATAAGTCTTTAAGAAATGAATAGTTTTTAGAATCTAGTAAATGTTTTCCTTGTAACTCGGAATTCTGCTGATTTCCACAGTAAGCTGTTGCTGTAAAGAAGACTGAAAGGAGTCCTTACGTACTTATGTTTTCGTGCGAGAGCTGTAACTGCCATGGAGCTCAGCAGTGCACGGCTTGCCAAGATCTCTCAGAAGTAGCACATGATTATCATGGGGGCCTGTATCAGTTGTACATTTCAACAGGGTTAACTGTCTATGAGAAAACTCACATTTTGATTTGTGAAAATCTAGGAAAATTGATCAAAATATGTGCAGCAGAGCCGAGGAGTGGCTAAAGTTGTTGTGAACAAAGCAGCTTTATAGTCTCATGGCTTTGTTGACTGTTTGACACAAATGTTATGCAGCAACCTCTGGCGCATTGCTTTTGACAAGTCAATGTTCAACTGGTTCAGGTTTTGACAGCAGTGTGACTGTCTTAAGCCAAGATTGGTACTGGGGTCACAAAGTCAAAGGGATTGGCATGACAGAAAAGAGAGCAGCAGTGGATTCGGCAGTTTTGAAAGGGAGCCAAATAAGCTTTTGCTGACACTTGTGTGCCTTTTTAGTTGTCTACTTTTTGATCTTGTCCTCAAAATTTTTATGACACTTATGCTGTTTGCCATGCCACTGCTTCCTAAAAAATTTCAGGAAAAATGTACTTGTGCTTTAGAGGATGACTCCTGAAGGTCTGGGACTCGCTTGTTCATTAACTTGCTTTCTCAGCAGGTCTCCAACACTTTTAACCAAACCCAGAATTAGGTGCATCAAAATTTTACATTATAGGCTAAGGGCAGTAGCACCTTGGGCCCACACTGTCAAGTGGTGGGGGTCATGACTTTCATGTACCAAGAAAAAACTGATGCAGAGCTTGAAGACCATTTTCTGTCCTGTGGTTTAAAATTCTCAACTAGGTTATAGATCCCAGTATAATGTATATTATGAGCAGCTACTTGGCCTGTTAATGCATTCAAAGCTGATCATGTGTGTCAGCTGTGTTATATTTTGTGCAAAGTGGTCTGGCTTTAGTTCATCAGTACTTGAAATCTGAGGTTGCTGTCTGGTGCTATTAGTTGATTTAACGACATATTCTACAGGTTAGGGGTGTGATTGCTGTCACTTATCTTGAGCAAAGCCCTTCCTTCCAGCGTTTGGCACTAAGTTTTGCCTCTTGCTAGCATCACCATCATGGGCCGGCCGAGAACTGGATCTGCACCGCATTTGGCTGTGTGTATCGTAGGCCTAAGTTATTTCTGTAATATGCTTAGCTTGTGAATGTGTGTGTATGTATGTATCTGGATATTTGTATAGCGCATTCTGAGAACCTCAAAGGAGCTGCAACATGCTGACTTGGGCTGAAAAGGTTTCTTGAGCTGTGTATGGCAGAACTTATAGGCCTACAATTTAGTATAGGCCTATGTTTTAAATAAAGTAGCGCCATATGAACATCTGTGACGTCTTATTTCTAGTGATTACCGTCTGTCCTGTGCCACCATTGACCTCTATTGATTCTGTGCGTAGGCAGATGCGATGTGCAGTCATTCATATCCGTGGCTTGCGTAACTGCCTTTTGTTTATCGTGGGGACCTCACGCATGGCTGGACATGCTTTGCCGTTCTCTTCCGTCATTGGCACTCGCTTGCAGCGACTGACCAAGCCACCAGTCGTCCGGAGTTATTCTACCTTGTCGCATTATAAAGGTTGCCATAGATCGATCGATAGATTGATCAGTTAGTCAATTAGCATCGCTCGCTCGCTCGCTATTCCATTTCTATTTCGTAGGCATTGCAGTTGCAGCTGCAAGGCTAATGCTACTGCTAGCCCATCGGGAATAATATACACGGTGGAGTTCGAAGGATCGCACTTTTGTCGAAATACGTGAGCCCTACGTCAAATGTGTACGTCATAGGTCAAAGGTGTACGTCGTAGGTCAAAGGTGTACGTCGTAGGTCAAAGGTGTACGTCGTAGGTCAAAGGTGTACGTCGTAGGTCAAAGGTATACGTCGTAGGTATGTGTATGTTACGTGTTCTGTCTCCTCTTATTTGTAATAGATCTGCTCCCGTGTGATTGCTATTGCCATCCAGCCTGCACGCGTTGGGGCAACGTTGTTCCAACATTGTCCCAGCATGTAGCCTAGGCCTATGTATGTACTGACTGGATTGTAGTGATCAAGGCATCAATCGATGGGTGGTGAAGCTCAGAGGTTCGGTCTTACATGAGTCTGTGATTGGTAAATCACAGATTCTGTGATATACAACGGCGAGGCAGGGTTTTGGAGTGGCGTCGAGCATCCATCACGGAGAGGTTCTCCAACTAGGGTGCCTGCAGGCTACTGGTGAATGCCTGTCTTTTACGGACCTGGTGGCATGAGTGATATTCAAATGCAGCTTCTGCTACCTCGGCGGGTGGGTAGTGCCAGTCGTGACATGGGGAGGGGTAACCGAGTAATTTCTCATACCTTTATGCAGTGCCTATCAGAAAACTCGTGTTGGTTGGGTTCTACAAGTGCGTGAGAGCTCGCCAGTGGTGGTACTTCTCCCCAACAGCAATGTCTTATGTTGAATCTCTGGTGAGAATTTGCCACACATATGAAGCCCATAAGGGGATTCTGCCATACTGGCGCCATATCTTCAACATACGACGTTGTTGGGTATAGGTCCACAAATTCTGCACTGTACGGACTATATAGCTTATAACCAAACGTTTTGCATAATATGCTAATTCCAGTGGCGAGTTTAGCTATAGGCAGGGGCCATTTATCCCTCCCTGGTTATATGCTGGCGCCCGTCAGACCAGGCCCGTTCATGGTGGACTGCCAGACTGTGGCACCCCTCTGGAAATGCCCTTCCCCTCGCAAGCAATCCTGGATCCGCCATTGGCTGATTCGTAACGTGATTATTCCCTAAAAGGTAGGCCTTGCATTGCAGATCAATACGTCGGATTTGATCAGGTATGCCATATGTGATTGTTTCATCTGCAGGTAACGGTCACACCTTCGACCTACATCGATACTCGCTGCTATGAATCGTTCAGCTGCAGCAGCATTATCAGCAGCAGCTGTAGGGCACAAACGCAGCAGCAGCTACGCAGAGGCAGAAATAATTAGGAAGCAGAATCGTAGTTCGAGTGGAACTTCAACAAATCAAAAAGTAGCGATACGGCTCGTCTTTCTAAAAGCAACTGGCGAAATCGATTCGCGTTGTAATCACACACAGTCGGCTCCAAGCCTCGGATTAAGACTACGAAAGCCTGGCACGCCATCTGCCGATTGCAGCTCTGACGACTACCAAGCGGCATCACCTATCTCGGACAACGATAGATCGTCTCATTTAAAGACAAATGCAGCCTCCCAAGGTCTCTCAAATCCCCCAACCCACACCATCACCATCAACCCTAACAACAACCGCACAAGTTCCAATGAACTGCTGAATGTTTTAACCATCGATGACGGCGGCGGCGATGTGGAACGCCGCCTTCCACGCTAGACTGAACAGATACTGCAACTAATTTTAGGCTGTAGGCCTACCGCTAGCAGTAACAAAGCATGGTGACGTAATCCTTTAGAGATCACCAGTAATGGAACAAAAAACCCAAACAAAAAAACATATTTGTTACATTCTAAGTAACGTGTTATACGAAACTCAAAATTTAGTCTTTACCTGGACAAAGAATTTGTATCTGTTTATGCATAAAGCTGTATATGTATCTGAATATTTGTAAAACACCTTTCAAGGATCTCACAAAGGCACTGAAACATGGCCTTCTGATAGATATCACCTTACCAACCTACTGGTTTTGTTTTGACTGAGCGCTTGTGAATAAACTGGTTCCTGCAACTCAGCTTTCTTTGGGTGCTGTAGAAATCTCAAGATTACAATTACGACTACAAAGGTGTGTCTTTAGCTGAGCTGAAAATGCTTCCTTTACAACAGCTGGAACAGTCCAGCCTTCAGATGAAGACTGTTCCAGAAAGATGGTACTTTTTATATATATATATATATATATATATATATATATATATATATATATATATATATATATATATATATATATATATATATATATATATATATATATATATATATATATATATATATATATATATATATATATATATATATATATATATATATATACAATTAAGCATAGATAAATATAACAATCATGGAAAAAGTGACTGTGTCAGTCTTGTATTTTCAGAATACTGCGTTTCTCAAGAACTTCAATTTCTTTCAGCACGTGAGCAACACTGTAACGCAATTCATGGAATTTGTGCATTGGAATCTGAAACAAATAAACAAAAAATTGTCTAGAAATCCTTTATGTTCCATTTTACATTAAATTACATTCTCACTACCATAAACCCCATTAGCTGCCATTCTAAAAAGCAAGGAAGTTAAACTGGTTAAGAACAGAGCAAGGTAACATCACCCTAGATCCATTCTAGAAGGCAAGTAAGTTAAACTGGTTAAGAACAGCAAGGTAACATCACCCTAGATCCATTCTAGAAGGCAAGTAAGTTAAACTGGTTAAGAACAGCAAGGTAACATCACCCTAGATCCATTCTAGAAAGCAAGGAAGTTAAACTGGTTAAGAACAGAGCAAGGTAACATCACCCTAGATCCATTCTAGAAGGCAAGTAAGTTAAACTGGTTAAGAACAGCAAGGTAACATCACCCTAGATCCATTCTAGAAAGCAAGTAAGTTAAACTGGTTAAGAACAGCAAGGTAACATCACCCTAGATCCATTCTAGAAAGCAAGTAAGTTAAACTGGTTAAGAACAGCAAGGTAACATCACCCTAGATCCATTCTAGAAGGCAAGTAAGTTAAACTGGTTAAGAACAGCAAGGTAACATCACCCTAGATCCATTCTAGAAAGCAAGTAAGTTAAACTGGTTAAGAACAGCAAGGTAACATCACCCTAGATCCATTCTAGAAAGCAAGTAAGTTAAACTGGTTAAGAACAGCAAGGTAACATCACCCTAGATCCATTCTAGAAAGCAAGTAAGTTAAACTGGTTAAGAACAGCAAGGTAACATCACCCTAGATCCATTCTAGAAAGCAAGTAAGTTAAACTGGTTAAGAACAGCAAGGTAACATCACCCTAGATCCATTCTAGAAAGCAAGTAAGTTAAACTGGTTAAGAACAGCAAGGTAACATCACCCTAGATCCATTCTAGAAAGCAAGTAAGTTAAACTGGTTAAGAACAGCAAGGTAACATCACCCTAGATCCATTCTAGAAAGCAAGTAAGTTAAACTGGTTAAGAACAGCAAGGTAACATCACCCTAGATCCATTCTAGAAAGCAAGTAAGTTAAACTGGTTAAGAACAGCAAGGTAACATCACCCTAGATCCATTCTAGAAAGCAAGTAAGTTAAACTGGTTAAGAACAGCAAGGTAACATCACCCTAGATCCATTCTAGAAAGCAAGTAAGTTAAACTGGTTAAGAACAGCAAGGTAACATCACCCTAGATCCATTCTAGAAAGCAAGTAAGTTAAACTGGTTAAGAACAGCAAGGTAACATCACCCTAAGCCCTAGCTACATTCAATGGTTTCTAGTATTTCTATGCTAAATTACAGCAGATGTCGTTTATTTTTCCTTTAATCTAACCTTTGAGAAGATTCTGTGCATGTGACACTATAAATTCTAATATGCTTAACTACAGAGGTAGCATGTTGATCCGATAAATTCTAAGAGCAGCCAATGTGTCAATGTAGCCGCTCTGTTATTTTGGTTTAACTTCGGAAACGGTCATGTAAAAAACTGACATACATTGTGTCATTATGAACTGTTCAGAGAAGCAGTGGCAATCGTCTTATACATGAATACATACAGCACACACACATTACAGTAACATAAAAACCCACGAATCCTGCATGCACATATCATGTTGGAAGAGGCAGGTTAGAAACGGACAATTGAAGTTCTTAGAATTTATCTGATCAACTCTTTCCTAAACATGTTCTATTTTTACCTCCAAGTGATGAATATTTCCATTATTCAGCACCATCTCCATGCAAATACTTGGCTCTAGCAATCGGTTGAGGACACTGGAAATTCAGAACAATCTTAGGTCAGATGAGACAATTCTAATGCAAACTTTACATTTCTTCAGCATCCAAAATGGCTAAAAACCGGTTTATTCACCAGCACCCAATCAAAAATAAGTCAATCATTTTCAGTTCTGATAAAACTCCAAAGCTCAGGCAGATGACTGTGTTGGATGGTCTTTCAAGCTGGAACTGCAGTGTGTTTATTACACTCCCCAGAAAACGGTACCTTTGGCCCTACAAAGACATGGTCTCAGATAGTTCCTGCACCTGTGAAAAAAAGTAAAAAAGTAAAGTATCCCATATTTCACAAGTCAGACGTAGGGGAGGTGCTCAATTCCATTTCTTCAGGCCCTTGAGCTGGCAATGGACGAATCCCAAGGTCCTGCACATGGGGCCAGTGCATCACAGGACTAGCCATTTACTTCTCAGCTTAAACAGGTACCAATTCATACTGCTTGGTGACAGAGGCACTGTGTGCACAAACAACCTGCCCAGGGTCATTACACAAAGTCAAACCCACAATCGCATGATCATTGACCAAACAAGTTACGGACAGGATACGGCACCGCATACATATCTGTTAAAAAGCTGAATGTTTAATGCATTGACCAGCAGCCATAGCTGACGTACAAACACAGCAAGTTAGATTCAGCTATGACAGTCCTATTGTTTGAAAGCAGTTTAAAACCTTGTCGAAATTCCAACATCGACTCTCCATTTCAGTGATTCCAACTTGTTCAGCTGAACACCACTCTCCAGTGCATGCTTCAGCAAAGAAGGTCGTCTAAAAACAGTCAGCACAAACAGCCAAATTTCATCAGATTGGTCACAACAGAATGTAATATAAAACTACATTAGAGGTAACATCAGCATTTAGTCTAACTGACAGGCAGTCCTGTGTATTACACGTTATCAACTTCAATTTCTCTGTCATGGCATATCTTGATTCCTTTCTTTTACCATCACTTTCTCTGGCATCATGTGTACTACTAAAAAGTGCAATTCTAAAAAATCATTTACAGCCACTGGTAGAGAGTACCTTAGAAACATAATTCTGTAATAACAAGGAGTTAAAAGTACAACTTTGGCAATACACTAGAATAACTTAATCTCATTTCAAATCATCTGTAATGCAACTGCAGTAATAATGTACAACATCTTAATTGACCATTAATAAATGGTTCCAAGTAAAATTGATGGGTGAGCATAAGATAAATTCCTATGTTCAAAACGTCAATCTATGAGTGACTTAGAGAAGATACTTAGACTGTTGCATTAGTGACTAATGAGTACATAATTAAAATTTTACCTCTGACCGAAGACTACACTGACTAGATCTGGAATGAATTCGTCGGGAATTCTACAAAACAATTTCTCAATCATTAGTCAGAAACAGTCATTTCTATAAAGTCAAATGCAATTATAGCATATACTGAAGAGGTTTCTTAAATTCACAAGCCCCTTATACAGCATCATTTGGCTCCAGACAAGCTTGAGTTTTAGAATAAAACATCATTACTTCTTTGAGAGTTTTATTCAGTTTATTCAGTGATCAAAATTTGAACTCAGGTACAGCGCCTTTTTTTCAGCCTCAGCCATGCTATGGCGCTGTATAAATTGTCTTATTATTATTATTGTTGTTGTTGTTGTTAGACATGTCAGTATCCAGTGTAATGTCTTCAACATGTTGCTTATTCATGTTACAACTAACTGAAAACTTGTCTTTTTATAAGGTGAAACGGTTAATTAGCACGATGTAAATGTCTTATTAATCAAAATTATAATTTTGCTAGTTATTACTCAACTGAAGATTAAGAAATAGCCATAGTCTTAAGATCATTAAAACACTAAATTAAAAATATTTCTGGTCTAGGTATGTTTATCATTCGATTTCTAGCATCATCGGTTACAGATTGCTCAATGGACATCAAAGTTGGATCACTCAACAAACTGAATAAAGCTCTCAAACAAGTAATGATGTTTCATTCTAAAACTCAAGCTTGTATTAAACCATGACTCAACAGACTGGCTCAATCTTCAGAAAGCTATCTAAAAGCAGCACCTGTCACAGTCACCTGAACTAAAAAGTCACAAGAGGTAGAAATATTTACAAGTCTATGATTTCTACTCACTTCAGTTCTTTTAGATCTTCACTAAGCATCTGCAAAATACATAAACCAAGCACGGCAATTACACATTTATGGTACATATGTCATATTCTTATCATCTTGTCAAAACAATACGCCATCAGCAATCATCTCATGGTGAATACAACATCAGAGAAAAAGCAGAACATTATAGGATTGTCATGAAATTGATTATACAAATATTGTACACTGTGGACTGGTACTTTGTGGAGTCCTCACAAGAAAAACACACAGGCAGAAGAGAAAACTCAGGCCTCTTTGCAATCATCCTCAAAAAGAAGTGAGACAGGTTTAGGCAGAGACAAAAAACTGATACAGACGAATCAGACAGATTTAGGCAGATACAGAGAAAGAAAAATTGATTATGGTTTTTTACCTCTGACTTTAGCGAGGACTGTGAAGATCTTAACGCCAGCTGCAGCAGTCGATAAAGCCCAGAGATGATAAAACACACCGACTCATCCGTCACCTTTGCAGATGAAACCTTTGACAACAATTCTTTCATGTTTAATTCTTTTCCTTCCAGAGCAGCAGTTGTTGCTAAAACATTTTAAGAGCACATCAGTACAGACAGAAATCCAGTTACATTCTTGCATCATGACAGAAGTTACCATCAAATCATTCAGCGCAATGCTGAGACCAAGCCCCAATTAACAAATTGATATTAATAAAGTCTAAGATCTCAAAGGTTACTGCTTAGAAACTTTGCAGTTCATCTGTCACAACACAGTCACAATAAAACCCTCACCCTATAAAATTACCTATAGGCTTTGAGTTTGACCACAAGAAATTATGTTTAGAGCATTGACCTAAACCCATATCAGCAGAGAAGACATATCAAAGAGTTGCATTAATTCCCCCTGACTCCAGCAGAAATACAAAATATTTTTTGTATGAAACCCTTTGTATTTAGTGCTGTAAACCTGGGCAATCGTAGCAGCAGAACACTTGTTCTGTTGGGTTTAACAATTGCTACAAGGGTAAGGGTAGGGGTTAGAATTTTAACTTGGGTTGCAAAGGTGAAAAGTCAGCACGTTACACTCTGGCACATCAATTAACCCAAAAATGAGTTTTGCATTCTGCCCAGTTAGCTTTTTCACCCATATTACTTTGTGCTAACACCTCCAATGATACATAGGCAAGTCCTAACTATTTAATAGCCCTGGCTATGGCTATATATATGTATACTTAAACAGTGCTTACTGTAACTTGGCGAACTGGTACAGCATACTGTCATCTTTGAGAGATTCAATGGCTAACGTTTTTAGCAGTTTAACTCGGGGAAGTAAATTTTTCATTAATACGTAATACAGAAACTTAAAACACTGGAGATGCGCGTATTCAAACAGCATAATTGTACGAACCTGTTAAAATATGTCTAAACGCAGGCTTGTCTAAAGCAGTAAGTAGAGTGGTCATTTTCTTAACCTCATTTGGAACCTTAAAGCCCACGAACAGAGGTCTATCAGGAGTTCCTCCGCCCCTTCCAACGCCTCCCATCGAACTTTGTTGCTGGTCAACTACATGAACAATCGACATATTAACTTATCTCTGAACCACTAATTTGAACTATTTTTCTTAATGAACCTTTCCTGACCAAGGAACTGGCTGTATTAAATGTCAATTTTTTCGAGCAATCTCTTTATAATCCGGCTTTTCCTGTAATAACAGAAGCAGCAGTCGCTTCCCAATACACAATCACATATCAGATGCTATGCTTGCTAAACATGTTAAGAAGCGCCACTCTGTGACAGACTATATGACATGAAAGGGAGCTGGTCACTTGCGAGAAAGCTAGTTTTTAGTAACAAAAATTAAGCGCAGAAGATTACGTTATATTGACACGCCAAACAAATTTCTGTTGTTATCGGAAGTGTAATATGTCAAGAAAATCGCTTCACCTATGTTACTTTTCTTCAATGTCTGTGAAAATTTTACTCTTAGCACAATTTCATTGTGATTTGTACAGATCTATATTATCAGTTTGCCAACCGCCTCCACCAACTTTAAACTATTTTCTAGTCTTTCACTCAGAACGGAAAACGACACTTCACATTAGTTTTATTCTAGCTTTCGTTGTTATGCCTGCCTGATTCCTGGATCTTGACCTGGAACCAAACCCTTTCTGCCTATCGATTTTGTTTTGACTGAGCGACTGGGAATAAGCTGGCTCCCACGACTTGGCTTTCGCTGGGACTGTATAAATCTCGAGATTACGATTACGATTAACGATTACCATCGTGTTAATCGCTAAATTCCACTACCTGTTTGCAACATTCTGAGTTAGTGATTGGTGACGTCAAGATGAGTTTCATGTATTGTAAAATATAAGTTCCTTGGTGTCCCATTCACATTAAACTTGAGATACGAAGGCGTTACAATATTTACTAATTGTCGGTGTCACGTTCTGAAGGGTGTTGTGAAGGGTGTTTGATTTAGACTTCGGGGGTTTTGTCTTGTTTTGTCCAATTTTCATCTGCGATTATAAAATAATTAGCATGTCGGGTAGTTCAGGGGCTAGCCAGCGGTCGTCGAAGCTGGATACCACCGACGGATCTAAAAAAGGATTTACGATGCAGGAAATTGCGTCCCTTTTAAGGTTTGGTGGTAATGTTAATAATAAAAATAATATTTTCTCCACAAAACTTCTTTTTTATTTCTTTGGGATCATTCGTGCCTCGTGTAAAAATAACGGTAATTTCTTTGGCGTCTGTGCCCAGTGGGCAAAAGCTCGTTAAAACAATTCTGATTCTGGCTGACTAAAGAAGTATTTCCAAATATTTTTATTGCTTTGTTCTGATAATGTTTCGGACTCTGAGATTGATCAGATTAAGCCGTCGCAAAAATACATGACCATTTAACCTGTTTCTGATTCAACATGGTGCCAGAAGTATGCAAGTTACTGAAAAAGTGTAACCCTCTTCACAGATCTAAATAAATTCTAGCATCTCAAAGGGGCTAGCCCTTAGGAACTTTGAGTTTCATATATCTCCAAACCAATTGGCATCACCATTGGAGCTGTGATGGGTTTTGGTAAAGAAAACAGCCTCAAGCAGTTCCACAATACCTGTGAATGGCTTTGTGTCAAACATCTCCAGAAATTTGAAAACATATGCCTTTTAGAGTAGCAGCATGATTTGTGGCTACAATTACAATTACAGTTCAGGTAAAATTTGGTGGTTCGTTTTATGGTGAAGGTTTCTGTCACCATTTACAAGTGATATTCTTCATTTGATGAAATTGATAATAACGATCCTTGGAATATGTATATATCTGAGACATATATATCTATTGTTTTTCCAGTGTACTTTCAGAAGATGCAACTCAGTCACAAACGTTTGAACAGCTTGCCGCCTCTCTTCATCATTATTTCAATAACAAGTCAGAATACTTCAAGATTGGAATGTCGTTGGTAAGAAGGATTTGGTAAATATAGTGCATTGCAGCCAATTACTGTAAAGGTTAAGAAAATATCTGTAAGAGAGATGCTGTAAAACATACTACTGAGTCAATGTATTGTCGTGGTAGAATATGCAGTTTATTTAATGCCCAGCAGACTTTGCCGCTGGTCAACTACACGAATAATTAACTTATTTTAACTTATTTTTAAAACCACTAATTTGAACTAATTTTTCTTGATGATCCTTTCCTGGCCATTAACTTAGTGGGAATTCTTACAAGTGATTCTGTTTTTGGTGTCAATGCCTAACACACAACATTGGCTCAGCAGCTCTGACTCAAGATGTATTTTCAAATACTTTTTCTTCCAATATGTGCCATTCACGGAAGGTATTACACGTTTTTCTGTATTGACCATATAACCTTGACCCTGCTCATGGGCCATCCATAAGGGATATCTGCAAAATATGACCTACTTTGGACCCCCTCCCCTTGTCCACATTTGTTTGCATTTGCTATTACCCTCCAAATTTCCCTTGTGGACGTCCATGCTCTAACACCATACTAAGGTCTAGATTAGGTGACCCTGTTGATCTTGCAGTGCTAACTGTGCCACAGGGTGGGGTATTTTGATGCTGCTGCATTGAGCAATGAGACTTTAATAAATAGGTCAAACATGGTATAGACAGTCTTTTGTCTGACTGAAGTGATATTTGAGGCACAGACTGTACCAAAATTATTGTGTTTATGTAGCAAATGCAGTTGTAGACATCTGCTTTGTGCATAACCCCCCCCCCCCCCCCCCCCCCCCCCCCCCTTCTCCCTTGACATTTAAATAGCATCTCTTTAGGACCTTGTAAAATTGCTGCAGTTATTTCACCATCTCCACTGCTTGTTAAAACTGTCTTGTGAATTTTGTGCTGTTCTATTTGAAGGTGCTGATGCTTCAAAATCCAGATCTCCTGCCTCATCTGACTCAGAGGCTGGCTGCCATCTACTTGATGTATGAGATGTATTCTCCGGAACCGTTGGCTGCCAACCCCTTTGCTGCAGTCTTTGTTCATCTCTTGGTAGGCAAGCCTAGCCTTTATTACTAATATAACAGCCAATGTGTGTATTTATGAGTTGTTTGCTAATGCTAGGTGATCTTTTTTAGTGTTGACATTCCAACAGTACTGCATACATGGTGCTAAAATGACACACAGATAGGTATTTTTCATATGTGAGCTTGTTAAATTCTGTCTGTAACACTTTATTTAAAAACTAGACAGAAGTAATACTTTTAGGTATGATGTTCTTTTTCATTTGAGTGAATCTGTAATTCACAAATGCACGGTTTTAAGTGACATAGTAATCGACTTAATTTTGTGACATAGTAATCGACTTAATTTTGTAGAATCCCCCTCTTCCAGAGGATAATGATAAGAATGGCAACAAGAAAGAGTTCCACTGGGCTATACCAAAAGTGACAAACTCAGAGAAATACTTTGTGTCACAGCTGCTATCTCCCACAAAAGAAGTAAGATGTTTGAAAAGAAAGGAATGATAATGCCTGATCTTTATTTGTTTCATGTATTTCTTTGATTGCTTGTTATTTGCTTGAATGCATTAAACTGAACCTGATATGCAGAGAATCAGACTTAAGAACTAAAAATATACGACTTATTACAAATTGCAGTTGTTTGCCATCATTTAGACAGTTAAGCAGATACTTTTTAAATACTGTGTCTTGACAAGTGATTTACCAGTAAATATCTTTGACAAATTAGGTTCATGCCGCAAGCCTGAGTTAAAGGACAACAGTATTTGAAGAGGGTGATATATGGTAAGGAATGTAAGGAGGTATGATGGAAAGTGGTGTAGTATGGATCCTTTAGCACACAGGTCTCCAGAGCCAAGGATTAATGTACACTCATAAAGCAGTTGACGAGTAAATGACCCACATTTCTCGCTAAGACGAAAACTCTTCCTTCCTTTGCATGGTATGTTCATGCAACTGCATTCTGTCAAGTGAATCTCCCAAGGCTAACAGGCAACTGACTTTTACAATGTGAAGATGCAGAAGAACATGTAACAGTTTAACTATTAATTTTTCATAATTTTTAGCACCACTGTCCAAAGACAAAGTGTCAGTGGATGGTGCTAAGATAATATTTGTTAAGTGTTTGTTTAAAGACTTATTCACAGCAATCATCTGGGTAAACAGAGGCTCAAAACTCTGTGCATGTCATGTTGCAAGCCAAGCTGCAGTCAACTGCTGTGTACCAACAATGTCACAGCCTCTTTGACTACAACTTAAAGTGTTGTATATTTTTAAGCTTTTTAAGAAGACTCCAAAGCAGATTCTGGATTTAGATGTCAACAGCCTTCCAGTAAGTAAACGTCATCATTATCTTGCTGTTCTAAAATGCTTCTACATACCTCTGTGTCCATTTAGAGTGTTCTGTTAATTCGTAGTTGTGTGATGTTCTGGAGTATTTGATATGATTGTGCCAACAAGAACACATAAGAACACACATGCACACACACACACAGCCACCGAGTGCAAAGCCCTATTCACAGTGGAAATTTGGCACCATTTTCACAGACCAGCGGATTGAAGGTTGAAGAATATGCTGTCCTGGGTTCATTCTGCCAAAAGAATTCAGAAGTAGGACATTATCTGCAGCAACAAAGCACTTTTAATGGGCATAAAGAGCATTGTGCTGAGTCTGTGCTATTTTTATCACGGAGTTTCTAAGGTCGTGTAGAGCATATTTCACTTATTGGACAGTTATTTTTGAGGGATGTGTGATAGTCTAGTGGTTAGCAGGCTGGACTTTCAACCCAGAAATTGGGGGTTCAGATCCCTACTCGGCTATAAAACGAGTACCCTGACCGTACATCATTGGTGGACAGATTGTCAGGCAGCAAGGGAGAGGACTGGCCACCCACACTCATGTGCCAAAGCTAAAACAGTGTAATCACTGACACTTCATGCCACTAGCTGAAACCATGGGTATGAAGCATGAACTGTGGCTAGAATTCGTACAGTCTGTTTTTCATTGTTTGGATGTTAATTGCAGCCAATCGACCCAAGTGGAATTCAGTTGAGTCTTGTCGAGAGACAGTCTGAGATGCCGGGGAGAAGTAAATCTGCCATTCCGTGCATTATGTCTGATCCTGATCTCTGGCCAACTACGTAAGTTGCTATCATGTGCTACAGCAATGTCTGGTCATAGAGACTCTGAAGACCCGTTTGTGTGAATATGTTCTTTTATGCACATCGGCAATTTGATTAGGTCTAGGATAGTTTTCGTTATGCCTGTAGTTGTGTTAGTTATGCAACTGCTTAAATGCCAAGGATTCGTGTGTAAAGTGCGGGCAGCACTCATTAACAAGTCATTAGGTATCCATTCACTTTTCGAAGCTTTTAAACGAATCATTATTTCCAGATGTCAGGTAAGTATCTTGTAATTGTAATTGTAAACGAACATTTATAAAGTGCCACTTAGGAAACAGTATCTGTATGTATCGAGGAGAATTAAATTTGTCAGGTATTTATTTCTTATTTCAGATTTGAACAGTTTAATCGACCTGGCTGTATAAACCAGGATGTGCAGCGCCAGACACTTGAAGCCATCATTGGTTCACCAAATCCCATATTTGACAAGTTCTTGCGGCCAGAATTCATACAGCTAGCACCACCTCTTCATTGTTCCCTTGACGAAGAAGTAGGTTTGAAGTTTGCTACATGTTTCAGTTTTTCTCAATATTAATAATAGTGCAATAAAATTTTCCTATTTGCCACTCACACTTTAACTGGTCAACAGATCAGATATGTGCATCTTAACCAGTTGTCTTGGCATGGTTACAAATTTTCAAGTTCACTCAAAGTAAGTAAAGTAGAGCTCCCATATCCCATTGAGGGACATTGCAGAGGTGCTCATTTCCTACTCTTAGGTGCTGTAGCCAGCATTGAGCAAATCCCAAGGTCCTGGACATGGGGCCAGTGCATAATAAAACTTACAATTTACATCCCAGCTAAGTTTGCTTAACCCATTGTGATTGGAACATGGAACTGTTGTCACCATTCCTTTCTACAAAAGATTGAGCATTTGGTTGCACTGATATGGTTTTTACAGCATGAATCCTAGGAGTCAAAAGGTTCAACTGTAATAGTTGCTTATATTAACAAGAGGCTTTGAGCCTTTGTTTCATTCTGTTGTCACTTTATAGTACATTAGACCAGAAATTAGCTAAAGTTTAGAAAAACTATGGCAGTCTGTTATTTGATACGTATGTTTTAAATACATATGTTTAAGACTGCAGACAGTAATGCTGTACTGGGCATAGCTTGCTTATCTTTCATCCTTTCCTTATACATGTTGATGCCTTCAGAATTCTAATGGGGCTACTTAGCATTCCACTTTAGATTAGAGCCTTCAGGTTAAAGTTTGATTATCACTCAAAGTCTTTGTTTGATATTGCCAGGTAAGCTTTCAGTTAAGTTACTTCTGTATGTTTCCAGTTGGTCTGGATGAATCCCCCAGTGGAAGAGCACTTGCCGCAGTGGGATGCCAGTCTATGTAAGAACAGCTCCGTTGGCACTGAGGTTAGGCGGCTGATGATGAAGGCTTTTGCCGGTCCATTGGTTTTGCATCAGCAGCAGCAACTGCTCTCTGAGTTGGAGAAGAATCCATCGCTCGTCTTTCACACTGGACTAACACCGGCCAAAGTAAGACAAATTCATTCCAGTGCAGCGGAATGTGGCTGAAGGCCTAATTTTGAAAACCTTGGAGAATATCAGAGAACCTGTACTAGCAGCAGTGCAGTCACTCTGGTGCTGTATTATTGTTGGATATCATCTTTGTAATCATTATGATTATCACTGTCATCATTATGACTAATCTAATCTAATCTGATTACTTCTATTGCACACAATGACCATCACTGTATCAATTGGATAGTTGATTTGTAAGATTCAACAAATCCTGTGCTTTCTGAAATTGTCATGCTTGCACAGATCAATATTTTGTTTTCCTCCACTGTAAATTTACCGTCTCTCTGCCTGATCATCCTTTTCAATGCCTGTGCATCCTTTACATATTTTATGTGATGTTTTTCAGTTACCTGACCTTGTGGAAGCCAATCCGTTAATTGCCATAGAAGTCCTGCTGAAGTTAATGCAATCAAATCAGATCACAGAGTAAGTAAAGCAGAGGCAGGTCCAGTATTTCAAGCGTGTAAGTAGTGATCTGTTCTATTGTATGTGTGTACCTGTGTGTATCTAGTCACTTAACATTGGACCTTTTAAGTACCTCACAAAAATGCTGCCTACCAAAATTTTGGCTGTCAGGGCTGTTGATGATAACTAACCTTACAGAGCTGAAATTTCACTCTCTTTTATGTGTACAGATACATATTTTAGATGAAAATAAGGCATTTTAATACATTGTGCTGTTTTGTTCTTTAACTCTGCTCACGCGATTCATATTTACCGGAACATTTTGCTGTTTTGATCTCTAAACTCTGCTGATTTATGCTAAACATGCATTATACATGTGAATATATCATGCATGGAACGATAAACCAAACATGATGACATGAACCTGAATGTCTCTTTGACTATACTTAAGCTCTTCAATGTGTCTGTGGTGCCAAGAGAACTGAATAAATTTCTTAGATGAGGCGAATGCATGTTTTAAAGATAAGTTAGCTGTTAATTTATTGGAGGAGGATTTACATCAGTCTTCATTGTTGCACTTCAACAATATCAATGGATTTCCTTTCAGAAGCTCTGCTGATTCAGTTGGCTACCTTAATCTACCAAACACTGCCCTAGTAATTAAGAAGTCCAATGTACGAAAATTCTGTCAGTTCAGATTTAATTTGCATGAATAAGTTTTTGATGCAATGTTGGCTCAATGAAATTAAAGTTTAGCGTGTGTATTATAATTCTTTCTAGATATTTGTCTGTTCTGGTCAATATGGAAATGTCTCTGCATTCGATGGAAGTTGTTAATCGTCTGACATCGGTTGGTTTGACTGTGGTCATCTTTGCTTTGTTTTAAGGCTTTATTCTATAAACAAAATGGAGTTTAGGGTTATTCGTTTCTGTGACATATACACCTCAGAAGAGTTTCTATTGAAGAGGCGCTATATAAATTTGTGATTAGAGTTATGATTACATTATGAAATAAGGATGTTAAATACACCAGTGGTCAGCAGAATATAACAAAAACCAGCCTCAACACGTGTGTGCAAAATTTGTGTGCATATCTTTCAAAATCTGTCTACTTATGTTCAAAATTATATCAGGCTCTGCCCCATCCTACCTGTCCTCTCTAGTTAAACCTTGTACTTCCACTGAGTCCAGAAGAAGATTGCGTTTGGCTTCAAAGGGGGATTTTGAAGTCAGAAGAGTTAACCTACAGTTTGGTAAAAGAATGTTTGAAGTGGCTGGTCCAGCTGAATGGAACTCTTTACCTGAATCTATTCGAAGATGCTCTTCAATAGATACTTTTAAATTAAAACTTAAGACTCATTTATTCTCTCAGTACTATAACTAATTATTATGTTGTAACGCATCCTTTGAGTAAGACATTGTTCTATTAAGGCGCGTTATAAATACAAGTTGTATTGTATTATTGTATTGTATTTATATGCCAGACTTTAAAGTTATTGTAACCTTTTGTAAATCCTGCCATGTTGATCTGTAAAACAGCTTTGTAAACAGAATTGTTGGGAGGCATAATAAAGGTATAACTGTGTCTATTCGTCATGTTTCAAGTTGCTTACCCACCATAGCCTCTTGTCTGATTTTCAAGACCCATCAGATTTCGTTCGAGCTACTCCAATGGATTATGATTTTTTATTATGGTTTTGGTTGAAGTGACCATCGAGTGCTGCTTTGTGCTTTATGATAGTGACACTATACAGAAGTCATTAGACTTGACATATGTAAACATCTGGATGCATTACATTACACTACTCTACTGCTGAGTTTTTGCTGGATAATGAGAAATAAGTTGTTCTGCTGTTTGACAGCTGTTATGTTTTCACATTGATCTGCTAAATTGTAGAACCAAACTGCTGATTACTATGGCTAATTATGAATGATCAGTTGCTGTACCCTCCTTCATTGAAGAGTCCGTTCTGCTTGTATTTAATTCTAGGCAATTGAGCTTCCATCAGAATTTGTCTATCTGTACGTTTCCAACTGCATTTCAACTTGTGAGACCATCAAAGATCGCTATATGCAGAATCGGCTCGTACGACTTGTTTGTGTGTTCCTGCAGTCACTCATCAGGAATAAGATCATTGATATCAAGGTTAGGTGATGACTTCGCCTATCATAGTGTTGCCTTGGAGAAGTTCTATAAAGGTGCTATGTAAATAATGTCCAGATACAAAGATTACATAACGATGATGTTTATGTATCATCAATGAAACCACTGAAGTCCATGTGATGAGAACAATCCAGTAATAACTGGAGCAAACACTAAAACAACTATAGATGCAGTTGTAAAAATATTCAGAATCGATTCTAACTCGGTGAGTAATCCACATTACAAGAGCCTTGAAAACAGACATTTGTAAAGTCAACATAACTTTGTGTTGACGTTAAAGTATGTAAACAGATATTTTCCTCTGATTAAAGACAATGTCTACTTCCACATAATGAGTGATTCGTATTCTTGAATTTGTTTCAAGTTTTATGACAAATTTTACACTTCTTTTGGGTTAAAATTAGTTTGTTCCAGTATCTGACTTTAATTTATGTTGATTTCAAGTGACACTTTTTCAGTTTGTTTACTCTATAGATGAGCTTTTGTTTTTCCTCACTTTCTAACATGTCTAGATGTTGTTCTTTCTGGTTGTCATGTAGCATCATAAAGAGGCAGATGGAAAGTGGTAATAACTACCTTAATCCACGTTGAGCATCTGTGTTTTGCTAGTTTGCAAAATTTCCCATCCAGAGAAATTCCCCATTGCTCTTCATTTTTCTCTCTCCCCTCCATCTTCTCCTGCTTTTCCAAATCCCTTCCCCAACTTGGCATTTTCTATATATATATATACATATGTATGTATAAATATGTTTATGTATATATTTGTGCATATATATATATATAGTTTGCTAAATGAACAGTGTAGTATCTTGTGTATCATTTTACAGGATATCTTTATTGAGATTCAGGCTTTCTGCATTGAGTTCAGTCGTATACGAGAGGCAGGGGGTCTTTTCCGTCTGCTGAAAACGTTAGACGGTACTGAACAGTCGAGCGAGAAACCGTCAACATCCAACAGCGCTGGGAGCAGATAGAAAACAACAGACAGAAAAAATACAAGACAACGGATTCTGTCTGTGACTGACCTCCAGCATTTTCCTTTAGTTATATTCTCCTTTGCCAGCATTTTATATTATTATTATTATAATTATTATTATTATTCTAATTGTGTGACATGGTAGGATTGCATGCCGAAACTGTAAATGTAGAGTGTATTTTCGAGCTGCCACTGAGACTGTTGCTGTATAGGGACCTTCATCAGATCCTTCACACACAATTGTTTTGCCCCTTGTCATGAAGTAGTGGCGCTTAATAAATACAGAGATAATAATAACAATGATAATAATAATTAATAATAATCCTCATTTTGGTCCTTATTTTTATCCATTTGCACTTGCTCAGGCTTTTCACTGTATGGTCTTTTCTTCATTGATATTTGGTTTACTTAAAGGCCACCTGCATACTGGAAAGATGGGGACGAGGTGCATCCAAACTAGGCTACAGTAAGGTGGACTGTACATTTTTGAATGCAGCACACTCACAACGACTAGCTTGCAGAGCCCCGGGTCACGCGAGACAGCACCATTGCAAAGCTTCAAGATTGCCGTGGTTCTATGTGTTAATCTATGTTTCCAGGCCGTTGTTGATGGTTGTAGGATTTTGGCTCTCATACACCAGGTATTCGTACGGGAGCAACACGATGCTCTCATCCACCGGCACCACCATGGCGATCCCAGCATGATACTTGCTACTCCCACGGTCGCCATATACGCCTGTAATATGATACAGCGTTCAATAGCTTGCACCGGCGGTCAGATGAGAATTTAAAAGATCCTATCCTGACTCCCCTTCTTCCTCTTATCTTTCTTTCTGCTCCAATCCCAAACACCACCCACTGTATCTGCCATGCTGTATCTCTGCCTGACTTGGATCTTGACCTGGAACCGAACTATCTTGCCTATCTATTTTGTTTTGACTGAGCGCCTGTGAATACGCTGGTCCCCGTGACGTGGCTTTTGTTAAGCGCTGTAGAAATCTCGGAATTACGATTACGATTAAAACCTGGTCTCCCGGATAGGGATGCTCTTGATGAGGATGAGGCCTTTGGCCCACATAGCATTTTAAAGCCGGATCCCGCGATGTGACTGTTTATAGGTTGCGCTACCGCAGCCGCGGGTTAGGCCCCCAGCCGTTCCAACGGTCTGCTGTTTCAGGAACTTGCTGCTGTTCTCGCTGAAGGCCTTCTCAGGTTCTTGCTGTCCTGGTTGAAGAGTAGGATGAGATTCGCACTACCTGTGGTTGCCTGATTGGAGATTCGGAAGTAGTCGTGAGTGAGGTAGACGCAGTCCATGTTGCCCTGCTGTCTGGGTGAAATATCTTTCAAGCGGCCTCTGATTCTCGCGAACAGCACGTCGTCGAAGGCCGCGATGCTTGCCTCTGTAGGGTGCTGACCTTTAACCGGGACGATATCGTCAGACCAACAGCGGAGGAATGCCATCTCGATCTTCGCGCGAGGTTCTTCTGTAGGTCTAGTTAGTAGGCATGGGCCGTCCAGGGTTTTTTCGGGGTGCTGGTATAGGCCCAACTGTCTGGGTTGGCGTAGAGCTGGCGCGCGGAGTTGGCATAGGCCTAGCGGCGGCGTGGGTCTTTCTCGGGGTGTTTAGACTGGGCCGTTCTGACGGAAATAGAGTTGGGTTGGGTTTTACAGAGCGATCAGAATAGCTCTGAGGTCAGTATCTTCTATCACACCCTGTTTGTGTGGGCGTAAGCACGTCGTCTTCCGTGGGCGTGTTGTGCTGGCCATGCCCGCATCGGTATATCACCTGCTATATTTATCTCTAATTGGGTTTTTGCTCACTTGGGAGTTTGATTCTTAGAAGATCGTTAAAGACCTCCGTAAAGGTTTACTGGCGCGATTTCTAATGTCTATTAGCAGTTGCGCTGCTCTCTGGGCCCAAACCGTGGACAGAGCCGGCTCTCCGACTATGTGCCAATACCACATGCCCGGCGAGGTTGTGGCTTCACTAAGCCCTTTCTGATTAGAGTTTTCTGATTAGATGCTGCATATAATGCGTTGGTCGCATTTTGTCGCTTGGCCGAGCGGCAGTCATGCTCACTGATTTTTGTCTAACACTGTCCATTATGGTATCTGGACCTAGGTGCATCTCTGGTAATGCCCACCTCATACACTATATACTGAACGCGCCCCCCGGCGGACAGCTGTTCGTTGAGTCCTAAGGCCTCGGGCTCTCCTTCTGGCTAGCACCCTTTAACTTCGCTTTCGTCGGGATGACAGGATCAACGCCATGGGAGTAATTCGGTGATTATGGCCCTAACGGAGTTCCATACACTGCTGTTCTCGTCTTGACCAATCAGAGCGTGAGTTTTTAGTTCTAAATGCGAGCACGCTAAATTCTGTTTTGCCTCCTCGCTGCGAACATGCAACTTCATCCTTTATGTATCCTGAGGGGGACAGAACGGGATAGAGGGAGATAGAAGGAGGGAGACAGAAGGGAAGAGCTACAGAACAGGAGAACTTTGTGTTGGCTCAAATTCATCTATCTTTATCCTGTCAGTTCGCCTTCAGTTTGTCATCCAAAAACTGTTTGTCAGCTAATCGGAAGCTGACAGCTTTTGGTTCTAGAATGTTCCACTCTGCTGGTTATAAAAACTGTCGGTTTCCACATGCGGTATTCGTTTACAAATACGTAGAGACGATGTAGCTTAAGCAGCAGCTGCAGCTGAGAAATGGCATACTAAACTGGATGGCAAGGCAAGGTCACAGATTTTAAGGTGCAGCAGGAGCAAATTGAGCCCTTGGCGGGATTTTGGGTGGCGGCGGTCAATTTGAGTTAAGGTGAAACATTAAGAGAACCTGGGTGTTGGGGGCTAAAGGTGCCCTTGGCATCTTACACGAAGTTCAGTTAATGTCGCAAAGAAAACTCTCATTTTAGATTACCTTAGCTTTATATGCATTATGTGTCCATATTCTGTAGGTGAATGCAGGAGTGCACATGTTTACTGCATTGTGGTCTTGTGGAAAGTGTGGGAAGCTGGTTAATGCGCATGTCTGCTTGCAGGAACTTTGTTGCCATCCTCAAGTGGTGCTGGCCGCAGCTTGCTTTACTCCACGACCTAAAAGAACCCAAAAATTGATCATTTCGACATCAGTGTTTCGGTAAATTGTCCAAATCGCAGCCTCTCGCCGGAGGGTGCTTAGTTGCTCTTTCTGCAGCCATTCCTGCCAACTGAGTTGAGAAGGTATACCCAATTAAGTTTTTCAAGGTCGGGGTTGTCGCAGGTCGTTCCATCTTAGTTTAACTGAGTGCAAACCTATTGTAACACACTGCCATACTCGATGAGGCCAGTCCAAAGCCTGGATAAAGGAGGAGGGCGACGCTTATCAACTTCGTTATGACGTAGCGTCGTTAAACAGAAACCTCCAGCAAACCTATTGTTGTATGCGTCAACACTGGGTGTAAATAACCAAATTTGAAAGGTTAGAAGTGAAACAGAACAATTTTAAAGACAACACTTCTGTCAATGAGGTGGACGTCTTGTCCTTAGATTTGACTTTAGAGGTTTGTTATAATCCGATGCTCGCTTTCAGCGGGAGACGATCTGTGGAAATCTTGACTCGTCCTTCGTTTAGGCTGTCGGTCTAGATCGATCTTCGTTTGGCCTGTTGGTCTAAATCGATACCTCGTTTAAGCCATTGGTCTAAATTGATGCAGCACTCTTGGTAACCGACTTGTACGGAAGTACCGGCTCGGCCGCTAATCCGTTTACGCTATTGGCGCAATACTTGGTCGTCGTTCTCTTACAGTTTAGGTTCAGTCGCCTGCAGGTGCCCGGCGGTACCTTGGATCTCGTCCGCTCGGCGTCACATGTGCTGCCGGCCGTCTGCGACGAAGACGTCGTCTTCTTCCACGACACTCCACACCTCAGCGTCTCCAAGGTCACTTCGGTTCCCTTGCGCTGCAGCATGAACCGCGGCTGATCGCGAATGCTGGCCAGACGCGTCGCGGGCACCGGGGGCGTCGTCGGCTCCGATCGCCAGTTGAGGAGGTAGGTGCGTCGCTTCGTGTAGCAGACCATCCACATGAGCTGGTGACGGAACTTCTGACCGGTGGCGCAGTACAGGAAGAAGTTCATCGAATGGTTGGCGTACATGAGGAGCTCGGTAACGGTCCGAGCCAGGCGGAAGGCCGACTGTCGCTGCTCGTCGTCGCTGCACTCGCCGCGACAGAGCGCCGACGCTATGTTGACGACGCTCATCGGAAGCGTCGTCAGGAGGAAAGCGAAGGAGATCGTCATCAGCATGACGGTCAGACGAGTGCTGCCCTCTTGCGATGGCCGTCGCTGTTCGTACTTGTTTCCGTAGTTGCGCAGGTCGGTTCGCTGGCCCCTGGCGATGAGGACCTGGCGGATGATCATGCCGTTCAGGGCGACTATGAGGACGAAAGGCAGCAGGGAGTAGACTAGGGTGTCGACCCACGGCCACGCCTCGAGCACCAGCCGGGTATGCATCTCGAGGGCGGTGCACTGAGGGATGCGGTATCCGTTGCGGACGAACTGAGCGATGTGGACGGTCCAGCAGAAGTGGAGGTTGAGGCAGGTGAAGATGATGAGGAGTGCGGCTACGATGCGATGGGCTCGGGCGCTGCTGCAGACGGAGCTCGCCTGGAACGGATGACAGACGACCATGTATCGCTCAACCGTGACGGCGATTATCAGCCAGACGGAGAAATCACTGACCGTGTACCCGATCACGTTAGTCAGTTTACACGTCCAGTCTGTCCTGTCTCGGATGTCCAGTCCGGTCAGTTCGCCGACCCACAGTCGAAGGAGTCCGACGTACAAGACCAGAGTGTCCGCCACAGCCATGACCATCAGGTAAAAGTACGTGGAGAACTTCAGCATCGCGCGGTTCTTGAGTATCAGGAAGGAAAATACGTTGCCGAAGGTACCGAGTATTATGAGTACGGGGGGTATGTAGAGTAGGAGGATCTTGTGGGCGTGGAAAGTGCCGAACTGCATCAGACGCTGAAACAAAAACACGGCCATTCCATGTATATTATTGGCTCTGCAGGGTACTTAGAGCTCGCATGCGTCAGGCTCCAAAATATACTTGTGATCTTATTCGGCCTCCACGCTCCAATACCTCATCCCGTCCTCTACGTTCTCTAGATGGTCTGGATCTATTTGTCCTCGCTTGCTCAGCAGAGGGTTTTGCTGTTGTTGGCCCATCTCTATGAAATGTACTATCGTTTCGTGCAAGGGTCTCTGTTGGTGAGAGAGCTCAGTCAGTTCGTTGTTTAAAGACGATCTTATTTCCCCGGGGTTCTTCTGCAAATGGGATAGAGTGAGGGTAAAGCCATATGCGGACAAGAGGAAGGGAGGGGTCCAAAATAGGCAACTTTTGCGGACTTTCTTTATGGACGACCCCTAATATTAAGTGTCTAGATACATACGTACATACATGCGTACATACATACACATGCATACATGTAAATACATGCGTGCGTACATACATATACACATGCATGCTACATACATGCATGCAGAACCGCCAACGCTACTGAGCATCTGTGCAAGAGAGAAGAAGTGTATATGTCTAATCGAGGCATGACTCTGTGGATGCTTCTTCTCATACTGAGGGTTTAACCATTCGTAAAGAATTTCTAATCAAGATATGATTAAGCTCATGGGATTCGTTGCGTACACTCTTAAAGTAATGAATGGCCAGAAACAGCAAACACTAGCACAGTCTGAATAAACATCAATTGTCTAATAACACAGCAAGACAATATAGCCTATAACCCTTCATTACATTCATATGTACTAGGGTCGACTATGGTAGCGCCATCTGTTTAGGTCTATTAGCCAACATGAATCTGTTTTAAACACTGTCACTCGGTTAATCGGTACGATTCCATGTTTCTACTTATTTATGGGAAAAGCTGCATCGGTTGCCTATCTATGCAAAAAGGCATTGAGTTTAAGATCCTCTTGCTGATTCGTAGCTGCCTTCCCGGATTGTGCTCCATCCTGTCTTAGTGAGCTTTGTATTTCAATGTCATCTGTTCCTGGCCGTAGATCTCTTCGCTCTGCAGCACAGGGTGTTCTGGTTGTCCCTCTGTCCCCTACTTCCGCAATGCAACATGGTAGCTTCACCGTGGTTGCTCCTTCACTCTGGAACAGTCTGCCATGCCACCTACGACACGAGCTTCTTGTCCTTTCTTGCCCTTTCTCTGCCTCTATCTCGCCAGCGATTGAAGACCATTCTGTTTGATCGTGAGCTTCTGTCGTAAGGTCGGGAGCACCTCTGAGTAGTCTTCTTGAAGAGGCGCTATATAAATGTGCTATTAAGGTTACTGTGATTTTCTGAACTAATTAAACAAAAATGCGAGGATTCTAGCCATATTGATGTCTGCTTTTGGAAGACATTACATGGAAAATCGTAACCGTAAACATAGGATCTAAAATAAAGGCGGTCTATTCATCTTATCCGTTCTTCTCTGTACTAAGCTCAACTCGACACTAATTCAGTATATTTCGTTGGATGCCAAATGTATCTGGGTCCATTACATGAGTGATGCTGCCAGGTGATTTATATGATAGTAGATCTATAAACTGTATCTATGGCTGGCTGAATGCTCATAGAAACGCTGGAACTCTAAGAGAAAGAAAAGCGAGACATAGAGTAAGAAAGAAAGAAAGAGAGTGAGAGAGAGATAGAGAGAGAGAGAGAGAGAGAGAGAGAGAGAGAGAGAGAGAGAGAAGAGCAAGAGAGATGAAGGCACACTCTAGACAGGCTAGTTAGTAATGGTCTTTAGTCGTTGTATACCTTTTCGTAGCTGCGTGGGTGGTTTTCGTTGGCCAGTTCAGGGATCCATTCTATGAGTTCCTCGTGGCGTTTGATGCCGAGCTGCTGGTAGAGAGCTTCGAGCTGCTCCGAAGACAGCTGCCGCAGCAACCCAAGAATGTAGGTTGCGTTCGGCAATGTCTTCCCCGCCAACTGGATGACATCGTAATCTTGCGAACTGTTTCCAAACATCTCCATTTGTGCAGTCTCCTCCATTGCATCGAAGTTTCCTCAGGGGAATCAGTAGGAAGGCGCCCGGCCAAAGCGACGTGCTTAGCCGCCTGGTTCTGTAATCGAAAGAGTGTGGGTTCGAATTCCGTATAACGATTCTGGATACGTTGTTCGCGCACAAGTGCCTCTGTCACCTGCCAGCTTAATATGGCACCGGGGTAAGCTGAGAAGCAAACGGCAAGTCCTGCTATGCGCTGGCTCTGTGTCTAGGACTGTGGAATTCGTCCAAGGACCCAAGAGCGGGAAGTGAGCGCCTTCTCCTATGTTCCACTACGGGACATGGGAACTCTGCTCACTTAAGCGACAGGAGATTGAAAATCAAATTGGCTTTCTTTAACGTTAAAAACAACCTATGCGCTCTGATGCATGTTCTCATGCACTACGCCACAAGCCGCGCAGTACACAGTCTTTCAATAATTAATCCACGCCGCATCAGCATAAACTACTGTGGATAAGAGTCTTTGTATGTCTGACGTTCAGGCGCATTCGCTGTTGATTGTAGCCAGACCAGTTTGACCTCTTGTCGTAATCAGACATCAACGGAGGCATATACAGCTTCGTTAGCCACATTATGCTTAATTGAACTTGATGAACATACAGTATATTATGTATGTAAGAGCTCTAGCCTATAGTACAGTGCATGCTATAGTATCTGCTTCAATCAGACGTTAGCTTAAGTAGCTGCACAAGGATTGTTAGCTGAGCACATACAGTCATCGAGTCAGACACTATCGTTCAATTACAAATGGCTTGATCAGTAAACAGTGCAGCTGTGTAGATGTAATCCACACTTAACTTTCATCACTATCAGACACTGCGTTCTGCATGAACGTCCTCGTTAGCGCCTGTCGTAACCGGAGTGCGAGGTATTAATTTAATTTAATTTAATTAATTTAATTTTAAGAGATGAGATGCTGCAGACATTCTGCATGTTTCCTGCAATACCAACGGGCTTCGACAGTAGACCTAATCCAGTCGAGTATCTAGACCTATAGGTCCATATGCTAGGTCTAGGTCTACATTCTAGGTCTATATGCTAGGCAACGCCTACACTTCCATGTGCTAGGTTCACATGCCTTTCACGAAGATGCGAGCCTTGTTGAACACTCGCACTAGAGATAATCCTGAATATTCTTGAAGAAACACAAGTCCGTCGGCTGAGGCGCAATCGAAATAATTCCACTTTGCCTTTTAATTCTTCCAACTATACCGTAACTTTGGACTTGTATAATTTTTCCATACCTAACACAAAACTAAAAGAAATCCTGCCGACAAAGCATTGCCACGTCCGTGAGAAGCAGCATAACCAAGCATTCGGTCGTCAATGTGTTCAGGCGATGATCGCTAACCGGTCGTTACTGGTCGGATTTATTGGTTGTCAATCAAGAAATGAAGCCGTTCAATACGATTATGTATACAGATGCTATACTGAACGTAAATGAAGCGACTGTGTAACGTATTACGCCGTGGATTTTTGATCACCACCAAACTCTAGCAGTCGCTTTGACCTTGCTTCTCAGCCACTCGCCCGACAAAAGACGAGATGCTCTGCAGCAGCAGCAGCCAGTGCCTATGTGCCCTGAATCCTCTCTCTCCCTCTCACTCTCTCTCACTCTATCTCTCTCACTCACTCACTCTCTCTTACACACACACTCTCTCACACACACACTCTCTCTCTTTATCACTGTGTGTGGTGCATGCATGCATGTTCACTTGCAGGCATACATACATGTATCTATACATACATGTAAGAAAATATGCTTAAAAGTACTGTAAGTATGTATATTAGTTCTTTGTGCACATATTTATTTGTGTACGTATAACACGTTTAAGGAAGATTAGATTGACTGACTGACTGACTGACTGAATAAATGAATGACTGACTGACTGACTGACTGACTGACTGATTGACTGACTGATTGACTGACTGATTGACTGACTGACTGATTGAATAACTGACTGACTGACTGACTGGCGGGCGGACGGACGGACGAATGAACGGACGAATGAACGGAAGGACGGACGGACGGACGGACGGACGGATGTATGGGTGGCTTGCATGGTATCCTGTGAAAAACGTTTCTGAAATTTTTGCTTACATCTGACTGCGTTGCCAATAGCCACATACGATCCACACTCATGCACCACGGATTTTCATGATCGATTACGCCCCTGCATAAATCTTAGTTTGCGAAATCTCCAGATAAACGGAACAGAACCCATTCCCTCACCTTCCCTCCCTCCTCAGCGGCTTTCCTTCATCGTCTTATTCCAGACCGCTAGACATGGGCGATGAGCAGAGCTTAAAGGAGGAGGCTGCAGTCGACTGCACTGCATTGTATTGCGTAGGCCTATAGGCCTACAGGCGGCAGTGGCTTCGGGCGATGTCCAACGCTCGAGGTGCTTTGATTTCCCATCTACAAAACGACTTTATTGGTCCCAGATGAAGGAACCATCGTCGTCGGAGCAGCAGCCGCAACCGACGGCTTCTGCAGCCTTAGCAACCGTCGACGAATACACTTCTCACAGGCGTACAGTAGACTCGGAGCCATGGTCTTCACTGGCCTCACTCTTCCTAGGGAGTCGACCGATGACTCGACCGGTTCAAGAGGTCATCAGATCTCTCCACCCATCCATCCCTTCACCTGTCTCTCCGTCCACCCATCCATCCATCCATTCTCCGTCTACCCATCCATCCACCCATTCTCCGTCTACCCATCCATCCACCCGTTCATCCACTCAGTCATCCACCCATCCATTCACCCATCCATCCTTTTACCCACCCATACATCCACCCATCCCTTCGTCCACCATCCATCCACCCATTCTCCGTCCACCCATCCATCCACCCATTCATCCACTCAGTCATCCACCCATCCATCCACCCATCCATCTTTTTACCCGCGCATCCATCCATCCATCCATCCATCCTTTTACCCACCCATACATCCACCCATTCCTTCGTCCACCATCCATCCACCCATCCGTCCATCCACCAACCTAATCAACCACCCATGATTCATCCCCGCCGTTCATCAACCAGCTAGCGATAAGGCGTGGGGTGACTTCGGTGGATGCTGGAAATCAAAGCAGCAGCAGCAGACGTGTAGCGAGGGGATACGCCCACCTCTTCTTCTCCTTCAAGGACGTGGGATGGATTAGATGGAGCGGCAACGGTGCCAAGTGGGTGTCGACTGAGCCACGTAGTTCGTCACTCTCCCTCGTTTCACCAGAGGCCGCCTGACTTAATCCCATAATCAGTCGGTCGCCGCCTTATTCCTCCCATTACTCCTTCTTCTCCTCCGCCTCTTTCTCCTCCTATTCTCCTACTTCCTCCCTCTGCTACTCCTCCTCTTCCTCCTTCTCCTCCTGTGCTCCTACTTCCTCTCTCTGCTCCTTCTCCTCCTCTTCCTCCTTCTCCTCCTCTTCCTCCTTCTCCTCCTCTTCCTCCTTCTCCTCCTCTTCCTCCTTCTCCTCCTATGCTCCTACTTCCTCCCTCTGCTCCTCCTCCTCTTCCTCCTTCTCCTTTGCTCCTACTTCCTCCCTCTGCTCCTCCTCCTCCTCTTCCTCCTTCTCCTCCTGTGCTCCTACTTCCTCTCTCTGCTCCTTCTCCTTCTCCTCCTCTTCCTCCTTCTCCTCCTCTTCCTCCTTCTCCTCCTCTTCCTCCTTCTCCTCCTTCTCCTCCTATGCTCCTACTTCCTCCCTCTGCTCCTCCTCCTCTTCCTTCTTCTCCTTTGCTCCTACTTCCTCCCTCTGCTCCTCCTCCTCCTCTTCCTCCTTCTTCTCCTGTGCTCCTACTTCCTCTCTCTGCTCCTCCTCCTCCTTCTCCTCCTATGCTCCTACTTCCTCCCTCTGCTCCTGCGCCCTCTCTGTGTTCTTTCCTTCCTCTTCTCCTACTTCCTTCCTCTGCTCCTACTTCCTCCGTGTGCTCCTACTTTTTCCCAGTGCTCCTGGTTCGATCTTATTCCTCTTCCATCGGCCATGTGACCGCGTGTCGCAGGGCGAAGCGATCGCTATTCGGCGTTTGATATGCGTCGCCATATTTGCCCTCTCTCGGATGATTTGTAACTCAGCAAAGATCTATCGACGCTTCGCTTCCTCGCAACAGAATCGCTAATAACGCCATCAGAATAGGAAACCCCCGCTTATATACACGCATATATGCTTACATATACATATATATATATACATATAGTATATAAATTATATATACACTATGTATTTATTGTTATTGTTGTGGTTGTTGTTATTAATATTGTAATATGAACAAATTTGAACAAATTATGGTTAGTTTCTTGAAGCCGAGCAACGTCAATATTTTACAACTGAAAAGACGCTATGCATTTCTAAAAAGTTCAGCTACCGGAATCAATAGATTTTATTGGAAGTCACACCTAATCATTATTTTCTTGAGCTCTACGTTTAGGGCACATAAATAATCCGTTTTTGTTTTTTCTGTTAATATGCCCAGTCTCCTTGCAAAATCCACAAGTAGGTGGTGCCCGACGAGCCGTCACCAAGGATGCTTCTGACAATATTTGCAAGTTCTCTAAAGTCCCTACAGTTCTTTCATGATCAGCTGATGTTGTTTGAGTTATGGCATCATCATAGGGCCTAGGGCAAAGAATATCTTGAGCCTCCTTTGTGCAGAATCTGCGAATATTCTGGAAGAGATATTGCTTCCTATCAGTGGAAAGTCCCAATGGAAGAATTTCTTCTGGTAGATTAGCCAGTGCTTCTTCCTCAGCATCAAACAGTGTGTGTAGAATTCCCTCATCACCAAGTTCCTTATGGCAGATAACATGACCTGGTATTTGAGTATCAAACTCAAACTGGCAGAAGGTTTTTAAATCTCTGACTTTCTGAATCCTCAGTTTGTCATTGAAATATGAATGCCAATTGTTAACAGGTACGAAAACATTGCCTTGCTCGTCTCCAGTAAGAATTGCCTTGTTCAATTTTGTTATTGGAGTGCTTCGTTCAATGCAGTTCTTCAGTTCAGTGAGGGTGCAAACCTTGCTTAAGTGAACACTGTTCTTTACTCATAACATGATGCTGTTTCTTTCCTGTGTTGCCATGATAAACAGGAGATAATCCAGCTTCCTTCAGTCTGCGTTTCAATCTCTTGTACCTCTTTTCACCGATATTATACAGGAAAAAGTAGACAGCTTTGCATACACTTAACCCATCAAACCTAAACACTGAATGTGTCATACAACGGTGTGTTTTCTTCTTGTGCGTCCGCAGAACATTTTCACCAGTGGCACAGAGAGATCGCAGCTGACCAACGATTAGATCGTTCAAAGGATTTTGATGTAGCTTGTTGAAATAATCAAGTTCTGCAATCTGCAACTGATGCTCAAAAACCATACTTGCATTAGGCTGTGTCGTACACATAGATTTGCTGACACTGACATCCTTTTGTCAAAAATGCTTCAATCTTATTTATATCTGGTAATTGGGCATCAAATGCTGCAGCAATGTATGAAGTTTTCTCTTCATCCCGGAAGACTGGAACAGGATCTGCATCTGGTTCATCTTGCAGCACTTCTTCGGTTGGATTATTCTAAGAAACATAATGAGGAATAAAATCAATGCATGAAAAAAGTTAGAAATTCTTTTATAATTGTTGTCTTCATTCATTCATTCATTCATTCAAGGAATCTATATAGCGCCCCTTCAAGAAGGCCTGCTCAGAGGCCCTCCCAACCCATTACTCAGAGTAGGCCCCGCAACAGAAAGGGCACGATGCTGCCCGATGACCTACCGTCTTTAATGTAAAGATAAGTGATTGAATTGTCTTAAAATTAAAAGAGACTGACAATGGAAATAAAATTTATGTTAGAAGAAATTGGCCTTTAAGTTCAAGGACGGCAACTGGTTAATCTCAGTGTAGGAGAATTGCGATTTTGATTTGAAGTGCTGTCGATTGATGCGTGATGCTTTATTACAGCGGCGCTATAGAAGTGCTGAGATTTGATTAGATTAGGTCAGGGTGAACATTTACTTTCTATTAACATGTAGTTGTATGCTAGCTACTAAAATTTACCTCACTGACTTGTGATTCAGCAGCCGTTTCGACCTCAGAATGCTCATCACAAGATTCTTCACTGTCACAATCTTTCGCTGTAGTGAAATAATCTTGCAACACATTAGAAACTTCCTCTGTAGATAATTTTAAATTCAACAAATTAGCAATTTCTAGAAAAGTTTTGTCAGCGTTGACCGCCATTATTTCCCTTTAAACTTTCGCGTATGGCCACTCTGCGACCTCGGTATATGTTTGCTAAGAAAATAGTTCCTCACTTGAAAATTTGTAATTATAAAAGACGCAAGTTTTATCTGTCTATGAAAATTTACCTAATTCCATTTTTTAAATTTATATTTAACAGAAATATTAATTAAAGTTAAAATTAATAAATATGTGATTTATATAAATCCGAAAATACCGAAGTAGATTCAAACGCTTGGCAACATGCTGGGCGACAAGTGGGCCCTTTTTTACCCTGTCTGTACCCATGTCTTTAACTGCAGATTCTGGTTTTAAAATAGCAGGCGCAGTAATACCAGGTATAGTAAAATGAAGCTGAAATGCAGACGCATTCATTGGATACAAAAACCGAAATTCTATGAATATTCATGTTCTTAGCTAAAACGGCGTTTTCTAGCTCTTCTAGAAAGCGACAAGTGGTCCCTTTTCTTGGCCGGCGTCACATATACATATAGTATATAAATTATATATACACTATGTATTTATTGTTATTGTTGTGGTTGTTGTTATTAATATTGTTGCTGCTATTATTATTATTGCTATTATTATTATTATTATTATTATTATTATTATTATTATTATTATTATTACTACCACTACTACCACCACCACTACCACTACTACTAGTATTACCACTACTACTATTACTAAGGCTACGTATAGTATATGCTGCACATTATGTAGACTTAAACGTACGAATAGACCTATAGACCTATCTTCTCAACGTGTAGTAGGTGTGTAGGTGTATAGGCCTAATTATGTATTCACGTGATGATGAATGGTGCAATTTGTAAGCTTTGTACGCAGTCTGATGCGAATAGCCAAGTGATTGATTGCGTTTGATATAAGCCTACTGTTTATTGATCAGTGCTGTCGATTGATTAGACGATTCTGTTACTCTAATGATTTACTGACCCACTGGATAATTGAATGTCTGATTATTTGACAAATTGAATCATTGATCTAAATACACTGGCCAACACATAATTTGTTGCCTCAAATGTTAGAACTGTTTCTGGGTATATTTGACCTGCTGATTCCAGAAAAGGCACCAGTTTTCTCCCAGCAGGTCTAGTTTTCGAGATATAGAACATTATGCCATATACCAGTCCTTGCCTCTGCTCGCCCATAAAACATAAGGCTATAGCTATAATTATTTAGTGCTCAATTTATTATGTGATACACTAAATAAACATAATAATACAAATACTTAAAAGAAAATGGTAGTACCTGAAACTGTACTTATATGATACCAAACAGAACAAGTTTGTTATAAAAATTTCAAGTCATTCGACACCGAAGAAGCTCCTTTTGTACGATTTCCGAGTGTAGCATCTGCCGGAACAATCGCGCATAATATTCCAGCAATAGTCTGCCATCATGTGTGCATCCCATCTTCCTTGATATCGATTTTCCATTGTTTTGATGTCTTGGTGAAATCTTTCACCTTGCTCTTCGCTGAAGTCACCAAGATTCTCTGGAAAGCGATCTAAGTGACTGTGGAGATAATGGACTTTAATGCTCATGTTGCAGCCAAGCTTGTTGAAATGAAGAAGCATATCCTCTACTAGTTGTGCATAATTGTCTGCCTTCTTGTTGCCAAGAAAATTTTTAGTTACAAGAACAAAGGAAGACCAGGCACAAGATTCGATTTCATTCATTGATGGTATGAAAAGTGGGTCATTCATAAGTTGCCTGATCTGTGGACCATCGAAGATTCCAGCCTTCAATTTTTCCATTGTAATTCCTGGTAACTTGTGTACTATGTATTCGAAGCATGAACCTTCTTTATTCAAAGCCCTGACAAATTGTTTCATCAGGCCTAGCTTTATATGTAGTGGTGGCAGTATGATCCTATCTCGTGCCACCAAAGATTCCTTGATTACATTTTGAGCTCCAACCACCATGTCTTTCCTCGAAGGCCAATCTTTTCTTGTCCAATGTTCATGCTTGGCTCTACTGTCCCAAAGACACAAAAAGCAGGGATACTTTGTGTAGCCACTTTGTTGACCAAGGAGGAAATTTACCATCTTCAAGTCTACACAAATTACCCATTGATGTTCTTTGTATTTTATCTTTTCCAGTACTAAAGAGATGGCATTGTACTCTTCTTTCATCCTGGTGGAGTGACCGATTGGAATAGAACCAAATTTGTTGCCGTTATTTAAAAGCACACATTTCAGACTACGTTTTGAACTGTCGATAAAAAGACGCCACTCATCTGGGCTGTAATCCGACAGACCAATTTTCTTCAATAAGTTGCTGATGTCATTACAGAATACTAGGTTGTTGTCTTCGGTAAAGAATGGCAGCAAATCCTTTTCTCTGTTTCTATAAATTGTAATTTTCGTTCCAGGCTGAAGTGCATTCTTTTCCTTTAGTCTGGACGCAAGCAATTCAGAGGACTTTTTGGAAAGATTTAAGTCCCTGATCAGCTGATCAGATCACTCAACTCTTTTTGGTCAAAACGTTCACTGTGTGAAGCTGATTGGAAATCACTGTCACTGCCCCCACTTTCTTCACTTTCGTCATCTTGTCCGATATTGGACATGCAAGTCTCATCGTCTGAGAGCTGAGGTAGTTCGCGAAAAGGTGGAACTGGTACAATATCCGAATGCGGAACAGGTCTCCTGGCTGAAGGTATATCAGGGTAAGACAACTTGTGACGATTATTTTGATTGATGCCTATGATATTAACCATACAAAAGTAACAGTCGTCGAAGTGGTTTATCTGTTCCCTCCAAACCATCGGTACACCAAATTTCAGGCAGCTTCTCTTTCCAATTGTCCAGTGGCGCAATTGTTCAATACAAGTTTTGCATACTGTATGAGGAGCCCATTGCTTATCTTGATCTCCAAGTTTGACACCAAAATAACCTACATATGCTCTTTTTACAAACTCAGAAATCGGTTTCCTGTTTGCTTTTAGTGTGTATTCCCCACAAATGTAGCAGAATATGTCTGGATGGTTAATGCAGCTCCGTCTGGAAGTAGCCATAACCTTAAGGATGTTCGCATCTGAGGAATTAAATGACTAACCTAAAAATAGTAAGAACATGTAGTTATTTAATGCTCACATTCACAGATTGTTCTTGCGACCAACTCTTAATATGCCCTAAGACGACTGCGGCTGCTCTAGCTTTCAGGAGGCGGTTTATATAGGCTATAAATGCTGACTTCAGCATAATCTATTTACATAGTTCGAAACCATGAAACGCTGTATAAGCACAAATAAATTCTAAATGAGGCCATGAATTTAGTGCTGAGTAAGCTGTAGGCTACGGAATAGTTATTTCGTTGAATCAGCAATATCTCAGCACGCGGCAAGATATGCTGATTTTACATTATAAGGATGTAGGCATTATATGAATCAGCAAGAATTATAATTAGCCATAAATAAAGCTTATTATGACATTTTAGTTTTGCCAAAGACATCGTTTAAAGAGTGGACTGGGTTTTCTTTACAAAATCGACGATATCTCAGAAACTAGACCTGATGCACTCAATCCAATGACATTTTCTGAATCAGCGCCCAAAATTACCCCAAGAACAGGTCTAAAACCGAAGGCAACAAGAAAAAATTTTTTTTCTGTTGGCCAGTGATATCAATGCCCCACATATCAATTTGTTAATTGATTTATTTAATAAGTGATTCAAGGACTGACTGATAGCTTAAATTATTGAGTCGTTAATTAACACGCTCGGCTTTTTGATCTGTATCGATTGATTAGATCTAAATCCCTAATATATATATATATATATATATATATATATATATATATATATATATATAAAGACAATTAATATAGGGCCTTTTCGAACTTCTCAAAGGCGCCGCACTCGTTAGCACATGATTGATTCATCATGTTGAACTGTCTTTCAAGAAAGTTTAACTTAATTTATTAAATTAGTAGACCATACATATAAAACATATATTATTTGTCCATATATATATATATATATATATATATATATAAAGACAATTAATATAGGGCCTTTTCGAACTTCTCAAAGGCGCCGCACTCGTTAGCACATGATTGATTCATCATGTTGAACTGTCTTTCAAGAAAGTTTAACTTAATTTATTAAATTAGTAGACCATACATATAAAACATATATTATTTGTCCATATATATATATATAATATATATATATATATATATATAGTTACATAGGTGTATATTTATATTTATATTCTGCTGAGTTTGATCGATGCACTGGTCTAGGCTGTATGCAACTGAGTTCAGCCGACAGTTGTTATTTACAGAATATGAATAATAACGTCGGAGATGCGCATGCGCGTGTGTCCTCTTCTTACTTAGTCTTCTTTAAATTACCATTTCTCATTTCGCCGATCGTATTATGTTTAACATCGCTTCTTGATCCGACACAGAGTTAGTGGGACAGAGGCCTCGTATCACCTGCCCTCACTGCTCTTTCTTCCCTGCAGGCCACCGCGTGGGGTCGACACGATGCAAAGGTCCTCGGGTCAGAGCGGGGGTGCGTCGAGTCATCAACATCCCCGAGGGTATTCTTAGCCATTCGATTTATGCTTGAACAATGGCCCCCTCTCTCCCTCCTCTGCAGCAACCGGCGGCGCCAGCAGCCAAGAAATGAATACAAGAGAGCAGTACATTTAGGAACCGCTGCCATGATCATGGGTGGGAGCCAGGGCAAAGATGATCACAATTGCAAAGATGGAGGTGATGTCCGTTATACTAATACTAATACCGATACTACTACTACTACTCTACTACTACAACAACTACTACTACTACTACTGTTACTAATACCACTACTACTGCTGCTGCTGCTACTCTAATAATAATAATAATAATAATAATAATAATTATAATAATAATAATAATCATAATAATAATAATAATAATAATAATAATAATAACAGGCCTGCGCCTAGGGGCTGTTGAGCTTAATGAGCCCTGCATCAATACCCTTGTGGAGCAAACGGTCCAAGAGGACGGCTCGCACGTTACGTTACGTTACCTTTCCTTACCTTATTTGTACTGATCCTGAAAGATATTTTCAATTCGTTAATTATTCCTTTTATAATTCATTGTTTATGCACCGAAGGACGACCCTTCTGGTCTGACGCAACGCTTTAGAAATTTTCGAGTTTACTATACAGTTATGATTACGATTGATTTTAGGTCTACACTGACACGACATCTTCTTATAACATCCTCGAATTGCATGATATCAATACAGGCTTCTTGCCTTGCGGTTTAATGTTCTCATTAATGTGATTATTAAATTTGAAATTAGTCTTTTTGTAGGGCCTAAATTGTCTTTATATAAATTCGATATGTAATCCAGTAAAAAAATCTTCAGGTGGCATGCAGAAGTTTCAAAAGGTGTTGTCAACCGTTGACGCTCCTTTTCAGCCAGTTCTCATTCATGCCTGATGGATCTTTATCAACTTGCGATGGCCTCGTACTTAGGTCTGTACCAAATCCTGCAGCTGCAGCAGCAGAAGCACCAGCAGCAGCAGTATGTAGCATAAGTATCGTTTTATGAGCAAGAACTGCTCTGCTCTTGGTACGGTTCAGCTGAGGGCCGCATACTGAAGTTGAAACTGAAGCAGATCGATGATACTGAAGGTGGGGAAGATGACTAAATTGCATCCATGGTCTCGCGAGTCCCAAGTGATGCTGCGGCTGAAACAAGAGGGATGGCAAACGCGGGCGCTTTCAGTGCGGCTAAGTGCATCGCCGTGGACAGTGGCGTATTCAGGAACTCTGTTTTATATGGGGCACGATTGAGGTGGTCCACACTGGACCCCAGGTTCACGTATTACAACCCAAATCGAAGTTTGGTAAGGTAAGATCAGCGTCTTTGATGTCATTCAGGCCTAAACTTAAGACTTCATCTGTTTCAGGCCTAAACTTAAGACTTCGTCTGTTTCAGGCCTAAACTTAAGACTTCATCTGTTTCAGGCCTAAACTTAAGACTTCATATGTTTCAGGCCTAAACTTAAGACTTCATCTGTTTCAGGCCTAAACTTAAGACTTCGTCTGTTTCAGGCCTAAACTTAAGACTTCATCTGTTTCAGGCCTAAACTTAAGACTTCATCTGTTTCAGGCCTAAACTTAAGACTTCATCTGTTTCAGGCCTAAACTTAAGACTTCATCTGTTTCAGGCCTAAACTTAAGACTTCATCTGTTTCAGGCCTAAACTTAAGACTTCATCTGTTTCAGGCCTAAACTTAAGACTTCATCTGTTTCAGGCCTAAACTTAAGACTTCATCTGTTTCAGGCCTAAACTTAAGACTTCATCTGTTTCAGGCCTAAACTTAAGACTTCATCTGTTTCAGGCCTAGACTTAAGACTTCATCTGTTTCAGCGTACTTACCCACCGTAGCCTAACTTCGGTTTTCCTGACCTTAAGAATTTCAACCGGGCTTCTCCAACTGATTGCGATTTTTTCACAACGGTTTCACTTGAAGTGACGGTCGACTGATCCCTTGAACATTATGAAGACGACGCTATAGAAGTCAATAGATTGGACTACAAATGTCAGACTTGGACAACGCTAACGGCTTTGGCAACTATAAGATGTGACTAGACGATGGTGGAGCAAAAATGTTCGCGCATTTAAAACTCAAAAGCACAAGTTGGGTAACAAGTGAGATAGCAAAGAATTTGAGGGTCCTCCATGGCTTAGTGACACATTCCTCTTTCTATTATAACCTTGTCAGGATCTATTATTTAAATGAAGTTTAATGCATGCAAAAATAATTCTCTACGACTGACCCCTTCTTCCTTTGATCTCTCCCTCCTCTCCAACCCCAACCACCCTCCCCATAGCTGCCACGCTGTCTCTCCGTCTGACTTTCGGATCTTGACCTGGAACCGAACCAGTTCTTTTTCCTATAGATTTTGTTTTGACTGAGCGCCTGTGAATAGGCTGGTCCCAGCGACTTGGCTTTCGTTGGGCGCTGTAGAAATTTCGGAATTACGATTACGATTACGACCCCCGGTTCACTGAACCGGTCGAAGAGGCTACTGTTACACCACTGTTTGTAGTTCTAACTCGTAGGCCTATTTTAGAGTGAATTGCGTTATACATGGAATACTTAAGTGAGAGAAGAACTGAAAGTGGCAGATTTTGCTCCTCAAATTTCAGTTTCCTGTCAACGAGGGAGCACAAGGGAAATCTCCTACCTAAATACGCCACTGACTGTGGACATCCACCCGTCCTTCAATCCGTCCATCCGTCTATCGGCTGCGTATAGTGGTCCATAGAGGCGCCGCATAAAGTATCGCCCCTAAAGACGGCGGCTGATTCTGTTTCATTCGACGGTGACTTTTACCCGTCCACCGTTCGGTCGGTTGTTCGACGGTGCGTGTCGCTGGCGCACTATGAAGTAGAAACGACCCCTCCGAGACAGATGCTGCGGGTGGTGGAGGCACCGCGCAAACATCAACGGTTGAACTCCGTTGTTAAGACTCTATAAAATAACAATACTGCAACCAAAGTACTAAAGTAGGCCTACAACCAAAGTTAGGCCTACGCTAAAAGATGCCATGAGTGATGAGGGTTCGAAACTTCAGAATCTGCTCGCAGTATACACCTATATCGGCCTATGCGCAATTTAACTGCTAACCCTTATAATTATTCCGCAGCCACGAGGGCGCTACATAAATTATAACTTTAGTAACGCCACAGGCTTTACTTCTTCTATCGCCTTATTCACTTGCACTGTGTGCAGAATCGAACGACGCTGTACAGGCTTCGATTAATGCACGTGTGTTTTTATGTATGTATACACGTTATGTATGTTATGTTATGTAGCCTATGTATGTATGTATGTATGTATGTATGAAAGTAAGCATGTAATTTTGTCTGTTTATACGTTATGTATGTTATGTTATGTTATGTATGTATGTATGTAAGTAAGTATGTATTTATGTATGTACATACGTTATGTATGTTATATTATGTGTGTATGTATGTATGTGTGTAAGTAAGTAAGTATGTATGTATGTATATATGTATGTATGTATGCATGTATGTATGTATGTATGTATGTATGTATGTATGTATGTATGTATGTATGTATGTATGTATGTATGTATGTATGTATGTATGTATCTAATCTTTTATATAGCGCATTGTAAGAACCTCTCAAAAGCGCAGTGAACATGGCTGCCCAGTTAATTTAAACAAGTAAGTCTTGACTAACGAAGAGAATGTTTCTTGGGACAAATTCACAGAAATAGAACGAATGTTTATAGGAAGACTATTCCACAAGGAAGAACCCATGCAGGACAATGCACGGCGTTGTCGTGCTGATGTACCACAGCGAGGAACCTGTAAATCTCCTCGGGATGAAGAACGAAGCGACTGACGACGGAAAACCCAAAAGTGTCGCCCCAATCTCATTCCTCCGGTATGTATGTATGTATGTATGTATGTATTTGTGCTTATGTATACATACATGTATTTTGTATACATGAATGTAGGCTTATGGTCGTGCAACGTAGGTCCTCGTTACGCATGTAGTGTACTTGGTGTAGTTAATTCGGTTGGACCGGTTAGTCCGCTCCGGACGCCGCTAGAGGTAGACAGACGACGAGTATTAGTCAAACAATTCCTTTATTCGATTTACCTATTGTCTACAACTAAGACAATCGTCTGTGTATCTCTCTACCAACGCGTCCAATAATTCGTACAATTACAGGCGGCTTAACCTCATTTCTATGCAAGGAGTTTATAGCTAATAACAACGGCTGGCGACACCTAGTGTCGGTTTTTGCAACTGGTTCAAAAGAAAGTAGGGTGTTAAACCAGTCAGCCACCTCATAAGGAAAAGACGATCGCGGATGACAGGCATCGTGCATTTACTTCTGCTGTGATAATGAGAGCCTCGGCTGAAAATGAGAGACTCGGTGAGACGCTGCATAAACTGACGCTAGTTGTCGCCAACATATAAAGACGTCCAAACAACGGATGTCGTACTATTTTGTCACTTTACCAGAGTCCCCATGGGTTCAGTGTAACGTCGGCAAAAGGGTGGATCTAGGGGACCAGAGGCCATGGTCCCCGTCTTTTGCAGTGTTGGGATGGAAGACCCGAACTAGGGCTAGAATACAAAACGAAAACCTTAATTAATTCAAGCAAACTAAAATATATGACGCTTTATGCGGTCCCGTTGATTTTACAAAGGATGTATAGTTGTAGATGCTGTTTCAATATCAGATTTACCCCTTAACCCCACTGGGGCTCTAGTCTCAGACTTCCATATTGGCTCCCCCGTGCTAAAATCCTGGATTCGCCCTTGCGTCGGCAAGTAGGCAACGTACAGGCCCACACGAGCAAAAACGGAAAACCCCAAAAGCACAGCCCCCAATCTCATTCCTCCTCTTCCCCTTATTTATCTTTCCGCTCCAATTCCAAACACTATCCACCGTAGACGTAGGCTATAAATGAGCACAGCATTCAAAGATTATATAAAATCGTTGTTATCATCACTTAGTCGTTTCCAGCTAGCTGCAAGAATCGCTGGGCAATAATTTTCGCAATTTTCTGATGAGATTTGTGACGATTATTCAGAATGATGTTTATTGGCCTATAAAATGCAAGTAGATTTAAGTCACGAGCTCTGTTGATATCCTCTTCTTAATATGGCTACTTGCTTTTAGAATAGTTCAATCTTTCGTCTAGAAGACGCAGAACCCAACAAGTAAAAGAATGCCGTCTTTAGAAGAGTCATCTTTTAACAACGGAAAACTCAAAAGTGTCGCCCCAATCTCATTCCTCCTCTTCCCCTTATCTATCTTTCCGCTCCAATTCCAAACGTCATCCACCGATTGACTGCCTGCCCGCCGCCTGACGATTGGCCTGGAACCCAATAGGACCTTTCCTGAGTAACGAGTTCGTTTTAACTGATAAGCTGGTTCTCGCTTGTGAATAAGCTGGTTCCCACGACTTAGCTTTCTTTGGGTCCTGTGGAAGAAAGCAGGAGCACACGGAGGACGTAGGATTAGGCCTACGACCAAGGTCATCTGATTGTTTCAAGGTCATCTGATTGTCTCAAGGTCACCTGATTGTCTTTCTCTGGTCATACCTTGGGCTATAACTGTTCTGGGTAAACAAGCATTTTCGGTTGCTGGACCAAAATTCTGGAATTCCCTCTGTCTGTTCGTTCTGCTCAGTCGCTTCTGTCATTTCGTTCTCAACTTAAAACTTACCTGTTTCAAATTGTTTATCCACCATAGGCTGCCTCTCTGTCTTGTGGACTAACCTTCTGGATATCGACCTAATTATTGTGGCTTGGTTTTGGTGTGCCATCGGTTGATGCCTTGTGCATTAGACACCGGCGCATTAGAAGTTGCTTATTATTATTATTATTGTTATTGTTGTTATTATTATTATTATTATTATTATTATTATTATTATTATTATTATTATTATTATTATTATTATTATTATTATTATTATTATTATTATTACGATCTAAAAGGGGTATATTCTGAGTTTGGAAAATGCCCAAAACGCAGCACTGCATTTAAGAATTATCGTACCTTATTACCCGGTTACAAAACGAGTTTTAAATTAGTCAGAATAAGTAAGCTATCTGGTTTCTGCGCAAGCGTCATAATTTTAGTTTAATCAGTGAAAGTAATTCCTATAAAACGAGATAGCTGGGATCTTTGGCTGGGATTAGATCTGTTATGACTGTTTACTTGCTTACTTGTGACATAGGCCCATAGGAACAAAGCGAACAGTTAATAGTTGTGCGTGCGGCTTCGAATCGCTTCCGACAAAAACTGAAAGAATTTATTTTCACTAGTTTATTTTGTAAGTTTTTGTAGTTTAATTCCTTACATTGTCAGTGAAACACAATTCTGCATATTACTACATACGTTGTTCACATGTTCTCGTTGGATTAATGCAATTGCAGATGCATTAAGCGGTGCGGTGCATGCGTTGCTTACTGACGCAGAGGCCATTTTGTTTGCGTTCACGCTGCTTTACCGGGAATTGAGACGTTTTGATTTATGCTGGGATGCATAGCAGGCATATATATGGAGTAATTAAGACATTTAATGCACTGCTGACAAGGAAGTCGTTGGTGAATTCATGTTTTATTCAGATACGTTGGATTTTGGGCATACTTATAGTATCGGGGACCGCTCTGTTTTGGCCGTTGCTTTTCGGCGCCCGCCCGCCGAGTGATGTTAATTATAGGTGTGGCTTCTGTAAGTGTCCCGTCATTGATTAAGTAAATAAACATGGATTCTAATGCTTGACTTATATGATACCAAACAGAACAAGTTTGTTATAAAAATTTCAAGTCATTCGACACCGAAGAAGCTCCTTTTGTACGATTTCCAAGTGTGGCATCTGCCGGAACAATCGCGCATAATATTCCAGCAATAGTCTGCCATCATGTGTGCATCCCATCTTCCTTGATATCGATTTTCCATTGTTTTGATGTCTTGGTGAAATCTTTCACCTTGTTCTTCGCTGAAGTCACCAAGATTCTCTGGAAAGCGATCTAAGTGACTGTGGAGATAATGGACTTTAATGCTCATGTTGCAGCCAAGCATATCCTCTACTAGTTGTGCATAATTGTCTGCCTTCTTGTTGCCAAGAAAATTTTTAGTTACAAGAACAAAGGAAGACCAGGCACAAGATTCGATTTCATTCATTGATGGAATGAAAAGTGGGTCATTCATAAGTTGCCTGATCTGTGGACCATCGAAGATTCCAGCCTTCAATTTTTCCATTGTAATTCCTGGTAACTTGTGTACTATGTATTCGAAGCATGAACCTTCTTTATTCAAAGCCCTGACAAATTGTTTCATCAGGCCTAGCTTTATATGTAGTGGTGGCAGTATGATCCTATCTCGTGCCACCAAAGATTCCTTGATTACATTTTGAGCTCCAACCACCATGTCTTTCCTCGAAGGCCAATCTTTTCTTGTCCAATGTTCATTCTTGGCTCTACTGTCCCAAAGACACAAAAAGCAGGGATACTTTGTGTAGCCACTTTGTTGACCAAGGAGGAAATTTACCATCTTCAAGTCTACACAAATTACCCATTGATGTTCTTTGTATTTTATCTTTTCCAGTACTAAAGAGATGGCATTGTACTCTTCTTTCATCCTGGTGGAGTGACCGATTGGAATAGAACCAAATTTGTTGCCGTTATTTAAAAGCACACATTTCAGACTACGTTTTGAACTGTCGATAAAAAGACGCCACTCATCTGGGCTGTAATCCGACAGACCAATTTTCTTCAATAAGTTGCTGATGTCATTACAGAATACTAGGTTGTTGTCTTCGGTAAAGAATGGCAGCAAATCCTTTTCTCTGTTTCTATAAATTGTAATTTTCGTTCCAGGCTGAAGTGCATTCTTTTCCTTTAGTCTGGACGCAAGCAATTCAGAGGACTCTTTGGAAAGATTTAAGTCCCTGATCAGATCACTCAACTCTTTTTGGTCAAAACGTTCACTGTGTGAAGTTGATTGGAAATCACTGTCACTGCCCCCACTTTCTTCACTTTCGTCATCTTGTCCGATATTGGACATGCAAGTGTCATCGTCTGAGAGCTGAGGTAGTTCGCGAAAAGGTGGAACTGGTACAATATCCGAATGCGGAACAGGTCTCCTGGCTGAAGGTATATCAGGGTAAGACAACTTGTGACGATTATTTCGATTGATGCCTATGATATTAACCATACAAAAGTAACAGTCGTCGAAGTGGTTTATCTGTTCCCTCCAAACCATCGGTACACACCAAATTTCAGGCAGCTTCTCTTTCCAATTGTCCAGTGGCGCAATTGTTCAATACAAGTTTTGCATACTGTATGAGGAGCCCATTGCTTATCTTGATCTCCAAGTTTGACACCAAAATAACCTACATATGCTCTTTTTACAAACTCAGAAATCGGTTTCCTGTTTGCTTTTAGTGTGTATTCCCCACAAATGTAGCAGAATATGTCTGGATGGTTAATGCAGCTCCGTCTGGAAGTAGCCATAACCTTAAGGATGTTCGCATCTGAGGAATTAAATGACTAACCTAAAAAATAGTAAGAACATGTAGTTATTTAATGCTCACATTCACAGATTGTTCTTGCGACCAACTCTTAATATGCCCTAAGACGACTGCGGCTGCTCTAGCTTTCAGGAGGCGGTTTATATAGGCTATAAATGCTGACTTCAGCATAATCTATTTACATAGTTCGAAACCATGAAACGCTGGTATAAGCACAAATAAATTCTAAATGAGGCCATGAATTTAGTGCTGAGTAAGCTGTAGGCTACGGAATAGTTATTTCGTTGAATCAGCAATATCTCAGCACGCGGCAAGATATGCTGATTTTACATTATAAGGATGTAGGCATTATATGAATCAGCAAGAATTATAATTAGCCATAAATAAAGCTTATTATGACATTTTAGTTTTGCCAAAGACATCGTTTAAAGAGTGGACTGGGTTTTCTTTACAAAATCGACGATATCTCAGAAACTAGACCTGATGCACTCAATCCAATGACATTTTCTGAATCAGCGCCCAAAATTACCCCAAGAACAGGTCTAAAACCGAAGGCAACAAGAAAAAAAAATTTTTCTGTTGGCCAGTGTTATAGGTGTGGCTTCTGTAAGTGTCCCGTCATTGATTAAGTAAATAAACATGGATTCTAATGCTTGATGTTTTAAAAGGGCTAGGGTAAAAGTAAGGGTTAGTGCGGCTTTGTAAATTTTGAATAACGTTTAATCGATGTTTGCAAATAGTGTTTAGCTCGGAGAGAGTCATTTTAGCGGAAACTACAACCAATCAGTAGGCAGAAGCCAGGCCGAAAGCCTCGCCCCAAATAGCCCAAACTAGAGCGGTCCCCGATACTATAAGTATGCCGGGTTTTGGATTAAGGCATCAGTAATCATTTGTGCAAAAAAACCGGCGCACGTTACGTAATAATGCAAATTTAAGGTGCTTTAAAGAACGTTTAAAATGTCCCTACAGTGTGAGGAACTGAAAAGTAGACGTGCTTGACCAGCTAGTGCATTAGCATTGCTGCCATTATGTTTGATATACAGCTAACATGTAGAGGCAACATTTATTTTGCTAGAAGCACTGGTATTTTTGTGACCAGTCATGTATGAACAATATGGCCACTCCAGATTGCAGGAATACAGCGCTGTAAGCTCCACTTAGAGATTCTCCAATAAATAAGCAAGTAAGTAATTGATCAAATGTCAAAATGTGCTATGCAAGTCAAGAGAACTTGGAAATTCTGTTGTTGTGCGTGAACAGCATTTCATAAATCTGCATGAAGATGGGGTACACACACAGAACATGAAGCACATGTAGACATGTACTGAACACTAATTGAAAAGACATTGTGATACTAGTTGAGATTTTCCTAAATATCTGCAGGAGTTTTCTCTGGAAAAGCACAAATTATTGTGAAAACAATTTCTCAAACATTTTTATATGTATAACAGAAACGTACCCGATTTCATAATTACTTTCAACCGATTAAAGTTTTCTGACAAATGTGTCTTACTCTGTTAGTCTTTCGTTACTTACTTGCTTATTTGAAAATTGCTGTGTGGAGCTTGCAATGCTCTGTTCGCTCTGGCAATCTGGAGTGGTCATATTGCATGATTAGTTGCTGGTGGCCCAAACCAAAATTCTACAAAAATATGTTTTACTGATTGCATTTACCTGGTAGTGCATAGTGTTTTTCCATTCAGATGTATTTCTCTTTTGGATTTCAGCCTGACTGAAATTGCTGCACGGCTGCAGGTTTTATTTAGTTTTTGACCATTGATTAATACATAGAGCATTAATACAGTGAGTCCAGTCAAAGGGCTATGAATGTAACTTTGGCTGCAATAATAAAATAATTATAAAAATAATTATATATGCTTTTTAGGTTAAGTATGAAATTCGTTTGGTGTTCACTACGCAGTTTGTTTCCTTGTTTGATATGTTTTCTTCTGAAGAATTATTTGATTAATTTAATTCCAGTTTGTTAAATCACGATTACTGCTTTTTCCAGTTTGTAGGTTGAGCACCTGAACTTATATCCTGGAGCAATGTATCTCTACAATTTAACACTACAGAGAGCTACGGGAATTACTCATGCAATACATGGAAACTTTTCTGGAACAAAACAACAAGAGATTGTCGTGTCTCGGGGAAAGATACTCGAGGTTCTGCGGCCTGACTCAAACACGGGCAAAGTGTATGTCTTGTTGACAGAAGAAGTTTTTGGAGTGATTCGCTCCCTTATGCCGTTCCGACTCACGGGAGGAACAAAAGGTACTTTATTGGATAGGAGTCATGAGTGTTAAATATGTAAACATAAATATACCCCATCAGCTGGAATTGACTAAGAATAAATTGACCTAGTTTATGTTTCTTCAGTGTAATCCTTTATGTTTATATCCCAGTCAACCAGAATCGGTTAAGAAAATTGATACAGGTTTTGTTTTCCCAGGGTAATTTTTACTTTAGTTTACTTGATTATACTGGAAGTGTGTGACTAACATGCATGCGTGAAACTAAGAAGTCTAGAATTAGAGCAGATGTCAGGTTATTTGTGACACTAGGAGATATGACTCAGCAGTCTATTCGATTAGCGTACTGGGACTGTAATTGAAAGTTTGTGCCTGCTGAGAGGATTCCATGTAATGACCCTGGGCAAGTTGCATGCACACGTTTGCCTTTGTCAACGTGCGGATAATTTGGTACTGGCATGAGCTAGGAAGTAAATGGCAAGTACTGTGATGAACAAGCCCTTTGTCCAGGACCTTGGGATTCGTCCACTGCTGACTCAAGGGCTGAAGAGCAGGAAATGGTGCCTCCCATATGTGCCACTAGGGATGGGGAGATTTACTTTTTTAGGATGCATACTTAGGATTCAGTCTCTTCTGCAGCATCTCAGATATTGGATAAATGTTTTTAGGTAGGAATTAATGACTTTGATATTCAAAACGTTTTTGCTGTCTCACCCCAAGGATGAGTTGCTTTCTATCAGATAATAGGTGCATCTTTTGGATATTGGACGTTTGCCAAAATTTCTTTGGCAATGTGGCATAAGAATGAAAAACTGAAGATATCTTGTCTCATTTCCAGGATGCTATTACTGCTAAAATAATTTACAATAGACACTGTTGTGATGTTTGTCTCTTTCCATCATTTGCAGTGATGGTTTAAGTTACATAAATCCAGAACACTCAAACAAGATTTGCTATATTAAACAGCATCAGCTGACTGGGACTTTACATTTTCCACATACCATCTGCTATCTGGGCGTGTTTCTGTGCTGCAGGGGAAGAAAAATGGAGGATATAAATGGAAAGAAGTGAAGGGAATGGGTGGAGTAGGGGCCTCCAACATTTAAAAGAGATCTGTGCTTGTTCTGTGTCATGTAATTTAATAATCATCCCTTGAACGCAGTCAGTGTGTCTGGAAAATGTAGACTGTGAATTACTGAAATACAGTGTCCAGTGCTATATATGTTTTTGCTAAATATTTGTTGTGAAACAAATGAACAATTGGCCCACAATTCACCACTGCAGAAGTGATGTGGCTTAACTGACATAAAGTTTCTGAAGGAAGAGCAGTGTAAATAATACACAGTACATAGTGTTATAATGTGTATTGCTTGAGGTGTATTCAACATAAGGAGGAATTGATTTAAAATTCTTAGTTATGATAATTTTGTTTGCTGAAGATTGAGGTCTGTGCTTCATAAACTTTTTGATTTTTTTCAGACTATATAGTTATTGGAAGTGATTCAGGTAGAATTGTCATTTTGGAATACGTTCCGTCGAAGAATGCCTTTGAAAAGGTAATTATCATGCCCTCTGCACTTGCATGGTAACTTTCTAAATTGACTCCAAAAATGTGTTATAAGCCTTCTGATGATTTAAAGATAGGACATCTGTATGTGAAACAAATAACTATCGAAAACAATCACAAATTAATTCTGAGTATTTTGCCTAATGTAGTAATTCAGAAAATTGATGCAAGAGTTTAACTGAAGGTTAACAGTTCTAGAGCTAGGTATCGCATTTTGCTAAATTTTCACAAAGTAGCATTTGTGACACACCATACAATATAACATTTCATTGGATAGAGAGAGCCAAGATTCCTGAAACTAGAGCAGAAACAAGCTATTTGGAAAGTTTTATGCAGGTTTGTTGAATAGCTACTGAAATATAGTGATTGAAACCTAACAAAAACTTGTAATTTACCATTGCAAAATCAGGCTAACCCAAATGTACTGTAACCCTCATATCTCAAGAACTACTAGGTACTAAAATCTGAAAATATGCAGCCTTGATGATACATATTTATCCACTTACTGGTCAGAAATTTTAAAAAACTGAGATGATGAAGTGGGAACACTTTTCAAAACTGGTTGAATTGACGTGATTGACCCAAAACAAATAATAACGGTAGTTTTTATATTGATATGGATTTTAAGGATTACAAGTGGGAGTAATGAGTTTTTATGTTGCAGGTTCATCAAGAAACATTTGGCAAGAGTGGATGTCGTCGTATTGTTCCGGGTCAATATTTAGCCATTGATCCAAAGGGCAGAGCCATCATGATTGGTAAGTTAGGATTGATTCAATCAAACATATAATTTGTTTGCTTTAGAGTCATATTTCAATTAAGAATTATTAATGTCCATTCTGGATTTGCTTCATAACTTTTAAGATGTGCAAAGAAGTAATTTTTCAGTTTTTTCATATGCTCATTAGTCTCCTTTCTGGCCTTTCTTCATAAGCGTTTGGCTGTTCACATAAGTAATTTTTTCTAGAGCTTTTCGTTAGAGGTAATCACATTTTCGCTTGAGGTGAATAAACTTTTTTTTATTTAGGTGCTGTTGAAAAGCAGAAGCTAGTCTACATCCTAAATCGCGATGCTCAGGCGCGGCTGACCATTTCTTCTCCACTGGAAGCCCACAAGTCAAATACGCTTGTTTATCACATGGTTGGAGTCGATGTAGGATTTGAAAACCCTACCTTCGCCTGCCTGGAAATTGATTATGAGGTAAACATTTTTTTAAAACAGTGTTTAAGAAGTGATATACTTATGTCATGTATTTTGCATAACTGATATACTGTTTTCAACAAAGGCCAACACTGACCAAAATTTAGCCTTGAACATTGTTGAAAACAGTATATCAACTCACTACACGTCTTTCCACACAACTCCCACTTGCTTACCTGGGCCTTGCAACACTCACTAATGACATGCCTTGTCATTGATAAACATATTTCATGTTAACATCTTTCTGTGACCTGTTGGAATTCGACCCAGCTTCTCCAATGGATTATGATTTTGATTACAATTCTCACTTGAAGCGACCATCAACTGATGCGTTGAGCATTATGATAATGGCATTATAGAAGTCTTTAGATTTAATTAAATTAGATTAGGTGTGTCTTGATGAGTGTTGTGAGGCTCTTGTATGTTGGGGTTGTGTGGAAGCATGTTAGTGTAGCATTGATTGGCCTGAGATTTTCCTATCTTCTAAATTTGTTACATATTGAGGGATATTTTATTAATTACTTGACATTGAAAGATGAGTCTTGACATGGTAATCATTTGATATTTGACACTATATTTGACACTATATGATCATTCTGATCTTTTAAATCTGAAGGAAAAATTGTATGTTGGTTTTCAAGTCCAACTGGCAAATCCATTTACAGGAGCTGATGACCAGCATCGAAGTTGCAATACTCAGTTGGGTACAGTTGGTATTCTGTGGTCTTGGATTGAATTAGGCAGAGCTAGCAGAAAAAACACATTGAAATCTAAGGAAACACCACAGCTGAATTTTGTCATGAATGCTTTTTATCTTCAGGAAGCAGACAGTGATCCAACTGGAGAGGCTGCTCAGAAGGCACCACAGATGCTGACCTTCTACGAGCTTGACCTCGGCCTCAACCATGTCGTTCGCAAATACTCTGAGCAGCTGGAAGAGCATGCCAACTTCCTGATAACAGGTACAGATATTCTCAAACCTAACGACTTTTTGAGCAACTTCACGTTTTTTTTTAAGTTTTGTTATTTCAGTGCTTAATTACGATAGTATTTCTTGTGTTAACTACGTAGACTAGAAACCTGTAGCTGGAAGTGGATTTATTTCAGTGATGTGACTGTATAGTGGCTCTGTATTGACAAGGACCATGCCTCTGAAGCATGTACTTAACGAGTCCTTTTTAAGTCAAGTTACAACATCTTTTTAATGATGAGTGTGATGGTGAAGCAATAAATGTCATTCAGTTAATCTTTTGCAGTTGCATAACACAAATGCTTATTGGGCTAACAGACATTGGAGCTAATTTAAAATCTGCATACAAAATTTAGAAACACTGCATTGATCATTTAGAGATCTTCTTTGCACTGTTTTAGGTTTTTGTGTGTTGCTTGATTCACAATTGTTTTTGCAGTTCCTGGAGGAAGTGAAGGACCTAGTGGAATGTTAATCTGCTCAGAAAATTACATTACTTACAAGAACTTTGGAGATCAGCCTGATATTCGTTGTCCAATTCCAAGACGTAGGGTAAGAAAAATGCTTTTAGATTTTTGAAATCGTTGAAGAATCTGTGTGCTTACCAAACATGGCAATAGGATTTTTGACTCTTGACATGTCTTATGACTGCTGATTTGTGAGTTGTATGTGCTGCCAATTCCTTTAAAACATTATGCAATTATGAAAAATAGTGTCTATTAATGGCAGAAAATTATGTAGCTGGAAACTTTCTTGATGCTGCTTGATGTTTCTTAATATGGTGTTAAGTCACAGTGACTGGGCTTTATTACCAGACAAGTGACATCAAAAATCTCTCTGGCTTATAATTATTTATATTTTCTATTGCCACAATTACTGGGATATAAAATCCAAAGCAGAAATTGAATTTAAAATGCATAAACACACAACTACATTTCGTTACAATAAGTTTGAAATTGATGTTCACATGGTGCCATTTTGTGTTTTGCAGAATGATCTTGACGATCCAGAAAGAGGAATGATTTTTGTTTGTAGCGCCACTCATAAGACTAAGGTAAGCAATCGGAGCAGTAATCTTCTTGTGACCGTCTATTCTGGATTATGATAAAGGTCTCTGGAAGTCATCAGATTAGATTCCTTGGCAACTATTTGCCTTTGATTCCAAGTATCAAAAGCGGAAATGATTCGACTACCAGATTCAAAATTTCTTTTAAGTGAAGTTTAACTATTAGATTCGAGTATGCTTTTCAGAAGTCTGTAGCACAGTGCCATTGCTAGTTAGCTTAGTTTATCCACGGTCACCTGCATTTCCTCGTGCAGGCGATGGACAGTTACGGTGAAACAGCGCGTTGCTTACACAGTTACTGTGGTGTTTTAGATGAAATTGAGTTAGACAGATGTTTAGGGCAATAATGCTTTTGCAGCAGGTAACAGATACTTGAAAGCCAATATTGTGGTTTGCTAAAGTGTCCCTGAATAGATCTTCTGCCACTGAGGACACCTATCATGCTTTCATCAAGTGCTAGGATCATCGACATACTTACTTGTCTACCTGGATTTGTGTGACTATTTAATTTTACAATGTCTGTGATGAAAGTGCTTAATTTACTGTAAGAGTTAGTGAAATTTATCTTTTGTTTTGGCTTTAACATGTGTTTTGATTAAATGTCATATATAAGTTTTGTGATTTTTGTTTTTTTCAGTCTATGTTCTTCTTTCTTGCACAAACTGAACAAGGCGATATATTCAAGATAACTCTGGAGACGGATGAAGATATGGTAGGTTTCAGTGTTTATTTCTCTAGAACATTTTAGGAAATCTGTATGATTATATTTCTAACTGGACTCTTTGGCTAGGTTGTAGATTGCCAGAAGTAGAAATCTCTTAGAACTACAAAGTAGTGATTGCTTTGTCATTTGATCAGATAATTAATTTTAGTTGCACTTTTGTTTTTAGGTGACTGAAATTCGTTTGAAGTATTTTGACACGGTTCCAATTGCTTCAGCAATTTGTGTCCTAAAGACTGGATTCCTCTTCTGTGCCTCTGAGTTTGGAAACCAGTAGGTGTTGACGCTGGCTTTGTTTCTATGAATTTACCAAAAAAAAAACTTCAGTTTGGAAATTCATTTACTCTTAATTTACATTTTTGTACTATTGTTTAAGTTAAATTTTATTTAGAGAAATTGATGCACATAACTTGAGCAGTGTTTTGCTTTGTCTTCAGCAACCTGTATCAGATAGCACATCTTGGTGATGATGATGATGAGCCAGAGTTCAGCAGTGCTATGCCACTGGAAGAGGGAGATACGTTCTTCTTTGCGCCACGACCTCTCAAGAATCTTGTCATGGTTGATGAAATGGACAGCCTTTCTCCCATCATGAACTTTCAGGTAGATTATCCTTGAGTTTGTAAACATAATCATATACACTTTGCAACACTGTCACTTGTTTTTTTTGTCCGTTATTGGTCGATTTTTAGCATAAAAGCAATGTTTGGCAAGTTTGCTGTCCTTATGAATCACCCTGTGGCTGATTGGAGTGGATTTGAGCCTCCCCTCAGATGGTCACTGTGCAGAAAGTTTGAGCTAATCTTTTACCATGCAACCAGTTGGTTAGCACTGTTAATTAGCGCTTCATCATTAGTCAGCGGCACTGCATAAATACAAGAACAGGCTTAATAATATTAGTTCTGCTTTCAGTTAAGTGCAGCCCTTAATGTTGAATTTCATCATTCAAGTCAGCTTCTTAAGTTCTGGCTTTAATATATGTTGTATTGTTACTGTAAATTACAGTGTGATTGTTGGCTGTTTGAAGTTGTTGGCTTGTTTTTCTGGTGTTTGACACAATGTGATCATTGCATTTGAATGCTTTTTGTTAGGTTGCTGACTTGGCCAATGAGGACACTCCCCAACTGTTTACTCTTTGTGGCCGTGGACCAAGGTCATCACTGCGTGTCCTTCGACATGGACTTGAGGTGAGCACTGCAATATCTTGTTTTTATTTTTCGGTTTTTCGGTTTATATTTAGGGGCTGGTAGCCTGACTTCTGGTTCAACTTATCTGTTGAATGTCAACTACACTTCTCCATCAAATTATTGTTTTTTATTATGTTTTTATTTTAAATGACCATCAGTTTATGCCACTTGCATTATGTTAACGGTACACTGCACATATTTACACTTTGTGTTTGCACACATTAGCAGGGCATGTGTTTGCCTTTCAGCTTGCTTTGGAACTTGTTTACCAATTCCAAAAATATGACGGGCTGAGATTTTGATCTTTGGTTACCCTATCATGATTCCTGATTGTTCTAGGTGTCTGAGATGGCTGTTTCTGAATTGCCCGGTAACCCAAACGCAGTCTGGACTGTGAAGAAGAACATCGATGGTAAGCGTGCTGCTTTATATTTGGCAAGATTCTCTTGTTGTTTAGCTCTAGAGTTTAGCCTACTTATGATGGAGGTATGCAGGCAGACTTGATACTGTACAGGCTGTTGTGTAGACGGTAGTGATTATAGGAAAGCTTATCTGTTCATGACTCATGTTGGTTGTTGTTTGAGGCCCGTTGTCTGCTTTGAGCTAGCAGGCGTTGTTCATGCAGTATTAAACAACTGGCTGGCTGTTGGTTTGAGTCCACACCAAGCCAAGCCTTGTTTTTGTTTCAGTACTTGCGTGCGCTAATGTGGACCGGATTAATCGACATTCCCTTCTTTTCATTTGGTAGAAATCTAAGGTATTTTTCTGATTCTTTCATTTGAAAATATGTGAGGTTTTCAAACTCGTAACTTGAACTTTTTTACTGTACGTGGCTACATGCATTTACATGTAGCGTAGCTGAATGCCTTGGTTGATCTATATTTCTTGTTAGCACTTGATAATGAGCTAACTGAACATTCTAACAGAATACTAAGACCATGCAACTTGCTTGATGGCAGTATTTTGGGAGGAAGTACAATATATGTAAATACCCAGTTACGTGCGTACATATGTATCGGTATGTAGTATGTACTTTGACTTCGATATGCTCATGAACAGACGCAGTGACATGCATCCATTCTTGTGCATGCACCCAAACATCAGCATTTGTAAGCAGTGGATGTCTCTTATGTCGATGCTTGGGATTTGTGAACAATAATGATTGATTTGGATGTGGATTTTACGATGAATAGCTGGATGAGAATGGAGTTTATTTTGTACTGTCTGCATATGAAATGATATTGGTGGTAATTTGACAGCTCAGGCTGTGATGCTGTTACCTTGTTCCATTTGGACGTCTGACTTGACTTTGTGACTTTTATGACTTTGGATGTCTGCTGGTTTGTGAGTGAAAATGTCCCAAAGTTGACTTTGACCTATATGACCTTACTGATCTGTATATTTTGGTTATGTTTACAGATGAGTATGATGCTTACATCATTGTGTCTTTCGTCAACGCTACCCTCGTTCTGTCCATTGGAGAGACTGTAGAGGAAGTAACAGACTCTGGTTTCCTTGGCACAACGCCAACACTGTCCTGCTCTCAGCTGGGAGATGATGCTCTTGTTCAGGTAAATGTCCTTGTCTTGTCTGGCATTTTCCTTGGTGCTTGCTTATGTCTTTCATCAGTTTTGCTACAAGAATTTGTTTATCAGTTAATTTGATACTAGAACTTAACTGTTGACACTGATAGATTGAATGTATCTGATTCTTGCCAATATCACATGATGTTCTTGAAAGTGCTCTAAAATGGCCAATTTTAGTATGTTATGGCTTAATGCTGCTTATGACAGATTATAATTATGGGTGTTTATAAGGTTAAACCTTTTAAAGGTTAACCTTTATAAGGTTTGATGACATGGTAAGTAAGAGTACCTAGAATGTTAATTGCTGTATGAAAAGTTTGTGCAGAACAATCTCTTGTGTTGGCAGCACATGTCATACCAAAGAGGAAACTATTGTGTAAAGGTACTATAAATTGTCCAGGTATATATGTACGTTATTATTCTTGGCAGATATATCCAGATGGCATTCGACACATTCGTTCTGACAAGCGTGTGAACGAGTGGAAGACACCTGGCAAAAAGACGATTGTCAAATGTGCAGTTAACCAGCGCCAGGTTGTGATTGCTCTGACTGGAGGAGAGCTTGTCTACTTTGAACTGGATCCAGTGGGTGTCATTTCATGTTTTCCAGTTATCTTGTAGAGATGGATTTAGTGGAAATGATTTATTATTTCCAATTTAATGATATTGGCTTCTCTTCAGTAGTTTAAATTGTTTATCTGTTTTGATTTTCTTGCATTACACACAAAAAGTCATTAAATCTTGGGTATGAAAAGCATTTTAGCTGTTTGAAATTCTCATATGTCTTGCATATCTTTGTATGGTTGGTTTATCAGTCTCGTAGTTTCAATGTTATAGTCTGGTAAAAGTTAGCTTTAAGTGGCAGGAAAAGGCCATATATAAATGCTGTTTACATTTAGTACTGTAAAGTATTCTTGAAATAATTAAGCTGCTGAGGTAAAAGAAAAATGATGGTTGAATCCGTTTCTACAGTAGACATATTTGTGCAGTTAATGTGGTGGTCTTGTTTCAATCTTTGACATAGAACGGACAGCTGAACGAGTATACAGAGCGTAAGGAGATGTCACATGATGTCATCTGTATGGCGTTGGGTAGAGTGCCATCTGGAGAGCAGCGTTCACGATTTCTAGCTGTTGGGTTGGCTGATGACACCGTCCGCATCATCTCTCTTGATCCTTCGGTAAGGTTATTCCCAGTCGGTTAACAATTTTCAGAGCTTTGATTTAACTTGTGTTGATTTTAGTTTTGAATGTGTTGACCTAACATTGTGAGAATTTGGGCTTAATAATTTGTCAATATCATTTTTTCCTTTTGTGTTCCGATAATTTAGTTGTAACCTATAAGCTTAAATCTATCTGAAGTTAATAATTACTTGGTGGACTCTTTATCGTCTTTATTGTCAGTATAGCTTTTCTCGTGCTGATAATTTGGTTGTCTGATTCTTTCATTGTAGTAGATAATTACTTAGAAGACATTGTTAAGTTAAAGCAAAACTAATTGAAACCTAATGATGTCACTTTCAAGTTTTGATAAACAGTGTGGATAAGAATGGTATGCCTAAAACTCTTTTTCTCTGCCACTGGTTTGGTTTCTGACAGGATTGTTTGTCACCACTCAGCCTTCAGTCACTGCCAGCATCACCGGAGTCATTATGTATCGTGGAGATGGGGGGCCATGAGGCTAAGGAGGACATGGAAGGCGGAGGAGGATCACTTGGAGGACTCTTCCTCAACATTGGATTACAGGTGAGGTGGCCTCTTGTTTTCTCATGCAGTTTTCTCTTTTTTTCTGACTGTATGACACTGTCCTGTCCTCTTATGGCTTAGCTAGTGTGCCCAGTTAGTTTATTATTTAATACTCTTCTTTATTTATATTTTTATCTAATATTTATAATTAGTGTTATCACTTACTCTCATTATCTTTTTTATGAAATTGCTATGAATGCAGGTTTTGTCAGGGCTGCTTTGATCAGCAAGTTTTATTCGATTATGTAAATGTACTACCATTCTGCTCGTCTGCTATGACTTACAGAGTTGAACTGAAATTTTGGGATTTAAAGCTTAATAATCTTTTACAATTACTGTGGTTGATTTGTGAAAAAGATAAGTACTTAGTTTGCCAAAAATCTGACAAACACCATGCAGAACATCAGGTTGGTTAGAGCATTCGGCTTGTAAGGCAGAAGTGCAAGCCTCCCCTGAGGCAGTTACTGTGTAGGGACCTTTGAAAAGTCCTTCATGCAGTGCCATCAATGCTCTGTTGTGTGGTTTTGTGTGCACTTCTGAAATTTGGAAGGAGGGCAATATCAAATTTATTTGTATTTGTATCAGGCAGCTTACTTACATTATTTGTTAAGATATAGTGTGCTGGTGGTACTATTGTGTTTAGTATTGTTTGGTTGTTAAAACATTCATTATAATCTATTGATGATCTCCTTGTGATGTTTTTGTGATGTTAGTGCTGTGGATCTCAGTTGTTGTGACGAGAGAGAAAATAATATTATCTTGTAGAATGGTGTTCTGCTGCGAGCGGTCTTGGACACAGTGACTGGAGATTTGTCAGACACAAGAACCCGATACCTTGGGTCGCGTCCTGTCAAGCTTTTCAGAATCACAATGCAAGGATCAGAAGCGGTTAGTGATTGTCCTTTTGTTGAATTCTGCTTTTATTGTTAACCCTTTGCATGTCACAGGTGCAAAATTGCGACATCAGACAACTTTGCATGCATGCCAGAGGGGCAAAACTGCATCAGTATAAAACACCCTAGACCAGAGTTTCTCAAACTGTGTGCCTGAGGTTTGCTGCTAAATTTTGATAGTAAAAATATTTGCGTATAAATTACATCACATTTTTGCCTATTTATACAATTATATGTGTATAAAAACATTTGTCAGCCTGATATTTATGTAACATTGGTTATATTGTAGTAGAATTTGAATATAGTAAATGTGGTGTAAACTGTAAAATACTATAAATCTACGATTAATTACATGAGAGTCCAGCATTACGAACACAGGTGTGCCGCAACAGGAATTTGCATTTCCTAGTGTCTGGAAAAGTTGAGAACCACTGCCCTAGATGATATTAATGAATTGTCATTGTTACACTACATTACATTTGTGTAACTATTTGTAGCTGAACATTCATTACGCAGAACCTCCGAAGAGCCAGTCAGAGGCATTTTGTGTTACTGTCAGATTTAAGGCCAGTGGCTTATAGGTATTTATTTCTGTGCTTTTTATGCTCTCAGTTCATTAAATCCATGAGTTAAGTCTGGATTGATGTCTGTCAGGTTCTTGCGATGTCCAGTCGTTCGTGGCTCAGTTACTCGTACCAGAGTCGATTCCATCTGACTCCACTGTCCTACGAGTCGCTAGAGTATGCATCTGGCTTTGCTTCGGAGCAGTGTCCAGAGGGCATTGTCGCCATCAGCACAAACACTCTAAGGTCAGTCACACAAAGATTTATTATTTGGAACCACGGCTGATTGGGCGTAGGTTAAGTGGTGCTCTGAACAATAATGATAATTAATAATATTAATAATAATAATAGAAGATTAACATGCCATAAGTCAGACTTGGATCTGGTGTGAAACCAGTTTAGGCATGTTAATTGGGAACCAGCGGGAAACTATTGGTGGCTTAGTGGTTAAGCATCGCCTTTCTCTGCTGTGTCCAGGGTACATTTCGTTTGAGATTACAAATTTGTTGTTGAAACTTGTAACCCAGGGATGAAGGTCTGTGGTTAACTTTGCAGAGGTGGTTGTCATGGAGCTTTAGTTTGTAGATCTTTCAATCCCTTGGAGGACAGTTGTTAGTACAGTTGTATAGCAAGTGAACTCTTCTTAACTGGTGGTTAATGTTGCACATGATGCCATCAAGAACAATGGTTTCTATTATCTAAAAGTGGCCGGCGGAAAGTTCCAGACACTGAATTGGTGTTGACAAGAAACTGTTGGTCTTGTGCTAAAAGTTGCAGCTGTTTATAAACCATTAATAGTGGGGATGATTTCTTATAGGATCTTGGCGCTGGAGAAGCTGGGTGCTGTCTTCAACCAAGTGTCAACACCTCTGCAGTGTACCCCAAGGAAGTTTGTGATTCACCCAGAATCGAGCAATCTCATCATAATTGAAACTGACCACAATGCTTACACAGAGGAGACGAAGGACATGCGCAAGAAACAAATGGCCAAGGTAATTTTCAGATCAGGATAATTGATAAAACAACTGACATACTTGCAGTCTTTGCTATGTTTTAACAGCAAATATATCCAAGTGCATTTGTGACCTTGCAGTACTTCCTACTTGAGAGATGCTGTAAATACTCACCTATAAATTGAAAGATTTGGACAGAATTAATTAATACAGGTGCAAGTGTTAAGTTGTCGATCAGCTGATTTTAAATATTTCCAATTCTTTTCCACACAACAGCGGGAATTATGCTTTGGTTGAATGATCTTGATAGGTCTCTGAGAGGCTGTGTGCAGATATACAGTGTTATCAGAAGCTAACAGTCTGTTGAATTGCTGTTTTTCTTGTGATAGGAAATGACTGAGGCAGCTGGAGAAGAGGAACAGCAGTTGGCAACAGAAATGGCCAATGCGTTTCTTAATGAGAATCTTCCAGAGGACGTCTTCGGATCACCCAAAGGCGGAGCAGGAATGTGGGCTTCTGTTATACGTATCGTCAATCCCATTCTTCAGAAGACTGTGTTTAAGTTGTCTCTTGAACAGAATGAGGCAGCCTTCAGGTAATCCACTTACCCTGCTTTGCATCTCTTACTGCTTTCGAGATGAAAGTAAATGGTACATTGTAGGCATAAACATCTGTCTTTATGCTAAGTGTGTTTTGAGCCAATGAAATGTTTCTTCATCCTATTGTGTTTTGTTGTAAACTGGTTATGCTATTGTCCTCTGCTGCTGCAAATAGACTTCAGGTCCTATAAATTCATCTGATTTTGAAATTACCAATTAGCCAGTAAATTAATTGGTCATTTCCTATGGGCTAATTGGTCATTTTCAGTCAGTAGGTCATTATGCGTATTGCTCATTTCCGAATGCTGGTACTTCAGCTTCAACTATGAGAAGTTTAAGCGGAGGGTGAGACTGCTACAACAGTAGAATTGTAGATTCCAAGTAAATACTGTGAAACTAGATTTTGAGTAAAACACTGTATTCCACTGGTTTTTTTAGCATTGCTCTGGTAAAGTTTTCCTCGCGACCAGATGATCAGTTCATAGTGGTTGGAACTGTGAGAGACTTGATTCTCAATCCACGTTCATTGACTGGTGGCTCACTCCACGTCTACCATCTCGTAAACGGTGAAAGACTTGAGCTGCTGCACAAAACTCCGGTTGATGATCTGCCTGGGGCAATTGCTGCCTTCAAAGGCAAGGTTCTTGTCGGCGTTGGAAAATACCTGAGGGTCTATGATTTGGGCAAAAAGAAGCTGCTACGCAAGTGCGAGAATAAGGTGAGTGCTTTATATGAACTGTTGGTCAATATATGATTTATACAGTCCTGTAATATTAGTTTGTTCTCATCGGGTAAATAACTTAATTTGCGTCATTTTGACGTTTCCTGTATTTTGCAAAATTAAATTTATGTGACTGGCCGTCTTAAAACAAAGATGGACTGTCTCAAGAATTTCCTGATGAATCACAGCTATACAGTTTTTAGCGTTATGCATTGCGATTCTGTAATCCACATTGATAATTTGTGATTTTTATATTTGCTATGGATGTTTAAGATTTGTAGCAACTTGAAATTTTTTGGCAGTACTTTCATGTTGATCTGTTATCATTTTGTTTTCATAGTAAAAACGTTTGTGGTTATTTGACTGAACATCTCTGTTTATGCTTGCAGCACATTCCAAACTACATTGTGACTATTCACACCATTGGGGAGCGCATAGTTGTTGGCGATATTCAGGATAGCTTTCACTTTCTGCGATACAAAAGACAGGAAAACCAGCTGATCATATTTGCCGATGATACAAACCCTCGCTGGGTCACATGCTCTACTCTGCTCGACTATGATACAGTTGCAGGAGCAGACAAGTTTGGAAATATTGCCATCGTGAGTTAACCGAGTCTTGATTTCATTGTGTTGGTATGATTTGCTCACAATAGTAAACCAGTGCCTGAAATTAGTATAGACCTGTTGCAAACTTGTTTCTTCTATCCATTTTGAGATGTTTTATTTAAATTGGATGCTTTGCTGTATTTCACTGTTTTGATATCATCCACTTGAGCTGTTTTAAGTGTTGAAATAGTTAAATGGTGAGACTGTGAGACTTAATGTATGGGTTTATTAACACGAGAAGGTAATTAAGGTAATTCATTCACAGCATAGAAAATTGTATGTTTAGGTTTCTTAGTTTTCTACCTGAAAACGAGAAGAAAGTGCCAGAGAAAGAGAGAGAGAGATAATATCAATAATATAGTAATTAGTACTTTCTAATATGCCTCTGAGTAATGCACAAGGCATCTACGAATGGTGCACCAAAGCCAAGCCACAGTCAGGTCCATATCCAGAAGGTCAGTCCACAAGACAGAGAGAGAAAGGGAGTGAGAGAGAGAGAGATACTTAATGATATGCACTGGTCATGATTTGGTAATTTGATGATTCTTAATAGGTACGATTGCCCCAAGACATCTCAGATGAAGTAGACGAAGATCCAACAGGCAACAAGGCATTGTGGGATCGAGGACTTCTGAATGGAGCATCACAAAAGGTAAGATGCATGTCCTTGGAAGACGAGTCTTATGCCTTGCCTCATCAAAGTTAGAAGAGTATTTGATATCTGTTGTCAAACATATGCTGTTGAGATGCTTGTGGAAAATTATGCTGTCGCAGAGAGAAACAGATTTGGAGACAGTAATATGTGTGTGTGTGTGTGTGGTGTGTGTGTGTGTGTGTGTGGGTGATGTTCAGTGGACATTTAGACACAGAGACACACACAGACATACAAACACGCATGCATGTTATCTTAGTAAACCCCAATGGGACCACATTTCTGAGCAGTTTCCGTAGAGACAAGAAACAGTCCGTCAGAAAGAATCACGCAACAGTAAAAGAAACTGGCGTGTTTCTTGTCTCTACGGAAACTGGCGTGTTTCCTTTACTGTTGCTTACACAGTGACCAAGAACTGGTTGTTCATGCTTCATGTACCACTGCCTTGGAAGTTAGTTGTATATACCAACAATTACTGAATGTGATGCTTAAGAGGGTGGAAGACTTGATGTGTAAGTAAATAGTGTGATTGAGCATTTGAGACTCTGCTGGCAGTTAGCTTCAGTCTGGCATTAATAGTTATTGTTATGTTTGTATTCCCAACTGTTAGGCTGACGTCATTGCCAATTTCCACGTGGGTGAAGTCGTTACGTCATTGCAGAAGGCCAGTCTGATACCTGGTGGATCGGATGCTCTTGTCTACACCACAATGTCTGGTGGCATTGGAATGCTGGTTCCTTTTACATCCCATGAAGTAAGCAGAACATTTCACTTAGGTATCAGATCAAGTCTTCCTGTGTGTTTACCATCCTGTCAGTGATGGAAATCATTTATATATTTATTTATTCAAACCATGTAAAAATTATTCAAATCTTTATTTGCATAGCATCACTGTATAAACTATATCAATGTTTTGCAGATGCGTGTTGAAGTTCCTTCACATTGACCATTTTGGAGAATCAGTAAACTTTCTTTCTTTGTGCCAAATACTTAAACGTCGACCACCACAGTGTCGCTGTGATGGACCACTTGCAATTATTTGAACTTTAATATTATTAATAATACTGTTATTTGAACTTTAATATTATTTGTTTTGTTAAAATATTACGAAGGTTGTTTTGGGAAAATACATATGTGTGCTCATGATGAAAACTGCCAGGACAGTCTCAGTTTGTTACTCTGGGCTTGCCCTTTGTTTCTGTTACAAGTTGGATTGTTGATGAAAGCTGATTGATTAGAAGGAGTTTTGCTAGTCTGTCAATTTCTTAAAGAGTTGTGTATTTTCATCATTGTAGGATCATGACTTTTTCCAGCACCTGGAGATGTACGTGAGGGCAGAATTGCAGCCTCTTTGCGGAAGGGACCACCTGGCCTACCGGTCGTATTACTTCCCTGTCAGGGTCAGTCACAAGAATTGCCTCGTTTTTAGTATGAACTGTTGTCACTTGAAAATTATATATGCTCGGTTTTTAAATTGCCTAAAGCCGTTCGTGAAGGTAATTGATTGGACTTGTAAATGTTGTTGAGTAGAGATGTACTTTAATGGATTAAAGAGGGTGGGTGTCAGGAAAACATGGCTTAAAGGCGGAATTGGTCATCAGCAGCTAAGAATTGTGAGATACTTTTTTCCTGTTATCACTTGACCGAGACTGTGGAAAACCATTGTGGTCTATCACATGTTTACATGCTGCTGCAACCACAGCTATTGCTTTGACACATTTGGGTCTGATTCTCTAACAGGGTTCCTGGGTTACTATGTTCTTAGTCATGATGATGTAGGAATTTCCCTGTTGGTTATATTGTGCTATGTGGTTATCAACAACTGGTTGAATTAACTTGCTATGTATTAAACCATACTGATGTAGTGTTAAGTATATTCTGCTATTTTGGACTCTATTTTGGTGTGTTTTCTCATTTAGAATGTCATTGACGGTGACTTGTGTGAAATGTTCAACTCACTGGAGCTCAGCAAACAGAAGTCCATTGCAGAAGAGCTTGACAAAACACCGTCTGAAGTCAGTATTTGATAAACATCTAAACAATTGATTGTGTGGTTGACTGTGTGATTGTTCTTACGATTGAGCAATATAATGCATGTCATGTGTAACTTGGATTATTTGAACCCTGGTGTAATTTTATTCAGCATATGCTGTTTTTTGGATGTGTTGCTTTTGTTGTCTGCAGGATCATATCAGCTGCTTAGATGTTGTGCTGTTGTGTGGTTGTCAACAACTGATTGAACTAATTAGCTTCATATAAAACCATACTGATGAATAAGCTGGTTCCTGCGACTTAGCTTTTGTTGGACGCTGCAGAAATCTCAAGATTTTGATTAGATAGGTTGTAATGTAGTGTTGTGGGCCTATGTGTAACACTGCAGTAGAAGAACGGTTTGTTGGATTAGATTTATTTCATAAGATTGCCGATATTATGATTCATTTGAGATTAATTGGTTTTGCAAGTTACATTCTGGCAGCCTGTATATCTTTTTATGTCTGCATTATTTTGGGTTCTAAACAGACATCTGTTCATTGTTCTAACTCATTCTTTGTTGTTTGCTTTCAGGTTTCAAAGAATTTGGAAGACATTCGAACTCGGCATGCCTTTTAAGGCGTTATCTCTAAAACAGGACAGATTTTTTATAGTTTATCTTGGTGCAGACAGTAATGTCCAATTCTTGAAGGGATTGTATCTTCTGCATAATGACATACACAAAGACAGATTTGGAACTAGCGTCATGATTTGCTTTGTTATGCTAGGGATGACATCTTGCTGAGATCTTGGTGAATGTTTTCAGTGATTAAAAGTTCTATAGTTGTCTTGTTGATGCTTGCTTTATCAAACATACGAATGAATTAAAAGTGGAATGTTGGCTTTTTGGGGAAACGTTAGAAATAGTAGAAAGACACAGATGTGACACGATGGTCTATCGGGCAGGTCGTTTGTGCACACGTGCCTCTATCACCAAGCAGTATAATTTGGTACAAGTGTGAGCTGGTAAGTAAATGGCAAGTCCTGCGATGCCTTGGCCCTGTGTCCAGGACTTTAGGATTCGTCCATTGCCAGCTCAAGGGCCTAAGAAAAGGAAATGAGCGCCTCACCTACTGTACATTCCTCATGGGACATGGTAGCTTTAGTTAGTTAGATGGGTTGCTGGGTTCTGTTGCCGGAACTGGAATGTTGTGCTACTCCGTACAATGCACTGACGGATGCGAGAACTGGAAGAGACTGCAGAAGACATGGAGGCAGTTGCTGCGTTGCTGGGTCCTGACAAAGACCTTTTTAATTCAGGCTATAATTCAAACATTTCACACAGAAAAACATCTACCTACATGTAATTGGTTCTGTGATAGCTGTACACATCTCATTCCCATCCATCTGGCTGTCTGTCTCTGTGTGACTGTGGCTGTCTCGTTTATATTCCTGTTAGCTGCTGCTGTTGGCAGCTGTGACAAGTGAGAGCATCTCGTACAACTGTGTGGGTGTTTTGAGTGTGAGGTGTGAGTACCACTGGAAGTAAACTCGTCGTTAGCCTAAGTGATGTTAGAGTTGATTAGGAAGTTCATTTATAAGTAAATGCTCAAATGACTGGAAAAGTCACCACTGGCGGGCCCTCGTGCACAGGTAGAACCCAACGGGTCGTCCATAAAGGATGTCCGCAGAGGGGGTCATCCAAATGCGGACAAGTTGAGGGCTACGCCTATATCTAAATTTGGTAAATTTAATCATTTCAGACAGCCTGCACCTTAATTGCCAACTTTAGCCAAGAAGCAGTGTATACTGCGTGGATCATCGTTAGCGGACGACGATAGAAGCAGCCTAAGATCTGGCAGATATACCATATTTTGTACACGTGGCACTGACTTACAACAATCGGACGCGGATTGGAAGGAAAATGGTCTAAACTGCACTCATAATACCGGGGCGAACATTACTTTACTTCTCGGTCCTCCATAAATCGGAATTTCAGGACTTAGATCGGCTGCGGCTGAGTTCGTTTGGTTGGATACGCGAAAGGCAAGTGCAGGATGGAGAATAGAAGGAGACCATAGGCACCGTTTAAGGCATTTGCTGCTGGTCTTTCTATTTCTCGACAGAACTGAGTCTTATGCTGTTTCAGAGATTTTAATCTCGGGCTAGCAGCGGCGTTGACTTCTGTGTCACGTCCACAGTTTTGCCGGCTCCCACTGGGAACAAAAAGTAGAAGTAGACCTTTGTTTCTACTGGCGCCCATTCAGACGGGCAGATAAAAATTCATTGAAAACTGAGCAGGGTCGATGCCATACGGTCGCTATGGAAAATCATGTAGGCCTACATTTACACGTAGCCTACATTTAGACTATCGCGCACCCACCAGAGGAAATTAAAGGAATTTGGGTCGTGCGGAGTTTAGCCTAAATTGCGAAGTTTAACACAGGTAAAAACTACAAAACTGTTATAATGTTTTGTTGCAAAGTAGGTCTACTGAAGTACCTGCAAGAACAAGAATGAAACTATATGCTGGACTGTACGTCACCAGCCAGAAAAGTTACTAACACCTAAACAATTTCAATGTGATTAAAATAAGTGGTCTTATAATTATATCCGGAACTCTTACAGCTTTCGACGCGCTAAAACTTATTTCTAGGAAAATGTTGTAGAGGTCATCATTGTGCTCGTCACCGTAATCATGATCATGACCACAACCATCAGGGTCACTGTAGTCGTCGTAATTTTAATCGCAATCATCATCGTCGTCGTCATCGTTGCTGCGATACCATCGCAACAACGGGATGCGAGGCTGTTGTGTTGGCAGGAATGGACAGCGTCTTGCTTATTACAGACGCAGTCTTCGTTAACCCTTCATAGGCGCTGGACTGGCTATTAAAAGACATGGACCGTCAGCAGTGGTCAGTGGCAAGCGGAAAGGACATGATGAGAAAATGGTACACATGCAGAGGCGTCGATCCGTAGTAAACATTGGAGGGGCCCGGGCCTATAGTGGGGGTCTGGGCGCAAAGCCCCTGTCGGGTTCCAGAGGCAAAGCCCTTAGTATGGGGTCAAGAATAGGCCTAATACAGGAAGAATGAGAGCTTTATCAGTGCATAGCTGCCTTTTACTGATTTTACAGGTAAAATATTGCTGGCCAACCAATGGCCGAGCTCTCATACTCAAAATATTGCCTGAGTTCCGGGGGCACCCATATGATTGACGCCTCTGGGAACATTGGTGTCAATGTAAATCTGTGAAGTAGCACCGCAAGAAAAAAAATTGCATCAGAAAGACCAGCGTAACTGCTTCCCAAATAGAGGTGTCGAACCATAGGCCAAATTTAGTGAACACATTTTTCCTTTCTACTTCCTCTAATAAAATTACTTTTTTAATTCTAGATCCCAAATTTTTCGTTAATAAAGACTGGATTGGACCCATATAGATTTTTTGGATTGGACCTAAAGACTATTCTTTGAGCATAGACAAAAGTAAAACCATAATTCTTTTCAAAAATGTTTTAATTGCATTAGCAAGATGGCAGCACAGGTTCATTAATGTCAGTTATATTCGCTAGGTGACAGCACGGTTTTGAAAAAGACCATTAGATCAAATCGCGCGCTGGTTACACGAATCCTATGCACGTGTTGACCACTCCTTCACATTCCTTCGGACTGTACGTTTGGCTGTCCCTGTGCTTGTCTGTCGGCCTGTCTGTGTTTATGGCGGATTAGGCAGCTGGAAAGTGTGCTGCCTGCAGATACGAGAAGGATTGTTGACGTTATTACTACATTTCGGACGCTTGATTTCTTTGTTTGCATATAATTAGTCATGTATGTTATTTCCTGCCCATCCCGCTGAGCACCTGCTTTTAAAGGTTTCGCTGTGAGTGTGGCGTTGCCAGATCCATACGTAATGCATCTGCCTACTTAAAATAGTTTTGCCGCCCTTTCTCGGATCTGGCTGGTCACCGATCCCTTATTAAATGGGAAAAGCCTGAACAGCGCCCTTTTCTTCGGCCTCGGCTGTTCTACGGCGCTATATAAATTTTATTATTATTATTGTTTGTTATTGTTCTTGTTATTATTATTATTATTATTATTATTATTATTATTATTATTATTATTATTATTATTATTACTACTACTACTACTACTACTACTACTACTACTACTATTATTAAGTGGGGAAGACTTAAGGGCAGGAACAAACTGTTGGAGGAAATGAATCTTCGGTGAGAAATATAGAAAAAAAACTGATGTGGAGGGAAGAATGTTTGCACACACGTGCCACACCACTCTGGAATAAACTCCCCCCAGAATTGCCACAGTTTTCTGACCCATCATACAAATTCATCGTTGCTCCACCGCTTGCAATTTCTGCTTCGGCCTTTCATTGAAAGCTCAAAACATTCCTCTTTCACAGATTGTACCCTGACACCCGTTCTTCCTCATCTCTCTCCCCTCTTCAACCCAAACACCACCACCCGTAGCTGCCACCCTGTCTCTTCATCAGACTTTTGGATCTTGACTTGGAACTGAACCCTTTTACCTATCGATTTTGTTTTGACTGAGCGCCTGTGAATAAGCTGGTACTCGCGGCGCGGCTTTCGTTGGGCGCTGTAGAAATCTCAGAATTACGATTACGATTACAACTTTGTCACCAGGCAGTCAAATTTGGTAACGATTTATGCTGGAAAGTAAATGGGCCCGTGTGTAGGACCTTGGGATTCATCCATTGCCGGCTCAAGAGGATCAACGGAGCTGGAATGAACGTGTCCCCTACGTCCTAATGTTGGACATGGTAGCCTTATTGCAGTAGCTTCCAGTGTTTAGCATCTTATGGCTGCCAGGGTCGTTGACGTCGACCTTTACCTTACTTTACCATTAAAGTCATGCGTTTACACAAAATATGCGTGGGGAGGTCAGCTAACTTATTTAAAAATAGAGGTGTCGGCGTGTATCCGACATGGAATGAACAAGTTTGTTCTTTACCACTTTCGCATCTTATAAAATTACTTTAACTGATGTTATGCCCTAATATTTTACTAATAAAAACATGGTTTAGCAAAAAGAAATATCTTCGAAAATAAGTAGAAATTAAACAGCGTCTTCTACATTGATTGTGAAAAGACGCATGCCTATTGAAAATGGTTCATTTGCATTCGCTAGGTGGGAGCACGGTTTCAAAAGCCCATTGAGCTGGCAGTTTCAACACGAATTCCAAACACGTAAGCTATTGACTACTCCTTTTCGTTGCTTCTCTGATTGTTGTAATAAAGCATTTGTAAAGCGCCTCGCATAACCTCTCAAAAACGCTCTAAATTTATTAATTACTCATTTATAACCGGATGTCAACACATTATATAATCCGCTTACGTGATTCTTTTCTTGTACCTCTACAGATGGGACGGATAGTTGAGTCAACTAGGAAAATTTTCTATACCTGGAGTTGAACCTTGGGAAACTAAGTAACTGGCTTTCAATTTCACCTCATTGCATCTACACCAAACAGCGATGAAAAGCTGATGAGCCTACCTCCACAAGTGCAATTTCACCATCAATATTGACTTGTTCAAAATTAACGAAATCTTATATTATCCATATACTTAACAGAGGGCGCTTTCTTCGGCTAGCGATGCAGAGACTGTGTGGGGATTATAATTATAAAGGGCGACTATACGAATATGGGTATATATGTATCCACCCCATAATTACAAAACCATATGTACATAAGGTACATGTATATGGTTTTGTAACTGAAGAGACTAATTTAGCGGGTCGGCTTGCATCTGTACTGCCTGACTAGTCGAAGATGACATCCAGATGGCGATGGCCTTGATGTGAGAGCAAGTTGTATGACCTGCATTCCATTAATTTTTCAGGGTTGTGTCAAACATTGCTATAGATCTGTGCCCCCGGCGACCTGTGTAGCTTAAAGTCTGTATGTCCAACTGCTTGTGACGCAGTTCGCTTGGTCGACCTGCATATAATTATGTACTGTTGTAGTACATATTCATGTATCTGTCTTTCTGTCTGTCCGTTTGTCTACCTAAGCAAAAGTAGGCATAGACAGCAATACCTAGAGAGGTACGTACAATCGGAAATTACAGACTGGGATTGTTTACTAAAGTCTTAAAGTGAAGAATGACAACTTTTGTCAGTCCAGAGCTGCCTTGTACCGATTTTACAGCTAAAATATTGTCGGGGCCCAAGCAATGGCCGGGCCCCCAGGCTCAAAATATTGCCGGGGCCCGGGCCCCAGGGGCACCCATAGGATCGACGCCACTGTACACATGACACTGATCATTAGAAAGATGAGACTTTGTGGGCACTGGTTTTTGTAATGTCCAAATTGCCAAAAGGGTACAACTGTTCCTTTAGTTGTTGTTGTCTATGCCACAACTACCAGTTTCCAAAAAGTTTGTCGACCCCCGGGGATTAGTCGGGTTTTATGCCCAGACCCGGGATTGAACCGGGGACCTTTAGATCTTCAGTCTAACGCTCTCCCAACTGAGCTATCTAGGCCGACAGTATGTGTTGGTATTACAAACCTAATAATATCAATATTCTTTACGTCTGTTGCTACACAAACAGAAGATTATTTTAAAATATCTTTCTTTAATTTCGAAATGGAGTTTTTAGACTTTCGTTATAATATCCCCACTTATCAACGCAAGTTTCTAGAAGTTATATAATTAAGTTAAATCTATTTTCCCGCAGGGCAATCAAGATCTTCATTTAGAAAAAGAAGCTAAAATCATGCAATAAATATTGAACAAATTTGTTTAGATTGTTCGCTTACTTATTTATGGCGTTGATAAAAACCGTCTAATTTTCGTTTAAGTGAAAAATGTAAAACTTGTTCAGTGTAAAATATGTGCTGCAACACTTTCGATATCTTCGCCCTGTAGCAATCGAGAGGTGGCAGCACGGTCTCAGGCGCAGAAGCATTTAAAATATTTACTCGATAGTTGGCAACTGTAAAAACATGAAAATGGATATTTTAGACCTTTAGTTCTATCTGTGTTCGGTAGAATGCGATAGTACAGTATACAAAGAATAACCTTGGGATACAACAAAACAATTAATTGAAACGTCATTTTCCGTAGGCCTGTTCATGTATAAGGACATATTATTACTGACAATCTATGCTGTAAACTCTCCTCCTACCCCTCTTGAGATAGCCTACCTATCATTACTATGATCTCACTAACAACCATTGACTCTGTCTCTTCTGACTACATTCTTGACCTACGAATGACATCTACAACTAAACATTGTGAACTTGGCCCTGGCCTACATGATTAAAAAAAAACTCAATCTCCACAGAGCTATGCCATTATCCTAACTTTTCTTATGAAACCTTTCTATCTCTACTGGCACACTTTCTTCCTCTCAGAAGAGGACAGTTATAATACGTCCTCGTCTGAAAAAAGTGGCCTCGACCACGCACTTTGCTCTAACTATCAGGCCGACCTGTAATGTGTCTTTCCAATCGAAAATGGTAGAGACATTGGTCGCACTCAGCTCACATCTTTGTAAAAAGCTCTGCTTCCACCTCTACAGACAGGCTTTAGGCGATTCCATTCCACGGAAAAAGACGTTCTGGAAGTCGATAATGACCTTGCCCTTGCTGCTGGGTTATGTAACTGCCTTAAACTCCTGATTTTTCTGCTGCTTTCGACTCTGTCTGTATTCGACTAAAAGTCTTGCAACAGTCATTAGGCATTTCAAGTAGGCCCCCTATTCTACCCTCGTCAAGCACGTTAAAGCACCTGTTTTAACAAACTGTCACTTTTCAAATTTAATTAAATAAATAAAAATATCACTAAATTACAGAATGACGAAGCCTAAATATCTAGACACGTATTTTAAAATAGGCTACTATATCTCACATGGGGTCTACAGTTTTGGTATCTACGTACCGCAATTTTCATAAAGATCTGCCAATAGACTGTTGCCTGGAGATGTCTTTAGTTTAAATACTGAATTTTGAACACTAAGTCCATGTGGTAAGCGAGAGACGAGCAACCGCTGTTCTGACCACAGCGAGATCACTGGGTAATAAAATACGAACTCAGATGGGAATCATGGGCGGATTGCTCCTTGGATCCGCCCCTACATGTCGATAGAGCATTGTCATGGACAAACAAATTGGTATTCATGAAATCCCTTAGTTTTCCGTTTATCGTATCGTTCCTTTTCATGACCCACCCGACTCTATGTCAGGCTGAGCACGCATCATGGGTCTATTGTTCATGCAGGGATGGGGCATCATCATCATCAGCAGCATCATCATCATCATCATCATCATCATCATCAACAACAACAACAACAACATCATCATCATCATATACATAATCATCATCACCACCACCACCATCACCATCATCACCATCACCACCAATACCACCACCACCACCACCATCATCATAATCATCAACAACATATATGCATCATCAGCAACATCCTCATTACCATTTTTTCTAATGAAATTTACTGTAAAGTTTTAATTGGCACGCTACCGTGAACATGTAGCTTTGTTTGATTTTTGAAAGCTCGCCCACATTGGCCGTCTCCACCACGACTATGACCCAATGGAGTTGTTCGCTTTCTTAACGTGATCTTAAATGGACGATCCAGCATTCATTTCATCATCTTCTTCGTCATTATATCGGTAATCGTTGTCACGTGATGACCTGCACTTGCACTGATGCTTCACTTTTGCTCCGTTAGATCTCATCGTTAGTCCGCATTATGCCCATCTAGCATTTCCTCTTTTCGCTCATCGGTCCTCCATTTTCCGCCCATTAACTACACACTTTCCAGCCTATTATGTTCGAAAGGCGAACTTCAGAGCCAGATAATTTCGTAGTTACGAGCGAATGTTGAATGGAGCTATATAATTATGGTCGTCAAGGCGAACGTGTCGTTTCTCAGGCAGCCGCGTAATTACAGGTCGTCTGAAGGACACCTCTATGATCGCTGCTGAAACGTCGCTTTAGGAGCCTCATATCGGGACCGGTAGATCGTCTGTCATTATTTCAATTTCAGATTCTTATATCCTGATTAAGACAAGTGCTACAGAAATGTTCTGATACGCACACACATTCATACACCATCGACCACAACATCTTGCTCCAAAGACTTTCAACCTGGTTCATCGATTTTGTTTGACTGAGCGCCTGTGAATAAGCTGGTCACCGCGACGTGGCTTTCGTTGGGTGCTGTAGAGATTTCGGAATTACGATTACGATACATACATGCATACATACATACATACGTAGAGTACTTACATACTACTACTTTTTCGTGACCGCTTTTAATAGCCTATTCTACGTTTTCTTGACCTTTTAAAATTATTTCCCAATATTTTTCATGGCCTTTTCTGCTTTCGAGTTTAGCAGGTAGCCCTAACAGTTTGTGGTGCTCCATGGCTTGTCCGGGTTGGCTCCCCAACTGAGATTGGGGTAATGATCGCAGTGCCCTCAATGAATCCGCTCTAAAATGGCTCAACGTAATTTGAAATAGAGATGTATGTATGTATGTATGTATGTACGGATGCGGGAACAGAAGTGTGGAAATTACCAGTTTCAATCCACTTCTCCACCACCGCCTGACTTCTGATTCCATGACCCGTCGGACTTCGACAAGGCTTCTCCAACGGACTATGACCCCTTGACTAGTGGTTTCACCTAAAGCGACCATGCATTGATGCCATGCACATTATGGTAACTGCGCTATAAAACCCATTAAATATTAACTAGATCCCAAGGATAGCAGCACAGTTGAATAATGCCATGCACACAGCTGAATCTATCTCGTGCGTCTAAACCGAGGACTGTTGCTACAGGTTACACGCACATAGTGTAACTTTACATGTTTTCCAATATAGACCGTATGGCCTCGACCCTGCTCATTTTGCAGTGAATTTATCGGGTGAGGTACTTCACCACCGCACCCTTTTTAATGACCCCCAGGCCATTTAACGTCCCAGCGTATACGGACCGTGCTAGCCCGAGATTAAAATCTCTGACATACAGCCACTGTGTAATCAATGTAATGTAATCAAAAATTTATAAAGCGCCACTTCGAGGTAAACTCCTCAGAGGCGCTCCCGGCCCTACAACCCAGAAGAACTGGGAAATAAGAAGGCCTTCAAGCGCTTGCGGAAAAGAGGGGGAGGTAGACTAAGAAGTTCCTGGCGTAGGTCATTAGGAAGCCCATTCCAAAAAGCGGGACCAACCACGGAAAAACTTGTGCGCTGTGCCCTCAATGAATCCGCTCTAAAATGGCTATGTGGTATGCGAAACGACATCCTCGCGCAAGTAGGCCTAAGTAGTTGCATCACACGCTGGCAGACTTACGCCATATTTTAGCTTGCGTCTCTTCGGTTGTCCTAGCGGCGGCAATATGGCGGAGAGAAGATGCGGAAGGATACACGACTGCAACCAAATACCAACTTAAACGACGATGCAACTGATATCACATACACATACATATACATACATATAAACACAACATATAACCGCAACTGATATCACATGCACATGCGCACGTCGTAAGTGCTATATATATATATATATCAGTATATAAATAAATAAGATATATAAATAGATAACTATGTATCAGTATCTCTTTCTGCCAATCGATTTTGTTTTGACTGAGCGCCTATGAATATGCTGGTTCCCGCGACTTGGCTTTCTTTGGGCGCTGTAGAAATCTCCCTCTTACGAATACGATACTGATTTTGAGGTTGGTTATAGGGCTATCAGACTGATAGTTCTCAGTTTGTTTATCGTTACAATAATATTATGGAAACGACATAATTTAAAGGAAATGTTATCTATACTATGAAGCTACGATTTAGCCAGAATATCAGGATATTGTTGGCTTCAAACTACGACGCACGCATGCGCACTGGTATATGACCGCGCACGCACGCACCCGCACAGAAGAGAGAGAGAGAGAGAGAGAGAGAGAGAGAGAGAGAGAGAGAGAGAGAGAGAGAGAGAGAGAGAGAGAGAGAGAGAGAGAGAGAGAGAGCATCTTATGGATAAATGATCGCAGACGAATGGAGCAGCCGATGGGAATTAGAGCGAAAGAAGGGCAAGATTGCGGGGTTTTGAGGCACTTTTGGTGGAATGCGTCTCCCTCCCTCTCTTCCTACCCCTCAGCTGGGAAAGGGAAGAAGAGCGTGGGAATATATTCGCGCAGGTGATGGTGTAAATAGCGGCATGAAAGAATAGGGACGAATGGTAAGGAACTTGGGGGATGGTGAAGTTCCGGAGTACGGACTTGGAAAGTTGTTGATCTTATCGTAGAACAGATGCTGCTTAATGATCCCGAATGTTTACACTGTGAGGCTAAGCACACTCTCATTCACACGCACGATTTATATACATATACTTATATACATATACTTATATACATATACTTATATACATATACTTATATATATATACTTATACACATATACGTACATATATATTTAGGGGCTAGTCACGAATATTGCATTTTTCATGAAACGTGCATTGCCAAATGCCTCATGAGCGGAAGCAGGAAGAGGCTTTCAGCAAGAGTAAGTGTGCATGTTTATATCTCTAAACATTTACATAGCGCATTTTATAACCTCACAAAGGCGCTGATAGAGTAACAATGTGCCTGCCATTTAGATACGAGCACCTGCAGATGACTGCGTGCATCCTGTGGGCATCCGATGTATGTCAGTTTTCAGAGAAACGACACAAAGTCGGTTCAGCCTAAGACGATGATGATTTGCAGAAAGAGGCGAGGAATCTGAGCAATCGTCGAGGTCTTGACCTAGCGATGTTCGACTCCGCGGACAACAATAGTTGGGGTCATATCTCACTGTCCGTTGAGGCTATAGCCTATTCTGGGTCACTGTCCATTGAGACTATAGCCTATTCTGGGTCACTGTCCATTGAGGCTATAGCCTATTCTGGGTCACTGTCCACTGAGGCTATAGCCTAAACTGGGTCAGGAAGAAAACTGAAATGTACAGTTGTCAAGACGATTTAAAACATATTTTGTAAACAACTTTGGCCCACTACTTATGATTAGGATGATGATTATAATAATGATAATAATGATGATGATGATGATGATAATAATAATAATAATAATAATAATAAATACTACTACTACTATTTCCGATTTTGGTACTATTATTATTAATTCCATTTGATTCCTACTTCTATTTTTTTTATTATTATTATTATTATTATTATTATTATTATTATTATTATTGTAGGAGTCAGGAAAACTCCTGTTCGATCTGTGGAAGCGGAAAACACATCACTTTTAATTTTTTCTTGAGAATTTGCGACCAGGCCATCATCTGTCTAAGTAAGCTTTCACCCGGAATGCCATCCCAAGGGGTTTCTGGGGCAGGGTGGCAATGAACCCAAGAGGCAGATAAATTTTCCTCTTAGGAGAATAACTGAATTCCTCTGGAACAAGTGGGAGATCTCCAGTGGATCATGGGTTGCGTTCGTTATTCTGCTTTCCAGCTCTCGGATGAACTCCACCCTCTGGCTGCTCCAGGCGTGGCTTGTCTTTAAATGTATAGGTTTTATATAGCGACTGTGTGGCCTCGACCCTGCACATTTTGCAATGAATTTATCGGGTGAGGTCCTTCACCATCGCTGCCCGTTTGAATGGGCGCCACGCCATTTAAGGTCCCAGTGCACGAACCGTACTAGCCCGAGATTTAAATCTCTGAAATAAGCCACGACCGAGCCGCGAACCTGGGATCCTCACGCACAGAGGCTCCTTGGCGTACGCACTGACCGATGTAGCTAACTAGGCAAGTAGTGCGTCTGCCATCAAGGCCAGGGGACGAATGAGGGTGACGTACTTCATCCCTTTCGCCGAAGCTTCGGGGTCAGGGGCCTCAGCTGCTCTGGTCGATGTGTAAGCAAGGTGAGACGTAATCGTAATCGTAATTCCGAGATTTCTACAGCGCCGAACGAAAGCCACGTCGCGGGGACCAGCTCAGTCAAGATAAAAATCGACAGTCAAAAGGGTTCAGTTCCAGGTCAAGATCCAGGAGACAGGCAGGCATTTAATATGAAAATGAGCACATTTGAACTACGTGCTGATGCTGTTTTAATAGCAGATAATACTTCGCAAATCGGTCTGAAAAATACTCTTTAGTATATGTTGCTCGTTATCCGTCGACAGAGCAAAGTCTAGAGTCACTATTTCGGAGGTGGCACTCATCAAACGTCTTATTGGATCTACATGAATTCCAAGAGTGATGGCCTTGGAGATTATTGAGTCGAGACTCAGGCACGGTCACATATAAGGAGGCCTAATAGCAACAGGGACATTCTGACGGACAGACGAACGGACGGACAGACAGACGGATGGACAGACTGATGGACAGAAAGACGGATAGACGGATGGACAGACGGACGGACGAACAGACAGACGGATAGACGGACGGGCGGACAGACAGACGTACGGACAGACGGATGGATAGACGGACAGACGGAAGGAAGGACAGACAGACAGACGGATGAACAGACGGACGGACGAACAGACGGACAGAAAAAGACGGATGGACAGACAGACGGATGGATAGACGTATAGACGGAAGGAAGGACAGACGGACAGAAAAAGACGGATGGACAGACGGACAGAAAAAGACGGATGGACAGACAGACGGACGGACAGACGGACGGTTGGACAGACAGGCAGAGAGACAAGTGAGACGCGAAGCGGCGTCTTAATCTGTAACCGAATCTTGGTGTGCATTTGGAGAGGAGGGGAGGGGTGGATGGGGTGGGAGCTACGGGGCAACTGGGTGGTGGGGAGAGTTGATCTAGATCATGTTTCCATCGGAACAATGATGATTGATTGGGTCGTCTTTGTTGCTTTCATATCGACCGGAAGGGAGGGGGGTTTCAGACACCCCCACCGTATCCATCGCCTCTTTATTACGCCATGATGTTTCCCCAGCGGCAACGGAGGCTGCTGGTGCTGCTGCTGCTGCTGCGGCATCCATTTACGTCTGACTGCAGATGCCCGGGTAATTACATCACTCGATGCGTCTGCCTCTCCCCGCCGCATCCTTCTCCCGTTCCCTCCTCTTCCCCCGCCGCATCCCTCTCCCCGTCCCTCCTGCTCCTCCTGCTCCTCAATATTCTCCTCATAGACGATGCCCCCTTTCTCCATTCTGTTCGCCCTGTCTCTTGTCCTTGCTCCATTTTGCACTCTCCTCAGTTTCCTCTTCTAAATCATCCTCCTCTGCTTAATACTCCTCCTCCTTTGTTTCCTCATCGTTCTCCTCCTATTCCTTCTCCTTCTGCCTGTTTTTCGTTTTCTTATATGGCCTCCTCCTCTTTTGTTTCCTCCTCTTCTTCTTCCTCCTCTTCTTCCTCCTCCTTCTCCTTTTCCTCTTCCTCCTTCTCCCTCTCTTACTCCTCCTCTTCCTTCTCCTCCTCTTACTCTCTCCACTTCCTCATTCTCGCCCTCCTCTTCCTCCTCCTGCTCCTCCTCCTTCTCTTCGTCTTGCTCCTCCTCCTCTTCCTCCTCCTCCTCATGCTTGGCCTATTAGTCTTGCACCGCGATCCGCTTGGCCACCGATCCCTGATCATCGGCGCCAGAGGGTCTCACCAACAGAAGACACCGCGCATGCGTCCTGCGCCGGATGGACAGGCCCTCTGGCGGCAGCGTTCGGCCATTCGTTAAAAAACAAACAGCGCTTTAACGGGCGCCTCAGCAACACCACGACGCCATCCGCATCAGCAACAGCAGCAGCAGCCGGGAGATGCTACGACGGCCGTCACGAGAGGCTCATTTAATCTGTCGCTTGAGCCGCCTCCAAGTCACAGACTTCGAGGAAGAGGAATAGATAGAGGAGGGTAAAGAGGATAAAGAGGAAGAGGAGGAAAAAGAAAAAAGGAAGAGAAGGAGGAAGAGGACGAAGAAGAGAAAGAGGAGGAGCAGGAGAAGGAGAAGGAAGAGAAATAACAAGAACAGTGGGAGGAGAAAAGGAAGAGGAATAGAAAAAAGTGGAAGAGCGGAATAGAACGAGGAAAAAGGGAGGAGAAAAATAGGAAGGAAAGGAGAAGGAAAAGAAGGAGGAAGAGAAGAAGAGGAGAACGAATTAGAAGAAAAGGAGGAATAACTCGAGGAAGATAAGTTGAAGGAAGAAGCTAAGGAGGAAGAGAAGAAGGCGGAGAAGGAAAAAGAGGAGGACGGGAGAAGGCGAACGATCGGACAGCAGCTGACCATCGGCAATGACCACCTCCTGTGTCCACTTAGGTCTCCGATTCGAGGACCATTTGGACGTCGGCTGCTTAATGTAACACGTCTGGCGTCGCTGGCTCAGTACAAAGCTCGTTGCTAATTACTTTATAGCTCGACGACGTCGTTCTCTAATAGCGCGTCTTCTCGGTAATTACTAGGTTCTGTAGCTGGCGTCGTCGAAAGGTGTGTCTAGTCTACTTCCGTTGAACCGAGGACGGAGCTCTAAACGGGCAGACGATGGCTTCGGAGTCCGGTGTGGCGATTAATTCCATCTGTTGTTTCCAGTTTTGCGGCTTCTTTCTTCTGATCGCCATCGCTTGGACGCATGGAATCGACGGTAAGGCACTTCAAGGATGTTGATTAGAAAACTAGTCACGCTAGTTACCTAAAAAGTGATCATGAATTCAACATGGCTGCTGGGAAAGGTCTACGGCCCTGGCAGCCATAAGAAGTCGTTGATCAATGGATATCACTCTAATTGTCAATTAAAACTTACCTTTGTTTGATGATGATGAGTTCTCTGCCCGAAGGCAGGTCCACTGGCTTTATGCCACCCGGGGATGAGATGAGTGAGGTGGTTTCCCGTTGCCTTCCTCACAGACAATTGTGGGTGAGCAACTTGTTCAAGATCGCTACGCAGTGGCTTCAGGCAGATTCGAACACGCGACCCTCCAGTTACGAGGCAAAGACCATACCACTACACCACCGCGTCCATACCTTAGTTTAGACACCTTTAAAACGGATATATTTGTCGCCACCTACTCAGCAATTCCTTTTAATTGCCCATATCTTAAGCTGGGTAGGATAGGGTCGTTGTCACCGGACCTGGCAGCCATAAGATGTCCTTAAGCAATGTTGTCATTAAGATGTAGCCTTGTCTTGACGTCTATCAGTTCAAGTGTAGAGTTTATATATAACCTGTTGTTCATATAAACAGTAAATATCTTGAAGGGCCGCTACATAAATGCTGTGAATGAGTAAGTGAATGAGTGGATGAATGAATGAGTGAATGGATGGATGAATGAATGAACATAGATAAAATTTGACTCTGCAGGTAACACCACTGTAACAGCTGTATCTTAAATAATGTTACATGAAAGCCATTTGTGAGAGATTGAAGACGCAAGAGCAGCTAATGTACACCTGAACATTAGAATCCTTAAAAAACCGAAATCCTTCTTCTCAGCACAAGCCAACAACTCCGTAAATTTGACTGCCTTTCATCAAATCAATTGGGCTGATTGCTTGTCAATCTTACTGAATGCGCACGAAGTCTTGGCGTAACATTTGATTCCACTGAATAATTTTGTAATCATGTTGGCGCCATATATCGTACAAAATGCTCAGTTTCACAAACGGGATATTCATATATAGAATCGAATGTTTTTGCCTGATACTGTGCTAATCCCACTAGCTAATGTATTGGTTTCCAACAGACTTGACTACTGTAACTCACTTCTTATTGGCATCACAAAGAGAGAACTGCACAGACTACATATGGTTCAAAACTCTCTGGCCAGCACCAGCACCGCAAATTTCATTCATCGATTCCTTGATTCGTTCGTTGATTCATTCGTTGATTTATTCATTCAGTCATTGGTTATTCTTTCAACCTTTTCCTTTATTTCTATCGTTCTCTCTGTTTCACTTTGGTAGTCTCTGTCGCTCTCTCTCTCTCTCTGCCTCTCCGTCTGTCTGTCTTTCTGTCGATCCTGTGTACATTCTCTAACTGTATGTGTTCGTCAGTTTCTTTTCGTGCACACTCAGTAGTTCCGTGTCCGTCTTCCTGTGGCTCTCAATTTATGTCTAGATGTCTTTCTGTCTCTTTCTTTCCATTTTCTTACTTCTTCCAATTTCCCAACAGACTCCTAGAAATTAGGTCAATTGTTCTTCGGATGAGTCGGCTGATTGCACCTGGTGCCATTAGCAGCAGGGATGCGCATAACAATTTTAATGGCTTTTCTAGAAAGTCTGAGACACGGCTCACTTCGCAACGGTCTAAGCGAAACCAGTTCCCATGACAACCACAACAATGTATTACCATGAAGACAGAGTGCATATTTGGGCGACCGAGAAGCACAACAGGCACTGAGAGTGACACACGCAGACAGGCAGGCGTAGAAAAGACACACAAAGACAGACAAACAGACATACAGACAGATTGAAGTAAGGAAGGAAAAAAGAGACAGACAGAAACTCAAATGAGAGAAGGAGTGAAAGAAAGAAACAGTGAGAAAGAACGAGAGGGAGAGAGAGAGAGAGAGAGAGAGAGAGAGAGAGAGAGAGAGAGAGAGAGAGAGAGAGAGAGAGAGAGAGAGAGCAAAATATAGAAAGAGAAGAGTGAAAAAAGGATTGAGAAAGGGAGTGTTATATTGTATACGTCAGAAACAAAGCTATCAGTACCGGGTATATTATTAAATCGGTGCGTTAAGTTATTTCATCTAACGGCGGTGAACGATTGGCAGTGCTGTGTTGTGCGTGCGTGCGCATGCGCATGTACGTGTGCGTGCATGTGTGTGTGTGTGTGTGCTGGTGTGTGTGTGTGTTGTGTACGTGTGTTTGTGTGTGCGTGTGTTGTGTGTGTGATCGATCAGTTTGGACGAGCCATTACGTAACTTTTGACAAGAAAACAGAAGCTTTCACACACGTGTTGAAAATTGTTTGTCTACATATCGGTAGGCACCTACAGAAAAAGATATAATCAAAGGCAAACCAAAGTTAAGTTTTTCTTTGGTTGTTCTTGGAAGAATTCCTGTCGAACTATCGTATGAATCTCGTTGTGTGTTACTGCGTATGAAATTCTGATTGCTCGCTTTTGTGAAATTCATTGCGTTTTACGGTACACATTCTAAAACAAATCTATCCAGATTTCGTATTTCGAGATGCCTAACATTGCAAGTAAGGGCCACAGCGGAGAGTCATGTTAATAGAAGAGGAGCAAAACTTAAGTCAGGTTAATGCTGGAGAGGAATTCTCGCTAAAGACAAGGAAAAGAGAAAAGAGTGGAGGGAGAAAGATGGAGCTACTAAAGACAAGAGTGAAAGAAATAGAGAACAGGAGAGAGAAAGGAAAAGAGAAAGAGAAAAGGAAACAATACAGGAAGATTAAGAGTAGAGAAGAAGAAAGAGGGAGAGAGAGAAAGAAAGAGAGAAAGAGAGAGAAAGAGGGAGGAGAGAAACAAAGAGAGAGTAGAGTGCAATGAGGAAGAGTGGTTCTTTAATCTAATTTCTGTCGTGACTGAATCGGACCGACCCATCACAGAAAACCAGCGATGAATGTTCCTCCAACGTTCGGAAATCGAATTACACTTGGTCACTGGGGGCATCACCTAAGATCGAATACATCCTCCGCCGTGCCTCACCTGATCCCTTCCCTTGTTCCTACTCCTCTTCATCCTCCTCTTTCTGTTCATCGTCATCTTCACAGTTACTCCACTTCTTCGGATCCTCGTTCTCTCTTTATTCTCCTCTTCTTTCTTTCTGCCATTGTTTAACTGTTCCTCTGAATCGCTGCTTGCTCGTGACTGAATGATTTCGACCGACTGTCTATCACAGACAAGGCTAATCTTTTTGTAACAATAGATTTTCATCGAGGAAGAGTTAACGGCCTCCGCTGATGAATACCCGCAAGCCCAAGGATATGAACTGACTGACTAACGTGAATTTTGTGAATCAGATTCTTAAGATATGAGTACCAAAATTACTTTTTATATTATTATTATTATATTATGCAACAATTGTTTCAGCATTCTACAATCACTTGAAATGTAGGCTTTATTGTTGTTGTTGTTGTTATGCATTTATTTCGCGCGCAAGGTAAGTAAATCTGAATCTGACTCGTGAAGCAATTGTAAGTGAAGGATTTGCTCAGGGTCCCAACACAGTAGCCGTCTAGGAGGAGACTCGAACCCATACTCTCAGCGTTACAAGCCGAGCGCTGTATCGTAATTGTAATCGTAAATTTGTAAAGCGCCGCTTCAAGGTAGCCTCATCAGAGGCGCTCACGGCCCTTCCCAGAACTGGGGAATAATACGGTCTTCAAGCGCTTACGGAAGAGGGAGGGGAGAGTGAGAGAAGCTCCCGTCGAAGGTCGGCAGGTAAGTCATTCCAGGAAGCAGGGCCAGCAAAAGCAAAGCTGCGGCCCTGAGCTGTGGCAGTTCGAGCTAGAGGGACGGCGAGGTCGCCCTGAACCGACGAACGCAGTGGTCTGCGGCTAGGGATAGAAGAAAGGGGAATGCAGAGCTCCCTTAGATATAACGGAGAACAGCAAACAAACAGTTCCGCACCAGGGTCAAGATTTTGAAGAGGATACTCTCCCGTATTGGAAGCCATTGCAATTGTTCCAGCATAAATGAAGAAATGTGTCCGAACTTAGGAATGCCACCAATCAGGCGAGCTGCAGCATTCAGGACAGACTGAAATTGTGCAGTGTATGAGGATCCTAGGTCTACGAGGACGGCATTGCCAAAATCAGCATACCTTATGTTAAGTTTTGTGATGTTAAGTTTTAAGATGTAATCGATGTAAGTGTTGTAAATGTAAATGTATCCAATCGGATATCGTGCCCCACATAAAAACGTCTGATGCTCCTCCATCACATCATCATTTGATGCTATTGTAAGCATGACTTGACTGGTAATAAAAGTAAAGTATCCCATACTCCACAAGTGAGACGTATACAGTGGAGGCGCTCATCCCCTTTTCTTAGGACCTTGAACGAAGAGACAAATCTCAAGCTTCTGGACACCGGGCCGGCTCATCGCAGGACTTGCCGTTTACTGTTTGCTGATAGAGGCACTGTGTGCGCAAACAACTTGTCCAGGGTCGTTTACACGGAGTCGAACCCACAACTCATGATCCTTGACCAAATGCGTTACCGATAGACCACAGTGCCACACGACTTGACTGATAGCAGAGCAAACTCATTCTAATTTGCAGCCAGTTATTTTTATTTACTTACGGAAAACATCAATTCCACTTATTAGGCCTAGCATCACAGTTTGCCTGAGAATGTTGCATATTACAGTAATTGTGTATAACTCTGCATTTATATATCGCCTGAGTAAAACCGAGCACCAACTGGCAACACAAAATCTTGCCTACAAGGGTCTGGGATGGTTTCAGTTGTAAATGAAAATCCTAAGGTCAGGCAGATGCTATAATTGTGTATAACTCTACGTTTGTATATCGGGTGAGTAGGAGCCAAACTAATATTAATCATTCATCCGTTAGCAGATATTAATGTAAAGAGCGAAGCATCTGGTGGCGAATTGACTTGGCTGAGCAGGGCTCATCGACGACGCACTGTGACAATACAACGATCATCATTCTTCTCTCTCTCTCCTGACCTGATCTGCACTGCTTGTCTCTGTCTGTCTGTCTCTGTCTGTCTGTCTCTGTCTGTCCGTGTGGCTGACCCTTCCCCTAGGAGGGATTAATTCCAACCGGAGAGAGAGAGAGAAGGAGAGAGAGTCTGTCTGTCTGTCTGTCCATTTGGTTCACCCTTCCCCTAGGAGGGATTAATTCCAACCGGAAGGAGACAGACAGAGAGAGAGAGAGAGTGAGAGAGAGAGAGAAGGAGAGAGAGTGTGTCTGTCTGTACTGCATCTACTTGTAGGGACGTGCGGAGTAATAACGCGTTGCACTGATTGACATTAAGGCGTCGTTCGAACAGCAGAAATAAGAAACGAGGAAGAAGAGGAGGAAAGAAGGAGGAGGAAAAGGGAAACAGTAGGAGGACACGGAGAAGGAAGAGTGGGGACAGAATGAGGAGGAGAGAGGAGTAACTTGAGAAGGACTAGGAGTAAAAGCAGAAGCAAGGAAACTGGCTGGTGAAAGAATGGAAGTATGAGGGAGGAGAGGACGATGCATAAAGAGAAGGAGGATAAAAGAGAAGTAGAAGAACTCGAAAGAGGAGGAGAAAGGAAAAGGGGACAAGTAGGAACAAGAAGGATGGGATGAGGAGAAATAGGAGGTCGAAGAGAATAATTCGAAGTTGAAGGTGAAAATGTAAAAGGAAGAAAACACAGAGAGAGAGAAGGCGATGGAGAAAAAGAGGCCGATGGAGAAGGCATTTAATTATTCAATTAGGCCTATAATAATAATAATAATACTATAATCTATCTATCCAACCAACCAACCTGCCGCCCATCCACCCACCCGTCAATTCGTCCGTCCATCCATCCACCAAACCATTCATCCATCCACCCATCCATCCATCCATCTGTTCGTCTGTCCATCCACCCCTCATGCTTTGTGCAGCTCCGTCCGTCAGTCCGTCCGTCCGTCCCTCCCTCCCTCCCTCTGTCTTTATGTGTCTCCTCATTCTCTTCTTCGTCACCCTTCTCTCTCTCTCTCTCTCTCTCTCTCTCTCTCTCTGTCTTGCTCATCATCCCTCTCTTTCTCTTCCTCTTTCTTCCCTCTCCTTTTCTTCTTCCCTATGATCCGTTATTTGACTCCCGTAGGGTTTGTCCATGCGGCTCTTCTTACACAGCCGCCAACCGTAACGCACTGATCTTGTTGCTTTTGCCCTTCCTCTCTTCATTCCATCCCGTTCTCCATCCTATCGTCTTAGGATCTTTCTCCCCTTCCTCCTCCTCCTTCTCCTTCTCATCCTCCTCCTACTTCTGCCACTCCTATTGCCTTTTTACCTATGGCCGTGGTCTCCGGCTTTTACTCTTTACGGCTTCTGTCTTGGAGGCAGCGTGTTTTGCGCAGACAGACAGACAGACAGACAGACAGACAGACACACACACACAGACAGACAGACAAACACACAGACAGACAGATCAGAACAGATACAGACCAAGACAAACGGAACTAAAAAACTCAGACAAACAGACATACAGAAGGACGGACGGACATACGAACAGAAGGAGGGGCGGTTAGACATACGAACAGAAGGAGGGGCGGTTAGACAGAGCGTTGGTTGGCGTCTCGTGTGTCACAGAAAGAGACAGAGAAGCAGACGTCGTCATCTGATATTCGCAAAAACTCCTCCTTTAGAGCGATTACTCTGAGCTATGGGATTTTTATTGCGCCATGCGGTGCGCTAATAACGTCTATCCTCGATTCTTGATTGCTTTGAAATGGAAAGAAAGCGACACAGGCAGACCCACACGCCCAGTCCGTCTGTCTGTCGACCCCCGACCCCTTTAAGACTCTGAGCCAATCAGCTAGCCACCAGCCAATCACTGAGCCAATCGCTAGCCAGCCAGCCAGCCAGCGAGTGTCAGTCAGTCAGTCAGTCAGTCAGTCAGTCAGTCAGTCAGTCAGTCAGTCAGTCAGTCAGTCAGTCAGTCAGTCAGTCAGTCAGTTAACAGTGTAGTTGTGGGTTGAACCGTGCCAAATAATTGTCGGTGCAGAACGAATAACGGAGGAACAATTGATGGAGTTTTCCCGCAGTGGTGACGAAACAGCCGGTCACCGTTTCGAACGGTCGGCGTCAGGCGGAGCTGTAGAATCCTTCGAGAGGCAGGAGCGGACTCCGATTAGAAGGAAACAAGCGAAATTAATATTGAATGAAAGATCCGTTTGGGTCAAGAGGAGAAGAGACCAGAGCAGAGCAGAGGTAGTAATATGTGCACCTTGTTAGTGATATATACTTTGTTAGTGATATATACTTTGTTAGTGATATATACTTTGGCAGTGAAAAACTAGTGATATGTTCTTTGGTAGTGATATGCACTTCAACAATAATTTCTCATTAATATTGCAGCATAAGGAAGACGCAGAGGCACGCAGACATAAACAGACAGAAGCATACGGGCATCCACTGATAAACGGACACTCAGATAAACAGAGTACACACGCAACACACTCCAACACAAACACATAAAGACACACAGACACGCAAACAGACAAGTAAGCACACAGACAGAAACGCACACATAAAGACAAGCAGACAGACACACAGGCGCAGACAATCACGGACAGACAGAGGGACGCAGAAACCCACTAGGTGGCGCTCAGCTGAAGAATCATGGCTTCAGTTGTGTGTGGTTGTAAAAGAGCAACGACGAATTCATCTTCCATCCCTCTCTCCGTTCCTTCATTTACTCTTTACTTGCTTCTGTGTGTGTGTGTCTGTGTGTGTCTGTGCGTCTGTGTGTGTGTGTCTGTCTGTCTGCGTCCTTCTCTCCCTCCATGGCGCGAATGGCGTCGACGTCGTTTCGATGCTGGGTCACTGACCCTGTCAGATTAAGACATGATACATGACGCAGCCGCACAAAATCACACACACACACACACAGATACAAACACACACGCACACACAGATACAAATCACACGCACTCACGCACGCACTTACGCATTCACCAACGCACCCACACATGCACACACACTCAGAAGCAAACAAAACAGACATTCAAACAGACAGACGCACATACATTCACAACCGAACCCACTTAATTCTCCATACCTTGTCACCGTCCCTGTCTCGTTCTCTGTCTCCGAATCCATCTCTGTCTGTCTGTATGCATCAGTCTGTCTCGATGGACGATGTTTCACGGCAACAGAGCCGTCTATCGACGACGCATCTATAAATAATTCATCGAACGATTTATGTTGCGCCTCTTGGTGTAAGCGAAAGCCAGCCATTTTTTTCAAATCCCTTAACGAGCAGTGTCCGTCGGCTGCTGGCAGTGTGTCATAATCGGGCCCCCGTAATTGAATGAGGCCAATCGCAGGATCAAAGGAAAGTACCGCGACCATCCAAGGAGTCCAGACGATGTGGCGACAGTTTGATTCAATTTTAAACACCAAAAGTCATCAGCCGCAGCATCCGAGACATTGTCTAAACATCATCCCTATGATAGATGGATGGATGGATGGATGGATGGATGATTTTTGTCCTCAGAGAATGCGCAGACAACAATGAAATGCGGCTTTCGATGCCCAATTCTTGTAGAACGACCCACGCGATTCGTTCATTTCAATTGTTTACTCCAATATTTGTGATGATTCAGACATTTGTTATCACTACGAGTATTTCCAAATGCTATGTCAGAAATATGCGTGCAATAAACTACTTCAGCAGTTCTCAAACGTTTCGTTCACATGACCCCTTCACACTTTAAAAAAATTATTGAGAACCTCAAAGAGCTTTTGTCTATGTGGATTATATCTATCGAAATCTTACATATTAGAAATTAAAACTGAGAAATCAACGTGTTAATTCATAACAAAAAACAATACTAATAAACCTATTACACGTTAACATAAAAGATTTTTTTATGAGAAGTAACCACATTTTCCAAAAAACAAACAAAATAACGTCTTAGTATTATTATAAATATAGTTTAGACCTCGGGGAGCCCCCTTAAAATGGTCCTGGAGATCCCCAGGTTTCGTTGGACCACACTTTGAGAACCGCTGCACTACTTCAACGCCTCTGAAACACAGAAGCACCGATCTGCTGTGAACATTGTGAAGACTGACTCATGGCATCTGCGGAACGTGAGCCTCTATTTGGGGGTTGGAGCGAACCTTCAGCGCGGTCTTGGGGCTAAGCGAAGGAGTGAATCTCTGAAGATGGAAACATTTAGTTCTTGTGGGTACTGCAGTCAACAGCTGAATATCATAAATAGGCAAGTACAAGTACCTTTTTGTGGTACTCGTCAACAGATAGCAGTGCCCAAAATGTTTCAAGAAGGGATATACTTCTTCATAAAATACCACAAGAAGGTTATTTAACAAGAGATAGCCTACCTTTTCTTAGAGTATCTTCATTTACGTTCCTATTTACCTCGCGTTATCTTTTCCTTTTTGCCTTATTTTACCTCATATTTAACAGATCGTTGAGATCTTACCTTACTTTGGCATACATTCCGCACCTTATCTTACCTGATAGTTATAGATCCTATAATCTTTTCTTACCTTACCACACCTTACCTTACATTACCTTGTCTTACCTATATTCATGTAACCTTACCTTGCTTTACAGTATATACCTTCGAATTTTAATTTCCTCAAACTAAAATTGCACGGCTGATGTAATTGCACCTTTCTTCGCAATGCAACCGGTCGCAGTAATTATCTCGAGGATTTTATTATGACGAGGTGCGCCTGCAAAAGTGCGAGGATTAAGCGGGTCGCCGACGTTTTGATTAGAAGCGTAACGCACCTGCTCGGATTCAGCCTGCGCACTTAATAATATTCCGCAGCATAAGTCGCGACTTAGGCGCGAAGGAAGCATGAATACGGCTGAGAAGGCTGGAGTCGCAGCCGCTGAAGGCCCCCTCCTAATTCCTGATCGGCTGCGAGCGGTTGAGGCTGCACGGCAGAGCTTAAAGCGCAAACCTCGTGGCTAAGTCTGGTGAGAAATGGGTTCTAATCTTGATTGGTCGTAAGAAGCCTTAAGCCGGAAGCGTGTACATGTATGAAGGGTAGAATGATGAAAAAGATGGGGAGAAGGGGTGGGGGAGAAAGAGGAGAAGGAAGAGGAGAAGACGGAGAAGGAGAAGAAGGAGGGGAGAAATTGACGAGGAATTAAAAGAGAGTACGAAAAAGAAGAAAGAACGGCATGCAGGAAAAGAAGAGAAGGGAAAACGAGGAACGTAGCACTTAATTGTTACCCTCGCTCAGGAGGATAACAGTGACCGAATTATGGTATACAGGTGAATGATAAATGGATAGACAGACAGACAAACAGACAGACAGACAGACGGACAGACAGACGGACGGACAGACAGACATACATACAGGCTGACTGACTGACTGACTGAGACAGATATTAATCTGACCTATTCAACACTTCATTACCTATGCTTCTAGATCATGATAATCACCAAGATCAAGATAGCAATCACCATCATCGTTGTAATCATCGCCGTCATCATCTTCGTCCAAGACTTGCTTCCTCCTCCTCCTCCTCCTCCTCTTCTTCTTCTTCCTCCTCCTCCTCCCCGCCACCTCCTCCTTTTCCCGCTCTTCCTTCTGCCGTTCGTCGTTGTCGATGTCATTGGTCATTGTCGGTGCAGCTCTGGCCTAATCTTGTCGCTGACAATGAGGCCGACGAGTGGCAGAAGGAGAAAGGACGATTGGTGGAAGCGCCAGGAGACGAAGTCTAATCAGGTGAATATGACCAATAGATGGCGTCTTTAATAACCGATCAGTTCTAAGCCACTCCACTCACGTCATTCAAGACACACGGACGACCACGTTGCCATGGCTACCACGAGAGCATGCAGTTGCCTGGGAGATGTCGGCCATCGCAACACAAGCGATGGCAACAGACACAATTTTGCTCAAATGCGGTCTGATTATAACTGATGATGATGACGACTATGACGATGACAATGATGATGATGACAATAATGATGATGATGATGTTGATGATGTCGATGATAATGATGACGACGATGACAATGATGATGATGTTGTTGTTGATGATGATGTTGTTGTTGATGATGATGATGATTATGATGATGACGACGATGACGACGACGATGATGATGATGGACGACGACGACGATATTGGTAATGATGACTACCGCCACCGCCACGGTGGCTGTGACAATGATGAACATTAATGCATTAGATGCATAATGCATTGATCAGGGTTACTTAAAGTGAAATCGTAGTCAAAATCATTATACATTGAAGAATCTCGGTTGTAATCGGATTGCTTTGAGAAACCAGAAGCTACGTACTTGGAGTAAGCAAGGAATCTTAACTAAAATCCACTAAAAGTCTTAGTAAAATCTTCAACACCCTATGAAAACCACACCTCAATATGCATGCACGCAATCCAGCATAAAATGGATAGTTTTGATTCAGAACGATACCTATTCTACCAAATAGCTGTAAATTTGGCGAATTTCGAATGTTCAGGAGTCACATATTCCGAATGTAATGTTAAAATAGCCGGTATTTGCTGCGCAAGGATGCTCCGGAAGTTACCCTGCTATCTGGTAGAATAGGTATCATTCTGAGGCGAAACTACCCAATGCTGGATTGTGTGCTTGAATATTGAGGTGTGGTTTTCATTCACTGCTGAGGATTTTCCTCAGAGTTAAGTGGATTTTAGTTAAGGTTACTTGCTTACCCATCTTTCTTAGCTTGACTTCTGGTTTCTTAGACTTGTCTGATTTTCGACCGGCTTCTCCAACGACTACGATTTTACTTGAACAATCATTGACTGATGCGTTATATGTTATGATAACGGCGCTATAGAATCATAGGATAAGATTAGATAAGTTGAGAAGATTTCTTTGAGGGTTTAACTGCTCGAGGATGTCATACTTTGGTAAATATTTCGTTAGTCCGTGGACGCTTTGCTGAAGATGACAGATCGGAGAAGCTGCAACCTTGTAATTGCTTGATGTCTATCCTCCGTCCGATAGAGGGCAGCATGGGCGTGCATTAATGAAGCAGCCAATCCTTCTACTTATTGGATGAGATCAGAACATGTCATGCTATCAAATGACTGACTAATCGCCAGAGGCAACCTGTCCAGCTGCAGGTACTTCAGCTGCTGCTACTGAAACTCTCTATCACTCTCAGCATCTCTCTTTCTCCATCCGTCGTTGTCCTATCTTGACACGTAATGCAAACTTAACTAAGACTACAGCAATCGCTGTAGCCATAGAACTGACCACATCATCGACGTCGCTTAGCTCTGCGAGTGCTTGCACAAGTCCTCGCTTGTGCCAATGTGCGCATGCGCGAAGGTCCGTGTGAAAAAGCTCTATCATCATCGTGTGATGGTCTAGGGTTTAAATGGCGATGCTTGTACTTATGTAGACCAAATGTGTGTATATAAGTAAGTATTTACGTAAGTGAATAAGCTAGTGCTTCGATGGCCATGTCCAGCGCTTTAACATGCACCTAGGTAAAGACCCCGTGTATATATATATATTCTTAGATAAAATGACTATTACTGCTTTTAGTAATGTATTGTAATTGGTCGTCACTAGCAAAACGTCTTAGCGGTTTCGAGGTAAGAATCAACCGAGAGAGAGTGAGAAAAAGAGAGAGAGAAAGAGAGAGTCAGAGACAGAGACAGAGGAGAGAGAGGAGAAAGAGACAGAGAGAGACAGAGGGAAAGAGACAGAGAAGAGAGAGAAGACAGAGACAGAGAGACAGAGAGGAGAGAGAGGAGGGACAGAGACAGAGACAGAGACAGAGAGAGGAGACAGGGAGAGGAGAGACAGAGAAAGGAGAGACATAGACAGAGAGACAGAGACAGAGAGAGAAAGAGAGAGAAGTTGGTTTGAAGACATCATGTGCTATTATGTCGTTTTGATGCTGTGCGCTTCAGTAGCAACGGAAACGGAGGAGTTCTGCCAGTGGGAGATCTTCCAGGCCGAATGCGCTGGACCAGACGAGGTCCTTCTGATAACCGAGGCCTTCTACGGTCGCATGCGCCTCGGTCGATGCATCCAGAGGGACTTCGGCTTCCTCGACTGCGGCGTCAACGTACTTCCGGCAGTCGGTCGCCTCTGCTCCGCCAGGCGGCGCTGCTACTTCTCGGTGACGACGTTGCATGGCAACCACAACTGTCCAATGGACCTCACCGCCTATCTCGCCACCAAGTACACGTGTCTTAAAAGTAGGTAAAAGTGCGTTTAAGAGTAGGTACTGCCTGACTCCTGGATCTTGACCTCGAACAGAACCCTTTTGCCTATCGATTTTGTTTTGACTGAGCGACTGTGAATAAGCTGGTTCCCGCGACTTAGCTTTCGTTGTGCGCTGTAGAAATCTCGAGATTACGATTACGATAGCTTACTGATAAACGTGTTGCTCTTAAAGGACTTGAACATCATCTATGCTAGCGTAAACAGGTATAAAGTTGTTTAGGTTTCTCTTTAGATTCTGATAAGTAGGGTACTTAAAAGGTGTCTAAATAACTAACTAGTACCTAATATAACTATACTGTTGTACTCGGATATGTCAACTTTGGCCATAATTTGTTGTACACTTTTTTGTTTTTCTATTGATTTCTCTATTTCTTGTGTCCTTATCCATAGTTTCGTATATTTTCATTTGTGTGGCAATTTTGCTTTAATTGTTCATACTTTCCTACCGTATTTTCTGTAGCAGTATTATCGTGGCTGTTTTTTTAACTTTACAAATTCTATGGGGGACCATCATCTAAAGCGGTTTGTGGAAACAATTCAGTTAAATGTCCCGCTAAATCAAATGGGGCCACAGCCAGCTATCCTCTGAATCAACCCTTTTGCACCAGTCGTCTGCTTCATCAAGTTCTTTCGCAAATAGGGTTTTTCTTCTTGAAATTTCTATGCCGCGTCGTGTGTCTCAACCCGGTTTAGCCGCCCACGACACGGGCCAATGGACTGGAACGACAATATAGCAATGGTCAGTGGAGTGGAAAAACATATTGGAAAAGACACACGTCTAGCCCAACTTTTGTGCCATTTATGTGTATATATAAATGTATAGGCTATATATATATATATATATATATATATATATATATATATATATATATATATATATATATATATATATATATGTATGTATGTATGTATGCTTGTATGTGCATAATTTTCTATAGCGAACGAGTAGTCTTGACTCGGTTTAAAATGAAAATTTGAGGACGAGGTTCTCCATCACCGCTGCCCGTCTGAATGGGCGCCACGCCATTTTAGGTCCTCGTATGTGGCCCATGCTAAACGGAGCGACAGACTTAGAGATGATAGGCCTATGCAGGCCTAGTAACGTAGTCAGATAGAGGGCAGCATGGGCGGGCCTAGTAACGTAGTCAGATCAGTATGCGAGCCAGCATCCTCTTTCACAGAGGCGACCTGTACATTGTATAAATGCACAATGAACATTGGTACATTGTGTATTTGCATAATGTACATCGTACATTTGTTGTTGATGTACATTATATATTGTGCATTTGTACTTTGTGCACTGTAATGTACATTTATGCATGGTGCATTTGTACAATGTAATGTACATTTATGCATGGTGCATTTGTACAATGTACATTTGTACGCTGTGTATTTGTACAATGTTCACTGTACATGTACATTTGTACATTGTGTGTTTGTATACTGATAACGACGAAATAACTAAAACTGTAATAATATTAAACTATTTATACCATATAACAGTTACCACAGCAATGAACTACATTAAGAGAAACATCAGCTGCAATTTATCTAGCGCAATTTTTTATTGTTCTGCGTTTTCAGTCACTCAGTGTCGGCCGAGTTTCTGTCAGAAAACGGAAACGATTCGCCTGTCGTCGGTCGAAGGTGGATACCTGGCAGGTGGAGTTGGAATGGCATCGACAGGAGGTCCCTGCGGGTCACTCAACTGTCCCTGGAGACTGGAGGCAGAACCCGGACAGCGCATCAACCTCACCCTGTTGGATTTTTCCTCCGATGCAACTCCATCCGTTCCTGGCTCCTCCTCGTCGTCCGCAGCCTCATCATCGCCCTCGTCATCCGATGGAAGTACGTCTGCAGTCTGCTATCGATATGCGTCGATCCGTGACGGTGCCGTGCTGAAGGACCTGACGGGATGCAGTCGAGCGGAAACGCGGCGAACTGTGACGGGGAAGAAGCCGATGGGAGAAATACAGACGAACAGCGCTGGATATCTGACTGAAGGCAACGCCGTCCAGATAACCCTCCACACGACTCACTCGAATTCAGTTCACTTCCTCATCCGCTACCAGGGCAAGTATTGTCTACGAGGCCCTGGAAGTCTCTGCTATAATTAACACGTGCAAAGCAGTCAGTGCTCACAGCCAACATACTGAGTAACTAGATTATTATTATTATTATTATTATTTATTATTATTATTATTATTATTATTATTATTATTATTATTATTACTACTATTATCAGTGCTTTTTTAGATAAAAAAGGTTCCGGAACTGAACACTTATGGAATTTTGTCCTAAAATTTCATTTTTTGTATCAATCAATGCACACTGAAAACAGTGTAAAGTTGTAAACACTGAAATTGAATTAAAATAAGTTACATCATATTACATAATTAAAATAACTTAGTAACATAATTCTTTTATTAAAAACTAATTTTTTTATTAGCCGAAACAAGGTGCCGGAACGCCGTTCCGGAGAGTTCCGTCTGAAAAAAGCACTGATTATTATTATTATTACTACTATTACTACTACAACTACTACTATTACTACTACTACTATTATTATTATTTTTTATTATTATACGCGTGCAATTTAGTAAATCTTAATCTGAGGCGCAAAGCAATTGTGAATGAAGGACTTGGTCAAGGTCCCTACACAGTAACCGTCTAAGGGGAGGCTCGAACCTGTATTCTTCGCGTTACAAGCCGAGCGCTCATCCAATCGGCTACCGTGCTCCTGTGGTAGGGAACTGCAATGTACGTATGTATGTGGGCATGTCTTGCCTGTCTTGTCTTGCCTGAGCCGCCGTCATTTCCTGGCGCCATCTTTTGTGCTTGAACTGCACTTGCGATGTCCGTCATCTTTTCTCCTGATTCTTCCTTCTGTCGTTCGTTTCTTCTGCTGCAGCTTTCGGGTGCCCCACAGTTCAGCCTCCGACAAATTCGCGCGCCGAGCAAGAGGATGGAGACGGAGAGGCAGGAGAGCGCGAGCTGGTCATTCGATGTCTCCATTCCAGTCAAGTCTACCGACTGCGCTGCATTGGCTCCTCGTGGGTCGGTCAGGTCGGGTCGTGCGATTCACCCCTCGTCAACAACCAAGGTTTGTCTGTAAAGACTCCAGCTATCACAGAATAAAGACGCGATTTATATAGCGCCCTTCTGGACACTAATTTCCTCGTCTAGATAATTTGCAGTTACAACATTTACTTTTGAATAAATTATTCCAAATGTCACATTTTATATGCATGAATAGTCTACGTATGTGTAAGAATTTTTAGATGCGTGCTTGCGTAGTCCGCATCTGTGTATGTGATGACGAACGCTGGCGCTGTGTGGCTAATAATATGAGAACAATAAAGGTTGTTTGGAAAAGGCTGTATGCTGCGGTAAAGTTTTAAAAACCTGGACAGTTTTGGCAATTGCTTTCATGGCTCGAGGCTAACGAGGGACAACAAGGACTTTTCCTCAAAAGGGATATTTTGCCGAATTAGCACGCAGTTGTCTGCGAGGGAGAGACAAGTTATATATATATATATATATGCATATACATATGCATATATATATACAGCTTTTAAAGATTTGCCTGCTATAATAATAATAATAATAATAATAATAATAATAATAATAATAATAATAATAATAATAATAATAATAATATAACATTCTTACTTACAGGCAACCTCTGTTATAGCAGGAGGCGCAGCTGAACTGGCGGCCGATAGAAAAACTTTGAAATATGATCATCTCACTAATGCATACCACTTTGTCCCTCTGGCCTTCGAGACTTTAGGCCCTATCAATGGTTTGGGTATGACCTTTATCACAGACTTGGGGCGTATATTGTCCCTCATATCCGGAGATGGTAGAGAAACAGGTTACCTTTTTCAACGCTTATCTATAACATTACAGCGTTTCAATGCAGTCGCCTTCCACGGTACATTTGTGGTGCCGAATCCAGACGAGGATTAGCCGTTCCAGAGTCCCTCTCTCTCTTTTTCTCCGGAAATTTTTGAACAAAAAAAGGGATTATACTTACCTTGGTAAAAAATAATAATAATAATAATAATATTTAGAAACTTCTAATGCGCCGGTGTCTAATGCACAAGGCATCAACCGAAGGCACACCATAGCCAAGCCACAATCAGGTCAATATCCAGAAGGTCAGTCCACAGGACAGAGAGGCAGCCTACGGTGGATAAGCAATTTGAAACAGGTATATTTCGCTTTCTACCTGTCCAAGGGGCTACCTTTCAGGTATAGAGGAAATGGCATTGTGATGATGCCATGTTCCTAAAGGCCTACATACACGGCATATTCTTCGCCTCACATGAAGATGGTGCTTCTGCGTGACTACTGGATGGTAGACGGTGCCTCGAGGGAGTGGCCCGTGAGTTTAGTTGTCTATTAAAAGTGGGTGGGTTTTGTGTTTGTTCAGTTAACAGCAACACAGAAGATGCGCAGAATCGAACGAACAAGTCGCCTTCATTAGGTAAGAAGCTAACAATCTACATCGGAATCAGTTTTACATGCACACAGACATATACATGAGAGTTTTCTATTGGTACATTTATATAGCTCCTCTAGATAAAAACTATTCAGAAGCACTAATGCCCCATGCAGAGGCATGGGCTGGCATTTTGTATGCAGAGGCATACATGCATGCATACATAGGCCTACATACATGCATATAAACATACATACATACATGTATATATACATACAAGCATGCATGCATACACACATACATACATACATATCTATATACATACATATCTACATACATACATACATCATACATACATAGGCCTACATACATGCATACGTACAAACATACATATATACATACAAGCATGCATATTTACATACATACATACATACACATGTGCATATATACATACAAGCATACATACATACATACATACATAAATACATTGTTGCAGGGTGTCCAGAGATATGTAATAGGATACCAGCTTTAGGATAAAAGCTTTTCCTGAACTATTTACAAGCATTGCATGAATCACGTGACGCAGCAAGACGCCGGCCTCGGACGGCGACAAAACCAGCGAAAAACCTTACAAAGTAAAAACAAAACATCCACCAACAGACGGTGACGAAATCCGACTCAAAAAGAACCAAAGCCGCCCCACAGAACCAAAGTCTAGACTTGACTAAGACTAATGGAGAGACTGGCAACAAAAAACGGTGGCTCAGGACCAAAGATCCAGTCTGAGTGAAATTTAAACACAACAATTTTTATAAAGTCGGCATTCCCGGCAAAACGTAGAGTAGACGTGTATGCAACGTGAAACAACTCAGCCCACTCGGTCCTATCCTATACGCTGTATGTAACAACATACATACATACATTGCATACATAAAAACATACATACACAGACAATTATTCATTAAATAACATAATTGCTTTAATTAAGCAGTAGCGATTACTAATCGGCAGCAGATCTACGGCAAGAAGACAAATGTATTTGAAAAATGTATAGGTACAACGGGAGTGAGTCTGAACAAGTAGAAGGAGCTTTTTCCTTTTCCTCCCCACGTGCCTTACCAAATTGCCTTCTTCTTTAGCCTTCCTTACGGCAACCGTGCCCCATCATCTACCCCAGCTGCTGAGGCTGCTGAGGCTGTCAGTGGCGCTCAGCTGGAGCATCTCTGCTCTTCCGCATCATCAGATACAATACACACAATACTCGATATTGCGCCTGGCATTCGTTGACCTATCCGCACAAGCTGCGATTGCACAGCGCTCTATCCATCGATGTCGCCTGAGCTGTATGATAACGACACAACGTCTTTCCATTCTGCCCGTCGACCGAGCGACTGTCTGTCCCTCTGTTTGCTTAGGGGTCTAGTTTTACCAGCGCAGACTCCTAGAGATGGACCGGGGAATAAGACCGACGAACTGTTCTTGCGGTTAACTGCCGAACGAGCTCGATAGATGGCCTGGTCAGTTACCGATTCCGGTTTCAAATCCGATTCGTCTCGGTTTCGTCGAAGTGCATCAAAACGACAAACGTCGTAGGATTAGGAGAAGAATCAGGAGCTACATAAAACAGGGTCATCTGGTGCTCTGGCTTTAAAGAATGTGGGCGGGAGTATCGAGATTTTTTCAAAATGCTGATTCACGGTTTTTCCGAATTTTACCCTTTTTTGCGTTCTCCAATCTTCATCCATAATTCATATAGATAGGCTAAACCTACAAAATTAATGCAGATAGGCGAGAGCGAGGGAGAGAAGAGAGGGAGAGAGAGGGAGGGAGAGAGAGAGAGCGAGAGAGGAGAGAGAGAGAGGGAGGGAGAGAGAGAGGAGGGAGAGAGGGAGGTAGAGACCACTTTCAAACTTCAAACTATCTACAAACTTCGAACTATCTACAAGAGCCAGCATTGTGCTAAATCTGGAAATCCCGTTTGAATAAATCTGTCTGAAGCAGAAGCCTGAATATCTCTCTGTCCAAAGAGTCTGTTCCCCAGTTGACAACCAGCGTTCTCCAAATTTCAGTCGTAGTAACCATGGCTTGGTGGCCGCTCGTGAAAACCAGATGGCCGCGAGACAGCGATGCATTTGGCGGAAATTGGCCTGAATTAATCGAATTCCCACGAATTTGATTCTTTGGGTACTGAAAATCCGGAGATTACGATTACAATTACGACGCACCCCTCGTCGGCTATGAATTTTTCCTTCCAAAAAACCCACTTTCAACCTTTTCCGCCTCTTCCATTCTTATATGTGCAAAGCAGTGTACTATCACTGCGATTTACCAAACGTAGCCTACATGTTTGAGTATGAAATGCTCCTCATGGACTCAAATGGAGGCCGTCTTCACCATACTCCCCCATCACGGAACTCCTCCCTCTAACCCGGAATTTCCAATACCCCACTGCTTCGAGATGACGCATGAATGTTACCTGCTAAGAAAGAAAGTTTGATGAATGTTAACCCAATGTCAACCCCAATACACATCGCAAAGCATTCCTCAGCTGACGCCAGGTCAGGTTTTTTAGTTAGAGGGAATCTTCCAAACAGTGGCGCTATAGAAATGTATGAATGGATGATATCTAATGCGACTTGCATGTGTGTACATAGGTCTGCTACGTTCATCCGTCTTTCGTGCGTTGGTTCATATTTCTAATGACTTGGCTGTATTTTTCTAAAAACGATATAATTCACCTTCAATTTCGTTCTCGGCAAAACTGAATTAATAGGAATTCATCAGGGTATCAGTGGCATCGATTCACTGCTCTACAGTTCCGGCGAGGTCTGTAATTACAATAATCACATTTCTTCAATAATTCGCCGGGGTTAATGTTGTAATGGCAATGTTATTAAAATCGGGTTTCTCGTCTCCATACAGACGCTTTTCGAGTTCCGGTGAATACAAGAAAGACAAGACGACGGTCAATATGATGGCTATGATGATGATGATGATGATGACGACGATGATGATGATGATGACGACGATGATGATGACAACGACGAGGACGGCTACGAGGATGGGGGCGACGATGGATCTCAAATGTTTTTCTTTTGATGATGATGAAAAAGAGGTGGAGGTGGAGGAGGAGGAGAGGGAGAAGGAGAAGGAAGCAGAAAAGGGAGAGAAGGAGAAGTCGGAGAGAGGGTAGAAGTCGGTGGATGCCGATGACGACAAAGATGTATTGTTCTTGACTTTAAGCAGGTGTACTTGTCATTGTTGGCCTTGGAATCGTCATCGGTGTCGCGATTGGATTCGCTCTCTTGGTTGTCGTCACCTGCTGCATTCGAAGGTATCCATCAATCCGTACTCCTTTCTTGTTGTCTTTGTTGTTGTTCGTCTTCTTCTTCTTCGTCATCATCATCTTCTTCATCGTCTTCTTCTTCTTCTTCTTTTCATCCTCTTCTACTTCAACTTCTTCTTCTTCGTCATCTTCTTCTTGTAATTCTTGCTGTTGTTGTTCTTCTTCTTCTCCTTCTCCTTCTCCTCCTCCTCGTACTCGGACTCCTCCTCCTCCTCCTCCTCTTTCTGCTTCTCCTTATTTTCTCTGCTTCCTAATCCAAATCTGCCCTTGCTACATCACCTTTCTATGGCTGCCACATGTTTAGCTTCTGTAGTGGTTGCTCCTCTTCTCTGCTGCGTCTTCTCTTCGAACATCGATTGTTTGGCTTCTTCCAGTAGGAACAGTCGAGCGGCTTCTTCTGCCAATCAGTTGAGTTCACCGGTTTACTGGAAGACGCAGAGCGAGCTCGTCTACCACGAAGATGTCTACAGCTGTGACCATTCATCCGTATCGCCAACGGATCGTGACTATGCCGCGAAAACGGCGCAGTACTCCGCCACAGATCCACTTCCGACGTCTGCAGCGCTTTCTTCCGTCATCCCACCGGACTACTTTTCGGCGGATTGTCCGCGGCGGAAGTCCACAGTGACGCACGTTGTGCTGAAGAGTCGGCCAATCACTCCGCATCAGCAGCAGCAGCAGCCGAGCCAGGAGCGTAAGAACAGCTCTGTCAGACTCAAGGAACATTTCTACGAGATGCCGACCCCTCCTACTCTTCCAGTGGAACCGGCGGAATTCACTGCAATTGACTGCGGCAGCCATTGTCCAGGAATAGCTGTCAACGAAAAACCAGTCATCTACTATTAACATTGCACGCAGACATACATACACTGTATGCATACAGAAACGAGGAATGTTCGGGAGACCAATAGGGTCATGTCCCATTCAAATTTGACTCAGATTTGTACCTAATTTTTCCGGATGGGCCAACTGTCTGGGAGGTCTGCTTGGAAGAAAAAGGGGAAATGGTGACCAAAGTAAGTTTCAGTAAGATGCAGATGAGATGTGGCCGAATGCAGCGCGAAAGCCGCGACGAGCAAAATAGGTAAGAAATTTCGGAGACTTGGAAACGGCCGTCTAAGACTCGATGAGTGAGTGAACAAAGGTCGTCTGGTGTTGGCTTCGTAATGTTCCTTACAATGTTCATTAATTGGCCCAGTTTTTAATGCGCCAATAGCCCAGTTCTCAAAACTGTGTCGACTCCCTTGAATATATATTATGGTGCGGATCCACGATTTGAAATGAAGCGCTTCGTAAGAGTTTTGTCGTCCGAGACATAATGGGAAGGTACCGAGAAAAAGCCGGTCTACCAATATATAATATAATATATAATGTACACATAAGCTGTTGTATTTGTCTGGTACTCGTTAGACAGTTTCCGGTATGCTTTGCATATTTACTGTGTGCAACTATTGCGCAGAAATTATATCGACTATAGACGAATGAATGAATAAATGAATGATGGGTGTTTGGTCTCCATGGATACCGCCATTAACATGAGATACCAGACGTTCTCTGAGTTCTTGGAACAGCGGAGTCTTTGTGAACTCAATTAGTTTTTATTCTCAAGAGCGACGCATTCATCTACCAATCAAAATACAACATAATTATCGCTGAAATAATCACCTAGCAATCAGTCTTGGTCATTATTTCAGCATATGGCCGACTAATCCTAATCGCAAACTGGGCAATTTTTAAAGCGCTAGATAAACGTAAGCGCAGGGCTCGAGCTTATTCGCGAGCGATGCGTCAAGTCAGAGGGGTTGTCCATGCAGAGAAAACGTGTGAATAACAAAGTCTGGTTGCCGGGGAAATCAGAGAGGGAAGGAGAGAGAGAAGCTGTTGCATTGGTTCGTGTTCGTTTAGGTTGAGAGAAATGGGAAAGCTGATTGGATGGCTCAAGGTAAGAGTTCCTGAAAAAGTGAGGCTATAGTCGATGATAAGGTAAGGTATACGGCAAGGTTAGGTAAGGTAAGCTAAATTAATCTATAAGGTAATGGAAGGTAAGGTAATAAGGTGAAGGTCTGGTAGCCTATAAAAGGGGCTCTAATTTTCAGAGACTATTCGCTTACACACTGTTGGGCCTGTATTATGCACTAAGTCATAGCCTCCCAGTCATTAACGCGGGTCCTCGTATAGCTCATAGAATCAGTTAGTTCGAGTGCTTTGTTATGCAGGGCTTCACAGGTTTCCCAACCGGGGGCTCAAAGGTTGGCCAGAAGCTTTCATGGGATGGGCCCACATCAATCTTCACTTTACGAAAAGTTCTTTTAGCATATTAGAATGAAAGAAGTGGCCTATAAAATTTTTGGTGCTGGCATCTGGAAGCAAGGGTTCAGTCGGGGCATTGCTCTTGCGCACACACACGTAGCAGTAGAACTTCCTTGCTCCTCAACGGACTGCTGCAGCGTCCGCCTTCAACTGAAGCTCGATATCTGCAGTCCACCTGTGTACGTTGGTGTTGAGAGAGGGGGGCACAGACCGTCCGATCAAGAAAAGGGCCAAGTAAGGAAGATTGCGTTTATATCGTCAATATTTTACAACTGTTTTAGTCGTCGATAGCCTACTTAGCCCAGCCTACTTGCAAGTCACTAAAATTCCTGATGACCTTTCCTCTGACAGCCACGATCAATGGGCCAACCGCGGCCCTGCATTGCCCCACTCGTGGCTACTGGTGGTTAGTTATTGGCCCAATGTGGACCTAACAATGGTTGTTAGAGTTCCTCGTCGAGGTATCCGTGGTTTATTGAGTCATCCCTCCCACAGCTGGCAGATCCTTCGAGCTTTCAGCCCATCCTGAAAAATTAGGACAAACTATTTACCTTTAGCGTCAAAATTAGAGGAACTGGAGCCAAAACTTCCCAAAGGAACTGCTGTTGCATAAGTTTTGCGAGTTGGGGTCATGACCCCAAGCAGCTGTCCCCTTCTAAGCAGACGGTTAAAAGCATGCAGTAATTGCAAGTGCTCAATACTGCGGACAATTTGCACGACTTCTGGCTGACGTTACTGATTTATAGTACATTACAATTTTCTGGTGTTATTTGAAACATTTAATGCACCACGCGAGTTCATGGAATTCAAAAGGCATTTGAAAGCAATTAAAATCACAATTATTTATTGAATTTTTATCAGCACTCGCGCTGAAAAAATTGACTGCGTAGCACTTAAGTTTAAGAAAACTAGGAAGGTAGTTTTATTGCTAGGTCCTATATGCCTACATCTACTTTTGGATCTGGACCATGAACCGAACCCTTTGCCTATCGATTTTGTTTTGACTGAGCGCCTGTGAATAAGCTGGTCCCTGCGGCGCGGCTTTCGTTGGGCGCTTTAGAAATATCGGAATTAGGATTACGATTACGATTACGATCTCGCTACATGAGATAGTGTATAAATTGCCGTATTACAGACTTCTCTGCCTTTTTTCCTTGGCAAGCAGACTACCGCTTAGGGGCCTATACTTTGCTCTGCTAATCCTCGCTGAATATATTTACAAAATATATTATAATAAAATAAAATATATTATAATATATATTTTATATATATATAGGCCTACATATAGCCTATAAGCCTACCTTAGATATATAGACTAAAATTTAAATTTTTATGAACAGAGTGCAGAAACGTAGGTCCTTCAATTACCCTTATGGGTTTATGTGGTGCAGCCTACACGCGTTATGTTCTGCAGTAAACGTAATTATAAATGTATACTTTTTCTATAGACATCATTATGACGTCTCCCCTACCTACTCGCCCTTTTAATCCAGGTAGCTCGGTGATCAGATGGGTCTAATCCCTGCAAACATGCCCATATCAGGTCAATATGGGATCCATGTCCCCATATTGGACACATACGGGAACCATATGGGTCCCATTAACTGTTCGTAGGCTACAACACACTTCAATCCTCTCAACCCTCCTATCTTCGTCAACTATTTACTATCCAACCACTCCGTTCAACCCGCTCCTCATCTGTCCTAACACTTCTTCGCCCTCCCGTCACCTCATCCTTAAAATTTGGAAATCGCTCCATAGCCATAGCTGCCCCACCCCTTTGGAATAAACTCCCGCCAGAATTGCGACAGTTGTCTGGTCCATCATACGAACTCACCAACACTTCACCTCTTTCAGTTTCTGCGCAGGTCTTTCACTCAAGACTGAAAACACTTCTTTTCTAGAAATCTTATCCTGATTCTTCCTCTTCCCCTTCTCTCTCTTCTCGCTTCAATTTCAAACAGCATCCACCGTAGCCGTCCGGCTATCTGAGTGCCTGACTCCTGGATCTTGACCCTTTTGCCTATCGATTTTGTTTTGACTGAGCGCCTGTGAATAAGCTGGTTCCCGCGAATTGGCTTTCGTTGAGCGCTGCAGAAATCTCTCGAGATTACGATTGCCGGTAGAGATGCTCAGAATTGGATTTGTAACGTGACAAACTGCAGAAATAATTATTCTTCAGTCACATAATGGCGCTATGGTGTGTGTCGTAATCTACTGTAAAAAGACTACTTGAATATATATAATATATATAGTCTGTGGTTTCCAGTTAAATGGCCGTTCTTTGGTGGCGTGTAGTGACGCAGTGGAGTTGAATTGAAACAAGATAAAACTTATTAAATATAATTTCAATTTAAAACAGAATTCAAGACATTTCCATCCAGAGAACACCATTTAACCAATAAAGTAAGATTTTAACATGAATTGTTTGTCGTGAAACGACGATGATATACGGGGCCTTTGGAAGTCGTTTAAAAACAGATTGGTCTGATTGTGTGATTGCCGAGTTAGAGGTCGTTCGGATTAAACTTGCATCTAGTTCTAAGCAGATTATAAGTATTAAGCTCTGCCTATCGAATTTATTAAAAGCGATAGTACTAGATTTTATCTATTGCGTATTTGTGGGCTTTATGTGTGCCGCGCATTGGGAAGACGTTGTTAATTGTTTTTTATTGTTGCTGCTGTTGTCCAAAATTATGAATTCTACAGCCATTTCAATAATTAGAATTTGGTTGCTTGCCATTTTTGCATGTGTTGCAAAATTCCCTATGCCTGTATCACATGTTTAGGTGTTTTCAAAAGCGCTAAACCTCAGTTTTATGAGACTTGTTATTGAACCGTGAAACTGGTTTACATGATTTATCATTACAAATTGTTAAGCTTGTGTTTGAGGTTTATAGCCTAGAAACTGCCTCTGTCCAGTTGGTTTCAGTGGTTTGCCAAAAACTGGAATATATCTACTTTTACCTGTTTACTTTGTCTTGTTTAGATCTCTATATTAAAGTAATACATATAATTTATCTGGGATTGTTGTTCTGTTCCAACTCCTATATCGCTGCCAGCATTTGACTCATTTTTAAAGATTATATCAAATGTATAGAAGCATTTTTATAGCGTGTTGTAAAAACGTCACAAATTCGCAGAATTATATATTATGTTTTTGCTAGAATAATAATAATAATAATAATAATAATAAGACAATTTATCAATTTATAGAGTGTTGTAGTACGGCTGAGGCCGAAAAAAGGACACTGTACATGTACAGTTATTTGCTGCTATATACCCTTTCTTATATAGTGAGGCTGTTATTATTACAGCAATGCCTGATTATGATCAAACTGCTCCTGGGGCACATGGGACAGAAGGGAAACCAAGGCAGAGGACGAATACTGAGAAGACGGCACACACTGACAGCCAACCCAGTTATTCGGATGAACAGATGAACTCAGTTCAAAGGTCAGTGGTTTGGATTTGACATCAGGATGACCTTTCAGTGTATCATCTTGACTTAGCATTGCACTGATGATACTGACATAATCCATAAAGTAACAACTTCAGGAGATGCATGGATAGCACAGATTTAATAATGTCAGGGCTGCATGCAGAACACAGTTTGAAGTGGTTTTGTAAATTCGGTCTTGCTCCTTGCACAACAGAGTTTTGATGACCTTCTTTAGCCCTCAGTTTCTTAAAAGACTTCTTGACCTATTTTCTCTGGTTTATTAACCATAGCAGATGTTGATGACTTTATGTTTTAGTCCTCCAGTTCTTTGAAGACTTTGTTTTACATCCTGTACTTTTTGATGACCTTTTTCCACTTTCCCATGTTTTCCATCACCCATTTTTAAAATTTTTTACTGAGCAAGGGCATAATTAGAAGTTTCAAGGGTCTGAACCTGTACACAAATATTCTAGTGGTTAGTTTGGTGAACTGTCAGATGTGGTGATCAACTCTGCCACCACATCAATAATCAGCACATCTGTCACAGAAACTGAATTAGCAAATAGTTTGTTTCATTGTCTTTTTAGGATACGCAAGTGCAAAGACTATTATGAAATCTTAGGTGTTGCTCAGGACTGTTCAGAGGAAGACTTGAAAAAAGCCTACAAGAAAATGGCTTTGAAGTTTCATCCAGATAAGAACCATGCGCCGGGTGCCACAGAGGCTTTCAAAGGCAGGTCTCCGCCTTTCCATTCACTGGGAGGGACACACTGTTACAATTGTTTTCTTTAACTTGCAGTCTGTGCAGTGTTTCTCTATGAAATTTAGGAACTGTTTTCTTTATGCTGCGTTAAGATTGTTGGTTTGGCTTAGTTTTTCTTAACATTAAAAAAATTGTTGTCTGTCTTTTATATTAGAAGTAGATCTCAGTTTCTTCTTTTGATGATATTCAGAAATTAGATCTCAGTTTCTTCTTTTGATGATATTCAGAAATTTTTTTTTCATGATTTTCTAGAGGTTTCATTCAAACATATTTTAGAAAAATGGGTCCTCTGCTTGTATATTTCTTGGAAAGGATATGAGTTATTTTAATGACTAATCTTATTGTCCATTAAGGATTAAGGAAGAGTAACATGTTAAAATATGAAATGCTTGATTTCTCTTTAGTGCTTAAAGTTGTATTTTCTTTTGTTCTTTGTGTGATAAAAATATTAATTTTTTGTGCTACAGCTATTGGCAATGCATTTGCTGTACTCAATGATCCTGTGAAACGAAAACGATATGATCAGTTTGGCAGTGAAGCTGAACAAGCCACTGTGACTCATCACAGAGCTAGGCAAGGCTCATACTATGAGTACGACTACACACGAGGCTTCGAAGGTCAGCATGTGAAGTTCTTGTGCAACGTTGTTCTGCTCTAGAACTCTGATTCTGATGTTTTTTGCTTTTACGGCAGTTGTACTTGTTTATGCGAAAAGCATTTATTTAAAAAGTTGTAAGTTTTACAGTTTACATTGTAAATTGTACCTTTTCTGAACCTGGCTTAGTGAATTGAAAAATGTGACGTGTGCAGATGATGCATTTTTAGTATATTATGAATCTGTGTATCAAGAAGTTTAATATAGTGCCTTTAAAGTACCTGACAAAAATGCTGCTCACTTGGTTAGTTAACTGATCTAAATATGTTTTAAGGTAGGTGGAAAATGTGTTTTAAGGTAGGTGTAAAATGTATGGTAAACAGGGTCACGTGAGTGAGTACATAAATGCAATGGAAGATTGTTCAAGAGGAAGGTCCAGCACAAAAAATGCAGGATGAGCTACTCTGGTCGAAGTGTGGAGGCATATCCACTGCATATCCACATGGGCAGCAGAGTGCAACAATCCCCGACCCGGCTGACTTGGTACTGGAACACATAGCTACCTGATGTATTCTGGTGCTGTGTTGCCAAGTGTGGCACATGCGAGCAGGAGGATCTTAAATGTTATGCCTTTTGCAACAGGAACCCAGTGTAGTGTTTCTTGCATATATTCCAAGATATCTTCAGAACACTGATCAGTTGGACTAGTGCGTCATTGTCGTATTAGCTGCTTTGTCTTTTTGCTGTGTCAGTGTTTTTATTGCTCATTGCCTTTTTATCTGTTTTATGAATATTTACGATTAATGCTGTTCTCGGTCTGTTACTTGCTATTTTGCTGTTAATGCTGACTTTTTGTTTGTGGTTCTTAAGTTGTGTTTTGTGTTGTTGTAGGGGATATTTCAGCTGAGGATCTGTTCAACATGTTCTTTGGTGGTGGATTTGCATCGGGTGAGTTGTCTTGCCCTTTGTCACGTTGAAAAATCTTCCGTGCAACAAATTTTGATAGGAATTCTTTTTCAATAGACTAATCTGTGGGAGACAATTTTTTTTAAATTTTGCAAGTTTTAATTTTTAAATATGTATGGTGTTTGTAGCATTCTTAAACTTAAAATATTGCTGGTTTGGATTGGTGATGGATTGGTCTGTACTGTTGACTGATATAATTTAGATTGTTCGTTGGGAAAGAGTACTGTAAATAAGTCTTTAGTTAATGTGAGTTAATGTAATAGCTTTTTCAGTGCTTATTTGAATAATAAGTAAGCATGCAAATTTTGTCAGGCATTCTCTTGGAACTTTTTGATTGATTGATTGATCAACTATTTTATTAATCCCAAATTCAAGATATCAGGTTGCACATAAAACATACAGTATGCCAGGATACAAAAGGCAAACCCAGAAGGGACCAAGGTCCAGCTTAAATAGAGTCGCCTAACTGAATTCTTTCTGTTAAATTTTAGGACGAACAACACGCTACGTGTTTCGTCAGCCTCATTTCCATCATCAACGTGCAGCAGAAGTAAATGAAGAGGTTCTCCTGACAACTTATTATTTATCCTCCTACTTTTTAACTTTTATTATATTACAAAATAAAAATACGTTTAACTCAGTTGCATTATTAGAACTTGGAGCTCGAACTTATGTTTGATGCATAATGTTAGTTTGTAGCCTGCATGATATCACATCGAAAATAAATTGCATTATAACTGAATATTGCTGATTTAATTTATCACATGCATAGTTTTATAATTTAATTTTATTACACATGTATGTAATATAATCTTGAAACTTCTATAGTGACAGTATTAGTAATGACCATTAGCTAAATGAAACCAATAAACAAGGTGCAATCTAAGATCAGTTTGCTCAGTGTTCATTAGTTCATGGGAGTTCATAGATCAAGGAAGCAGCCTATGATGGTGGTACTTTCTCACAAATAGCGTTAGTAGTGATCTGAAGGCCAACATGGATTCTGCAGAAAGAACAGGGAAATTTCTTAAGTCTAGGGCTATACAGTAAAAATTCTTTATTGTAAAGTAATGTGGTTGTTTTCTTTTAGAGTAAAGAATTTGATATGTTACTAGTTGTAGTGAAGTGAGTTTTAAACTGTTTTAGAATTCATATGCGGCTCTTCTGCGTCTTTCACCGCTCCTTTTAGTCGTCATCCTGTCATTAATGAACAGCTTCTTCGTCGCCGATCCACTTTACACTCTTCAGAGAGAATCGTAAGTTATTAAGCAAGGGTAGAGGAAGGGAGGGGGAATTGAGATGAGTTATTCTTGTCCTTGTTTGTAACAGCTAATCACGTACAAGCAATGAACGTTAGTGTATATAAAACTTTACCTCTTGGGAGTGTCAGCATGAAGTTGCATGATGATCAGCAAACTGTTGGTTTCCTTTGATACGCCAATAATAAAATTATTATAGGTACCGGTAGTATTACACAGATGGTAATTACTGGCACAATGGTAAAATAGCATAGGAGTGATGCGAAGTGACTGCATAATGTCAATTGAAACAAATATGTTATGACTGTGGGTACAGTAAATTTTCTTTAGACTTGCTTAGTAATTTGGAATGTAGCAGAATCTGGGATAATTTTATGTATGCTGCTGATCATTTACTTATGAAAATTTAGTGTGCTAGCATTAAAACTCTATAAATGGCTGGTTATGTGACACTACACATTCTGTTGAAAAATTGACAGGAAATACACCGTAAGGCGGGAGACTTCGAACCTAAAAATCGCCTACTTTGTGAAGTCAGACTTCAGTAACACTTTCAAAGGCGACTTCAGGAAGCTGGAGACACAAGTAGAAGACGAATATATATCGCACTTAAGACAAGCTTGCTACAGAGAACGCACTTACAGTAAGCAACTTGAGACTAACTTTATTGTTTTTATCTGGACAACATTGATATTAATGCTTCAGTGGGTTAAGGCCAGTTGAAGTAAAACGGGGCAGTAATGGATACTGGATGCAGATTGCTTGCATCAACAGTAATTGCAAATATGTTGGCTTATTCCTGTTGTGCAGGGTTCAGTACTAAGTCTTGTTTTTTGTGAACTTAGCAGTTAAACATGCTATGCATTCAAAGGACAAAAGTTTTGTGTTGTTCAACATCATATCAGCACTTCGTTTGTCTCATTCTTCAGCCTCCGGACTGCACTTCTGAATGCACTACTGAGATAGTTCTGCATTTTGGATTCTATTTACCCATCAAACATGCCTCATGCAAAACACATTCTGCACTTGCCGTCTTGTGATTTTACTGGTGCCCCCAAAAGAAAACAAAAGATTGTTTCTTTGAAAGTTTGTCTTTACTTTGAGACAGAACTCTGCTATTTTCTTTTTTAGGAGAATCATTACTATATCAGGCAAGAAGTTACGACAATGCAAAAATGTACGAAAATGCAAAGAATATGAAGATGCCATCTTGTGAAACTCTTCAAGAAATTTATGCCTAAAATGGTCCACCTCAGTAACCTTGTGTCAATCAACAAATTGTAAAAAAAACATAATTAGACTCCTGTTGCATTACAGCAAAGGACAGATATTATTTTCCTGCTGTTGCTGTCCTATTGTTGTGTACCTTTGTTTAATTAATGATCTATTTACAACCATTCATTGCATTTGAGTGGAGTTATGATTTTGCAGTTTTTTCTGTAGCCCGTTGGATGTTCTGCTTTTGCAGCCATTGTGTTCTAGTGCTTCTTAAAACTAGGTTTTGTTCTGATCATTTGGCCAGGTGCATTAAATTTATTTTGACCACATATTTGCAAAGTGGTAATGCCACTTTGCCTTATTCATTTATTATCAGTTAAGCATGCTGTACTTCTGATTGGCATGCTTTAGGTCAGTGCAGTCACAGGCTTTTAAAAGTATTTGGATGCAAAGCTTTAATAGCATTTTTGGTGCAAAACTGGGAAAATACTTTTGGACAATGGCATTTTGCAATTACTGTCTGCGGCTAGAGTGACTATGAACCGCATGTGCTAAAGTTTGGGAGTATCGAACAGATGTAAATTCGTCTTTTTACTGTACCCAAACTTTGGCATAGTACAAAGATGAGATTTATATCCGTTTGATACTACAAAGGAATCCGACTTGTTACAAAACCCACAGTCAAGAGCTGTGTTCAGATACCGTGGTCGGAGGAGTATTTTGCCTCTTGATTCTTTTTTTTAAAGTGAAGTTGCAAATTGAGTTGGACATTTTAATAGAAAACTAGACATGGTGGTGAATGTGTTTTGATGTACTCGTCTTTACCTCCAGTGACCTGACCTAGATTCTTGGCATCTTCATATTCATATTCCTAGATTCTTACATTCTGGACCATATTTGTTTTGGAGAAAAATAAATTCTGGCTATTTGGTAAAATTAAAATCAATGATAGTCTACGGTAACATTAATAAGGCATTCATAGTTTGGTTTAGGTCACTGACTTTGTATCGAGTGCTGTAAATTAGTTAACGTGCAGAAATGGGCATACATGAGGAGACTTGGTAACTAAAGATTTGCAGAAGCAAGTGGGTGATCTGTGTCATGTTGAAGTAGAATGGTGGTAAACTGAGCTACTTACTGTACTTAACTGTTGCAATCTTGCTGCACATTACTGCACGATAAATACAAAAGAACTCTTGTTATGAAGCTGATGTAAACTTAATTGTATGCCTACTTCTTATTTATTGAACTGTGCTGAATGGTTAATACCGGTAAGTGGTTATGAGACTGCATTTAAATTGAAACGTTAGCAGGCAGCAACATACATGTGTGGCACTCTGTCAGTGCTGCGTGCAAATTTACTATGGAAATAAAAGTTAAAAATTAGTCACACCACATGAAATTCATGTTTAATTTTATTGCACATTAGACCATTCAAGTTATGTATGGAAAGAAGCTTGGTTAAGAACATGACCACTGAACTAAACAGTTTTGCAGTTTGACATACACTTACCTTTCTTATGAAGACAGTTTGAACTTTGAGTCCAGCTGATCAGTTTTGTGTATAACATGCATGTAAGTATGTATGTATAAACAGTATATACTGCCTTTAAAATATATTTCATTGTCATTTTATTCATTTATTGTTCCCATCGAAAACATCATAAGAAGTATGTATACAAATATGCTGCTGGGATACAAAGAGCTGACCCAGGAAGGACTAAAGTCCTTCTTAGTTGGGTCGCCTATGTACCATCCAATCCGTCTGAAATTACGATTGATCAGCGTAACGTTGTCTAAACTGGACTTTAATGCAAAAAGAACCAGAATGACCAACCAAAAAACAGATTAATTCATATAATACTTATTTGTATTGTTTGTTTAAATAAGCACACACAGAAGGTCCAGTTCCATTTAATTGAAAATATACAAGGATTAGTGTGGGCAAAACTTCCATAATAATTACCTTGCAATCTGGTATGTGTATATGGTATTCAGAATTAAAACCTGTGAAATCATATGGAGGTAATTTATGTGCCAACCAATATATAAATTCACCAATCTGTAGCTTATTAATATAATCAATGTTTTAATACTGAAATCATGAAATTTATTATTAGCACAAGAGTATGCGAAAAATACGTTTTTGAAACAGAATTACTCACCAGCCAGAATGGATAATTAGAAGCCCATGTAATAATACACTAAGTAGTTAATTATACAAAAGACTATTGTTTCTGATATTTGTTTCCAATTTTTCAATTGTTATACGGCCGTGCTAGCCCGAGATTCAAATTTGTGAAATAAGATACGATCATTGACTAAAATGTGGAATCTAGTAGACCTTTTTTAGAGATTTGAATCTCGGACTTGCACGGTTCGTACACGAAAACCGTAAATGGCGTGGCATCAATTCAGACCGACAGCAGTGGTGAAGATCTTACCCGATCAATTCATTGAAAAATGAATGGTCGACGATATACGGTCGCTGTAGAAAAACGTGTACGTTTACATTTATTGTTCCTTAAATATTGTGCGTCAAACGCCAGATAACGCAACTGTCGAATGCGTCGTGCGGAATCTAGTTGTATATACTTCAGAGTCAAGTTCAGACAAGAAATTTGTTTAGTTTTTTTGTAATTTTTTTTTAAACTTTTTTGTTATGGTTTAGAAATATTTTCTCTTTGCTCAGTAGCTACATCAAGGACAGGTATTTTAACTGGATGCGACTTCTTATCTCGTCTATACTTTGGTAACCAACGACGCTTGGCGTCACGGAGGAGTCGACTCGCACTGTTGACATGCATTCATCGTCTGGTTTGCCCTGAAAAATAATAATTTTATTCAAAAGCTTTTTGGAACTCCAAGAATAACTTTTAAGTAATTACTTTTTACCTGAGGCTCACGACAATACTGTAATTTAATTTGTGACGAACAGAAAAGTCAGACGTTTTCTATTACTCTAAGCCCGACTACTGATGATGTAAATAGTTCTTAATATTCTGTCTACAGGCATGCTTGCATTCTAACATGTATGCATAAATAAATAAATTCACACATAGGTAGATGTACATACATGCACACATACTTCAGTAAATTTATGCAGCACTTCCAACAGTAATGGGGCAGTAGGTATCTGCATTTTGAAATAAGCTGCTAAAAACCTGTCGAAATCAATCTAAATAGAAAAGATATTTGCAGTTTTTAGGTGTCTCCTTTATTCAGAGTGTAGAGGGGCTGTTTCCTCCATATTCTTATACTTGCATCTATGTTGGATGCTTTCATACATAGACTTATATAAATTGCTAATGCATTTGTCTTTTATTTTAAGTCAGAAATGACAGACGGATGCAAAATTTCATCAGTAGATTTGGACGACTTTAAATTGTCATACCAAAGAATGTGCAAAGAACACCATATTGATCCACAAGATTCTGTACTGAAACAGATACAAATGTAAGTTTTCTGCATTGTAGTTACATCAAGCTGTTTCTGTAAGAATTAAACGCTGTTGAAAAATCTTTTGTTTTCTTCTTTTTAGTTAGATTAGCTATTATTAAATAATTTAAATAATATTTTATTAGATAATAATAATGGGTGAATATTATTGCCATTTTACATAAAGTGTTTATGTATTTGTTTATAAAAGAAATCTAGGAGCATCTCGCAGCCACCCTATGCACTGCAAAGTATTTGATTATTTGACTGAAAATGACAAATTTTTGTTTTTAGTGTGAAAATGACTAAATTTTGGCTATTACTATTTAAAAAATAGACAAAAAATGTGTTTTTGCTGACTAATTTGTAAACAACTTTTTGATGCCTAGAGCTCACCAGAATCCACGCAAGTGTGGTGGATACTCGCTTGACTTGTCGACCCTAAGTCTTTCATCAAAGACCTGTGCTGTACTTGGCAAACTCTTCGCTTGCAGCACAGCCTTAACCGAAATTCGTTTCAATGACTGTGCTCTTCAGGATGACGGTCAGTTGTGTGATTGTGATTGACTGTCGCATTTGTCAGAAGTAATGTTCACTTTGTTCAAATGATTATGATGTGACATAGAATTGATCTTTGTGAGATTTTTAAAGTCTCTCTTTTGAATTTTTACCTAGAACCGAACCCTTTTGCCTATCGATTTTGTTTTGACTGAGCGCCTGTGAATAAGCTGGTCCCCGCGACGTGGCTTTCATTGGGCGCTGTAGAAATTTTGGAATTACGATTATGATTACGATGCCAGTTTCTAAGTTGTATTATTCTGGACAAGCATTATTCACCAGTATTTTTAAGAAGTGTTAGGTTCATGTTAGGTTCATTGTTCTTTAACTGTTACTAAGTATTCCTTCAATGGTTAACAAGTTACTTTCAACCACTGAACTGTGGTGTTGGTTTCAATCAATGATTCAGTTGATCATTTATTCTTACTGGTTACTGATATGTTGCATGAGGTTAAAAAAACATGACTGAAATTTCACAGCTTAGCAACATAGTAATTTTAAGAACATTTTATATTAATTATATTCGCAACTGAAATACTAGAATTAAATGATAGTAGTTCAGGTGGAAATCTTACCATCTTTTGAATGTTTTCCAGGTGTGCGAGCTGTAGCCTATGGCCTGGCAGAAAATATTAGTTGTAGACGTCTTGAATTGAAGGTATTTTTGTGTAGTAAGGTATTTATGATGTAACAGTGGAACACGTGGTATTATTTTGTGTGGTTTTTGTACATGCGTTAAGACTGTCTGTTAAATATATATACTGAGTGACCAGGTTAATGGTAATATATGGAATTAAATATGCTTATTAAAATTATCACAGTCATAACAATAATAATACTACAGATATTGTTGATTTTATCATTTTATTTTAATACAATATTGGATGCTGAATACTGTTATAATCAAGGTTTGATAGTGACAAACTGCCTAATGCAAAATTTTAATATCTGGTTAGACATCGTACTGCTGTGGGTGCTCTGTGCAATTTGGTTGTTAATGTAGAGAACGAAAGAGATGTGAAACAGTCAGACTGATGGGATGAATGAAAATATGAATCGTGTCATCGTTTGTTGATAATTAAATTGGCTCACCTTTAATGCTAATGCTTCTGCATGCCTTGATAATTGATTTCAAACTGACTTTTTGCAGGGAAATTCCATCCGTGGATCAGGTGCTGAAGCTTTGGGTCGAATGCTTCGAACAAACACAAAACTCCTTTGGTATGGAGAAATAAATCACCGTCCCAGTCATTGTTATAGTCATCATCATCATCATCTTTACTCTGGTATCTAAAAGTCCATCTGATTGCAGTTCTGGATGGCAGAAAATGGACTGCTCTTAAATCCATCCCAAACTGAGTTCCTACTTTTTGGTACTACACAGCAACTGAACAAATTAAATCACTGAATCCTGTACACTTTGACAATTAATGTTAATACAATGCAGCTGTTTGGCTAATACTTTAGGTGTCGTATTTGATTCTAACCTATCCTTCAATGAACACATTAACTGAATATGTAGGGCAGCCAAATATTACGTTTGTGACATTCAAAGAATTAGGTACCACATTTTCTTTACATTGTTTGTCTGGCAAATGCCCTGGTCTCCAGGAGTCATCACTGTTGTAACTCACTTCTTATTGGCATTTCAAAGCTAAATTGATGAAGCTTCAAGAATCTAAAATGCCTTGTCCAGAACCATTACTAAAATTCCAGAGTACGATATATACCTCTAGTTGTAAAATTGTTGCACTGGCTATCCATAGAAAGAGAATAATTTTCAACACCAGGCTAGTTGTAACATTTTAGCCATCCTCACTATCTTTGTCTCAATCTGACTCTCGAGACCTGTAACTACTTGACCAGATCCTCTGAATGTCTGAGGACAAGGACAGCCTTTGGTGAGCATGCCTTTTCCATTGCTGGCCCCGACACTGGAACTCTCTTCCGGCAAATATTCACTTTGCTGAGTCTGTCGTGGCATTTAGGTCATGACTAAAAACCCATCTTTTCCTGGAATCGTTTTCTCTGAATACTGTTTCTGTATCTTCTTAGCTTTTAACTGGACTTACCCTGGAATTTGGTATGCACACCGACTTTGCTCAGTAGCAACCATCAACTGATGCTTAAGTATTATTATAGTAGTGCTACGGAAGTTCATAGATTATTATTATTAATTTATTATTTTATCTTGTCTTTGAAGCCTTTGTCTAGAATGGAATTCGGCTGGACTCATTGAGTCAGCGTTTTCTGTCTTCTGCGAAGGCCTCAGTGGGAACTTGACTCTGCAGATCCTAGATCTCCGGAGCAACCAGATCAGCCACCAGGGAGCAACTGAGCTGGCGAGTGCACTGAAGCGGAACTCAACACTCAAATGCCTTGGTTTGTCGTTGACTTTCACCAGTTGTTCGAGGTTATTTAGAAAAGAGTCTGTATGATATATTATATAATTGTATTCTTTTTATTTTGTTGTTTTAATTTGTGAACTTTTATAATAGGAAGAGTCTGTATGATATGATAAAATTGTATTCTTTTTATTTTATTGTTTTATCTTGTAAACTTTGTATTAGGTTTTGATGCTGTCTGATTTAAATTTTGTGATTCTGTAGAATACTTACCGTAGTAAGTTAGATGTATACATTTGTGTATCTGGATATTTGCATAGCATAAGTTAAGATCCTTGAAACCTACTGTGGTCATCTAGATTCTTAGTTTAACTAGGTGTCTGTTTACTCATATTCATGTATGTATGTATGATTGTACATATATACGTATGTACATACATATGTATGTATATACATGCACATGTATGTATGCACACATGTGTGCATGCATGCATATATAAAATACCAGGTATGTATGTTGGCCTATATATGCAGCACATTTGAAAGATACTGCAATGCTTCTGAGAGGTACTAAAAAGGTGCTATATTAAGTGTCTTGTGTGCATTCATGCATACATACATACATACATACATACTCACTTACATACACACATACATACATACATGACCTCTCAGTAGCAATCAGAACCTGTCAAAATGAATAGGTATAAATTGCTGCTTGTTAAAAACTAAGTTAATTAAGCTGTTTTGGATTTGAGATGATGACTCAGTTTTGTTTATAATTTAGATCTGAGGTGGAATAATGTTGGACTTCTGGGTGGCAGGGAACTACTCAAGGCTCTCGAGTACAATAAGACTTTAGTGCGGTTGTCACTTGCGGGCAACAACATTCCAAGTGATGTCCTGAAAGCAATTGGTCAGCTTCAGTTAACTTATTGTTAAACAGAGCAGTCTTCTGCGTCTTAGAGCAGGCTTAACGATAGGAATTCTTAGGTGTTGATTTGCTGGTATCAGTCCGAAAGTCCTAGCACCTTGTTTTTTTTCAAAATTCTTAACAGACCTGTATAGACGTCTTGCCCTTGGCTGTTGCTACACAGTGTCCGCTGTGCAGGATCGAACCCAAGTTCATTGGATCAGTGATGCATTTCATCCTTGCTGATGAAAAAGTATTGCGAGTTCATACAGCCACTGGCGGATCCAGAAGTTTAGAAAAGACATGCCAAGTCACATTTAGGACATTTTTTAAATAACCATTTACTGTCATCAGGGTTTATTACCACATTCTTTTTAGTCTTCACATTTTTCTATTCATGTTTGAAGGTCTTGAACATGTTATTTTATGAGTACTTATAACTTATATCTTGCATCATCCTTATGTGTCAATATTAAAGGTGTGCAAATCCCATTGTAAAAATGTTGTCTCAGAATTCTTGTTTCCCCTAAGATTGATTTTCCTCCCCATTATATTTCTGTAATTTCTACGACACATGATGTATCGTTCCTGTCCCCAGTTTCTTTTAGGATACTTAATTGACCCATTACATCATGTAAATTGAAACTGTAAGACATGTCTCAGTTATATATTTCAAATCTCTTCAGAATCATCCAGTTGTTTATCCATCTTACTCTTCATCTTTTAAATTTCATTTTACTTGAAGTGGTCTTTGACCAGCCAGAATCATTAGTATTAAATTATCAGGTAAAGAAGACTCTTTAGTTCTTGTGTGCTTGTGCATCATTTTCATTTGAGCCTTCCTGTTTATCTTCATTTTAATTGATTTTAGCTTTGTATGAATCTTATTCATCTTCTTCATTTTTCTTTTTGTCTTCGTTATCTTCTTATGTTCTTCATCTGCATTTTTATTGTTATGATCTTCTCGATGTTTAGTTTCTTCATCTGCCTAGTTATCGTCGTCTTGTAGAAACTGCAGTGGGGCATAACATGGACCGAGCTATGGTGACATCCGACCATCTCAGAAGGCAACACATCCTCAGCTCCGAAATTCAAGAGCTGAGCAAAAGCCGACGAAATGAGGTTAGATGTCAGACCATATACAAATTAAATCAAATGTAAGTGTGTGTGTCAGGAAACAGCGTATCTTGCTGTTGTATTCATTGCTCTATGCTGGTTGGTTACTGTATTGTATGTATATGGAGTTCATACAGAGTCTTTCAGCACGCTGTAGAAATATATATAAGTACATATTACTAATGGCACACATACATATGTGCTGCACAGTGGTCTGTTGGTAGTGCACTTGGTCTGTGATATAGTAGCAAAATAGTAGCAAGTTCAAAGCCTGTTAACCAAATTCCTTGTAATGATGATGGCAATTTGTTTGCCTCTATCAATGCGCAAGTGAAATCCAGTAAATGTAATGCTATCAGTTGCAGTGCTTGTGGCTGCAGTCAGCAGAGAAAAAGCAACTACAATGCTCATGTACATTGCCCTTTTTTGGCCTTGGCTGAGCTATGGTGCTCTATAAATCGTATTATTATTATGATTATTATTATTATTATTTTCTTCATCATCGTCATCATCACTGAGTGGTGTAATTTGGTCCTTGCATAAGCTGAGACGTGATTGGCAAGTTTTGTGGTGCGCTGACCCTTGTCCTGGATGTTGGGATGGATTTCAACCATTACTGGCTCAGGGGCCAAACAGTGGTAAATGAGCGCCTCCTCTGCATTTCACTATGGAACATGGAGGCTTTACGTTTTCACATAATAGCACATATAAACATTTGCTTTAGCCAGCGCTGCTTAATTTTGTGTCTTGAGATTGTGTAAGAAAAGATCATAGTCCATCCTTGTGATGCAGGGACTTGGCAAGAAAAGAATTGGTATGAATTCTGTTGAATTGTTTGCAGATGATTCAGCTGCTGGATAAAATCGATCACCAGGAAAATGCAATACTCAAGACACAAAAGTTAGTTGACTCTGCTTTCAACTTTAGCCGAATTCTTTTTCTTTTCTGCATCCATTCCTATTTCTATTTCCTTCTCCTTTTCTTTTCATAATTCTTTATTCTCTATGACCACATCTATTTCTTTAGTGGGTGAGTACTGTTTGCTTACTGAAGAACCTTTTGTTCTTAATTATGTTAAACCATTTAGAGTAGTGTAGGCAGCGGTTGTGTGAGATACTTAAAAGGTGCTATATTAATTGTATAGATTTATACATCTATGAGTTTGACAGATCATGAGTTTACTTTGTGAGTTACTTTTATGAGTTTCACTTTGAAGCAAACATCAATTTAAGTATTTTATCATTTTCTACAAATTTTGGAATTTTCTTTATGTGGAAAAGCTGAGAAATGTTTGTCTAATTGACAGATCCTCAGCTGAAAAGGTCTGCCGTCTGCAAGATGCTCTGGAACAGAGAAAAGAGCAGTTCAACGACGTCATTACCAAGTAGGAACTAACGTATTTCTCTAGTATGTTTACTTGTACTTCTAACCTGAGATCTAATCTAATGACTTTTATGGCCATGATTTCTATAAGTACAAGGAATCAACTGATAGTCACTTCAAGCAAAATTGCAGTCAAAATCATAACCCGCTAAAAACACCTGGGTGAAATTTGATGCAATCAGAGAAACCAGAAGTTAGGTGGCAGTGGGTAGGCAAGTTGAAACAGACAAGTGAAACTGTACTTCAGGTATTTCTTGACTTTTGTGATGAAATTACTGGTGTCTTAGTTATGTAGTTTTAACTGGACTATGGTAGAGTTTCTTAACGTGACTTATTTCGTGATGGTTTTTGGATTTTGTGCAGTTGTGTAATTTTGGTAGATTGTCACTAGCTGAGTCTGAGTTGGTGATCTGTGAGAGCCGAGTCAATGAACTGAGTCAGCTTCTGCAGATGACAAAAGATGAGCACGGTCAGACAGTCAAACAGCACCAGACGGAGGCCAAGCGTGACAAAGAGGAACGTTTAATACTTGAAACGAGGCTAAACAAAGAATTGATGGAAATGAGTGAGACCAAATATCAACTGGAGAAAAAGGTTGGCACCCTGAACAAACCATTATGATGATGTGTGTACCTGGATGTTTATGTAGCTCCTTTGAGGAATTTCTCTGAGGCACTAAAACATGGCTTTTTAAAATATGGAAAAAATATGACATACTTAAGACCCTTACTAAAGTGCATGATGATGACGATGGTGATGATGATGATGATGAGGAGGGGAGGGGATGAGGGGGATGTAGAATGATGTAGGATGATGTAGTGCAGAAAGCATAAAAGTAAATAAGTAAAAAAGTGTAAATAAGTTGGACTTGGGAGCTTTGCCTCCCTGAGTACATAGCGTATACGATGCACATACATAAATGATTCTGCTGTAGGTTGACGATTCAGAACGGAAAAGTCGCATTCAACAGGAGCAGATCTTCGAGCTTAAGGAGAGTCTTGCTCATTACCAGGCCGAACTCAAACTGAAACAGGCACAGTTCGATGGTAGGACTCCATCATCTTCTGAATCTTTTGTCTCTTGCTGTCTGTTTCTCTGTCATTGTCTTTAACTCTCTCTCTCTCTCTCGGTCTGTCTGTTTTCTTCGTTAACTTCAGTTGCATCTTTGTTCTGTCTTTTCATAGGAGTGTAAAATTCTGGTATATTATTAGTGTTCAGCACTTTTGAGGGATCTTTGAAAGGTGCTATAATACGTGTCTTCACACATGCATGTATAAATACATTAAAGGAAGTAAAGTATCCCATATCCCGCTAGTGAGACATGGGGGAGGCTTTCATTTCTTATTCTTTAGGCCCTTGAGCCGGCTCTGGACGAATCCCAAGGTCCTGGACATGGGCCCAGGGCATCACAGGATATGTAAATTTTATGGGGTCGTTAGATAGTCAGGATATGTAATCGCAGTAACATAACTTTGGAAAATTTGCTGTTGTTATATCTGGTGTTTATCGTTTAATTGTTTTGCATTACCTGAGACAGAAATGGTACAGTTTGAAAAGCAGAAGACGAAAGAAGCGTATCGTGACGCTGACAACCTTAAAGCCAAAGAGGTAAGCAGTTTTTTTAATATTCCATTTGGCCAAATGTAGACGCAGGGAAAGAGCTGATGTCTGCATGGTCTTACATTTCATAAGACGTGATCTTAGTCTAAATTGATCTTTTAAGCCCAGCCTGGCAGAGGAAGGTTGGGGAGAAGGAGGAGGATATGAAAATGGCAACTTGATTTTCTTTGTCCCAGGTTACAGAGGTTGTGAAATCCTTCACTCTCGTATTTCCAACTGAATTGAAACCTGATGCTCTTATTTATTGTGACATTCATGTTCCAGGCTGAAAGTGAAGAAAAAATAAGCAAGTATAAGCTGAAGCAAGAATAGAAATATAAGAAAACTAAAAGCTAAAGTCTTTAAAACATTGGGAAGCTAAAGTGAAAATTGATGCATTTATGACCTGTACCTTATCGAGATGGTGAGCAGTTAATGATTTTCTAATATTTGTATAGCACCAATTTATATAGCACCAATATTTCATGATGACCATAAACATTGATGTTCCTATGCAAGTTATGTGATAATATCTTGGTTCAAATAATCTGTAACTGTTTCAGACGAGGCTTATCCTTGTGTAGGCTACTTCCAACATTCCCTCTGAACCAAAAATTCAGTGCACAGATTTCCAACTAGCTGCATGGAAAGATTTGGTGGATGAATGTTGTTTGACTTTTGGAGAGAATGGAGTCGCAGAACTGTTGCATGGCCACACAGCTTAAGGGGGACATTGGCAACTTTGCTTTACCTTGTGAGCATTTGATGCCTCACTATTATTATTATTATTGCATTTGTTACGTGTACAAGGTCAGTAAATCTTAATCTGAGGCGCGAAGCAACTGTGAATGAAGGACTTGTTCAAGGTCCCTACACAGTAACCATCTAAGGAGAGGCTCGAACTGTTACTCCCCACGTTATAAGCCAAGTGCTCTTTCCAATCGACTACCGTGCCCCACTATTCTAACTATTAGTTAGAATAAAGATCGAGTGTAAAAGGAAATTTGTTGTTGGATAGATTGAGCGAATTAGAAAAGAACATGAGGAATCAGATAAGATGTTGAAGGACCGTCTGCAGAGAGTAGAGTCTCAGCGACTGGAGTTGGAAGAGGAAGTGTCGCGGCAGAAAACAAATATGGCAGCTGATCGTATTCAGGTGGAAGAACAAATTGCCAGCGCAAAGCAGCGAGTACGAAATGATGAGGTATGTCGAACAGAGCGCAATTTCTGTCTGTGATGCTTAATAATGCACATAAATTAATACTTGCCATTACTCATTATTTGTATTTCACTAATTAAATAAATTTAAATGAAATTTGAAATGTTTTAAATGTTGCTGTTTTTTATTTTCCAAGCATCTGCATATCAACAATAATTCTGTTATTTATCTTATCTGTTAAATTTATTCATCAAAAATATGTTGCTGCTTCTAATTTTACCTATACAATTGCGAATTATTGTTTAGCTGAATATTTGTTCTGCAGTGAGTTGGATGAAATGGTCGCTTCTGTTGTTTGTGTTGGGGTTTAATTTCCCTTTGATCTCACCCACGGCTCTTAGTTAATGTTCCATTTGCATCTGTAATAAATTAGTGGAAGTTTAAAACATAAAGTAAAAATTGTCGTATTTAGTATTATGTTATTGCTTCGTCAGTTAGTTTTAATTGCTGTTTTGAAGGTAGGAACTGGATCTAGTCTTTGGTGATTCTTTAAAACGGTAAAAAGGAAACGAGTCTTGCTGATGCTTTTGAAAACAGGAACAGCGGAGGGTTGCTCTGGAGGAGAAGATTCGAGTGTTGCAGGCTGGTCGTGATGAGTTGCAGAGTCAGTCGCTGCAGCAGACGATGACCATCTCTGACCTGCAGAGCAGAAACTCACAGATCGCCATAGAGAACGAGACACTGAAAAGGCGCATTGTTGATCTGCAGCAGGTTACCAGTTCCTTCAGTCCTATCTGCTCCTTTGTCATTTGCTCTTACCATCTGTTCTTTACCACCTGCTTCTTAGTAATATATTGTGAGACTGTCGTGACAGAGTTTGTGCTGCTGCTGCCGATGATGATGATGATGGTGGTGGTGATGATGATGATCTTATCCGTTAAATTTATTCATCAAATATATGTTGCTGCTTCTAATTTTACCTACACAACTGCCAGTTGTTGTTAAGCTGAATATTTGTTCTGTAATCAGTTGGATGAAATGGTAGCTTCTGTTGGGATTTAATTTCCCTTTGATGATGATGATGATGACATGTGAGACAATCAACTTATATATACTCAAAACTGCATAATGCTAGCTATGGAAAACATTAAATTTTGTAATACATAATTAATTAATTAACTAATTTACATATTTGCTTATGCTCCAAACCAAACCACGGTAGTTGAGGTGAGTACTGTCTGCAAATAGCAAGCACTCTGGACATTTTTAGGAGTTGTCTGGAAAGAATGCAGAAATGATGGAAGAAGTTGGAAAGGTGCGAACAGATCTCAATGCTCGGATAACGTCGCTGGAAAATGATCGTAAAAGCAAAGAGGATCTTTACAACAAAATATCTGCTCTTGAAAAGGAACTTGCTGGTATGATATATGTAGCATGTGTGCAAAAAAAAAAACAAAAAGAGAAAGATTACATTAATTAACCAGAATAAAATGAATTATGGATTAGAAAGATAAACTAATATGGCTAATTAATTGCTGGTTCAGGGATGCAGATGTCAAAAATGACTTTAAACCTGCCACTCTGTTTAAAGGTTTATAGATGTATATACATACATATGTGTATGTGTGTGTATATATGTATGTGTGTATATATATATATATATATATATATATATATATATATATATATATACATATATACATATATACTTGCATCTGATGAATATTTGTTAGCATTTCTGATTCACATATAAAAACATACAAGGCCGCTGTAGATGTATATTTTTATTTCATTGTATATGTACAGTATAATAACATTTGAACCTGCCTGAGGGCAGAGAACTAGAAGAATAAGATGTATAATAATGTAATACAATAGTGAAAATACACAGAAGTAAGCATAATGTTAATATTTACTGTTGACTCAGAACATTCTTCCTTGTCTTATCTTTGCCAGAACTGTCGGCCAAACACCGCAGCCTTGTCGACAGCAAGGAGCAGGAAATCCAGAATCTGCAAGACAAGCTGAAACTGCGAGAGATGGAGCTTCGTCAGATGCGAGACGCAGACACACAGCGAGCGACTATGCTTCAGAGTGCAGTGCAGAGCTACATCAATCGCTCACCCTACGTTGCTTGATGTCGAGGTGTTTATCTGCTTCAGTCACGTAGGTGGCGCTAGTGTTTGGTATATAAGCCTCAATGAACCCGTGAAGCCCGCATTCTTTGGGCCCACATCAGGCCCATAGCCAGCCACCAGTGGCAACACGCGAGCCGCTATGGGCCCAATGCATAAACTGTTTGGGAAATTGGAGATTGCACAAAAGCGGTTCATTGATCTGCTGCACAGAACAATCTCCGTAAAAATGCACCAACACTGAAATTATGGCTTAAGATTTCATGCCTGTTAAATTTCACTAGATTTAGTTTATGCATGGGGCCCTTCTTCGGCCTCATTTGCACTGCAACTGTGTAAAAATTGTCATTATTATTATTGTCATTTTTGTGTTGGATCTTAGTTTAGATTCACAGAACATTGAACAGGGATGAAGATTATAACACTATTATGTGTTCCAGTGCAAACATTAAATTAGTCATTTAAGTTTGTACTTGAATTAAAAATGATCCCTCAGAGTTTAAAAACTAAATTAGAGCTGGAGCAAAATAATAAATTATTACTGTTGTCCTTTATTCATATGCATTTTAAATATTCTAAAATGTTGACTGATTAAGGTCAGCATAAAATCTATCTGGACAAAGGAACATGCGTATAGAATAATTATTACTGTATTTGTAGTGGAAATTTATATAGCACCGCTTTAAGAGAAACTAATCAGAGGCAACAGGAATAGCAAGAATGCATCAGTATTTGGTGGAGATTATTAGCACGAAACTATTAAAATGGATTGCAATTGCGAGGCTTGGGAATGTTAGGTTGTTAAGTTCTATGTACTAACTGTCATTGTTATTATTATTATTGATTATATTATTTATATTATTGTTATCATTGCTATCATTGTTGTCATTGTCATTACTGTGATCAAAGTTAGTGGCCAATTTTTTTAAACAGTGATACCATTGCTATCTGTGTTGGGCAGAGTGCATAGGGTTGTTGTGAGCTGGGTTACTCAAATTGAGAAGCAGGTGTGGAGTGTCCTTGGGCCATGTGTGTCATCAGCAGTGGAATGGGCCATGCATGACTTGGGCAGGGATGCCCTAAGGCTCCTAAGCTGTGATGTCCTTGTCATGGGCAGTGGAGTTTGGGGCGAGGTGGGCTATTAATGGCTTGGGCGGTGGTTCCGGCTGTTTCCATAGTTAGCTGGCATGCACAGATTTTCAGAAGGGATTGCCTTCAAGTGGTTGTGATGTCGTTTTGAATGGTCAGTAGTAAGTAGTAACATTAATTTTTCCTGTAATTAGTTGCTTAATTATGATTTCACAAAATTCAGCCAATGAGTATGGTTATTCCTAGCCAGTATGCTTACATTATTTAATGGTCACAGCTGGAATGTTTTAATAGATTTCTGATATTGTGTATAATTACTTGTCTTTGAAATAACTTATTACTTATTGGATTGTACCACCGATTTGTTAATATTTTTTATTTATTGAGAAAGTAGAATTTAATTTGCATGTGAAGGAAATACATGTAAATCATTGCCAACGTCTTTATGTCAGATCACGAGCACAGACAGACAGTAATGGAAGAAAGCCTTAATGCCAAGGCATACGGACGTCTGCAGACAGACAGACAGACAGACAGACAGACAGACAGACAGACAGACAGACAGACAGACAGAGGTCTTTCAGTATGCACAGATTTTGAACTATTTTACTGGCATGTGTTACGTGGGGCAGAATTTTCCTGACCTGTAAAAGGGATGTGTAAAAATTTAAAAATGTGTGCTGCACAATTTCTGCTGGTGCAACTCGTCTATTTTTTTCAGCAGCGTCCAGGAATGGGTCGATGCGTTAACATCATGGAGGTGATATCACTGGTTAATAATATCTTAGCTGGTCTCAGGTACGCTGTATCCAGTGTGATGGAAGTCTAATATCCGACATCTTACGGCTAGCAAGGGCGCTGATATCGACTTCGGTTTAACATCAGTTGTCTTTAATTTACGCTGGGATTGCATCGGAGGCGCAACAGTTGTCGAAGCTAATGCCACGTTTCGAGAAAGATCGAGGTTCGAGTTGACAATAAACCCCGTTTTTTACCCTTCGGACCGCACAACGTGATGAAAGGACGCGTGCCCTCGAAAATCGGCAAGAATTAGATGCCCCGCCCACCATCGTTTAGTGGCCAATCAGAAGCCACAGAAATGGCGCGTCTGCTTTGCCCTTGTCTTTGATCCAGATCACGGTTATCTATCAGACTCTGTGGTCCCCACGCACGCTTTATCACACCAAGTGCAAAGCCAGCATGAGTGAACTCGAACATCAGTATGAGCAGCATCAGACTGTTTCCTTTACTTTTATAGCTTCAATAGCCGTATTTCACCAAAGAACTTTGGTGCCAAATATCCAAAACGCTATTGTGGATTATCAGTTAATGTGAAGACCAGCCGGCTGGGAGAGGCTTCACCTTCATATGCTGGGTCTAAGAAAATGAAGTCGCTAACAGTTTATAACCACGGCTGAATCTTGGAGATGATCTAAAGACTAATTATCTCTGAAATGGCCACAGTGTCTAGTCTGACCTTGAGCAGAATTGTAATTTGAGATTTATAAAGCGCCTCTTAGAGGATAAACTCCACAGAGGTGCTTCCGACCAAAGTAAAAGTAAAATCACTGTTAGACAGTACAGTCTTCAGGCACCTGCGGAACACTGAGAGGGGGAGAGAAAGGAGCTCAAGTCCCAATTGTCGAGGAACACAATTCCAGAAAGACATAGCAGTGAAATAAATTTGGCTCAAATCAGTATTCAATTATTCTACATTATAAAAGGGCAGCTGTTTCACACAAAAAATCAGTCTCTACCATAAAACAACATTGCTGCATAGTTCTAATAGTAGTTGAAGACATCATTCTCTGGCTTTGATCATACTGGTTTATTAAGCAAAAACATCAAACACTATATCAGCAACATTTATAAATGTAATGCAACAATAACCTGAACACATTTAAGAAAATTAAAAGGTAAGTATTCACGGAACTGTAAATTACACATGTAAATGTTACAAATGGCATAATGGACACATCCCTTAAATGTTACAACTTCCATGTAAAATACACATCATGTAAATGCTACTAACATTGGCTTATAAAAGCAATGTGAATTTCACACAATGTGACTAGATCAATATCCTATATATGCCAACAAGAAATGCTTCTTTTACTCCTTCAGATTACATGCCCAGCAAACATACACATTTATGAATGCTGATAAGAATACTCTTAATTATGAGATATCATTCAAATAGCCTATGAAAAAGTCCAGGGTCATATACACACACACGAAAAACGTTTCAGGCAAGGTATTAACATCTTCAGATGACTTTTGCTTAAGCATGGGACTAACAGCACAGAAGACAGCACTGGAATCTACAGCAAAATTAAGATGGTTTTATACACATGTTCTAGACATGCACAGAATTCAAAAATTTTCTCTGCTTTGTCTCAAAAGTGGAGAAAATGGGAAAAGTGTTTGATGACGTGCTTAGAAGAATATGCATTAGTACTGCTAACACTTAAATCACAGTACTTAAGCATAATTACGATGGCTATAATGTAGAATTAAATAAAACATTTTATTATGCTAATACAGAACTTTTCAAATGTGTCTTTTAAACTTGTTCATTATACTACTTCTATCACTGAATTCAAATGCGTGCATTTCATCAGGAACTAAGTAAAAATAGTCACAGCAGTTGCTCAAGAAGAACTAACAGTTGATTAATAATTATATCATTACCAAGAACATATGTCACATGTCTGTAAACCTACAGTGTCCAGCACATTCTGCATACGATAAGATACCTTTAACTGCATCACAAAAGGCAAATGAGTCACAGCAGTTGTCCAAGATGACCTAACAATTGATCAGTAATCAGGAAGAACAATTAATGTCTTCTGTCTGTGAACTTAGTATCCAGTATATTCTGCTCGTGACATGACACCTTTAATAGCAACATACATACAGTATTATCAGACTTAAAGCCACAAACACATTCACATGTCCTACTCTCTGCAAACGAGTTCCATTTGAACACAATCACATGCAACTAACAACCTGTTTTACAATACCGAAATCATGGTAAAATGCATTCGATCACAGTTCCAGCCATTTAAGACACCAGAATCAATACAACCAGTACACACACAAATACAAAACAAATTTAATAATAACTAATAACCGCCTTTTACGGTTTTCAGATCAGCTAACCTGGTCCTTGGCACTGTCTAGCCTTGTTCAACATTTACAGACACACTTCAAGGTAGTATGGACACAAACCTAGGACAGTTTAAATTCTTCAAAACTGCACTTCGATTAATAACAGTTGAACCTAATTATAGGGCATCCTGTAAGAGATTTTACGACATAAGTAATACTGCTCAACAACTCCTTAATCCCAGCCACTAATTCACACATTAAAATGTGATGCTGTGCACATTGTAAATTCTCATAACCATAACTTTTGGACTAGTTAAGGAAGCTGCTGCCTCTACCTGTCAAAGTTCTTGATGTCATATGATCCAGGGTCACAGCACACCTGCACCTGATGGGAGGTGCTATATAAATGTTCAGGTACATACATACATACATGCCTCATACATTTCTGGAGACAAATTAAACATGACTGAACATCTTAATACTTAATTCCTAACAGTGTGTACTGATGCAAAACTAACAGGAAGACTCCCAAAAACTTGAAAATTTAGTTAAAGATAATTATATACTGTAGTCAAATCCGTCTTATGATTCATGTGCTGTAAAATTTCAAATAACAACACAACAAATCAAAAAAATTGTGCAAATGAAAACGCTGTGCGATGTTGCTAAAAGACAATCTAACAAGGATGATTTATGTAAGCTGCTTCAACAAACATTCAGCAGCTTACATAAATCCATTTACTCCACTTTTCCAATCGCAGTTTTCTCGTTTGCTGGCACCTGTTTACACTTTGGCTTCATGTAGGACGAGTAAAAGAAGTAGGCAAAGAGAAGGAAGTAACTTGTATACATAGCCAGGCTGTAGCGCATGTTTTCATAGGACTGTTGGCAGTATCTGCCCTTTGACTTGACAACATAGGTGGAGAGATTGACGACGATGCCCATGATCATCTGGAGGATCTGGATGCTTGTGATGAAGATGCTTACCCAGCGTGGAGTCCGGAAATGAAGCGCCCGGACCGTGTAGTAGGTGTACATGAAGGAGTGAACCGTGTAGTTCATGACCATGAACCATCGTCCAGGGCCCGTATGGTCGGTGTAGCTGTACCAGACATAGATCATGACACTGATGTGGTGGTACCAGTGCAGAAAGATCAGCGGCTGCTTCCTCAGCACAATGAACACCGTGTCGCCTAGTTCGTAGGCCTTTGAAATGACAAAAGTGTACGCCCAGAAGGCCGTCGGTCCATAGAAGTAGGACGGACTGCAGACTGAATAGTCCCACCCGTACACCCTCAAGTTGTACACCAACTCCGGCACCGTACGAACGGCCCCTGCTATGCTGAACACGGCCAGAAATCCGCTCCAAAGGATAAGTGGCAATCGCAACTCGAACTTACGACGCTGTGCCATGTAGTAGCGACCGGTCAAGATCACGGCAACATAGACGGCCGCGTAGACGAAGGACAGCGTCCAGTACCGAACGATCCAAGTCAGGAACGCATCCGGATCGAAACTCCTCTCGAATGGGAGCATCTCTGTCGCATAGACAGCTGTTTTGTTGCCTAAACCTGCTGCAGCCATTGTGCTTGTCACCAACCTTAAACCAAGAAGAACTCCTAAGTCAGCTTCCTTCAGCACATGTCACCCTAGACCGCTGATGACGGCGATCGAACCACCACAGACTATGCTTTTGGAGAATCCTACACCAAATGACGTAATTGAACTCGCTGCGGATTTTTTTTGCTCAAGTGCAATAGTGAATAAAAATAAATTATTATGAATAATTATTAATAACCTGAATGGTATTAAGACAGTATTTCTGCGATTTCAAATGAAGTTCTATTTATACGCAAGTAAATAATAATATACATAAGTCTTGAAAAACTTAATTACTTTAATATATTTTCATCAGTACGTTTTCAACGAGTTCATTGCTGGATAGCGCAATATGCAAAATGCAGGAAATCCGTGCTTAAGTGAAAAACAATTCCGACACTCAGACTCGGCAACAGTAAACGTCAAAACTGCCAGAATCAGTAAGCAAATTTCCAGGTTAGGCTAGAGACCTATAATAAGAAGCGAAATCCGTCAAAATCATATGAAGATCATAGATATCTAGGCCTACTTGTGTTTTTGCCATTGTTGTTGACACGGCTGCTGCCTGTGGGCAGTTAGGGGCTGAGCTGAATTCGGGAAGTGCCTGTGCAACCTCGTTGTTTTACCTGGAAAGCAAGCATCCTTACCTCGGATGACTGATGCCAGCCAACAATGGGGTTGATCTAGGTCAGTGATGGGTAAGAAAAGGTTGTAAACTTTGAAGGTAGAAAATCATCTTAAGAGTTCTAATGTCAAAAAATAGATCTTCAAATAATTTTTCGGTGAAGATATTAAAAACATATTATGAACACAGAAATGTTAAGAACAGAGTACGGCCTTGCTTAGGCCTACGTGTCCTTTCCCTTGTGAACCTATGGATACGCCAGCGTAGGTGGGTGGGTGGGTAAGTGTTTCGTCCAGAGGCAATGCCAGTTTTATGTAGTGGCCCATTATTCACAAACAAACTGACAGCCTAACTCGACACAAAATCATACATTAGCTTTAAGTAACTAAGTAAGTAAGTAAGTAAGTAAATAAGTAAGCAAGTAAGCTTTAGAGAGATGCTGCTCGGACCGCAGTGGATGCTGTGCACATATTTGATGAGGCACGGTAGCATACTGGATAGAGCGTTCGCCTTGTAACGCGGAGAGTACGGGTTCGAGCCTCCTCCGAAACGGTTACTGTTTAAGGGACCTTGAGCAAGTCCTTCGCTCACAATTGCTTGGAGTCATCGTCAGAAATAAAATAATAATATTTAGTTACAAAATATTACAGTACTTTACAAATAAGGTTATTATTTTGGTTTCATATTCAGCAGATTCTACAGGAATCAGTCGATTCTGGTCTTGTCAAGTTGTCACTGAACTTCAACCAGTTTTAAGTCTTAGAACCTGAAGTAGCGTCATATAAGAAGAATGCCAGTTGCTAGAAAAATTCACACTGTCTTTGTCCTACTAATGACGGACATTGGTAAAAGTCCTCCTGAACTACAAGAGTTTTTACAAGTCGAATTCAACGATTTATCTGACTTGTGTTTGGCTTTGGTAGGCTTCGTGCATCCTGCATCTCTGGTCAAATCAAACTAGTGTCGGTTCTGTGAGACCTTCACAAAGTTAAAGGTACTTGAAGTCGAAACAGCAAAGATGCTCTTTCAAAGTACTCAAAGTACAGCTCCAACAGCTTAGGATAAAAACTAAGAAAGAAAGAAAGACAGACAGACAGACAGACAGACAAGAGTGCGTACATGTAGGCGGATGTAGAAGGACGTACTGTATTCTTGAAATTTGGTTTAGAGAATAGACCTACATTACGTATAAAAAGTAGTAAAATATCCTATTCCCACAAGTAAGACGCTGGGGAGCCGTTCATCTCCTTTTCTTGGCCCTTGAGCCGGTGTGGCGTGAGATGTGTCCGGCATGAAAATGTATCCGAAAATTGCCACACCGGCAATGGACGAATCCCGGTGTCCTCGACAAAGGGCCAGTGCATCGCAGAACTTGCCGTTTTTTCCCAGCCTGTACCAACTTATACTGCTCTGGTGATAGAGGCACGGTGTGCGCAAACAACTTTCCCAGGGTTGTTATATGGAGTCGAACACGCAACCAGATGATCATAGACCACGGTACTGCACCACATTACACAGACAAACACTAATCATTTCCACACGTATTTGCACCTACGAACGTTAGTTTCGGACCCAGAGACCCAACTTATTATGCTTGCACCGAGTGAGAGACAAAGCAGGAGTCATGTGGATCCACATGTGAGATGAATCAGAAAGGCTGCCGCATATGACCCACAAGGAGCTGTGGGGCTGTTCTTTAGAAATGAGTGCAAACCCTATCAGCGCATAGGAGGTGTAATTCTCTTTTAAAGATCTGTAAATAAGAACATAGAAGTTGCACTTGTGTGGAAGCAGTAAAAAAGTAGGCTATCATACAAATGTATAGGTTTTATATAGGGACCGTATGGCCTCGACCCTGCTCATTTTGCAATGAATTAATCGGGTGAGATCCTTCACCACCGCTGCCCTTTTGAATGGGCGCCACGCCATTTAAGGTCCCCGTGTACGGACCGTACTAGCCCGAGATTTAAATATCTGAAATAAGCCACGACCGGGACGCGAACTTGGGATCCTCACGCACAGAGGCTCCTTGGCGTACGCACTTACCGATGTAGCTAACTAGGCCAGTACAGGAACTTGTTCGCTTAAGTTAACTTTTAAGATGAGCAATTCTGCACGCCGAATTATCGAAAACATTAACTGTTAATCATGGTTGTATTTGCCGGGAGGAATGGTGTGCGACCCTCCCTGGGTCAAAGTCAGCGTTCATGTGTGATAAAAAATTAGTCTGGTCGGATTTCACTATAAATTTTAAAAAGAAACGCATTAAGCCGTTGGCGAGCTTGGCTTTGCCCCAAACTCCCTGCGGAGCTTAATAAACAGGTCTAAACTCAACCACTCCTGCGTTGAGCGAAGACTTTATGCTGGGGTCAGAGTGACACAGATAATCCAGTGAGCCTAATATTCGTTAAAAATTTGGGGAAAATTATTACACAACAAATATTTTTACAAATATTTGTGACGCGCGCAGTCATACAGAAGCGCGAATCTGAAGTTATGTTCTGACGTTATTGAGGACCCTTTTTTCGATCCGAGGCACCTATATCGTACTCTGACACCCCTTCTTCCTCTTATCTCTCTCTCCTCTCCAACCCCAAACACCACCCCCTATATCTGCCACGCTCTCTCCGTCTGACTTTTGTATCTTGACCTGAAACTGGACCCATCTTGCCTATCGATTTTGTTTTGTCTGAGCGCCTGTGAATAAGCTGGTCCCCGCGGCGCGGCTTTCGTTGGGCGCTGTTGAAATCTCGGAATTACGATTACGATTATATAATATTAGGCTCTTCTTCCCACCGTCTTCGTCCCTTCATCCCGCTGTGTTTCGCACTTTTTAACCTAATGCGATCTATTTCATGCCCTACATTTTCTCTGAAACAATAGTATTTAACAAATTCAACCCAACCGCTAAGTGACTTGGTCTAAATAATATCTCTGATGCTCAGTTAATATAAGAAGACTAGGTGTCTCTTTTCTGGCCACTCCATTCTATTTTTGGGGTAATGCTGACGATGGGGAAGTCCCGCAGCGAATGGCGGTCTTTGAAGTTCACAAATCTTCTTTGAAGTGCATTGCTGCTCAGTGTAAAGCATTCTGACTTCCCTCATGTTAGGCATAACTTCAGCTCGTGATTTCGTTATTTTTTACCGTTCTAATGAAGCACAGAAGTTGAAAAGACGGGCCTGAGCAGAAGCAGCGCCTCCAGCAGGGCTCAGGCACAGAGAGCGAAATAGTGGACCATATGTATATATATATATATATATATATATATATATATATATATATATATATATATATATATATATATATATATATATATATATATATATATATATATATATATATACATATATATAATGGGAGAGAGAGACAGCGGCTGAGAGACACGGAGATAGGCAGACAGACTTCCGAATAATATAAGTACGCTGGCTGAAAATGAGTCCGCTGCTCGTGGTACAACCTTAGCATATATATATACATAATATATATATATATATATATATATATATATATATATAGAGAGAGAGAGAGAGAGAGAGAGAGAGAGAGAGAGAGAGAGAGGGAGAGGGAGAGGGAGAGGGAGAGAGAGGGTGGGAGAAGTGTGACTCGCCGCTAAGCTATGCCTTCTCGTTCGCCTGCCGAGAGCCCATAGAGCATCAGCTGCAGCAGCCTCTGAACCCGTGTATTAGCCGCAGGGAGCTCATGGAATCGGAAGAAACAGACAGACAGACAGACAGACAGACAGACAGACAGACAGACAGACAGACAGACAGACAGACAGACAGACAGACAGACAGACAGACAGACAGACAGACAGACAGACAGACAGACAGACGGACGGACAGACAGACAGACAGACAGACAAGCGGTTATGCAGGCACAGAGACACAGGGACAGCGGCATCTACACGATAATCGCCTTCGTCTTCAACGAACAGCCTGTGCGTAGTTTTGCTGGCTGCTTCCGAAAGCCGTCGTTCAGTGCACGTGAAGGTCCAGTAGCCTTCTCGAGCCCACTGGTGTTTATGTCATGTATTAGGAGCAAAGAGTTCTTATGAGAGACACCGACTGGATGCGAGGATAGTGCGGGTAACTGGTGAACTACGGCGCTTCATAAACGGCGAATGGCTGTGTAGAAGCAAGAACAATGACTGAGTTGCTTTCTGCTCAGGTCTTCGTTCCTCTGACGAGGCCTGAGTACAGCAAATTGCCTCCCGTGGGGAGCAAGGCCTCGCTGTCCGTCCAGAGCACAACCTCTGCGCAAGTTGCCGCAATCAATGGGCCAGCTATCGATGGCGCTACAAAACTCAAAAAAGTCGATAATGACGTCAGTCAGAGGATTACGCCATCATCAGGAGGAAGAGGAGGAAGGGGAGCAGGAACGAGGTTGGGCAATCTGCCAAGAAGACGAGCGGTCAACATCGAATTCCGGTCACTAACTTATTCTGTGTCGGAGGGCAGGCGAAAAGGTCAGTTTACAGCCGTACCCCCTAATTCGTTCAGCAGGCAGGCAGGCAGGCAGGCAGGCAGGCAGGCAGGCAGGCAGGCAGGCAGGCAGGCAGGCAGGCAGGCAGGCAGGCAGGCAGGCAGGCAGGCAGGCAGGCAGGCAGGCAGGCAGGCAGGCAGGCAGGCAGGCAGGCAGGCAGGCAGGCAGGCAGGCAGGCAGGCAGGCAGGCAGGCAGGCAGGCAGGCAGGCAGGCAGGCAGGCAGGCAGGCAGGCAGGCAGGCAGGCAGGCAGGCAGGCAGGCAGGCAGGCAGGCAGGCAGGCAGGCAGGCAGGCAGGCAGGCAGGCAGGCAGGCAGGCAGGCAGGCAGGCAGGCAGGCAGGCAGGCAGGCAGGCAGGCAGGCAGGCAGGCAGGCAGGCGTAACCGATAGAAATTTTTCAGCGGTGAAAATTTCAATGCAAGTTTCCATGAAAGTTTCGAAGATTTTGAAATATCGTAACCTGGTCCCTGATTTTAAGATTGTGTTGCTTTTCGGTTTAGTTGTCATATAGAATTTGATGGCATTTGCTTAACAATGTCTAATAACAATAACAATACAACAACAACAACAACAATAATAATAATAATAATAATAATAATAATAATAATAACAACAACAACAACAATATATTGATAAATGTAAGTTGCTGTTGCTGCTGCTGCTGATGGTCTGTTATTTTTTAAGGACTGTTAACTCAGTCTACAGGCGCTACATCAATTGGCAAACTTGCATCATTTGTCCTGCACTTAAATTATATCTATGCCATTTGAATGATATCAGCCGATGCCGCTGTCTGCCTGCCTGTTTGTTCCCATGTCTGTCCGTATGTCCGTGTTCGTCTGTCTGTCTCCCTTACCTCTTTCTCTGCTATCTGTCTATGTGCTTTTGCTGTGACTCTGTAGTGAGTCTCTCACTCTCTGTCTCTGTCTCTGTCTGTCTGTCTCTGTCGCTGTCTCTGTCTACCTGTCTGTCTGTCTCGCTCTATACAGTCAGTATATATAGTCAGTTTCTCTCTTTATGTGTGTATATATAGTCGGTATTTATATACAGACTATTTACACACATGATTATATAAAATATATGACGGAGTGTAAGTTTATACATGACATAGGATGTGTGCATGTTGTAGTTTTCTTGATTATTTTGGTCGCTGTGTGATTGATTGAAATGTTCTAAACTGTTGCCCCCGATCATTTGGTCTGGAGTTGGTGAGGATGGTTGTGCCAAAGGAGGATTAGGAAGATAAGGAAAAGGAGGAGGAGGAGGAGGCAGAGAAGGAGGAGGCGTAGGAAGAGGAGGAGAAAGAGGAGAAGTAGGAAGAAGAGGAGGAGAATGATTAGGAGGATAAGGAGGAAAAGAAGGAAGAGGAAGAGAAGAAGAAGAAAGAGAAGAAGGAGGAGAAGTAGGAAGAGGAGAAGGAGGAGGAGGAGCAGAAGGAGGAGGAGAAGTAAGGGAAGGAGGAGGGGAAGGGAAGGCGGAGAAGGAGGAAGCGCAGGAAGAGGAGGAGAAGGAAGAGGAGAAGAAGGAAGAAGAGGAGAAGAAGGATTAGGAGGATAAGGAGGAAAAGAAGAAGGAGGAAGAGAAGAAGGAGGAAGAGAAGAAGGAGGAGAAGTAGGAAGAGGAGAAGAAAGAGGAGAAGGAGGAGGAGAAGGAAAAAGAAGTGGGGAAAAGTAGGAAGAGGAGGAGACGGAAGAAGAGGAGGAGGAGGATAAAGAAAAGGAGGAGAAGGAGGAGAAGAAAGAGGAGGAAAAGCAGGAGGAGAAGGAGGAAGAGGAGGCTTATTTCGCTGGTGTGGAGAGATTGGTTGAACTTTAGCCCCCGCTGAAACGAGTCTCTCCTGTCAGGTCACAGACTGACGACTGATTTTTGGAATTTAAATTACTCAGATAATGTTTTGGGTGAGCGACAAAGTGCAAATTGGGAATGTGCTAGTGGCAGACTTCACTCCGTATATATCACTCATCAGTGTCAATAGATGACTTTTATCTGCCGCTAAGACCTTGTGACTTCATCCTTCGTAGACTTTCATCTGAGGCCATGAGTCTAGACAGCCTTGTCTTTCTGGTCGATAGACATCATCCGGATCTTCTACTTCCTACGGTACTTTTTGGTAATCCCTGACCTGTCGAAACGCGCGCGAATATGGCGATGCTATGCGCTTAGCTTTTAAGCTAAACTGTATAAATTTTGAGCCTTACAATTTTGCTTATAAGGGTCTTTCATTTGCAAACCTCTCAGTCCTCTTGTCTTCGTGTAGTGTAATACAGTTCAGTATAATATAATATGACGATTGGCGTTGTAATGTAATGTCAAATTCGGAAATTTCTCAGCGTTATGCTGAGTCGGAGAAATCAGCTCATTCACCGGCGCTATATCAAATCAGACCCCGGCTCAGTATGACTCCCCGGTCCAAAACTCTGACTCATTTGGTTAGTGATCAAATTCGCTATCTAATTTCTTCATCTTTATGAGCTGCATCCAGGCCTTATCCGAGTTGAGGCCAGGGGTCCTTTGGCCTCATTTGACCTCATTTGGCCCCAGTTGGTCCGGGGACTCGACCTGCGATGTCGCAGTTTGTTCACCAGGATGTTGGCAATCAGTTCCTTTCAAAAACAAATCGATAAAATGAGGTTTGATAGCCTCAAAAATCTGGAACTGGCCTAAGCCTCTGACACCCTCAACAAAGGCCCGTCTCTATCTTCCCACTCTCCTCCTCCGTCCGCCTTCCTCTTCCTCCTCCTCCTCTTCCTCCTGCTCCTCCTACTCCTCCTCCTACTCCTCCTCTTCCTCCTCTTCTCCCTCCTCAGCAGTCAGACTATGCGGAAGGAAGTAAGATTATGTGAGAGTGAAACAGTGTCACCCGAGGGGCACAGGTCAAAGGAGTACAGACAGTTTGGATCTCCATGCACAGAGTCGCATTTTACAATCGAAAATGACTCATTATGATTCGTTATGAAGGGACAGACTTTGCCTAAGCGCGTAACGTTCAAAATGGTCTACTTCACCCAGCTCAGAGCTGGCCACACATAGCATGAGGACCTCAAATGTAGTGGCACCCATTCAAACGGGCAGCAGTGGTGAAGGATCTTACCCGATTAATTCATTGAAAATGAGCAGGGTCGAGGTCATACGGTCGCTGTAGAAAACCGTGTATATTTACATTTACACGAAGTATTTCCTTAGCCTCAGCTTAGAAGATTGGGGGAAGCAGTCCTCTACCTCGCTGCCTAGTTTTCCCACCCACAGGGTACAGTCGATGATCTCAGTTTACGGCCGCGTTCTCTCGCTAGAGAGCGCTAGTTGATAAAATCTTCCGCAATCTTTCTGCCCAGAGGATGTGAACAGCTGATAGTTGCGTTGAAATGCCACTTGGGAAGGCCGAAGTTAATTACGTAATTAAGCTTTTCCAGAACACGGATTCCAATGCCTGGTATCTAGGCTTCCATGTCCAAAAGTATCTTGCTATAGATAGATCAGAGATAAGAGACACTGTTTCCTTCAGCGGAATCACTATCTCACAAAGTGTCTGCAGTCGGACGCCATTCGCAGTCAGCACTGGCGTTATCACTGAAAAAGGCTCTCAGTTTAATAGCATTCAGGCCATCAACTGAAGAAGGGTCTCAATACGAATAGCATTCAGGCCATCAACTGAAGAAGGGTCTCAATACGAATAGCATTCAGGCCATACCATTTGACCCGATGTAGGACTTATACACCTTAATACCTCTCTCTGTCTATACTTCTCTTCGGCTGAAATAATCTATATGTAACCAGATTCATTTATTTGAACAACTTGTCACGTGTGCAAAACGGGTGCAATGAATATGGGGTAAATTTTTGCCCGAACGCAGAAGAGACCAGGGTTAAGGGGGGGGGGGGGGCATCAGAGCACGAAAATGAGTTTTAGTAAGCGACTAGCATCTGGTGTCACCGAACAATTCGGAAGGCTATTGGTTTCGTGCAGACGGGGGTTTATGTATCATTTGGAAAGAGACAACTCCAAGGTGCAGTAGGTTCCAAAATTGCATCTGTCGGAATACTGTTGCTCCATGAGTTATGCTATGAGGTTCCGTGAGTTATGCTATGAGGTTCCGTGAGTTATGCTATGAGGTTCCACCATTGGAATCTAGTAACGACATTCTCTTCCCCATTCACAGGAAACATTGATTATCTCTTCTCCACGATTTATGTTTGTTTTGTTAATAATTAGCTCAATTAATATTTCGGTCATTGCATTTACCGTATCAGCTAATCGTTATAGGCCAATGAAAGGTTTTCCTTCGGTGCTCTATACTTTATTTAGAAAAGAGTGTTCAACATCTGATGCGTTTCACGACTGGGAAACGTTTACGAACATCTGGTTGAAGCAAACCTTCACGAAGTTTATCAGCTTCTGTTAAAACAATCTTTGTAGTTTACGATAATATTTGGACTGCCGTTTGTTTATACAGCTTCTGGAATGCCTCTGTTAATCGAATGTATTGTCAGTAGTGTGTTAAACTCCAAGAAGAACAACATTGTGTCTTGCATTCAGGTCGATCCAATTCCTACATTTTAGATCGAGGAACATAGGAATCATCGGGTTGCCTTTATCTAGTTTTATATAAAATTATAACTGCTCTTGGAGAGCTGTTTGGTTGCTGGACTTAAGTACTGCAAATCTCTTCCTCTATCTGGTCGTTCGGCTCAGTAGCTTGTGTCATTTCGTTCTCAACTTAAGACTTGTTTTTTTTCAAATTACTTGTCCATCATAGTCTGCCTCTCCACCTTAGTGGGCTTTTCTCCTGGATATTGATTTGATCACGGTTTGGTTTTGGCGCTCCATCGGTTGATGCCTTGGACATTAGACACCGGCGCGATAGAAGTCAGTTATTATTATTATTATTATTATTATTATTATTATTAGTAGTAGTAGTAGTAGTAGTAGTAGTAGTAGTAGTAGTAGTAGTAGTAGTAGTAGTAGTAGTAGTGGGAGTAGTAGTAGTAGTAGTAGTAGTAGTAATAGTAGTGCTGTCGTTTGGTTTTCATTTAGAACCGTTATAGCTAGAGTTCCAGTATCGCCTCTGCTATCCAGCCCCAAACATCACCCACCGTAGCTGCCACGCTGTCCCTCTGCCTGACTCTTGGATCTTGACCCGGAACCGAACCCTTTTGCCTATCGATTTTGTTTTGACTGAGCGCCTGTGAATAAGCTGGTCCCCGCGGCGCGACTTTCGTTGGACGCTGTAGAAATCTTGGGATTACGATTACTATTACGATCGTTAGAATGTTCATTTGACTGTCATCGCTTTACTGACAATCTTTTCTATTCACTGTAGCTTATAAAGCGTGGGCGTCAACCCTGCGTTAAAAAAGAGTAGTTGCTTACTTACTCACTCACTCACTCACTCACTTATTTATTTATTTATTTATTTATTTACTTACCTACTTACATGGTGCTATAGTAGTTTATGTTCGTTGTGTTTGCGAACGGAAGGTTTTAAGACGATCCTCAAGTGCATCGATGGTTGTTTTCGTTCGTCTCAACTGACGGCCATCATGGGTCCAAGCGGTGCCGGAAAATCATCGCTCACCAACATCCTCGCCGGCTACAGGTACAATCCAATCTATATCGGTCACATGATAGAGTTCTCCGCCAATTATGATAAGGTTTCTTTCCAGTTCGCAACGTACAATGTACAGTTTCATCGTTTGTTCCTTACCTCCAACAACGACTACACTGAGTGAGAATGAGTCTGGTAATGCTTTCATACGTACTTAAATTAACTCGGTTTTAGTCACATGCAGAGCTCTTCTGCTCATGCACTCAATTTACCCTACTGAGTACTCACGCAGACAGCTCATATCTAATGCTATGCTGTGTTATTGAATGGACTTAAAGGAGGCACATATGTCTAAGAAGATCGTTACCTTCTGATAACTTCTGTAGCGCCATCATAATGACGCACAGGCAGCAGTCAACGGCACACCAAAACCTGTTCGCAACTTACCTAGGGTCATTACCCGGAGTCGAACCTCTAACCGCAAGATCATTGAGCAAACGCGTTACTGATAGACCAATGTATGGCACCCAACGTGCCTATATAAATGGCGATATATTAGTATAATTTGTATAGCGCCCCTTCGTGGAACGACAGCTGGGATGGATATGAATTATAGGTTGACCTTCGAGGGCGTCGTTTCCCATCGACTGCCGCCATTTTCCCACAATAAATATCGTTTAATTTTTCCAGTCGAACCATTTCCTTCTACAATTTCCATTCTGTCTCTATTTTTTGTACTCAGACGCGGTTGATAACATTTTAGGTCGTTAGCCATAATAACATAATTGATCTATTCAAGCAGAACCTATATCTATGCATGCAATACACACATAGATATCCGATATATTTATATGAATATACATATCAAATATATATTGGATAAATATATATATATATATATATATATATATATATATATATATATATATATATATATATATATATATATATATATATATATATATATATATATATATATATATATATATATATATATATATATATATATATATATATATATATATATATATTGGTATTATGTATAAGCTGTATGTACGCATATAACACAGACCTAGATACCCAATATGTCTATATTTACATATCCAATTATATTGAGTACACGTATCTTAAATATAATCGGTTATATGCCTATAAGTTGATGCATAGAATGTGTGGAGGACATAGCAGTGAGTATCAGTGACAGAGCCGGGGCAAAGGTGTTGTGGTCGAGAATGTTGCTGCCGAAATCTGACCGCTCTCAGTATCTCCGCAGCGGTGGCCACCGTTTTAATAATAAATCGAATGCTGATAATTTGAGATTGATTTTGCAGGGGTGCGTTTGGCGTGTTGCGCTAAACTTAGCTCATTGACTCCTGGCTAATTCTGCATGATATCGTGGAGTTTTCTAGAAACGATGTCTTTGCCAAGTGTGCCTAATGGGCTTAGGTTTAAGGTGTATGGGTGGTTTAGGTTTTCGAGTGGATCTAACTACTGCCCCACAGATTTGTTCTGGTTTCGACCGTTCACTACTGCGTTCATTCTCAGTGAATGCCCTGCAGTTGTGTATATTAATGGCTTCAATTGAGATAATTAAAAGAAAGACAGTCTTAGTTGCAACTGCCAAAAGTGAGGTGTTGGTAAAAGCATGCGAAATGCGTACAGGGGCGCGGATACGTAGAAAACACAATCTGTTAATCCTTTCCAAGAAGCTAACAATCTCATTTGTGCTGGCTGACTGACTGACTGACTGACTGACTGAATGACTGACTGAATGACTGACTGAATGACTGACTGAATGATTGACTGAATGACTGACTGACTGACTGACTGACTGACTGACTGACTGACTGACTGACTGACTGATTGACTGACTGACAGCTTGGCCGACAGTTTGACCGACTGACTGACTGAATGTGTACTATTCTTTCGTTACTTTAGTCTTTCCTTGTTCGATTCTCTTCTCTGTTAAGTTAACCTTGTCTGATCCAATATTACTACAGCTGAAAAGATCAAATGCTTAAAGAGGAAAGCCGTCTATTGCCTCCCTTACACGCTCCATCCATCCCACGCATCCTCTTCCTGCTTAAGCCTAGGCTAGGATCCCTAGTTATCTAGTCCTCCATGCCCTAGGTCACCCTCTCCTCCTTCCCCTCTGTCGCATTCCCTGGCATAATCGACCCACAACGTGGACTACGATCTATGCGTCTGGTCTCACTTTCTGTGTCTGTGTGAAAAGACCTTTCTGTAATTCGCTGCATATCTCTGCCTTATTCTGTTTGTCTGTCTGTCCGTCTGTCCGTATCTGTCTTGACCTAACTGTCTCTCTGCATCATATTCTGTCTCTATCTCTGTCTGTCTCTGTCTGTACATACGTCTGCATCTGTTTCCATTTAACATCTCTGTCTGTCCGGGTTGGTCTGCCTGTCTTTCTGTGCTTGTTCGTAGGCCTATGTCTGCTTGTATGCACGTGCCAATCTGTCTGCATGTTTCCAGGGCCTATATTGTGAGGCTTCCGTTGACTGGCTTGGTCATGGACCCATGGCCTGGCTCTCTGTAGGGAAGAGCCTGCACTTAGTGCTTCACCTCAACACACAGCAAATGCCGACAGATGTTTTCAGTCATAATTTTACCGCTGACCTTAACATGTTTTTGGCGGGTCTGGGTTATCAGCGGCTGGGCAGCATCCGCTCAAAGCACCGGAGTTCTTCAGCACCGCCAGTCAGCCGCTGAAACAATAGACCCGTGTGCCGATTAATAACCTTGTCAACCCGTCTAACTAATATGGCCATTTCCTGTTTCTTATCTTTGAACTAATCCGATAATGCCATTAAATAATTACCGGTGAATACGTCAGCTGTGTAAACCAGACTCTTTGAGAGTGCAGTGGGGCCAACGCGTACAGTACGATGCAAGTGGACTCCATGGCAGTAGATACCGACCGAGTGACCCCTCCAGCTGCAGCTTTTCCACAATTTAAGACAATTTTTCTGAAGTCACGTTAGGTAACACAGGTCTGAATAATCTCGATATCACAAAATGTACACCTAAGGAAGCAATAATATGAGTGTAATATGAATACTCGTTTGAGTGTCACTCAGTGCTTTTCAGAGGTACTTAAAGGGCGCCATATAAAGTTTCAGGATACATAAGAACGTTCATACGTGCATGCATACGTACATACATATGTGCATATATAAATACACACCTGCATGGATGCATACAGACATACATGCATACATGCATACATTCATACATAATACATACATACATACATACATGCATACATATATGCATACATACATATATACATACATACATACGTACATATATACATACATACATACGTATATACATACATGCATATATACATATATACATACATACATACATACATATATACGTACATACATGTGTAGCAGAGGAATCAATCTCTCTTTCTCTCTCCCTCTCTCTCTCCCTCTCTCTTTCTTTCTTTCTATTTCTCTTTCTATTTCTCTTGCATCACATCACAATGTCAACTTTTACTTAGTCGAAGTCTACAACTGCAATATATTGTTTGAAAAGAATCGACCTGCTGTTGGAAAGTATTTATGTCTGCGCTTCAGCCAACAGATCTACGACTCAAGAATCATTAAAATTTCCTGGGTCAAAATAGATGTTCGGTAACTTTACATTACATCGCGTTTTTGTAAAGGACGAAGTCGGTGACGGGAGAAATTCTGGTGAATGGAGCTCAGCGCGATTTGCGTAAGTTCCGCAAGATGTCGTGTTACATCATGCAGGACGATCACCTGCTGCCGAACCTGAGCGTTCTCGAGGCAATGATGTGCTCGGCTAATCTCAAACTTCCGGGTAGCCTCAGTGGCCAGGAAAAAGCGGCCGTCGTAAGAAATCTATCTTTATGCCTCTATCTTAGTTTATGCTTCTTTTTTCTCGTTTTATGTGTATGTCTCTGTCTCTGTCTGTCTGTCTGTCTGTATGTCTGTCTCTCTCTCTCTGTCTGTCTTGGTGTCACTCGCAGGAAACAGAAAAGTCCCAAGGGCAGGAAATTGGAATTATTGATACTTTTGTAAAGTATTGAAATTGCTCTACCTAAGTGCGTAGCTGTTGCAGTTACAATTTATGAATAGGCTACATCTACTAGGACCGTGTATCTATGTATATATGTGCATGTATGTATGATGTATGTATGTATGTATGTATGTATGTATGTATGTATGTATGTGTGTATCTATGTATGCATCCAGGCATTTTATGTGGCGTCATTTAAGTATCTCACAAGAGCACTGATTCTCTTGAATGCATGAATTATTCTAATAAATTAATTAAAGACGACTTTTTATCCACTTATTTGTTCGTTCAGTCATTCTTCTATTAATTCATTGTTCATATGATCAGTCATTCGTGCAATCGTTCATCTAGCCGTTCAAGTGGAAACTCCATATGCATGTCTGGTTCAATGCGTCTTGGGTAACAGGTGGATGAGATTCTGGCCACACTGGGCTTACATGACTGTAAGTCCACGTGGACAAGCAAACTGTCTGGTGGCCAACGAAAACGACTTTCCATTGCACTGGAACTGGTTAACAACCCCCCAGTCATGTTCTTCGACGAGCCTACCAGGTAATATATTCAGCGATGCGTAGCAGATCCAGTGTAACATGATGCAGATAAATTCAAAGGGATGATGATTAATTCTGGAGCTATAAAGATATGCTCCGATGACAACACTCCGACCTTGTCTGACGGCCTGCAACAGAGAGGTGTGAAGGAAACTATTCAAGTATGCAGTGAACGACGACGACGATGACGATGATGATGATGATGATGATAGTGGTGTTGATGATAATGGTGATGGTGGCGGCGGTGATGATGATGATGATGATTTTGATGATGATGATGATGATTTTGATGATGTTGATGATGATGATGATGGTGGTGGTGGTGGTGATGATGATGATGATGATGTTACTGCTGCTGATGATGACCTACGTGAGATGGTTAACACTTGGAGGGATAATAAATGGAGGAGTGAAAGCCAATGGACTTAAGAAAGTAAGAATGAAAGATGATGGGACAGTGGTTGTTATGATGAGAATTCAGGTAATATTGATTCTTATGATGGCGGAGTGACGTTCGATATTATGAAGCAATGGTAATGACAGTGGAGGAGTCATTAGTATAAATGATCCGGGTGATAACGATGACGATCGCGATGAGGAATACGAAAGGGGTGGTTGTGGTCGTTGTGGTGAAGGGTGATCCAGTTGGTGGGTGGTAAAGAAGACAAAGGGGATCATAATTAGGGGAATTAATTAGGTTGTTGAGTCCGTTTGCTTTCGTTCATCTTCTGACTGGCTTTAATTAGGAGTTTAATATTTAATGTAAGACTTTTAAGAGGGAAAGAACCAGCTGTCGAGTCCTTCTTACTTACTAACTGTCTGTCTGTCTGTCTGTCTGCAGTGGTTTGGACAGTGCCTCGTGCTACCAGTGCCTTGTTCTGCTCAAGTCTTTGGCTCAGGGAGGACGAACCATCATCTGCACTATTCATCAGCCGAGTGCCAAACTCTTCGAAATGTTTGATCACGTGAGTAGTTCTGGTTGCTTCTCCTGTGCTCACATCTTCGCCTTTCCGTTCATTTCTCTTTGGCTCACATCTTTCTTTTTCGCTTCTCTGAGGAATGTAAAGTTCTGTAAAGCTCAGGCTGTCCGCCTGTATGTCTCTCTGTCTCTACTTGCTGTATGTCTGCGTGTGCTATCTATATTTGCAATTGCAACTACTAGCCGACTTTTCGTCTGTGTTACTTCACTTACGTTGTTGTTTATCTGCTGCTGTTGTTAAATGTGGTTGTTTATCTGCATAACTGTCTGACCATCTGTTTATCTATGCCTGTCTGTCTGCTAGTCTGCCTTTCTCATTGTCATGGCATTTCAGTCAGTCAGTCAGTCAGTCAGTCAGTCAGTCAGTCAGTCAGTCAGTCAGTCAGTCAGTCAGTCAGTCAGTCAGTCAGTCAGTCAGTCAGTCTGCTTGCCTGTCTGTCTGCCTGTCTGTCTGTCTGTCTGAAAGGTGTCTTGCAAGTTATGTTCTGGTGTTGCAGTTGTATTTGTTGGCGGAGGGCCAGTGCATCTACCATGGCAGCATACCTGGACTGGTTCCCTATCTCCAGTCTTTGAATCTCATCTGCCCACCGTACCATAACCCTGCAGATTACGGTGAGTCCATTTACGATGATTTGTCTATTAAATCGCTAATCACCATAAAAGCAGGCTGGCTGCTATAAGTCAGCTAAGCAGACAACTTGCTGGCTTAAGTGACTGATTGACTTGCTGCCTGACTGCCTGACTGATTCAGAGTCTATAAGCTAAACTGCCTGATGTATGTATCTTATTGGTTTCTGACTGACACATTGTGGAATCGTACTCAACATCAACACCCCATCAGTATCCTCACGATACATTCTTTGAATATTGTCCTCAATTTCGAGGGCAGGGAACTCACACGTGAATAATTGTTTTGTGTATTTCGTGAAATTTAAGCATTGTTTAGTTTTCTATTCTTCGTCTGTCTGTCAGTGATGGAAGTGGCCTCTGGCGAATATGGGGAAATGGTGTCGAGATTAGTGGTCGCCGTTCGAAACGGAGGCTGTGACCGATTTCAGCAGCTCAAGAAGACGACGAACTTTGACAAGGACGCTCAAGTAGGATGCAAATTGGACGGCGGGGGAAGGGGAGGACAAGGGAGAGGAAGAGGACTTGGAGAAGGGGAAGAAGGTGATGGAGAATCTGTTGATCAGACGTCGTCACGTGCGACCAGAAGAAATGCCTCATCTTACGCCTCGCTAGAGTCAAGGTTAGTTCTTTAAGTTAGACCGGCTGGCGTCATCATCATCAACATCATCATCAGCAGCAGCAACAGCAGCAGCATCAGCATCATCAACGTCATCGTCATCATCATCACCACCACCATGATCATCGTCATAATCGTTATCGTAATTGTTATTGTAATCGACTCATAATTAAAATCATCGCGTCGTCTCGTCATTATCATGATCATAATCTTAAAAATAATCATCGACATCAGCAGTAACAGCAGCTAGGCGAGTATTCTGAGTACACAGTGTGGTCTGGTATATTACTTTACAGATCGGTGTTGCAAGGAGCAATTTCTTGAAATATTGAAACGGTCAACAAATTCACTCAAAGTTTAATTACATGAGCTTTTTTTAATGTGATACCTTAGCATGTTACAAGAGTTCATTGTAACATATTATCCTAACCCCTATGCGTAATTGTCTCGTTGGCTCTGCTCCATCATAATTAGGGACTTCTGCATTTCGGTCTCCTTGGTTCCAGGCCGTAGCACTCTCCAGTCGGCCTCCGTTGGACTCCTGACTGTCCCTCGTATGCACACTGCTGCAGTTCAGTCTAGAAGCTTTGCCTATGTTGGACCTAACAGCTGGAATCGCCTTCACCGACAGCTGCGGCTCGAGCGCCTCAGTTTGTCTCTTCCGCAGTTTCGCAAGCGCCTGAAGTCTATTGCTTGACAGTGGTTTCACTGGTTCGGGTCGGGAGATCCCTGATGAGTTTATTCTTGAAGTGTCGCTTTATAAATGTCAAATTACAATTGCAAATTACAATTACAGATTAAAATTACACATATACGAAACACAATGTGTCTTGAAATACCTATAGGTAGATATAGCAACTGCTGAATGGTCATCGTAGTTCTGAGTGGCGCTTTCAAAATTGCTTCTGAATTCACTACATAAGTATGATGACTGACAAAGAGAATGCTGTGGAATGACTGGATAAAGTGGCTGACAGAAGAATTACCCGTTTCTGCCTTTTCAGGTTTTAAAATGAAATTCGCCAAAACAAAGGAAGCTTATATGCTCTGCTGTGCGCTTGTCAGATGCAAATATAGTAAACTTTACTTATTTATTGACTCGCTCGCTCACTCACTCACTCACTCCTTTTTCATTTTACCTCTCAGGAGCGATTGGGATGTCGCTGGATGCAAAGATATGAACCTCAAGGAAACGGACATACTGAGCGACGAGGAAGACAAGGAGGAAAACGAGGAAGCCTACACGGAGGAAGGGAGCAGCCAATCAGATGGAAAGGACGTGAATGAGGTATCTACAGACTAGGTCTTACTCGACGAATTCCTCTTCTTTGCACTGTATATGTGCCAGCCATGTTAGGGTGGAGTTATATCAAACAGTTATAGATCTGTGGGGAACTTGTTGCATGGAACAAAGTCGAACGAAAGGCGGGACACTCGGGTTAAACGGGCGATAATATAGTGCATCGGTCCTCGTCCAGGCAGCAACAGAAAACGGGCACAAAAACCAACATAAGCGATAAATAAACGGAGAAAACCCTATCTCTTACCAGCAGAAAGCAGCTAAATAAAAGCTGAAGTAAAATTGATGAAGGAACTGTTTAAAAATAAAGATTAGTTTATTACACGTACATGTTGTGATGTTTTATTACGATCCCTGAATTTCGTGCAATTTTAATTGATTTCCTGTTACAAAAAGTGTGTTAGGAGATATTTTGACTCAATGTTATGTCTTTATGCGAATGTTCTTTGTAGCAAATGTTAATCAAAGACAGCCATACGTTTGCCACGAGTTTCCTGGTTCAGTTCTACATTCTCTTTGTTAGGACATTCAAGTCGATCGTCCGTGACACGGTAAGCACGGATTCTTCTCCTTCCACTCTCTGTCTAGTCTCCTTCCTTCCTATTCGGTTTCTCCTTCATTCTCTTGCGCAAATTTTGCCAGCAAATGAAAATGCAAAGCGTGCAGAGCTTCTGTCTGTTACAGCGGTTCCCAAACTGCCGTCCGCCGGAACACCTATGTTACGCGAGCTATGACAAAATGTTCCGCTGTTGAAATCGAGTACTGGAGGTCTCTTTCTCATTTCCAGGGAATATTAATTATGTTTAATCTGACGCCCTTGATTTATGTCTGTTTTATTAGTTATTGGCTTAATTTGTATTTAGTTTACTGCATTTAATGTGCAGTTAATCAGATAATCCTATGATGCAAGATTATCCATTAGTATACTACTCTTCGTAATTGCAGCTATTGTTCTGTTGTGATCCACAACTGAAGCTTTTTATTTGATGCACATTAGATGTTAGTTAGAATGCATATGACACTGAGTTATTGTGTTAATCCGATAATTGAGTAGTTGGGTTCTCGTAACCCACCGACCCATAATTGGTTCCTGCCAACCACCTCCACCCAACTACACCCATCTAATTGCTCAAATCTCTACCAACACCCAACCCTTTCTGGAACAAGCTCTTTGATACACTTTTACACTGAAACTCCGAACTGCTGCGGCTAATGAGCAAGAAACATTTGCAGCTAAGCTTAAGACGCACCTTTTAAGATCTGTGAGATGGCCATTTACCTGCACCTTTTGGAGTTTTTGAAAGGCGCTACACAAATGTTCGGATACATACATGCATACATACATACATGCATACATACATACATACATACATACATAGGTACATACATACATGCATACATACATACAAATACACATACATATATACATGCATACATACATACATGCATACATACATACATACATGCATACATACATACGTACTTGCATACATACATACAAATACACATGCATACATACATACAAATACACATACATACATACAAATACACATACATACATACATATATACATGCATACATACATACATCCAAATACACATACATACATACATACATATATACATGCATACATACATACATCCAAATACACATACATACATACATACATATATACATGCATACATACATACATCCAAATACACATACATACTTACATGCATACATACATATATACATACATACACACATACACATACATACATACATACATACACACATTTTATTCTATACACAAAAATTGATGCACTACCCGTAAAGAAACTGCTGACGTGTTTTAGACGTTGACTCGGCTGCGTCTCGTGTCTCACCTGGCGACAGGTGTTCTGATTGGTCTACTCTATCTCAACATAGGAAACGATTCGACGAAGGCCTACAACAACGCTGGGTTCCTCTTCTTCTCAATGCTCTTCCTCATGTTCACATCGCTCATGCCAACCGTTCTTACGTGTAAGCATCGTAATCGTAATCCCGAGATTTCTACAGCACCCAACGAAACCCACGTCGCGGGGACCAGCTTATTCACAGGCGCTCAGTCAAACCAGTATATAAACTCCAGCTGCATGACACGAGGTCTTCTGTATAAACTCAGAAGTGCAAATCTATATGGAATATTGTTAAAGTTAAAAGTAATGTAATCAAATTCTACGTAATCTAAATAAAAAAAGCCTTAGACACGTACTCGCGTAGTTTCTCGTCCATTTGGTAAATTTAGGAAAGAAAACATAACGACGGCGCCATCTCGCGAATAGCATGAAAACGAAAACGTTGTGGCTAATTGGGGGTTGGGGGCAGCAGGGGAAATTCATCAGCAGAGAAATTTCTGCAGAACCAGTTCGCAGATGCTCACCTTGGGATAGACCAGTTTAATCATGTTAGGCTCACAGAAATCTGTTCTGTTCTGATATTTATCTACTTGTCTTATATTCTAAAGAAGAATAAAAGAGAGTTATAATATGATTAGTGTTGACTGTCATTGTATTTGTCGAATCGTTATGAGTTACTTAGCAACCTTTGACATTCGTGAATTAATAATTAATCAGTCTCAGTTTCATTTGTTACTGTGGTTGCAGTTCCTATGGAGATGTCAGTGTTTGTGCGAGAGCATCTCAATTACTGGTACAGCGTAAAGTCATACTACATGGCCAAGACCATGGCCGACATGCCTTTCCAGGTAACAACGCAACATATATATATATATAGGTACAGTACATATGTACATAAACAAATATATAAATAGCTACAAGTAAGACTGACAAAGAGATGGAAAACACAGTCAGGCTAAAGTGCATTCATACAAACCTACCTACCTACCTACCTACATACATACATACATACATGCATACATACACACACATGCATGCATACATACACTGTATATATGCATACATATATACATACATGCATACACACGTACGTATATACATACATGATACAGACATACATACATATATACATATATAATCATATACATATACACATACATATATACATACATACATATATACATACATACATATATACATACATACATATATACATACATATATACATACATACATGCATACAAACATACACACCTCATGCATACACACATACAGACATAATACATACATACATACATATGTGTACAGACAGATACATAGACAGACAGAGCCTATATGTTATTATCGGTTGAAGATCAGATTATTTCTTGATACTATTGTGACTTTAGCTTCGTCAGTAAATATTGTGTCAGGACTTGACGAATTCCAGATGCTGTTCTTCTTCTCCAGCAAGTTTTAAATCGTGAGGTATCGTGTGTACCTCGGGAATAAAAATATTATTAATCTACGCAGGTTTCGTCTAATATTATGTGTAATACAACGTGTCTGCCTTTGCGTGTGTTTGTTTATATGTGTGCGTGTCTGTATGTGTGTATGTGTGTGTGTGTGTCTCTGGCAGATATTCTTTCCTCTGATGTACGGGAGCATCGTGTACTGGATGACGAATCAGCCGCATGAGTTCCTTCGCTTCGTCATGTTCCTCTCGCTGTCGACGATGACCGCTCTTGTGGCTCAGTCGCTCGGCCTACTCATCGGAGCAGCCACGTCTATGCAGGTAGGCCTACAAGGCACAACAGCGAGGCAGACAGAGGGACAGACAGACTTTGAATACAGACATACAGACACACATACCTACAGAAATCTATGGATGGATGGATGGATGAATGGATATCAACATGGATAGATAGATGGGTGGATGGATGGATTATAGGTGGATGAATGGGAAGTTCTACAGTAATGAAGTTCTACAGTAATGAAGCAAAATTCCAAATACGCGGAACAAGAGACTGAGGGATATTTCACAAAGTCCGCTCTGCAGGCTGGAACCCACAAACACTGGAATACAGACTACAGATTACATTACAAATTACAGATTACAGATTACTAATAAAGTCGCATAGAAACGTCTGCCTGTGTTTTTCGAGATTGAGTATCTCGGACATGGGATAGATCGTACCTTTATGCTGTACAGTTATTGTATCTGTTCTTCGTCTGCTGCAGGTAGCCGTCTTCCTCGGCCCAGTTACGTCCATTCCAATTCTTCTCTTCAGCGGTTTCTTCGTCAACTTCGACACAATGCCGTATTATCTTCAGTGGCTGTCCTATCTGTCCTACGTCAGGTGGGTTGGTTGTGAAACCAGTCACTCGGATTCGTTTTAGCTGTCGTTCCTGTTATTTATTATCATCAGCACAAAATGTGACGTGATGTGATGCGTGTAGGAAACTGATTAGAGATAGCTTGTATATCTTTCACTGATTTTATGTTGTATGGGTAACCATACTAAACGCGAGAAATAGTTAGGTTCCTTCTGGTTCTGCCCTTAGCATCTCAAAAGCATTCCTGTATGTTGCGTTTTAAAATGTTTTTATTTGGAACGATAAATCGTAATTGTAATTGCAACCGTAAACGTAAACTCGAGATTTCAACAGCGCCCAACGAAAGCTAAGTTGCGGGAAACGGCTTATTCACAGGCGCTCAGTCAAAACAAATTCGATAGGCAGGAAGGGTTCGGTTTCAGGTCATGGTCCCAGAGTTGGGCAGGCAGACAGTGATCAAATGAACGAATGAAGAAATTAAAAAGACTTGTGTCTAATTTACTTCGAAAATGTAAACTTGAATGATTTGGTCCAGAACAGTGTCTGTTTCATAAATCGAAGATCGGTCACTGAAGAGCTTTGAACTTCCATCGGATTGCACGTTTTTTTCACCTGCTTTAGGGTTTCTAGACATTTGTGCGTTTTTTCGTCGAAAGCGTATCCTTATTTTCTTTTGAACATGCTTCTTTGAACTAGTGGAAATATTTTTGAACATGCTTCTTTGAACTGCAGTAGGTCTTCCTTTGAACATGCTTCTTTGAACCTCTGTAGGTTTTCCTTCGAAGGTGTTCTTCAGGCCATTTACGGGTTCGATCGTGATGATCTGGAGTGCGACCGTGCTAATCGGATGGAGTGCCTCTTCGTCGATCCAAAGGCTGTCCTCAAAGGGCTGGACGTCGAAGATGCCAAGTTCCACCTGGACTTCATTATCCTCTGCGCATTCTTCGTCGTCCTAAGGGTCGCCTGCTATCTCGTCCTACGCTGGCGAGTCAGGGTCCACTGACCACTCCCCCTCACCTAATTACAACTGGCTGGCTGGCTGGATGGCTGACTGACTGACTGACTAACAGTCGGCCACCTGGCTAGCTCGATGGCTGGCTGGCTTACTGACTGGCTTACTGACTGACTGAGTGGCCACTGACTGAGTGGCCACTCTGAACGTATAACAATAACTGACTACTCAGTGATCTTCGCTGCTGCTAAGATAGACTGATGTGACTGCAAAAAAAAGTTCTCAGGCTAGTTCTGTACAGAGACTCCTTAGAAGCTTTTCACCATACCAGAGCAAAGACAGGACATACATTCGAGCATCTAAGCGAAAACGGCGCAACATAATCTGCATCTAATCGTGGATACATAAGTCTATTGACCGCTGTTGCGTGACTGTAATAATTTGTAACTTTGACTTCGTTAAATTATGCCAGCAGAATGATAGAGGTCATATGACCCTGTGTACAATAGTAACATTTTAAATTAAGCGTTATAGCATGTACTTTCTATTTTAGGTATCGGATAAACATATAGTCTATTTGAGTTCAAGTTACATTGTCTTTGTATGCAATGGAATGTGTAAAGTGTAGGCTAGCTATTTCGTGGGTGTCTCTGAATAGATGTAACCGGATATTGTTAGTTTGTGTTACTTCAAAGACCCCGATGGGTGATGGATAGGGTATATGCATGGGGCAGGAGACCCATCTACATCTATTAATGTTTAAATTTAAATAATGGGATCAGACAGTGCAGTGGTGGCCGAAGCGTTCAACCGACTCGAACAGATTTGAACCCGGGAGAAAAATCTGACCTCATGTAGGAGTTAAGCAATCGATTATGTTTGAAAATGATGCTACCCAGTGACGAGGTCACGTTGTGCTGATGTTGGAACCCGTGTTATGTGACAGATGACATTCGTTAAAATTTTATTGTAAATTGGTCAGTAAGGAGCTGGACATAATTTCGCAATTCTGTCGTCTATGTACACATCGTAAATGCATGTAAACAGATGGAACCAACTCCATATGTCACTCGCTTACGAGGACATTCATCCTGAGCAAACAATTGCTCAGGCATCTTTTTTACGTTCTTGCATATTTGGTTTATTTGTTTCCTACGTAAATCGAAATCTATTTGATTATGTACTTATAGCTTCGTAAGACTTCCCAACACGAACCAACCAGAAGTGGATCCAACATCAGTGTTCCTGCTATGTTTACAAGCCTTGTCATATGAAGTGGCATAATCTAACGCATATTGCCGACCAGTTAATTACTGCTGAAGCACCAAGTCAATTCCAAGGAACTTCAAAGCTAAGCGACCATCGATTGATGCCTTGGGCATTATGATAACAGCGCTATAGAAATCGTTAGATTGGATTAGGTCAAAGACAGCGGTTTGAAAAACCTCATCAGAAGCTGCCACTTCATCATATCGCCTTTGGACTTTGGGTTTTGACTTCAAACCGAGGCCGACCATACCTGCCTCACCGATTTTAGTTTGACTAAGCGCCTGTGAATTAGACTTGGCTTGTATGAGCGCCGAAGAAATGCAGAGTTTACGATTACGAATGCGATGCCATTCGGCTTTCATTAAATATCTCTTTGTTGTCTTCGGCTTCTAAAACTCCTAAAGAGTCTATATATCTTTTAAGAAACTATTCAAAGTTGGCCAGTTACCATGCATGCGTCACTTGTGCAAGAAAGTTGATAATGATCGCTCTCAGCAATCGAAAATAGAAGAGCAAAAGCATGGAGGAAATATTAAATAGATATATACATGAACTATGTACTTGTATAATTTTTAAAAGCCAAAAACGTATTCTTTAATAGACTGTGCTTCTTTTATACAAAGCTGTCTTCTTTTCTACGCAGCTGTCTTCTTTCATACAAAGCTCTGTCTTCTTTTATGTAACGGCGTTGTCCTATTCAAGACTTCTCACCTCTATGGAGTGACAATTAAAATTATTATCTCTATGTGAGGAAGTCGTTCTATGCTGGCGGCACCTAGTGTCAGTTTTTTCAACTGCTCGTCTCCAATTATCACAACATTCGCCGATGTGTCATCATTGTCATGTACTTTATGAAGTTGCTGACTGGTTTAACACTCGTTGATCTTCGTCTGAGACAATTGCAAAAACCGACATATATGTGTCGCCAACGCATAGACATCAAAGCACAGAGATCATACCAGTTTTTCACTTTCATAGGATCCCGTTCATATTTATATAAGTAGTCTCAACACTTCCCAAGCTCACTGTTTTGGTCATGAATGAAGTAGACGGACCAGTAAGTAAGATGAGTACGAATAGACCTAAGTGTCGAGTCAAACTGTGAAACACGGAACTTGTATGTGCATCATACATCCTAAGGAGTATCATATAAAGTAATTTCCAACGCAGACTAGTCGGTCCCTTAAAGCTTCAAAGTTTCTAACTGTTATGACGAGTCTTAATCGAAGCGTAGAATGTAAAAAGAACAACTTGCCTATATTGACAGCTGAAAAAGAGTTTGGCAATTCGCTGTACGTACGTTCCCTAGTATAGATGAAAAATTCTGTTCAGTTCCTGTGCAATTGCAAATCCATCTGTCACTATCGTCAGAATGCCTTCTATATGACATCATCTATCAACTACTGCGGTAATGACACTATAATACAATGCAATTGAAATGTGATATTGTCCCTCTACAGCAGCTCAGAGGTTCAGTCTGAAGCCGGACAATCGAAAACATTATGAACCATAGGCAACTGAGCTGTCGACAGACTACAATTATTATTTCTCTTCAGGTAAACAACTTCACTTTCGATGCATATCTCGATCTTCTGGTACAACAGAACGAAGTCACCGGGTACTATTCTCATAGCTACGAAATATTTATTTAACGCCTATAAGTTATATCATTGGACAGTTTCACCTCCAGCCAGCGGAATTAACGTCTTATTTTTGTATCTGTTGAGCGATATCCGTCGACGCCATATTTTGCAAGACGTTTAGCAGCAGCAGGTCAAGAGAATTCTAAAAGTCGTTGATCGATAGATACACTTGAATCATTTTGTTGCGTGTTAAGAGGCTAGAGAGATAGATAGGGATATTCAAATGGATTGGCAAACGGCAACATAATGACTAGTCTATGACGATGGAAGGCTCGCTGGAGGTTGGAAACGATGCGGAGATCCAGTAAACGATGTTGAAGAAGAGGAAAGCAAGTGGAAAGGTCTTGCGCGAGAACTTGTCAATGTTGCGAGCCCTTCGCTTGCTTCCTTCGGCGTCCACTGTACTCGTGAAGTCTCTTCGGCAGAACAGATGCTCCTGGATCGTCTGAAAAACCATCAACGTCATTCCGAGATCCAAAAACCATACTTTTTGGGAAAAAACAGATAATCTATCGTACACAATACGTTTTTCTTTTGTTTTTACGATTTTAGGTTTTATATCGTAAAGCTAAAAACTGTTTTGAGAGTAGGGCGTTGCATAGAATATCTACCTCTAAGTGTTCAGTGTCGCAGTGTGCGATAGATTATCTGTTTAAGTACCACATACGCTACATTACGTACAATTTATTTTTCAGCCAAACGAATATTGAATAAAAAAATCGATTTTCCTTTTCCTTTTAACCAAAAAAACAAACAGTGAACAAGCTAATTTTGGACTACTTTTTATATAGCCTCGCAATCGTCAGTGTATTCTTGAAATTTCCAAAATTTAAACCAGAGTACCAACTTATTCACGAGCGCTGCGTCAAGTCAAAGGAGTTGTCCAGTGACACCTTAGAAAGTATACGATCCCGGTTTAGGAAAACCAGACAAGGAAGAAGACAAGAGCTGCTGCAAAAACGGTGTATTGTCTCAGCCTCATCTTCAGGGGCTTCAGGCGCCCAATGACAATTTGGAAAGAAGTAAATTTAATCAAACAAAGGGGATAAACGATAAGAAGTTTTTGCGGTACTCATCCAAAAATTAGGGAAAATTTTGGCCCGATTTAAGTTCAATAGTTAGAGGGAATGCAAGAATTGCTCACCTTTAATGGGTTGCTGGAAACTTCTGAGCATAGCTTCGCACAGGGGGCGCTTACATTGTATATGATCTACAGTAATGTCTTCTTCTTCTGGTTCTCTGCCCTCAGGCAGGTTCAAACTCCTCTCGGTGCTGAGATTCTTCTTTCAAACTGCTGTATCCGTTCGCCATCATTCAATCCAGCAGCATCTGTTGGATCTTCCTCTTGTCCTCCTCCCCTCCATTCTGCTCTCAATTACGGTTCTCAAGAGTGAGTTCCCAGTAATGCAGTACATTACAGTAATGTAATGCAGTACATTACAGTAATGTAATGCACTGTATACTAGGCTAATCTGAACCGGTGTATTTTCAGTTGTATTTAGTTGTCATGCCATTCGATTGTACTTCCTGGTCTTACAATATATTTTAAGTACATCAATCTGTAATCGATATATACCGTGCAATGTATGGTTGCCTGTCATATGCAAATAAAGACTACTTACTTGCTTACTTATTTACCTACTTATGTAGATATCAGACTGTGAGACTGTTAGATGGATGCATAGACTTACCTGCCAGCATCCAATGAGGATGGGATATCGTGTGTCAGGTGCTGAATGTATCTGCTCCTGTAAGGCAGTATGATCAGCCATCATTCGGAATTCAGACAGAATAAAATTAATGAATTAACAAAGCATAGATGTTTATTTCTGCTTGTAGTCGACTGAAAATTAAGGCATGCAAACTGAAAGGGAGATCGATGAATTGCAGACAGTTGAGTCAGCAGACGATCCATTTCTACCGTTCAAGAATTTTTCATACAAAGTTCAAAGTTGAAATTCAATAACTAAGTCAGTCAGTCAAGCAGTCCTGCCAGTCAATTAGTATAGAGCAGTCGGTCCGTTGGTCAGTAAGTAACTTAGTGAGTCAGTCAAGTAGATTACACTCACTCAACATCTCGCTTGCTCATTCGCTTGCTCACTTAGGCTTAAAGTTTAAAGCTTAAAGCTGGAAGTCACAGTTATGACTAATTTTAAGTGTCATAGAGATCACAATATTGATCCACTTTCTTAGTTTCTTTTTAGTTCACTTGTACCTAATATCTGTTAAACACGTGTGTCGCCACATGCATCGTTCTGTAATAGGCGGCCCTATTTTATCGGGACTTAGGTCCCTTTTGGGTCTACCATTTGTAGCCCAACAATCTACACAATGGTCAATGTATTTGTTCTTTTCTTTTGTTGTTTTGGAATCAATAAAAGTTTTCATACATCAAAAAACCTTATCCTCTTCAAGTTGCTTACCCATAGTAGACTGATTTCTGGTTTCTCTGACCGATCGAGTTTCGACCAAGCTGCCCCCACGGATCGTGATTTTTGATTGCGGTTTCACTTCAAGGTACCATCGACCGATGCCTTGTACATAATGATAACGGCGCTGTATAAGTCATTATGATAGATCATTAGCTCACTCGCTCACCTTCTCGCTCACTTTCTCGCTCACTGACTTGCTCACTCGTTCACTTACTCAGTCGCTCACCTGCTCACTCGGTCAATTGTTCACTCGCTCACTCATTCACTTGCTCACTCGCTCACTTGCCCACTCATTCGCTCACTCGGTTAATGACTTTGTGTGTCCACCTGTTCCATAGCTAGGTCGATGTCTGGTGCCTCCTGCATCATCGCCTCTCGGACGATCGGGGTTCGGATCCTGACTCCGTTTCTGGCGGCGACGTTCACGAAGGCGTATTCGAGAAGAGCGCAGAAGACGAAAACGAGGCAGGAGATCATCCAGATGTCTATGGCTTTGATGTAGGAGACCTTCGGCAGCGACGTGTTGATGCCCGTGCTCTGAGTCGTAATCGTTAGGACCGTCAGAAGGCCAAGGGAGACCCGCGCTGGGACGCCGTCAATGTTAATCCAGAAGGAGACCCAGGACAGAATGACCGTCAGGATGCTCGGAACGAAGACCTGGATGATGAAGTAGCCGATGTCCCTCTGGAGGATGAAGACGATCTCAGAACACGGATAGGAACCTGAGAACGAAGCAAACAACAAACGCTGCTCTGTCTGGTCAAGTATGCGATGGGTTGACCCGAGATGGAGTGAAATATGAAAAACAGAACAAGAAGAAGAATGCGAAGAAGAAGAAGAATGCGAAGAAGAAGAAGAATGCGAAGAAGAAGAATGCGAAGAAGAAGAAGAATGCGAAGAAGAAGAATGCGAAGAAGAAGAAGAATGCGAAGAAGAAGAATGCGAAGAAGAAGAATGCGAAGAAGAAGAATGCGAAGAAGAAGAAGAATGCGAAGAAGAAGAAGAAAAATGCGAAGAAGAAGACTGCGAAGAAGAAGAAGAAGAAGAAGGAGAAGGAGAAGGAGGAGGAGGAGAAAAAGAAGAAGATAAAGATAGGAACCTGAGAATGAAACAAACGCTGCTCTTTTATGTCAATAAGGAAAACAGAAAAGAAGAAGTAGATTGTGATGATGATGATGATGATGATGATGGTGGTGGTGGTGGTGATGATGATGATGATGATGATGATGATGATGATGATGATGATGATGATGATTAGAGACCTGAGAAAGAAGCATGTGCTGCTCTTAGGTCAAGAAGGAAAACAGAAAAGAAGAAGTAGATTATGATGATGATGATGATGATGATGATGATGATGATGATGATGATGATGATGATGATGATGATGATTAGAGACCTGAGAAAGAAGCATGTGATGCTCTTAGGTCAAGAAGGAAAACAGAAAAGAAGAATTAGATTGTGATGATGATGATGATGGTGGTGGTGGTGGTGATGATGATGATGATGATGATTAGAGACCTGAGAAAGAAGCATGTGCTGCTCTTAGGTCAAGAAGGAAAACAGAAAAGAAGAAGTAGATTATGATGATGATGATGATGATGATGCGGGGGGTGGTGGTGGTGGTGGTGGTGATGATGATGATGATGATGTTATATGGACTGAAGCAGACGAAGATGAGTATAGAATGAAAGAAATGGAGACAGAAACAATTAGAGAAGAGAGGAAGTAAAAAGAAAAGATGGAAGGCAGAATAAAAAGTGAAAGTAAAGCAGAGAGCAGGAACCGAAAGGTACTTAGTGGTCTACCTGACGTGTAGTTGGAAGAACAGTCGTGTTGCTGCTTCTTGACGAGAGAAAACTGAGGCAGCTGAAGGTCGTCTGGGTGTTCAACGGCGCTGTCCAGCCAACCGAAATACATTGTGTCCATCGTATATCCAACTGTTGACGCATGAACAGAAATCAGTCGGGTGTGTCACCTGACTAACTTTGGCGAGAAGTAGGTGCAACGTACTCTACCAATTGCGGATTGGAATGCAGTTGGCAGGAGACGCCCTACTGAGGGAGGTTAGTGTCCATGAACAGGAAGAGATGAGATAGGAGAGCGGGAGTACGAGATGGAAAAGGGTTAAGGAGGGTGAAAGATAAGAATGAGGAAAAGAATGTGGCCAATTATGTTGTGCAGGAAGAAGGAAGAAGGGTAGATAAATTGGCGGATCCAGAAATGTACAAAGGGGTCAACACTTCAGTCAAGGTTGAGGTGGTGTTGTAAAGAAACCCCCTGTTTTAGTTATTGCGACTTTTGAGGACTTTTGTCGAAACTGTTTGATGACCTTTTTAGTCAGTGCGACTACTGGAACCGGTTTTCAGCACAACATAACACAACAACCTAATATAACATAGCATAACATGGGTTTTAAGTGGATCAGAAGACATGTAGGCCCTAATCTGTGTTAGAACCACTGCAAATTAACCCGGAATGCTTAATCGCCAACCCTTCTTAGATTCTTAAAAGCTGTGAAAGTGTCCACGGAGATATTACTGTCATCCAAACCATTCCACAAGCCTACAACTCTTACATGAAGAATTTCTGCCGAAATGTGCCATCCGGTTTTGCGGTCAAATTCACGAAATTTCTGAGACCCTTTTTGATTAACTTCTTGCTCTTTTGCACGATTTTCTATTCCTTTTTCATTTTTGAACATTTTCCGTTACTTTTTCTCTAAAGATTTCAGGTTTATTTTCTCCTTTTTCTCCTCATTATCATCGTGGCCGTTTCACCTGCTACAGTTCTGTCACTCAAACCAGTTTTGGGCAAACTCAATGGCATGTACTCTCAAGTCAAATGGAAGCGACACATGACCACACTGCCCATGCTTCCGCCTTCCATGACTGCTTGGGGAGGAAAATTAGGAAGGAGGGTTAGATAGAAAACTAACTGAGGAGGGTAAAAGATGATGGTTTAGATGACGATAGTGAAGAGGGTGTTTGATGAGGATGGCGAGGGTGATGGTACCGAAGGAGAAAATCCTTTTAGGACTACCGAACACTGGTGGAGGGACGTCAGGTGCCAGATCGATAAGTGCTCTAATGAGCTTTGACAGGAGCCGAGTGGGGGTCGAATCAAGTTGGAAGATTTGAAGGGAACAGCCTACGAACGTCAGAGCCGAGAAGAGTAGCAGCAGCCTATCAGAATTATTATTATTATTATTATTATTATTATTATTATTATTATTATTTATTAATATTATTATTATTTATTAATATTATTATTAATTACTTTATTTATTTATTAGTAGTAGAATTTTTAATTTATTATTATTATTATTATTATTATTATTATTATTATTATTATTATTATTATTATTATTAACATTATTATTGTTAGCTACGATATTACGATTATGAACTGATTATGATTATGAAATAGCTTCAATGTCAATCTATATAGCATAATTTTATTAGATCAGTTATTATTATTATTATTATTATTATTATTATTATTATTATTATTATTATTATTATCATCATCATCATCATCATCCTTATCATCGTCGTCGTCGTCATCATAATTGGTTCTGCATCTATTAAGCGCCACTCTCTAATGACTAAGCATCAGTCGATGGCGCTGAGCAACTGAGCACGAAGGACTTGCTCAAGATACCTATACAGTAACCGCCTCAAAGGAGAGTCTAACCCCACACTCCGCGATATATGACGAGCGATCCAACCAATCGGCTGCCATGCTCTGAATGCCGACAATGTTGCATCGCACCATTTCGAATCTCTCCTTAACCTCTGCAGCGTCCATCCATTCATTATGCCGTGAGCATTATTACATTGGCGCTATAGAAGTTCTTATATAAGAACAATGGAAGGAATTGACGTTTGCGACAACGACAAGGATGATGATGATGATGATGATAACAATGATGATGAAACGACGGCGATGATAATGATTATGATGGCAATCGTGATGCTGATAACGACGACGACGACGGCGACGACGATGATGATGATGACGATGCGCTGAGTAGATAATAGGATGAGCGACTTACAGCTCTCGAACTGAATGGGACACATCTGAGTATCGAACGGAAAGTAATGCAGTCTCATAGGACAAGACAGCGTCGCTGTTATTCTATGTCCATCAGCCGACAGACAGACAGACAAACAGACAAAAAGACATAGTGAAAGAAACAGATACAGTGGCAGGTACAGCTCCTTGATTTTGCTGTTTTTGTGAAGATAAAAGACGACATATACACCCCAACACAGTTCATATGTGTATGGGGTGTATGTGTTATGTGTAGAGAAAACGACGTACACACCCCATACTCAGTTTATATGTGTACATATAAGTACTATATAAGTACTATACAGGTGCTATATAAATGCCATATAAGTACTACATATAAGTACTAAACAGATGTTATGTAAATGCTATATAAGTACTATATATAAGTACTATATATAACTACTGTATATGAACACCATATTATAATGATCGTGAATGACCTTGAGGAACTTCGGGAGCGCCTGTGAGGAGCTTTCCTTGAATCTTGATGTATAAGACTATATAAGTATTATATATGTATTATGTAAATACTCTAAGTACTGTATATATAGACTGGATATAAGTTTGAAGCACCATATTATGGTGACTGCGAATGGCCTTGAGCCGGAGGATGGCTTGTGTGTACCTGGTGACGTACCACAAGTGACCTGTGGCGTTGACATTGAGCAGACGATTGGCGACAGTGACCTTGTGGAAAGAGGCAGCTTTCTCATTGCGGAAGAAGGTGTCGGGGACCCAGAGCTCGTTCCAGCTTCCATCGTGCAGTCGAATATCAACGATCTTGCCGCTGATCGGAAGGAAGGACAGACGAGGATCGCGCCATCTCTGACGGAAGTACATGCTCATCGAGTAATCCTGTGAAGAGCCCATGAAGCTGAAGCAGTTATCACTCAGTAAATGGAAATGTACAAGTTATTCTAAAGCGACGGTATTGGCCTTGACCTTGCTCATTTTTCAGTGAATGAATCTAGCAACTTTTCCACCCGGATTGTACGGGTTAGAACTTTACTATCTGAGGCGATTACTGTGTAGGGACCTTAAACAAGTTCTTCACGCAGATTGCTCAACGCCGTCGATTGCAAGATGATTATCGCACCGTTAGATTGAGAAGCTTAATAAATACTGCTTACTGACTACAGAAATAATAATAAATAACATAGTTTATGATCTTTGCGGGTCTGAAAACTACCCGGTAGTGTGTAATTAATCATGCTAATTTTACTATATGTCTGTGTCACGTCAGCGTTGTAACTGTAAATGTAAATCAGAAATTTGTATAGAGCCACTTACAAAGAAACTAATCAGAGGCTCTCTCTGCGCCAGCCTGAACGCTGTTAGACGTTACTAAGAACAGAGCATCCATCCTTCAGTAAACGTTGCTCAGATGACAAGAAGAGACACCAGTGGTAAGCTCGCGCACACATGCAAAGCCTTACAAACCAGTTCCCCAACTCGAGTTGAAAGATGACAGCATGTTCAGATTTCCTGAAGCTCGCCGCTGCGAGGACGAGGAACGTCGATATGAGATGTGATCAGCCGCCGAGGGCTCACGGTTGTCCAACCGCCCAGCAGTCCCTCGTTGCTGGAAGACAACGCGGCGTTCGGATATCCCTCGAACCGACAAATATGCGAAGGACAGGGATTTGTTACCCGCCGGTTAGTGGGTAGTTTAGTCATTCCGTGCTTGACGGTCACTGCCGACCCAAAGACTCTCTTCGCCCTTCCTCCACTGAATCCAAGATTACCCGGCGTAGACGGCGTACGTAGGTCTGTAAATCTCAGGCTTGACTGGCCAGCATTAAGTGTTTACTGATGAAGATCTTGTTCAAATGGCCAGTTCGGATAGCATAGACAGCGCTTTTGTGAGTTAAATCAAAGGCGCTATATTAAATGCCTAGATACACACATGCACAAGTACACATATATCTGCATGCATGCATATATACATGCATGCATATTCACTGTCATTCATTTATTGATATAAACTTAATTTCTACTCTAAATTTTCCGGCATCAGCGAATAAGTTGATTTTGATAAGCAGACATCAGCCTAAATATTCGATATATATTTAAATAAACTTCTAATCTGTACTTGTGTTGGAAATTCCAACCTCTATTCCTGAAAGCAAACTTTTTCATAGACACTTTGGAATTAACTAAATCATGATATAATCCTAACTAGCGGTTTTGCCCCCAGAAGCGTAGCAGTTGCCTACAACTACTACCCCTGAGCTTATAATCTAACACTTATTGATTTTATTAAATGTAAATGTATACGGTTTTCTATTTCGATTGTATGGCCTCGACCCTGCTCGTTTTTCAATGAATAAATCTGGTGAGATCCTTCACCACTGCTGCCCATTTGAATGGGCGCCACATCATTTAAATTCCCTGTGTATGGACCGCGCTAGCCCGAGAATCGATAGTCATGTACGTGATTACTGCCTACGATTCATTCATCCGATGAACACAGGGTGTGTCAATTAATCCTTACTTACTTACTTACTGTCAATCCATGCATAGTATGTATGTTCTATAGACACTGACTGACTGACTCACTAACCATCGTTTGTTCACTGACTGAGAAGAAGCTGTTGATGTAGATCCCCAATTTCACTTCCGTTGGTCGATCTATAACAGATACCTTATAATGCGAGTAAGTATGTTACCTATGCATCTAGACATATAACTTGTAAACAACTTAATATTTGGAACATCGTCTGGTAAAAATTAAAGTGATATAAAGAAGGTAAGTCTGAACCAGATTTGGGTGTGCAATAAATCGTCTAAAGTCTCTCCCCTTCTCTCTCTGGTCTTCTGGTAACCGGACTTGGTTCTTGACATGGCATCTTTGGACAACCCCACTGACTTGACGCAGCTTGTGACTAAGCTGGTGCCCTGTGCCTCTCCTCAAATTACTTTACCTCACCTTATCCGTTGTTACTGATCTCTGAATAGAACCGACAGTGAACGTGCAGCAAGTGAATAGGTCCAAATGAGCTGCACTCCGTGTGTTTCACTGAATTGTGTTGGAGGTCATGACACTTGAACTATAACTGACCTTTCTGTGGAGGTTGGTTCCGGTCGTAGCCAATCTTAAGCTTCTTAACGATATCAGTTGCGCTAAAAATAATTTTAAATAACCAATAAACGTTCTGTTACATATGAATATAAATTTGATTGCATCTGTTGCAAAGTGTTTTACTAATCGTTGGTTATGAAATATTAGCAGCTTGCTTTCTGTCTGTCTGTCTATCTGCCTGTCTCCCTGATTGTCTGCCTGTCTGTCTGTATGTATGCATATATGTCTGTTTGTCTGTCTGTCTGTGCATGATGTTTGTTTCTAAAGTTTATTTGAAGTTGAACCAGTCGTTTGACTTTCCAATTGCTTCTGACACAAACAGACAAAGAAAATGCTCCTGCACAAATCCAGTTTCAATTGCTCTGCACCTATTTACAGCTTTTGCTTGGTTTAAGTTAAACAACTGACTTACACAGACGTAGATACATACACATCTATAGAATGACTTTTACAGACGCAGAAACATATACATAAGCTGACCTAGACATACTCAGAGATATACACAGGTCCATATAACAACCTATGAAGGTGGCAGTTTGGTGCAAATCGTGATCGAAATCGGAGACGTTTTATAAAACAGTTACTTTAATAGGTTGGGACAGTGTTGGGTTCTACATCTAGAGCGTTCTCGGTTGCTAGTCGACGAATTTGTAATTCGCTGTCAATTTTTTATTTTTTTGTCATTCAGGTTTAAGCTGAAGTCTCGTCTTTTCCACTTGCTTATCCATTGTAACCTAACTTCTATTTTACTGATCTATCGGAATTCGATCTGGCTTCTGCAATGGATTATGATTTCGATTACGATTTCACTTGAAGCATCGATTGATGCCTTGGGCATTATTATAATAGAAGTCATTAGATTGGATTAGATTAAGTTAACCTACCTTACATCTTACCGGACATCTTTTTTTCATGTTATTTTACATCTTGCTTAGTGTTTTACCTTGTGATTCAGAAAGAATATTTAGCAACAGCAAACTATTTAGAAAAAATACAAATAAACTAAATAAGTTTTTGGTTCTGATATATATATACACACAATTTGTATACAGATATGGCTTTATATTTATAATTTATATATATAGTAATATGGGTGAATCTTCTAGGCATTGGACCTTTGACGTATCACACATATTTTGACGCCAGAAAAACCAGCACAAAAAGCAGATCGATGTAGGTTTGCAGATAAAGATATGGGGTTGGGAATGGGTTCGGTATTAACAAAAAGATGGACAACGATACCTTGGTGCGTGTATGTACGGCTTCTGGCTGCAATTCAGTTCATTCCTCAAGGACTAATAACTTCGTTCGATCCATGTTTAACGGAAAATCCTCCCGAGGGAGAAATCGACTGAGGCACGGCATTATGCGTTCTTAGTCAACGCTTGAAGTTACACCACTATCACCAACATCCATCCACTCCCCACCTATTTACCCATCTTCAATCTTACTACATATATATGTATCATGTATGTTACATGCATAAAACACACTATATACTACTTAGAATATATATGACACATTATTATTGGCTTACATATAAATAACACATATAATTCATATATATAAAATGCATATCTAAATATACACAACTGCTTGAAATTACACCACTATCACCAGCAACCATCCGCTCCCCACCTATCTACCCACCTTCCATCTTACTATATATATATATATATATATAAAACATGTGTGCGGCATAAATAAAATATAAAACACATATGTGCTACCTATAATATATATGTAACATATTATTATTGGCCTGTATATAATAGCACATATATAGCACACATAAATATTACATATCTAAATAAATATATATATAAACATAGAGCGGGGATTATATAATGAATGTTTCTTCGATCTCGGATCGCACATCCGTTGTATCGATCTGAGATAATGAGCATTTATCTTGGTTGTTGGTTCGTCTGTTCAATGGGACGGTGTAATTCCTCTTGCATTCGGCCCCCACCGGGTGCACGGATGGGTAGCTTATCTAGGGTGAGAGCTGATGGATTGGACGACCGAGGCGACGTCACGACGCGGCTGCTGAAAGGCAGGCTGTGCAGTCATGTGACCTATTCACTTGCTTTGCAGTCGTAGTCATGTTAGATCGAACTGCGATTGGCTAGCGGTCGAACCATCGCCAGTGGGATTCGTTTGTCGTGGTCTTTTATTTGTGGGATAAGTCGTGTAGCAGTTGTTCACGTTAAAAACTGCTAGTAGCACATACTAATAGCCAGTGCTTTTTTCTAGAAAAAAGGTTCCGGAACTGAACAATTATGGAATTTTGTGGTAAAATTTCATTATTTTCATCAATCAATAAACATTGAGAAAAGTGTAAAGTTGTAAACACTGAAATTGAATTAAAATAAGTTACATTATATTAATAATTAAAGTAACTTAGTAACACAATTCTTTTGTTAAAAACTAAATTATTTTTTATTAGCCGATAAAAGGTATCGGAGCGCCGTTCCGGAGCGTTCCGTCTGAAAAAAGCACTGCTAATAGCCTTAATAATAATTAATGGTCGGAATCATAGCCTATACTTACTGCAAAAGGTCATCCTCACTGATTGCGTCATAGATATTGTTTATAGCTGCGCCTCAGATTGGCGCGCAGGGCATTTTGCATGTGTGTGGAGATGACCTATTTGAGTAATTCCAAATCCGAAATGTGGAAGACAATTCTTTACATTTTCATGCTATTTTGTGCCAATACTTACTAAACTGTGATGTTTCAGTCAAAAAGTTTGCACACTGGCAGGGCTAAATATAGGCCAGTAATTGTGACTGCGAGTGGAACTCAATTATATAGACCTAATAACTATTTAAAATTGAAACGTCGTATTTCAAGAACAGTTAGGCATGGATGTCGGTTTTGGAATCGGTCATTAATAGGAGTAATGAGAAATTTTGTGGTCTAACGCACAAATTTTACTAGGTCTAAATGAATACGTCCGTCGTTAAATATTTCATGCGAAAAATTTTCTATGATGTTTCTGCGGAAATTGTGCTGCCGCCATATTTTTGAAAATTTTCGTTCGTTTACAAAGTTTCCAAAAGTTGATGCTGAGCCTCCTTTGCGAATTCTCCCTTTAAAAACTGAGCTGAACATCCTTTGCTGAATTCGTCTTTAAAATCTGAGCTGACCATCCTTCGCCAAAACATTCTTAAAGTCATCTACAAAAGTCTGAGCTGAACATCCTTTGCCAAATTCTCCCTTTAAAATCTGAGCTGAACATCCTTCGCCCAAACATCCCGTACAAACATCCTGAGCTGAACATTCTTTGTCGAATTCTTCCTTTAAAAATCTGAGCTGACCATCTTTTGCTAGATTCTTCTATGTCAGGACGAGAACGGTAGAGACTGGGTCGAAAGTAAACGACCTTTCTTTTTTAACAGTCCTCTGCGATAGAGAATAACGAATGATACCGCCATGTATGCTTGTATATACGTGTATATATAATGTGTATGTTTAAGGTATGCATGTGTGTATATATACACCGTATGAATGGCTTATTGATTTTCGTCCAAAGACCTGAACGCGGTTGATTAATTATACGACGAAGGCAAAAAGACGATTCAATATGGCCGTAAATAAGCATACACATCATATAGTCTGCGTTAATGCGCCTCGACCCATGCCTCTCTGTCTGTCTGTCTGTCTGTCTCTCTCTATCTATCTCTCTCTATCTCTCTCTCTCTATCTATCTCTCTAGCTCTCTCCCGCTGTACCTGTGTCCCTGTCTCAATATCACTGTCTCTACCGTTGTTACTCTGTGCGTCCGTGACACTGTGTCCTAGTCCTATGCAGCATCTTTGTCACCGTGCATCCGTCTCTTTATATCCTATGCGTGCCTCTCGTTGAGAGATGGAAAACGTAATCACACAGGCTCGAGGCGAGCGCCGGACATTTTCGGAAAATTCTTTAGAAGATGGAATAACGTGAACGGATAGATGGATAGGCGGAGAAGGAAAGGAAGCGGAAACTACAACATGTCTCGGTCGTTCCAGACGATATTCGATTAAGCGGTTCGTGGTTAGACGGTGGCAGCGAGAACCCAGCGAAGCAGCGAGACACAATGGCGACTCAGGGCGAGGTCAACTCATTCAACGCAAGACGCATCTACGTAATCGCATTTCAGCAAATCATGCCATATATAAACACACACCGAACCCACATAAGTCTACATATTTATACGTGCTTAAATATACATGTGTACTTAAGAATTTGTAAGGGGCATTATCAAATTTCAGTTGTATTGTATATGTTTATGTATGTATATATATGTATGTATGTATATATATATATATAGCGAGCAGTCAGAATTCACTTGGGTGCAATACATGTAAATCTACGCACATGTGGAATGTTTTCCTTTATCTAAGATTAAATTTCTAAGTGCTATTGTGGCGATTTGCTGCATTGACCAGAGATGTCGTCTTGAGACGAGATTTACTACAAACGAAATCTTCGGCTTCATCCGATGCTGCTGCTGCTGCTGCTGCTGTTGAGATGGATCAGTGCCGTGCATCGGTGGAGCCTCCGAGGATACCGAATTCTAGTCAACCTCTTCTGAAGCCTTCCTTTCAGCCTGCTTCTTTGCCGGCGTGTTTCCCTATACCTCTCTGACTCTCCTTACGTGTGTATAGGTGTGTGTGTAGAGGTGTGTGTGTGTGTCTAGGTGTGTGTGTGTGTCTGTCGTTCTGCCTGCACGAGTTCTTCGCTCTGTGATCATTCATCATCGCTGAACCCATGTAGGCCGTTGCGAAGGACGTGGGCGAAAACTGTCCAACCTATTTATCCAGAATTCCGAGGATTTCTACCGACAGAATTGTTAAATTGCGCAGCTTCTGGCAAAACAGCTACGACGAGACAGATTGTTCTGGCCAGGCATTCTATCACTGGCAAGGCCGGCTCTCCAGTCAACTGAATCAAAGGCGGTAAAGGACCCACCGGGGAGATTATACGATGCAGAGCCGCGTCTGCTGAGAGGCGCTTCTCCAAGCGCCGACTACATATAGCGGCGGAGAGGATAAGTTAAGGCGGATATTCAAAGTAGCAAACGGAATACACACTTGTACAGTTGGAGTCGGTCAGCCCTGACATCTGTTACGAACGACGGTGGAATAATGGAAAAGTAACTTTCATTTTGTGTAGCGCATTTTCAATTGCACCCAGTCTGGGGAACTGTGACTGACCAGCTTGCACCGCTGAACCATGAACGATTAGTCACTGGCGTTAAACTGGCATCTAGTTAGCCTATTGTTGGCATCATATTGGGCGGCTTTTTGTTGGCCCGACGCAGCTATCGTGTTGGCGAAAATTCTGTCACCGAACTCTGGGCAAAGCTCGCAAATCAGCAGAAAATCACGACGCTGAAAGGCTAACTTTCGGTTAACGTCCAGTGCCAACTTCCGGTTATCATTTGACGTTAACTTCCGGTTATCATTTGACGCTAACTTCCGGTTATTATATAATGTTGCTCAAAACTCGAACGGGCCTAAAGAGATGATTATGTTTAGGGAAATTCCGCATTGTTCACGCTCTTATTGGCCAAATTTCATAGCATAAAACTTCAGACTGCATTGTCTACGTGTTGTATATAGGCCTATCTACCCCCAGCACCCACAGAATCACGTAAAGTAAAACTAAAGTATCCCGTATTTCACAAGTAATACGTCGGGAAGGCGCTCATTTCCTTCTCCTCCCATTAAGCCAGCAATGGACGAATCCCAAGGTCCTGGATATGTGGCAGGTGCATAGCAGGACTTGTCGTTTACTTCCCAGCTTACGTCAGTACCATTATATGCTGCTTGATGACAGAGGCACGGTGTGCGCAAACAACTTGCCGAGGGTCGTTACACGGAGTCGAAACCTCAACCGCATGATCATTGACCAAGCGCGTTACCGCTAGACAATCGTGCCGCACAGTATCAGGTAGCCTTCATGTATCAGTTTATGTGGTATTCATCTGCAACCCAGACTGAAGATGACGCTTTTACTATTGCTATCATTACGACAAACTGCGTCGGTCTTACTTACGAACTGTTTGGCCGAAGGGGCGGAAGTGTTGTCGACGGCGTTACCCTCACTCGACCAGATGCCCTGAAGAACAAACCAGAAACAATGACATCATTAGGACGTCAGATAAACTTTGTTGAAGTGTCATTATGATGTCATCTAGTCGTGACACAAATATCATTAGCACGTCATCTGGACATTAAACAAACGTCATTGCGAAGTCATCGGGACCTTAGGAGAACCTATAAAGTTGTCATTAGGACGTTAAGCGAATGTCACTCAGACGTCAACAATGTCCCACTTGGCACTAAACAAACGTCATCGGTTGAAGACGTCATGTGTTGTCTCCGACTTAACGAATAACTAAGTAAACAGAGCCACCAAAGGCTCCCGAGTGGAAATTCAAAGACTGCTACACATCGGATGAAAAGTAAACAAGTACTATGAAAGAGTTTCTTAGCAATTTGTACCACGCAGTTCGTAGAAGCAATTAATGTCAGCTAAAAGCTAGCTATTTGCTTTATAGCATGTCATACAGTAACGTAATGTAATGACGACAATAGCATCAGAAGTAAAGAGCTACAGCGCAAGTGCTCACAGTTTTTATGTAATATATAACAACTTCTATAACGTCGCTCTGAGTATCTGGCTTCGTGGTCGACGTTTACGGTTGAAACATTCAAGGACGAAACAAAAAAAGGGAAGAGACGAGGAACAGACTAAAGATGAGGATAAAATGAGTTGAAGGAAATGACCAGAAGTGCAGCCATGCAGGTCGTCTGACAGACGGACAGAGCAGACTATAGACTTGCCTGACCTGCAGTGAATAGTTTAGAGGGCAGCGATTCCTGTTCGCAAATGGTGCCTTCACTGATGCGGATGCTGATGCTGAGGGTTTGCGGACGTTGATGTTCAAATTGTTGGTGTTGATGCTAACGCCTATTATGTGGCTGTTCAGGTGCTAATAATGATGATAGTGATGATGATGATGATGATGACGACGACGATGCTGATGTAATGATGAAGATGCTGATGATGATGGAGACATTGTGGCTGCTGATGCCAGGCCTTCTGAAGCTGCTGTTGTTGCTGAAGACGACGATTATGATGATGATGATGACGACAGCAGTAATGATGATGACGACAATAATGATGCCGCAGCAGAGAAATTATAAACATTGTGTATACAGTGTGTAATCATAAGATGTTGGTCAACTGTGAATCATAGTGTGTCGTGCTACCATGAGATCAGGAAATCTGGCTGATTAAAAGGACATCATGTCATTGGCGTATTGTGCAACTGCGTGGCTTCACGTTAAAGATTGTTTCAGTGCATGCAATAGCCTCTTCTAGTGTTATCATCTAAGAAATTAGGTATTAGTTTTGAAAGCTAATTTTATCATCTAAGAAATTAGGTAATAGTTTTGAAAGCTAGTTTTATCATCTAAGAAATTAGGTAACAGTTTTGAGAGCTAGTTTTATCATCTAAGAAATTAGGTAATAGTTTTGAGAGCTAGTGTTATCATCTAAGAAATTAGATAACAGTTTTGAGAGCCAGTGTTATCATCTAAGAAATTTAGGTATTAGTTTTGAGAGCTAGTTTTATCATCTAAGAAATTAGGTAATAGTTTTGAGAGCTAGTTTTATCATCTAAGAAATTAGGTAATAGTTTTGAGAGCTAGTGTTATCATATAAGAAATTAGATAACAGTTTTGAGAACTAGTTTTATCATCTAAGAAATTAGGTAATAGTTTTGAGAGCTAGTTTTATCATCTAAGAAATTAGGTAATAGTTTTGAGAGCTAGTGTTATCATGTAAGAAATTAATTATTAGTTTTGACAACTAGTGTTATCACCTAAGAAATTAGGTAATAGTTTTGAGAGCTAGTGTTATCATCTAAGAAATTAGATAACAGTTTTGAGAGCTAGTGTTATCATCTAAGAAATTAGGTAATAGTTTTGAGAGTTAGTGTGATCATCTAAGAAATTAGGTAATAGTTTTGAGAGCTAGTGTTATCATCTAAGAAATTAGGTAATAGTTTTGAGAGCTAGTGTTATCATCTAAGAAATTAGGTATTAGTTTTGAGAGCCAGTGTTATCATCTAAGAAATTTAGGTATTAGTTTTGAGAGCCAGTGTTATCATCTAAGAAATTTAGGTATTAGTTTTGAGAGAGCGCATCATAGTTGAGCTCCTGTTAATTACATATCTGGCTACGTTAGTCAATAGTCTTACCAAACCTCAATCAGGTCAATGTCCTGAAGGTCAGCCAACAGAGACAGAGAGACAGCCTACGGAGAAGAAGTAGTCTGAAAAAGTCTGTTTAGGCTGATACGCTTACGATTTCTTGCTCAGCCGATGGGCATATGACGTGCTAACAAATACATTTCTTACTTACTTACTCACTTAGTTATTTAATTACTTACTTACCTACTTACTTACTTAACTGCACAGATGAATGACAAGACAAGCTGCCAAACGAAATATAAATTTGAGTATCATCCGCAAAGAAATGATATCCCAGTGAGTGGTTGTCAAGTAGCGAACCTAGCGGTGTTGTGTCAATAGTGAACAAAAGAAGACCAAGAACCGAACCCTGTGGACACCGCATGTCAGCATTGGTTCCAGTAGAAGGCATCTTCAGGCTTACACTTTCTTAGCACCAATTAATTATTTCGCGCCTTTAATCAGCCACTGACAACCACTGAGCCGAGCAGACGATCGAAAGGCGTTTTTTCGTTCTGGCCATAAAGAACATTTATACTCATTTACAGACGACAGCTTCGCACTTTTATGCGGAAGAGGGAATTCCGCTAAATTCGAAGAACCGTCTTATTAACGACTGTCCGTCGGTTGGTCGGTTGGGGGTTCGGCTCCGACTGCACAGGAGTCACGTGCGCAGCTAAAAAGCCTTCGAAATCAATACACAGCGCAGTGGCAGAAAGAACATCTGAAAACGATCTACAGTGCATGATCATTGAACCAAAGACAGCCCACGATATCTCCAGGCCATCTCCTTCATACTTCATCTACCCCATGCGTCTATGTATGTGCGTTCGTACATAAGTACATACGTACATACATCCACTCATGCATACATACTCTACATACTAATACAAACATACATACATTCATACGTACATACATACATAAATACATACGTACATTATACATACATACATACATACGCACGAACGTACATACATACATACATACATGCACTAATCCATACATACATACATGCACTCATACATACATACTGTAAATGCTAATACATACATTCATACATTCATACATACATACGTACATATATGCAGACATACATCCATGCATACATACATCCATGCATACATACATCCATGCATACATACACTCACATACATATATACATAAATAGGCGATTATAATACCACTTCTGTCTTTGTATGCTACCGTGTATAGTCACTATGGATTTTTTGTTTAGAGGAATTCAACACTACTTCGTATCCCTTACTCGAAATCCATATCCCGCCTAAGGCTTATATTCTCATCCTTCCCATAAAATTCACCGGACCTGCGCAGATCTCATGGATCGACTTGGCTGTTGGCCTGACTGACTAGGCGCCTATGTGAACGAAAGTCAATATCTCGACCAGTAAGTGTATGCAGTTAGGCTTAGAACTGTGCGTTTTGACCAAAAATTATGAGCGCATTGATCAGTTGTTTCTACACTTGGCGGTGCTTGCAATAAATCCGCAGTTACTGGGTGAAGTCACGTGGCGGCTGCAGAGTGTACAGTGGCGCCCCCGACAAGCAGACGCTTCGTCCTCTTGACGTCAGAGGGTCAGCTAAGTGACATCCACGAGAGCTAGGGCAGAAGAGGGAACGAGGGCGATGTCAGAATTTCTATAATGCTCATCTGTCTTATAAGGACGCTATGCAGACTGAAGCTGTTCATCTACCCATCCTTTGAACTCCTGCCTCTCCACCCGCGCAGCTTCATTTGCTTCCTTCTTTCTTTCCTTCCTTCCTTCCTTTCTTCCTTGCTTCCTTCCGTCCTTCCATCTTTCTTTCCTTCCTTCGTTCCTTCCTTCTTTCCATCTTTCCTTCGTTCCTTCCTTCGTTCTTTCCTTCGTTCCTTCCTTCGTTCCTTCCTTCGTTCCTTCCTTCGTTCCTTCCTTCGTTCCTTCCTTCGTTCCTTTCTTCCTTTCTTCCTTTCTTCCTTCTTTCCTTCCTTTCTTCCTTCTTTCCTTCCTTTCTTCCTTCCTTCCTTCCTTGTCTCCTTCAACCGGCTGCTTCTTCATTCATTTGTTCCTCCCTTCTGTCCTTTGTTCCTTTGTCTCTTCGTTCTTTCGTCGTTTGTTCCTTCTTTCAGTCAGTGAATTATATAGCGCTTATTCTCAAGCGTAGAAAAGACCAAAGCGTTGAAGATCAGGAAGAAGATCACTTAAGATAGCTATCCATCTCTCATCTTTTCAATTGCAACGCAAGAGAAGAAAATCATTGTTTCCCACCTTTCTTCTCCCCTTTGGTATTTTCTTAATTTCGCAAGTCTGATCAGTAATAAATTTAATTAAACCTATGGATGTAAACAATACACGTGTATAATATGCATGCATATATTGTATAAGTAACTATTCAGTGACGGAAGCTGAAAGTCAGGACGTCATAAGACTGGAGCTGCCTTCTACCGACACTATCGTCTACGGGTAGAAGATACAGTAATTGAGCGTAGAAAATTTGACAAGTGTATACGTGGGTGAAATATCACATTATGGCTTATTGTTATATAAGCGAATTAATAGTTTTATGGTTCCTTTAATTTATTTGCCTAGTAACAATTATATGATAATTGATACTACTCTTGATGAAGGATCTCACTGGATGAATTCACTTTAAAAAATAGTAAATTCACTTTAAAATAGTTACTTAAAAATAAGAATGACCGAGACTAAGCACTCGCATATTGAAAAAGCGCAATACAGCTCTGCATAGACCCACGTGGTGCACTTGCATTCGAACTATGAGAGAAATTTCTTGGCTTTTACTAACTGAAAATTCAGTTTAAGGCCTTTGAATACACGATTAATGTTGAATTGATACAAGCCTCTTTAAACTTTTACATTCAACACAGTACTAAACTGTACCTTTTCACAGTATTGAATGACACCCCAAATACGACGAGTTAAGCCGGTCAAAATCTTGCAAAAAGCTCTTGCCACAACTAAAATCATCAGAAACCACTGCATGACCCAGTTCTTAAATCGTGCAAGTAGTTTAAGATCTCTTTGAAATTGAAAAATTCCATTAACGAATTATTCAGTAGTAATAGTTGTAGTAGTAGTAATAGTAGTAGCAACAGCAGTAGTAAGTAGGTAAGTAAGTAAAGCATTTGTTAACACGCCATATGTCCATCGACTGAGCGAGGAATCGTAGTAGTGGTAGTAATGGTAGTGGTGGTAGTAGTAGTAGTTTTTTGTTTCATAACAAAGATGACTAGCGTCGCCCTCCTCTTTAATCAGGCTTGGGACTGGCACCACCCCACTAAGGCAGCGGCGGAGTTGTGAATTACTCAAACTCGACGTCTTTCTACTCAGATCCAGCCTTTCCTCCACGCACACCATTTTAATGGTCTTTTCGCATCAGAGACCCTTTCTTGGTTTCTCTCTTTGCTCTTTAGTCGACGCTGCACATTATACTGATGCATAACTTTTCTAGTTATCTGAGGATCATGTGTTGATAGATGAAATTGTTCTTGTCATCAGTCAGGCCAACGTAGGCAGCGCTTTTGTGAGGTGCTTAAGTGATGCCATATTAAGTGCATAGACACATTTTTCATTTTATTGTTCACTCACTGGTCTTCATTTATTAACTCCAAAAATTGAAAAAGAGATACCAGTGTAACTTAGAATAAACCTACGCACAGAAATAAGCAGTCATAGTTCTTAGAACACAAGAGTTCAGATAAGCATAACGATAACATTTAAAATTGATTAACTGACTAAGCATAAGTATGGAATGGATTAGATCTAACAGTTCAGCATATGGGAAAACTCAGCCAAAGTGTTTTTAAAATTGTTAAAAGCATCTGATGTCTAAACTCTACCTTCAAAGCGTAGTCAAGCATAATTACATATTAGTAATATATTTATATTCATATTGTAATCGTAGATGCAGTTATTTAATAGGTAATTGTATTAAATGGTGGCAATTCAAAATCACGAGCCCCGTGCACTCTGAAGGCTGCTTTATGAGAGGGCTGTGCAGGAAGGAACTGCATGATGAAGGTAGAGTTTAGACATCAGATGCTTTTAGCATTTTTAAAAACACTTTGGCGAATCAACTGATTCCCTGGGGCTGTTTGCGAGTGGCAAAGAAATTCCACTTTGCTTCAGTTCTTACTTTTTCATCTTTATATTCGTTTTGAGTCGTTCTATATCATTCCATTAATCTTATAAAGATAAATTGCTGTAACGTTTATTTTCATTTGCTTCCTTTTCTCTATCCCAAGTTTTTTTCATAGTCTGTCTTACTTTTGCCTGCTGATTCAATTTTCTTCGTCTGCTGTCAATTAGATTCTTGGATAAATTTTATCCGGCCTTACTAATCAGACTCTTCCATCTTTGCTTCTATATTACTTCACTGTCGCTTCTGAAATAAAGCGTTTTTTGCCTTCTTCTTTCATTCTTTCTACCCCTACTCCCATCAAGCCTTATAGCTTTTACAAGATGCATTAGATTAGGTCAGATTATATTAGATTAGATTAGATTCCTGTTCGATTACGTATCACGATATTGTTACAGATGATTGTAAGCGACAGTAATCTATGACTGTCGAATTACATACGAACTACGACACACACACAAATTTGACAAATGAAAGCCTTTGAGCAGGATGTATGCTGAAACTACGTAAGTCTTTCATTTGCATTAGCATTAGCGAGCATGATGTTGTGCGCTCAGAGGATTACTATCAGCAAGAAATTTTGAAAGGATAAAAGGAATGTCCTAACATCGCCGTGACGTCAAGCAAGCGCCATCATGATGTCAAATGTCACGGTGATGTCGGACAAATGTCGTCGTGACGTCAAATGTCATAGTCATGTCAAGTAAACGTCGGCCTTTGATTTCGGAGAGGAGTACACGCACGGAACGCATTGGAAAGACGAGAGTGCAGACAGAATCACGAAGTCCCCTTCGAGCGACTGCATCTCGAGAACCACAAAGGAGAGAAAGAGACATAGGCAGAGACAGAGACAAACAGAGAGGAAAACAGATAAAGACATAAAAGGAGAGAGAGACGATTCTCTCAAGTACATGACAAGAGCCCGACATAGGCCTACGCGTTTGCTTCTGCTTGCTATTAAGCTAGTAGCGAACAATTATCGGCGAATGAACTCGACACAAGAGCACATTGAAAATACGAAAATGAGGTACACAGATAAACACAGATGCATATGCAATCACAAGAACAGACACAGGTGGACACTCAAACATCGGCAGGCATCCAGGCAGGCATCCAGGCAGGCATCCAGGCAACCAGGCAGACGGAAAAATAATAGAACTGCTTGCAATAACTAGAAAACAATATACTTCATAGATCTATCGACATCCGATATGTACACCACTTCTCACAAATGCCTCGTATCACATGAGGTTGCTTTCCACGTTGCACAAGATATTATTACACAAGGCCAGACAGAGACAAAGGCAGATACATAGAATGAGACAAAAGCAGACCGACTGAAACAATCACACAACATATCAGTGAGACTTTGTGACGGTACAATATACACAGCCATACAGTCATACATGCATGTATATACAGACAGACAGGCAGACAGGCAGACAGGCAGGCAGACAGGCAGGCAGACAGGCAGACAGGCAGACAGGCAGGCAGGCAGGCAGGCAGGCAGAAAGACAGGCAGAGACAGTTATTTCGAACTTGTTTGTTTTCATCTGATATGTAGAAATAAAAGAATTCCGTGAAGCTATTACTGTGATTGTAATTGTAACAGTGACAATTTAGGCCTACATGGCATCGTAAGTAGCAAGCTAGGCTACTGCAAAATACACTAATTCTAAATTCAGTTGGAATAGGCCAATAAAGCTTATTAACTCTGTATTACAGTAAACTATTAAATGTTCAGTCTGTGAAACTGAAATCGCAATAGGCGACTGTTCTTGCATTATAGCTCTCAAATGAACGTCGGAGAAATCAATGCATTGCAATGTGGAGAAGGCAATGAAATGGACTTCCTCCTTCAGCGGATGCTGTGGATTCAATCGTTAAGCCCCCTTGCATGTCAACAGTAGATCCACATATAGGCGATATATTCCCCATATAACATATCACCCCGAGTCCCAACGCGGCACTTGTGCAGGCGCATCAGTGTCCTCGGAGGAGCGAGATTTAGGACTTGGAGGATTTCGTATCAATGCTGCATCGTGTTCTCGGAGGAGCGAGATTTAGGACTTGGAGGATTTCGTATCAATGCTGCATCGTGTTCTCGGAGGAGCGAGATTTAGGACTTGGAGGATTTCGTATCAATGCTGCATCGTGTTCTCGGAGGAGCGAGATTTAGGACTTGGAGGATTTCGTATCAATGCTGCATCGTGTTCTCGGAGGAGCGAGATTTAGGACTTGGAGGATTTTGTATCAATGCTGCATCGTGTCTGACAGATGCGCAGAGAAACGTGTGTACACTGGGACGATGTAGAAGAAAATATCGCTCTGGATTTGAACTGTGCTTTGCTGGTTTTCCAAAGACATCTGACTGGCTTCTGTCTATGAAGCGTGAAGTTTATTTTTGGCACGGTCAAGCCAATAGCTGCAGAAAATTGGCACCTCATCCATAATTATGAAGTATTGCGAATAGAGGCGTTTAATATTATGAGACTTTACCTGAATATGTTTATCTGACCCAGTCTTGTGTTCTTTGTTGTGTCACTGCTACTTCTATCGCAATAACAATTAGTAAAGTAAAGGCAAAAGAGAAAAGAGGTATGTATGTATGTGTGTATATATGCATGTATGTATGCCTGTATGTATGCATGTATGTATGTATTTGTGTGTATGTATGTGTATATGTACATATGTACATATGTACGTATGTACATATGTACATACGTACGTATGTATGGTATGTATGTATGCATGTATGTGTATGTATGTGTATATGTATGTATGTGTATATGTATGTACGTGTATATGTATGTATGTGTATATGTATGTATGTGTATATATGTACATATGTACGTATGTGCGTATGTACGTACGTACGTACGTACGTATGTATGTAAGTATGTATGTATGTATGTATGTAGTAATGTATAGAATACCGTTTTCGACTAATGTATAGAAGACCTGTTTCGACTGCAGCAGAAAATGAGTGCCGCTTTCTATTCAACCGAAAGATGTGAGTGCCGTAAGTTAAAACTCACTCCAAAATGAGTGTCATTTTAACTCCTTCTAAAACAAGGCCGGCGTCAGTTGCGGCGTTTGACTGCATCGCCGAATCTGACAACAGTTTCCAAGAATCTGCGACACGCATACGTGTTGTTTGATGCTGTGACAGGTGTATCGTTTAGCGTGATGCCTTTCCGAGATCAGACTGTGTAAAAATAAGTTTATCGGGCCATCTTGGTCACGATCATCTGTTGCCTGGCCGGTTGCTCTTATAACTTGTGCTATAACATACAACTGCCTGTGTACTAAATATTCGGCCGCGGTATTACTACATTCTACAGGTTTTCCTTATAGCTAATTATTAGGCTACATTCTACATATACACCCATCTTTATGCTGGTCTGAGGCACGATGAACAGATCAAAATTCGCTCTTTGTAAATTCGCAAGACTGAGGATAAAGAAGTGTTTAAACTTTGCCGAATATGGAGGTTTTATTTCTTTTCTTGATTTCCTTTGTTATCTTTTGTTTCCTCTTCTTATCGTTAAGAGTGCTGCACACGTGACTATCTAACTAAACAAATGCGTTTAAGACAGGTTTCAAATGTTTGCTAAACATCGTCAAATACAACAGTACGCATGTAAAATGGAAAATTGTTCCGAAAGGATGGTACAACACAGGAGAAGACACGAAAGGCTCGAACTGATGTGCAGAAGCGCGGAACCTGCATGTCTCCTCGGGAGGGAGAGCGCAACGATTGCCGACCCGGTTGATTCGAGACTGAAACACAGCTTTCTCTCTTCGCGCCTCCCCTTAGACGGTTACTATACAGGGACCTTGAGCAAGTCCTTCACTCACAATCACTTCCACCCTCAGACTCAGATTTACTGACCGTGCGTGTGTAATAAATGCAATACTTCTACTACTACTACTTCTACTACTACCACTACAACTACTACTAATACTACTACTACTACTACTAATAATAATAATAATAATAATAATAATATGATTGGTATGCGCAAACCCATGTTTGTTGTAGGTAAACGTAATACACTAGTTTTCATGTCTCTATAATAATAATAATAATAATAATAATAATAATAATAATAATAATAATAATAATAATAATAATAATAATAATAATAATAATAATAATAATAATAATAATAATAATAATAATAAGCGAAGACATCAGCGAAGATTAGCCATTTCAGAATATATTTTTTCTGTTTTCTTCCAGATAATTTTTTAACTTCCTGAGGGATCATAAATACCTCGGGGCTAGAGAAAATTAATAGTAAGTGATTGGTATGCGGCTAACCTATGTTTCTTGTAGATAAACGTAATATACTAGTTTTCAGGCCTCTACGGAAACTCATGAGAAGGCCTTGAAGGATCTTTCGACTAGAGCACAAAACACGACATCACTAAAAACAGGACATTTTTCACCTTCAAACTTGCCATGACATTAATTAACCAACTTCGAATGGATGGCAGGCTGATTTGTTTCAGATGGCTTTGTATTCAATGTACATTCAATGTACATTCAGCAGCCCGTCTACTAATCGTGCTCAACGTTAATTAACTTTACGGTGTTGATAAGCATTGTATCCTCAGCGTCATGCCATAAATCTTCATTTTATGCTTAACTCGGTTCGGCGACGCCTCAAGCATAAACCTCTTCGACATAACACTGTTATTGCAGCCTTTCTCACGTAGGCCTAAAGCCTAAGCACACAAATACTAAGGCCTGCCAACGGCAAATGAGAATTCGTTGATTGGTCTATATATACAAACTAAATCTAATCTAATCTGAAAATTTTTGTAGCGCCGTTATCGTAATGCACGAGGCATCACTCGATGGTGACTTCTAAACAAAATCGCATTACAAAATCGCAATGTCATATATCTCTATAGCAATTGATACAATACCGAGTGATAGGCCTACTATGCCCTGTAAAATAAATTATTATTATTAGCATGCCTGTATCTTGTAATATATTTAGTAATAAAGCATCATGTATATGATCGTATACGTGCCTGCGTGAGACTACCAGTGAAAATCTTCCCACCAACATGAGCATGATTCGCATGCAGATCGACAAACATGTCGTCCTCTTAGAACAATAGCACATTTTAGGATAGCAAGAAGTGCCTTTTGAAAGGTTTCTGCAGAAAATTCCCGTGCATGTCAACAGTAATCCATCACGCTGTGGATTGTTTTAAGTCAATCATAGAAGCAGATCCAGTTAGCCTGTCTTCTTTGAAGGATTATCGCATTTAGACGATTCTCAAGCTGAAAGAGCTGAATGGATTGCTAACATATTGACCGATTACCACACGGATAGACACATGGGTTGTTAACAAATTTCTTACTTACTTACTTAAACTAATTTATAGCTGAGCTATAAAATTTCTCGCGAAAGAGATCACTGCAGGCAATGAAAGAGGTCGATGCCTTAGGAGCTTTATAGAAAACCTAAAACAGTGATGTAATGTAATGTCCTGATGTAATGTACTTTGACAATGTTTACAGTCGAAAGATAAAGGGCACTGCAACGTTGTTTCAAACTCTGCCGATATTGAGACGATTAGCCTATCATGATGTGCTGTTGAAAGTGGTGTCGTTTGGGGTGAATATGTCTTAAGGGTTGATTCCTACCCTTTCTTTTTGCTGCCCATGATGATTTCTTGCGTCGTTTCCTCAAACAGAAGACAAACCAGAGCTACGATCACCCAACACACACCAGACGAACCAGGAGTTAGATCCATACCTGGAACAAGACAAAATAAACACGCATCTATTTATATATGGAGGTATGTATGCACGTATGTAGGTATGTATGAAATTATGCATGTGAGGTGTGTTTGAATGTGTATGCATGTATGTATATATTATATATGTATGCATGTATGTATGCATGTTTGTATGCATATCTGTTTGAAATGATATACGAATGTATGCATGTATGTATGTATGAATCCATTATGTATGTTTGCATGTATGTATACACCCATAGGTTTATATAACTAAAGATATCCTTCATGCATTGAGTAAAGTCGTAACATATGCGTGTATGCTATTTTATAAATATGGAGATCAGCGATAAGTAATATACTTGCCTAGGAACTGCCTATCGGAAGACGAGTTTCTCTGGCCCTAGATGACTCTTAGGGGCACGAATTGTATAGCGGGGTGGTTTGAGGGCCAGGTCTTCTGGTTCTCTTCTTCCCTTCGCCAACACCAGTGACGTCAGATAATAAAGACGATGACGTCGAAATGAGCTTCACTCCACCGACTCGTGACATCCGGGAAATTTTACATCTCCGCAGTCCGATATTGTCCACGGAATCACAAATCATCAGCAGCAGCACCACCACCACCAGCAGCAGCACCAGCAGCAGCAGCAGGAGTCTGGTCGAGAGTAAACAGGGCTGCGGAGTCACTGGTTATCTCTGCTTCCACTTGTCCTGTAGAGCGCCACCTATTCTGCCGTCGGTTGACATGCAGTGCGTGTGCAACGCAGAACGAGCGATAATATGGTAGACCGGCGTCTGCTGATTAACCGGCGGCCGGGGCTGCAACGCTTCCCGACCGAGAGACCGATGGCGTGCGGTCACCGACGTCTGTCTGGCCTGATGGAGGGCTGGAAATGAACGTCAGCCGGACCAGTGGGCAAGGAACAGCGGGAAGAGGACGACAGAGGAGGAGCAGAAGAAGCTGAAGAAGGAAGAGGAGAAGGAAGGAGGAGGATGAACCAATGATTAGGAACACGATGAAAAGACGCTGCAAGCAGTGTTTAGAGGATGGGAAGCTGTCCTGTAGCTTTGACTGTGTTTCTCTATGCATCATTGCCTGTCTGTCTGTATGTGTTTTGTCTGTCTGTCTATCTGTCTCTGTCTGTCTGTCTGCCTGCCTGTCTGTCTGTCTGCCTGCCTGTCTGTCTGTCTGCCTGTCTGTCTGTCTGTCTCTGACTCTTTCTGCTGGTTGTAGGAGATGGCGGCTCACTCGGTCATTGGCGCGCACTTGCTCCATTTCCGCGGTATTCCCGTAGTCGGCAAGATTAGCTAGGCAATTTATTTGAAACGGCAATAATGTCGCCAATAGGTTGGTCTGGACTGGATTCTGTCGACCTGGTCGTTCTTTGTCGACGTTCAGTACTCGTCTTGGTTTAAAAAGCAACGACATTCGGGCTCTGGAGACCTTTCACGAAAACAGCCTACGGCCTCACTTGCGTTTGGCTAAAGCAGCTATATAAATGCAACCGGAAAATGAATGACAGGGTTGGCTGCTTTCTAGAGACGTTGCAGACACAAACTGCTGGTGATACCTTGCGTCATACTAGGTGTCCAGATAGCATCTACCTCCATTCGAATATACTCTTATTCTGGTTGGCTTTATATGTGTGTGCGGGAGCCTATCGGCGAAGACTTTCCTAGTTATCCGTGCATTATTTGTTTACAGCTTAAATGAAAGCTGTTTACACTAAAACCGTGAGACGTATATCGCTCAGTCACAGTGTTTCCTGTTCTGTATAGGAATTGAACTTGGAACGACATGCAAAAGAAAAGGCCTTTATGTGGGAGTTTATTCATGCTGAAAAAGAACTACCCCTCACCAGCCGAGACTGTTGGCTTATTAAACTAAAGTAACACGAGTTTTCTCAGAAATTTCCAAGAAACTGAGATAACAAAATTAAAAATAACATATATTTTAAATATTTTATTCAGCTAGCAGGCTAGCAAAAAACAAGTTGTGAGCCAACTATTAGCACCACTTCATCACTGCTTCACTAAGTGAAAATTCGTTTTATTAATTCTTGTGAAAAAGCAAGTAAAAATTCTGTTCATAGGCAGGCAGAAATGTTTAATATTATACGTAAGACTTTGCGTTAGTAAGTAAATAATTTTAAGCAGGTTAAAATTAGTGTTAAGAAGCAAGTAAATGTTTGAATAAGTAGGCATAATAAAAATTGTAATTGAAGTGAGTATAGTTTTGTGAGTAGGTTATGGGAATAAAAATCTGTTTGTAAGGGTGCAACAGTTTTTTCCTAAGTAAACTATTGTGATAGTGAGTTTGTAAACATTTTGAGTACCATTTTCTTGCTAATAAGTAAGCATTTTTAAAGAAGTACATAAAATTCATGTTTGTAAGCAAGTAACATTTTTCAGTAATGTTTTTAGTAAGTAAAATTTGCTAGTAAGTGAAATTTTTGTATGTACGTAAAATATTTGCGTTAGTAACTTATAGTAAGTAAACAGAAAATCTTTGTGAGCATAGAAGTAAAATTTTTAATTAGTACGTACACATGCTAGTGAGTATGCAAGCATTCAAATGAGCAGGGGTTTTTCTGTGGGCAACTCTCGCCAAAAACAGCTAAGAACGCAATGATGCCCCTCTTAATCGAACGAGGCCATGGCCGGATTCAATCTGCCCTTGTCTCATTAAATAATTGTTTACAATCAAAGCGACCATTAAAGTTCTAAAATTTTTAAAAGACACTGAAATTATAAGGCAAATCACATACCTCTTGTAAACAAATCTTCTTTTTCGTGGCCCACATGTTGTTAACAGCTGCCGGTGGTAGTTACGCCCCTGCAGGTTTTACATAAATATCGCCTTATATATCTAGTAATGTTTAACACTCTTATAAATCTCAAGTTACAATACTAGTGTAATACTTCATCGACTGATATATCTACATGCTGTACAGTGTCATATATCTTTATAGCGATTGATACAAGACCGAGTGATGCTCTTCCCTATAAAATAAATAATTGCCTATATCTTGTAATATATTTAGTAATAAATCTTTGGATGAAACCGGATCCATTGCTAATATTTCTCTTAAATATGGAAAAGCCACGGATACAATAACCCAGCGAAAACGAAAAATTATACATTGCCGTCATACATCAAGTGACATCGAATGGCATGAAATGATATCGCTGAATACTATAATCTCAACCGCATTCGTTGATTGCAAAAGTAAATAACTCCTGGTATTACCACCCGAAGACGCCACACAATTGTGATGCATGAACAGAACTTTCCCTCGTTTATTATTAGACACTGGAATCGTAATCTTAATCTCAAGATTTCTACAGCGCCCAACAAAAGCTAAGTCGCGGGAACCAGCTTATTCACAGGCGCTCAGTCAAAACAAAATTGATAGGCAAAAGGGTTCGATTCCAGGTCAAGATCCAGGAGTCAGGCAGTCAGACAGTCGGACGGCTACGGTGGATGGTGTTTGAAATTGCAGCGAGAAGATAGATAAGAGGAAGAATCAGGATAAGATATTTGGAAAAGAAATGTTTTCAATCTTGAGTGAAACTGAGAGGTGAAGTGTTGGCGAGTTCGTATAGTGGATCAGATAATTGTCGTAATTCTGGCGGGAGTTTATTCCAGAGGGGTTGGACAGATATGTATGGCTATGGAGCGATTTCCATATTTTAAGGATGAGGTGACGGGAGGGCGAAGAAGTGTTAGGACAGATGAGGAGCGGGTTGAACGTTGGAATAGCGAACCTAGTCACTATCTCAATTCTGACCTAAATATGGAATTATACTATGACCCTATTATCGCCCTTCAGATGACCCGACCTCATCTTTATAAATTGCCGCTGTATAAATTTCTAAGGAGTAATATAGCAGGAAAAAGAAAAGGCGAGGAAGAGTGAGAAGATTGCGCCAGGGAAGCAGCAGTAGAAGGAAAGGGATAAGGAAGAGAAGGAGAAGAAAGACATCGAAGAGGAAATGGCGTGTACGAGGAAGAAAAGCGAGAGGAGGAATAGGAGACGTATTTACGATGCGTGCTCACCGTGCCTTTTTCGTATTTTTCCAGTCCATTAAACTTCGAAGGAGATGAAAGCTCTGATCAGTAGTCCAGTGCTGGCATTTGGAGTTTTATCAATAAATCATCGGTCCCTATTAAGTTAAGTAACTGGACGATCCCCGTGGAGGCCTCCAAAGAAATGCCGTCGAATTGAATGGTTCGCCTGCAGAGAGGAAGGTGAGGCTAGACGGAAAGAGGAAGCGACGGACATCGGGATGGGCTGAGAGAGAGACGGAGCAGTGAAGGGAGAGGCAGGAAGGCATAATATCTCTTTCGACTTGGCGTTGATCTTTGTGGATTTGCTTTTAGTGCCTTTCATCGGTCGTTTCAATTGGACTTAACTACACGCTGCCCTTCGTCCTTGGACCAATTCTGCCGCTCCGGCTGCTGCTGCTGGTGCTGGTGGTGGTTCTTCCATCTCTCCATCCTTCTCACAGTCTTTCGCCGTCGCTGCAGCCTCATCAGTATTCCTAGTAGTCGTCCTGAGCTCCAGCATTGCATGATGAGTTCAACCTCCCTCCCTCTCTCCCCTCCGTCGTCGTACCCCTCTCTGCCTCCTGTGATCACCCCTCCACTAACTCTTTATCGATCTGTTCCTCTCCGTGGACGACATCAGCTGACGCTCCGTCGTCGTCTACTGAAGATTGCGTCCATCCATCCATCCATCCATCCATCCATCCATCCATCCATCCAGACAGACAGACAGACAGACAGACAGACAGACAAACAGACAGACAGACAGACAGACACAGAGGAGAAGCAGCGACGTAAGAGTCAAAGGCAAAGGACAAGGAAGAGAAGAAGAAAGAGAACGAGGAGAAGGATGGCTGGAAGACAAGGCAGAGGAGGAAGAGAATAAGGAGGAGGAGGAGTAGGAGGAGGAGGAGAAAAGGAGGTATTATGCATGTGTATATATGTGTGAAGACATTGTGCATATGTATTTACACTCTACATATGCATAGAGATTACATACATGTATGATCATAAACAATTACATATGCATAGTGCATATATGCACTATGCATGTGTATATACATGATGATGATGATGATGATGATGAGTTTTCTGCCAGAAGGCAGGTCCATTGGCTTTATGAAACCCGGGGATGAGATGAGTGAGGTGGTTTCCCGTTGCCTTCCTCGCAGACAATTGTGGGTGAGCAACTTGTCCAAGGTCGCTACCCCGTGGCGTGAGGTAGATTCGAACCCGCGACCCTCTGGTCACGAGCCATCGAACATACCGTTACACTACCACCTCCCACGTCATACGAATGTATAATATTGTATCTACTTTATGCATATCTATGCTATGCATATGTACAGATACGTATGTGCGTGTTCGTGTCTGTGTAACTTTAAATGTATATTCTCTCCCTGTTCCATTCTCCTTCTTATGCTAACTGACTGACTGACTGACTGACTGACTGGCTGGCTGGCTGGCTGACTGACTGACTGGCTATTGTCTGTCTCCATTTTCCTCCGCATTCTCCTTCTTGCCTTTCATCACTGTAGCTCCCTCGGTCCCTCTTATCCCAGTCTTTCTCTCTTTTCTTCCTTTTTCCATATGTAGGGGTTTGGCTGTTAGTTCTGCATACTATCCCGTGGGACATGGAGAGCGAGGGTCGTGACCTTCACACTGTCCTGGCGACGGCGAGGCGACCCCTAGCGGACCTTGTCAATGACACGGAACTAATGGATCGAAAAGTGTTGATCTGCACTGATCCACTTCTGCAGACGGCACTTAAACGAAAGACCAGCCACCAAGTGCAACGCAGTGCAGCTCAACGACCACGTGGGCTGGCGACCGAATTATGTAACGTAAGTCGGTTCCATAGATGATGTGACAGGATATCACGTGACATAACATCACGTGACATAACACACAAGGCGCATCTTGTAAAATTTTAATCTGGTTGCAGAGCAGCTAAGCAAGTAAAAAGAATGCTGCTGGATTAGCTTACTGTAGTTGGCTTTCCTTGGGCGCTGTAGAAATCTTGGGATTACGATTACGATTACGATACATCCTAGCGCCATACAATTTCTATAGGCAAAATAGTATTAGGCCTACTAGTCCTATGCCTGTGCACGGCACACAACATCTTAAATGCCGACAGACACATCACGATACAGTTACACACGCATATTTGCGAGGATTTTGGCAATTTTAATCAACTGATTCCGCGCCACATTCTACAGCGCTGCTGCCTAGCGTGAAGCATCGAGGTAATAGAAGAACGTCTATGCATTATTAATAAACCGGAAGAGGCTCGTCTGGGGCAACTAATCTGGTTGCCTGTCTCTCGGTGCTTATGTGGCATCCGGCTAGTCTGTTGTCCGTGTCTCAGAAGTTAACGATTTATTATCCAACAGATTGGTTCGGAGTTATTTAGCGCTAGACTCTGCAGTGGCCATCGTTCTCGAAGCGAAGCAGCTGGCGAAAGCATCACTTCCTCCCTGCATTTCTCTCTCTCTCTCTCCCTCATTCAGCCTCCGCATGCAGCTGATGATGCACATGCTGTGCTCGAAGTCATAAGATATTTAATTTCGCCTGATTCCTTTCCCTTGGGTTCCAGAGTATTCTAGCTTCGTCAATGGTCGAGAATAATTCATTACTCGTTCAGCCGTATCCTGAAACAGTCTCTCTGTTTGGAACTGTCTGTGTCTCTACATGTATCCCTTTGTCTCCGTGAGCGAGCGAGCGAGTGAGTGAGGGTGTCAGTCAGTCAGTCAGTCAGTCAGTCAGTCAGTCAGTCAGTCAGTCAGTCAGTCAGTCAGTCAGTCAGTCAGTCAGTCAGTCAGTCAGTCAATCACGACTACGAGCGGTTACTGGCTCATTAAGTCTTTCTGTTCGTCTGTCTATTTCTATCTGTCTGTCTGACTGTCCATCTGTCTATCTGTCTATTTCTATCCGTCTGTCTGTCTGTCTATTTCTATCTGTCTTTCTGTCTCACTGTCTGTCTATCTGTCTGTCTGTCTGTCTGTCTGCTTGCCTGCCTGCAACTGAGCTGTTCATGCCTTGCATAAAGACAGCAGAAGAGAACTATAAACAACACGTCTTACTAAGATTTCTAAACGAAATATAGAAGTTAGAAAAAAATTTCTGCAGTGGTGATTCCACTTTTTCGGCTTGCTTTCTTGGTCATATGTTGGCACCGTAACAGTTCACGAAAAGGTCAACTCACTCACAATAAGCTTCTTCTGAGCCATTTATCTAGCCAAAAATTTACTTTGTTTCTTGGCGGGCTAGCTTTTTGCTCGCCGACCTAGTTTGGAACTCTCTTCCTGAATCTATCTGTTCGTTCTGCACAGATTCTGTTCTCATTTCGGTCGCAGCTTAAGACACCTTTTTCAGTTGATTTCCCAAACGCTGCCTCTGTGTTTAAGCGGACTGACTTTCTCGATACTGACCTGACTGTGGCCTGATTTTGGTGAGCCATCGATTGATACCTTGTGTAGTACACACCAGTGTTATAGAGGTTTCTAAATTACAATTACAATAATTACATTACTCGCGCTTGCAAAATATGAATCGTAGGGCATCGATTCCTTCTAAATGTTTCTCTACATGAACCGATGTTGCTTCCTTGACGCAATTTAAAATCACCAGCTAATATGGCGCCTTCGCAGGTTGCAGTAACTGCCTGTTTATATGGCGCAGAGTGTATTTATTAAAAGAACTGGGCATAGGCACCGCGAATCGATCAAAAGCATTCGCACAGATACATGCAAGGAGAGCGAGTAAGACATACACAGGGTGAAAGAAAACAAAGGGAGGGAAAACGAATAAGAGACAGCTATGAAAACGAGGAGACCAGGATTGAAGGAGATACGCAATTGGAAGAATAGAATGACATATGAGAGGACAGAGATGGAACGAGAAAAGACAGATAAAGAGAGATACAGGCATAGAGACAGGCAAACATACAGAGAGAGAGACAAAGACAGACAACGATACGTAATAAGAGAGGGAGACAGACAGACAGAGACAGACAGAGACAGACAGAGATAGACAGAGACAGACAGATACAGACAGGATGAAGATGAGAAAATTATACGAATAGAGACTAAGGCGCAGAAAGAGACAGAGAAATAGAAGCCAAGAAGAGAAAGAGGGAGAAGCATAGACAAAAAAATAAACAAAAAAGACACATAAGACAGAGGACATGTACGAGGAGACAGAAGGTCAGAAACCAATCCACTGACCCATAGGAAAAGACAGACAGAAAGCAACCGACAGACAGCAGCAACGATGGCGGAAATTTAAAAACGGATGCGTGACAAAGATGTTGGGCAAGAAAAGGGCAGAGACAGACAACGAAGCGGACAGAGACAAAGAAAGAAAACGACATAGACATAGAAAAAAGGACAGACAGCAAAAGAAAAGGACAAAGACAGAAGAACGGACACGGGCACAGACGAAGGCAAAGGACAGACACAAAAATGCAAAGGACAGAGTCAGACAATAAAAAGAAGAGAGACAGAAAAAAGAAAAGGATAGAGCGAGAGAGGAAGACAGTCACAGAAGGGATGAAGACGCAGAGTGAAGTAGTCTACTGCAGCAGTGCTGTTTATTTTGCTAAAATCCGTCTGATAGGAGATGATCCGTTGCTCCGATATTATATATCGATCAGCATCGATCCGATATTGACGACCACACGTTCCAAAACGACCACATGCACGCATGCATACACCCTCTGCATGAGACTAACTTATATCTGTCTATGTCTGTCTATCTCTGTGTCTATGCTTAATGCTATGTGCCTATATGTGCCATCTTCTTCTATATGTGTTTCTGCATCCCATATTGACCTCTCCACTGCTCTCCGTGGCATTTTTCTATACAGTCTTTCTAATCGTGTGCCTATCCGTGTGGCTGTATCCGTGAATGTGCCTCGTAGTATCATCTCCTGTCTCGTCACATATGTCTTGTTTGTGTCTGTCCTTTTGACCCCAAACGGTATTTTTATTTGATGACACTGAGTGTATGAACATAGATCGAAGCAGGCCAAATCATTAATTTTCTGACGTCACTGGAAACACTGTTTAATGAAACGCGGCGAACGAGTTAATTTTGTTATTAACGAACGCAAATAAGTCAAAGACGGCGCTGAGCTGAAACACTGGTTTACAAAATTTGTAACATAATTGTACGTCGTTTCACTAAGTAATTATCTGGAGAGATATACAGAGTTATAAATGGCGTCACGTGGTTGTAACTGGACGAAAAATGGCGTCAACGAAAGCAAATTTTTAATCAAAATGGCTACCATAAACGACCTCTGAAAAGGTTATGATTGTAGACAAGAAAATGACTGAAAGAAGATGTGAGGAAAGATTAGGAGGAAGACGAAGATAGAACGAGATGGAAAATGAAGTATTATGAGAGAACGCTGAGGAAAACGAGAGAATGCTGAGGAAAATGAGAGAATGCTAGTGGAAATGAAAGAATGCTGAGGCAAATGAGAGAATGCTGAGAAAAATGAGAGAATGCTAGTGGAAATGAGAGAATGCTGAGGAAAATGAGAGAATTCTAGTGGAAATGAGAGAATGCTGAGGGAAATGAGAGAATGCTAGTGGAAATGAGAGAATGCTGAGGAAAATGAGAGAATGCTAGTGGAAATGAGAGAATGCTAGTGGAAATGAGAGAATGCTGAGGGAAATGAGAGAATGCTAGTGGAAATGAGAGAATGCTGAGGAAAATGAGAGAATGCTGAGGAAAATGAGAGAATGCTGAGGAAAATGAGAGAATGCTGAGGAAAATGAGAGAATGCTAGTGGAAATGAGAGATTGCTGAGGAAAATGAGAGAATTCTAGTGGAAATGAGAGAATGCTGAGGAAAATGAGAGAATGCTAGTGAAAATGAGAGAATGCTGAGGAAAATGAGAGAATGCTAGTGGAAATGAGAGAATGCTAGTGGAAATGAGAGAATGCTGAGGAAAATGAGAGAATGCTAGCGGAAATGAGAGAATGCTACTGGAGAGGACGAACAAGAGGAGAAAGGCGAAAAGAAAAACGAAATGAAGATGAAAGCGAAGAGGAAGAAAATAAAAAGCCTACGAAGCGGAAAGAAATGGGGAAAATATAGAATTGGAGTAGGCCTATGTACTTGGAAAGTGTACACTTTTAGGACGTAGACTACCTGAGGCGTATTGTAGCTTAGTTGGATGATGTACTCGGAGGGGATACTTGGATGACGTACTTGGAGGATGTTGTACCTTACTTGAACGAAGTGGTCTGACGATATACTGGGCTGATGTAGGCCTACTTGGGGAGCGATTGCTGTTCGGCTCCTAAAGCAAGGAGTGGCGACTTCGTATCTGTTGCGAGCACAGAGCAGTTGTTCCGTTCGAGTAAAGGATTCAGCGATTGAGAGGACAGGAGAAGGAGGATGGGGTGGAGAGGAGGAGAAGGAGAAGGAGAAGGAGAAGGAGGAGGAGGAGGAGGAGGAGGAGGAGGAGGAGGAGGAGGAGTGGGAGAGGTAATTGTGCCGATGGTCTGTGGTCTGGTGCAGACCGGCGATGGGTCCCTCGGGGCACCGTTTATCGCGGTTGGCGGCCGGGGGAGGGAGTGATAGAACTGCGGCTGGTTTGCCGACTTTCCCTGAGTGGTTGAGAGAGACGGCGCATCGATGATGTGGAGGAGAAGTATGAGGGGAAACCATCAAAAATGCGGCGCAGAAGAAAGAGGAGACGGAGTGGAAAAGGAGAAAGGGTTGCAAGAAGGAGGATAAGAGGAAGAAGCGATCTTACGGAGGATGACTGGAGGAACAAGACTCAAAGGGTTTCTTCAATGGCATGAAACGGCTTTAGCGACGTTGTCCAGAAGGAGGAAACAGTAGTTGGACGCGGACATGGAGGAGGGCTGTACAGTGTACAGACGAGGAATGGGGAGACCGCGGCTATTAGATTTACCGCGATGTTACCCTTTGATGTCCTTCAATGGAAACGAGATATCGAAATGCAGAGGAAGCATCGAAATCCCGAGATCATACGAACCAACGAACGACGGGCAGCATCCGAGCAGAAATTGGGCTCGCCAATAGGAGAGGGGGTTCGGGTTGGGGGAGAGCTCGGTTGAGCGGAGGAAAGATTTGGAAGAAACGCAGGAGCTGAAGGAATCTTTTCAAATCGATGCAGGCGAAGAATAGGGATTCTCGCGAGATTTCCGTAGAATCGGTTTTTGATATTACTGGATCAAAGAAACTTAAAAGGGACAGGCTTAAGGGAACGGTTCGATGCTGATGCACAGTCTTGGCCGAATTATTCAGAGACACGAAATTGCTGGGAGAAAATTGCCTCCCACTCTGAGCTCAACTTAAATTCTCACCCTGACCATCTGACCAATGTTCCCTCTAATTTTTCGCCGCACTCGCACTGACTTACGGCGAGGGGGCAATAAAATTGGAACCAGCGCTCTGGTTCCTGCGAGACTACACATCTGTTGGGCCTAAACTAAAAGGCTGTAAAAATGCGTTCCATAATAAGAAAAGACTAAAGACAAGTTAAACATTGACTGTCTCTCGTTTTGTCTCTAGGGTCGTCCATAAAAGACGTCTACAATACAGACCTTTGGGTCCTTGCCTCCCCTTCGTCCGTATCGGGCATTACCTTCTCCCTCCCCTTACACACACGCACACGCACACGCACACACAACCACCACCACCAACAACAACAACAACAACAACGTTAACAAAGCCATACATACAAAGCAGGTTTTAACGATTCAGCTAGTTTGGGCGCTAAATAAATCCTGGGATTACGATTACATGCGTAGGTGTCGCTACGATCGCACGTGTCTACAAAGGGTGTTATAGACCTACGTGTGTGTGGGCCAATTAATTCGCTGTCCGTCTGAGCCTGGTTGTAACCCTTTACCGAAATTGTCGTTACCGTGATATGGCTTTTATGCAGGAGCTCATACGACTGGTTCTGTAAGGTGCCACGACTCTAGGGCCGCGTGTTGATGGAACGGCAAAATAAACGAGTGACCGGCTTGCCTAAGGCCTCTGTAACCATCCATCTAAATGGCCAGTGACCTACCAGTCATTCGTCCATCCATCCATCCATCGTTGGTCTTCTACACGTCCTTCTGTCCGACTACTCTTCTCTTACATTATTTCTGCATTTATTAGGCGCCACTATCAGCATCAATCGATGGCGCCGAGCAATAGTGAGTGAAAGACTTGCTCAAGGTCCCTACAAATTAACCGCCTCGGAGGAGGCTCGAACCCGTACTCCCCGCGTTACAAGCCGAGCGCTATATCCAATATGCTACCGTGCCCCACGTCAAACATGTCATCGTTTGTCCATCTGAGGGAGCTGGAGGGTGGCTTCAGTCTGTGTCTGTTTGTTTTCCATTATAAGATTCATGCATTCGTTCTTGGTCAACAGAATCAACGAAGTCGATTAAGAGATCAATCGATCGGCCAATCGCGATCGATCAACGCGCAGGCGCCGATCAGGGATCTGCTTCACAAATGGATCCACTGGCTGAATGGATCCAAAGATGCAACTTAAGATATTCGAAAGTTACATCATCGTCGTCGTCGTCATCATCATTAATGTGATCTGGAAATGTTTCACATACCTCCATACACATATTGTTTATTATGTACAGTTTTGTGCTATAAATTTCGCCTATAATTAGGCCTATAAAAGTGTAAGCTATTATTAGGCCTATAATTATAGACATAGTTTTATACAGTAACAGGATCTCTAGACTGTGGTTTTAGAAATTTTGAACAGAAGGTTACATGTGTCTGAATTGTAATGCTTTGGCTTTCCATCTTTGAGATGCAGGGTTCAAAACCTGGTGCAACTTGTGAAAATGAACAGTTCTGGTTAAGCCACGTTGCTTCTCAAGGAAACGCATTCCACTGTTGCATTAATGTCGTCACATTCGTGTTTTAGCATGAGTCAATGCCTTAACTTACGAACGATATTGACGATGTAGTTGTGTACATCAATCTGACTACACTAAACATGCATACCATGGGTTTGTCTTGTTCAGATCAGTTCTGTTAAAGGCAGTCGAGCTTGACTGAAATAAGTTACATTTTTTCTAACTTGAATATTTTTCAGTTACTTATGTTACTCTATTTTATTTGACCTATTTAAGTTGGGATGAATTTTTCAAATTCTGCTTTCAAAGATTAACTGCGATTAAAGATTAAAACTTAAGTGCAGCAAAAAGAGCTGCAGTCGAACTGAGCATTGTCTCAATTTGTTCAACGTGACTAAACAATTTTCCAATTCTGTAAACACTAACTAAACTCCTAGGAGCAAGGCATGCTCTGGGGGTGCCCATGGTTCAATCATGGTAGGCCTAATCGTGAGAATTTGACTTGGAGAGCCAGGGCTTGGGGCTTGACGATTGTGCCATTGTCTCTGACAGCGCCTTCATGCTTTCCGCCAGTCGGCCAAACTCCTCCCATTTCTGGCTCTGGATGGAAGAGTGGAGCCCCTGAAGATGTTCCAGATTCTTCAGTTTGTCCTCCAAGGAGTGAATATGGCCTTCAAGGTCAGCAATCTTTTCCTGCTTTTCATCCACCTGCAGCAAAGAAAGGACAGTTTCAGTCATCAAGATAGTCATCATCAAATTTCAGTCATCAACAGAGTCATCATCAAATTTCAGTCATCAACAGTCATCATCAAATTTCAGTCATCAACAGTCATCATCAAATTTCAGTCATCAACAGAGTCATCATCAAATTTCAGTCATCAACAGAGTCATCATCAAATTTCAGTCATCAACAGAGTCATCATCAAATTTCAGTCATCAACAGAGTCATCATCAAATTTCAGTCATCAACGCAGTCATCATCAAATTTCAGTCATCAACAGAGTCATCATCAAATTTCAGTCATCAACACAGTCATCATCAAATTTCAGTCATCAACAGAGTCATCATCAAATTTCAGTCATCAACACAGTCATCATCAAATTTCAGTCATCAACAGAGTCATCATCAAATTTCAGTCATCAACAGAGTCATCATCAAATTTCAGTCATCAACAGAGTCATCATCAAATTTCAGTCATCAACAGAGTCATCATCAAATTTCAGTCATCAACGCAGTCATCATCAAATTTCAGTCATCAACAGAGTCATCATCAAATTTCAGTCATCAACAGAGTCATCATCAAATTTCAGTCATCAACGCAGTCATCATCAAATTTCAGTCATCAACAGTCATCATCAAATTTCAGTCATCAACACAGTCATCATCAAATTTCAGTCATCAACGCAGTCATCATCAAATTTCAGTCATCAACAGAGTCATCATCAAATTTCAGTCATCAACAGAGTCATCATCAAATTTCAGTCATCAACGCAGTCATCATCAAATTTCAGTCATCAACAGAGTCATCATCAAATTTCAGTCATCAACAGAGTCATCATCAAATTTCAGTCATCAACAGAGTCATCATCAAATTTCAGTCATCAACGCAGTCATCATCAAATTTCAGTCATCAACAGAGTCATCATCAAATTTCAGTCATCAACACAGTCATCATCATCATCAAAAAATCACCATACCTAGGGCCTACGTTATCAACATCACCAGGACTCACATCCATGGAGTGCTTCTTTGATATCTTAAAGGCTCTATATTAATGTTTAATTACAGTACATTACATAAGGTTACATGAACAACATACCACATTACATCACAACTGAGAGGCAACAATGGTAGCTGAAATGGTGATGCTCATACTCTTGTTGTTTCCACAATGCATAATTGTGACAGTCCTTCTAAGGAACCAGGGTGTAACATATATGGCCTCTTCTCTCTTCAAACACATGGTATATACTAGTTATGCATCTGTTACATATGTAAATTTTTAAAATGTAAATGTATAGGTTTTATATAGCGACCGCATGGCTTTGACCCTGCTCATTTTGCAATGAATTTATCGGGTGAGATCCTTCACCACCGCTGCCCGTTTGAATGGGCGTCACGCCATTTAAGGTCCCCACGCACGGACCATACTAGCCCGAGATTTAAATCTCTGAAATAAGCCATGATCTGGAAGCGAACCGGGGATCCTCACGCACAGAGGCTCCTTGGGATACGCATTTACTGATGTAGCTAACTAGGCCATATTAAGGACCTGTGTAATTATTATTATTTTTATTATTCTTAATATTATATTTTTACTATTACTACTGTTACTAGTACTACTATCAAGATACAGTATTTTATTTTTTTTACCCAAGGTACATATGATCCCCAGGATTACAAAAATTAAGGGAAGCATTATTCTGGGAAGGCTCATCATCGTCGTCGTCGTCATAATCATCAGCATCATCAGCATCATCATCATTGTTAATACCATAGAATGTCGTTATGATGACATCTATGATACAGCTAAAAACATAAGCAAAGGAGGCGACACCTGTCTCTCGAGGTCAGTGACGTGTTCGAACAGGACTTCTTTTTCCATCCTCAGTTCCTGTCCTTCCTCTTCCAGTTTCTGGTGCTTAGCCGCCATCTCTGCCAAGGAGCTCTGGGCAGTTGTAGCACTCAGCTGCTGCCTCTTCATCATCTGCTCCTGTCTCAGCAACTGAAATGCAGTTCATTCCATCATCATCAACTCCATAGTAATTCACAACAGCAACTGCAAAAGTTCAGATATGACTGTTTGAAATTACCAATAATTTCAATAAAAGATATAAGAAACATAAGATGGTAGAATAGTATAGAGATGGTGAAGAACACAAACAAGTTGGTTTCTCATTATTTTGCAGTTTAGCAATTGCAGTGGTAAATGTAAAGTTAAATGTACACGTTTTTCTGTAGCAACCATATGGCCCTGACCCTGCTAATTTTTCAGTGAATTAATCAGGTGAGGTCCTTCACCACTGCTTCCGTTAGGAGTCTTCTGAGCAGGAGATGAAGGATTACTGCCTATATAACCTACTGCCCCAATTCTTCTACTCTGCTGCTAGACTCCCTTTGAAACATGCTTGAGAGTTTTGAAGGGATGACAGCAGAAAAGAAGGAAAGGTAAAAGCTTTTGATGATGATGTGAAGATGATAGCAACAATTATGATAATGACCAAATTGATGATGATTACTGCCGATTTCATAGCCCAAATGAAGAAGCCCAAATGAAGAAGCCCAAATGAAGAAGCCCAAATGAAGAAGCCCAAATGAAGAAGCCCAAATGAAGAAGCCCAAATGAAGAAGCCCAAATGAAGAAGCCCAAATGAAGAAGCCCAAATGAAGAAGCCCAAATGAAGAAGCCCAAATGAAGAAGCCCAAATGAAGAAGCCCAAATGAAGAAGCCCAAATGACCAATGTAATAGAAATTACTGACATAATAACAATTGTTTCCGACTCATTTCTACACTTAAAAATTTGGCGAGTGTTGTATTACTTGTCTAAGCTTGTCCTGCTCATGTTTCAACTGTTCCTTCACGTCCTCTAACTCTGACCGAACTTCGCGTTCCCAATGCCTATGATCTCCAGAACCAGAGGAAAAGTCTAGATTGCTGGTTGTAGTGGAGTTCACCACTTGCACCACCTGTTGTTAAAAACAACTGGCCTTGTTAACATGCTTCCACAAAAGCCACAGTAACACCTTTCATATAACACAGTAACTGATCATTCAAGAACATGCCTTGTAATAAGTAAGTAAACAGTAAGGAAATTATGCACTTGTTAACATGCCATACGTCCATCAGTTCAGCGAGGTATCACAGGCGTGGGTGAGTCGGTACAAATAGGTCTTAAACCACTTCACAAATATGTCTAGAGAGATATTGTGAGTAATGTAATCAGGGAGACTATTCCAGATGGCTAGGACAGAATTGCTGAATTTGGTACTGAGAGAATTCAGATCAAGTCTCCGATTCAGGGTCGCTAAATAAATAGGAACACATGTTTGCAGATCAAAAACAGTTCTCCTGTCATGGGATTCCTGTCACGTATGCACTGCAGCTGAAAGAACGGATTCAGTCTTGGGATGACACTTCTCAGGAGTTCCATCCGAGACCTGTAAACAACCGCTTGCCTTACCTTGACAAAATGAGAGTCATGTTCAGTGCTTTTTTCTAGAAAAAAAGTTCCAGAACTGAAAAATTATGGAATTTTGTGCTAAAATTTCATTATTTTTATCAATCAATAGACACACTGGAAACAGTGTAAAGTTGTAAACACTAAAACTGAATTAAAATAAGTTACATTATATTACATAATTATAATAACTTAGTAACACAATTCTTTTATTAATTTTTATCAATCAATAGACACTGGAAACAGTGTAAAGTTGTAAACACTGAAACTGAATTAAAATAAGTTACATTATATTACATAATTATAATAACTTAGTACATTATATTACATAATTATAATAACTTAGTAACACAATTCTTTTATTGAAAACTAAATTATTTATTATTAGCCAGAAAAAGGTGGCAGAACGCCGCTCCGGAGCAATCCATGTGAAAAAAGCACCGGTCATGTTCCTATTCATGTTCATAAAGAGCGAGAGAAGTGAGGACAAACCATGTCAAGTTGCGACTCAAGTTCCCGGACATGTTGATGCAGTCGAGCGTTTTCCCTCAGTGCCTGGCCACTTCCATCAGATGTCTTGCTTCTCAGCGACTTGTCATGTGAAGCGATCGTCTCCATCTCCTTTAACTTCGTCCTCAGAATCCGCACTTCTTCCTAACAGCAAGCCAACACCTTTCACAAACACTTTTCCACTGCATGTATTTTCATTCATTTTTCACAATCCATTCATCTCCCCTTCCTTCGGTGCAATGCACTAAACGAAATATTCTTTGTGCGCAAGGATCCCCGGTTCGCGTCCCGGTCGTGGCTTATTTCAGAGATTTAAATCTCAGGCTAGTACAGCCCATGCATGGGGACCTTAAATGGTGTGTAGAGGTGGTGAAGGATTTCACCCGAGAGCGTTGAGGCCATACGGTCGCTATATAAAAGCGTGTACAATTTACAATTTTTACAATTTATTCATCTCTCTATCTATCTGTCCATTCATGCATCCATGCAAGCATTCATCCATCCATCATTCATTTCTTCCTTCCTTCTCAGCATGACCTCTGACCCGGAGATCTTCCTTGACTTTGTCATGGCCAAGAGCGCTGCTGCTGTAGTATCTTTCCTCCGACTGATGCAGCCTTTCTTCGGCTCGTAGCAGCTCTGCTCGCTTCTCATCCACCGTCTGCTGCACCATCCGCAGCTGATCTGACTTCTTACTCAACTGCACAAGTCAGTAAGAAAATGAGTAAGAAAGTGACAACATTCAGATCTCATTCTGACCAATAAATAACCTGAATAAATAACATGTTTAGAAATGATTAAAACAATAAACCACTAAATATTTCTTAAGTTAAGCATGAAACTGTGATAAATTTATACAACAAAAAATTAATTAGAATTAGAGTTAATTAATTAATTAGACTAATTAGAAAATTTGTAATAAATATAATAATAAATTATAATAATAAATATAATAATAAATTATAATAAATATAATAATAAATTAATAAATAAACATCTTATATTATTTACTGACAAATTTGTTTTAACAACAAATCATAAGTACACACATGAATCAGAGACGAAGCAATGCATTTAACGATACAATTGTAGATACTTAAGTAAAGTATTCACTCAGTACCTGGGCTTCAAACAGCTGCAATTTGTTTTCCGCTGTCCTTGCTGATGACTGGCAGATTTCGAGGCGATGTTCCGTGTCTGCTATGTTACCATCTTTGTTAGCAATGCTGCGGTCAAGCAGAGCCTTTTCGCTCTTCAGCTGAGCAATCTCGTCCAGCAACAGCTGCTTCTCACGCTGGTGAGAATCTACATACAGAAGTAGGCAGAAAGTATGCACGCATCTGACTATTTATATAGCGCCTTTTAAGAACCTCAGAGGTGCATTTGCACCATCATGTTTAGTGATCATAATGTAAGTGCTACCCATGCCGTGATCATTCTGCAAGACTTCGAGTGTTTGTCTGAAAACGTCTCTTCCCAAAGTCCATTTGTAAGTGAGCAAGTAAGTAAGTCGTTTGTTAACATGCCGTGTGTACATCGGCTGAGCGAGGAATTGTAGGTGTAAATTTGTACCACATGATGTTCCTGTTATTCCTTGGACAGACTTGCCAGAGATTTTATGATGAATACTCTTGGAATCTGATGTCTGGACTTCTTGCAACTTCACTCATTATTGCCTACCTCTTCTGTACTTTGCATGTTATTAAACTTTAATAACTTTAATAACACTGCTTTAATCTAATTTAAATAAATGTAATCTAAATCTAATACCATCTAGTTTCATGCATGAACTCATGGATATGCGGTCATTAAAGCAGTTCCACATATCCACGAGTTCATGCATGAAACTAGATTTAGATTACATTTATTTAAATTAGGTCATATAAAACTAAATTTTATTAATGTTAGTAAAATGATAGAAAAAGCAACTAGTTGAATTTTTGATCTAATGACTTCTGTAGCACCGTTGTTAATGCACAAAGCAGTTTTTGGTCAACTGTGGTTTTACTTTATAGACTTGCAACAAATGAGTTTAGTATTATCAATATTGTCAAGTTTATAAAATGCCACATTAACCAGTTGAAATGCTACCTTCGTCTGCTCTCAGTTTGCCTAAAAGTCGCTCTTTGTCCAGTTTAGAAACTTCGATCTCAGATTCCTTGTGCTTCACACCAAGCCGAGTAGCTTCAAGTGCCTTCTGTAAGTCCTGTTCAACCAAGCACACAAGGAGAACTTTATTAAAATTCAATTGCTTCTTTGTTCTTATTATATAAAAAGTAAACAATAAGAGAAATAATAGCATCCTATGGCATCCTATCAAGGGAACTGTAATGCGCATGCTAAGATCAGTGAATTTTATTATGTTTGGTTCATTCGTGATCAGCAAACTGGAAATGAAAAAGTAAGTGAATAGCCTTGATTTGCACCTGACAAGCATAAATGCATAAATGCATAGAAATAGATTATATTACTTCAGACAGTTAAGATTATAAACTACATTTATGATGTAAGTATAAACAGTTACAAGTTGACAATTACTTATGCAAATAAAAAAATAATAATCATAAAACTCAGTATACATGTAGTTAACTGCCACGGCAGCTAACTCATGCACATAAGACTCGTAATCGTAAACTCCAAATTTCTAAAGCGCTACTTAAAAGCTAAGTGCAGGCACCAGCTTATTCACAAAAGCTGCGTCAAGTCAGTTGGGGTTGTCCAAAGATGCCATGTCAAGAACCAAGTCCAGCTTCCAAAAGACCAGAGAGAAGGGCGAAAGGAACTGCTAGGGTGGGTTGTGCTTAAGCTTCTGCACAGGACATGTAAATGCCAAGGAAGGAGTCACAATGGAAGTTGAGTTAATGTGCCAATCATCAAAAAAAAAATGAATATAGACAAAAATATGAAGAAAATGTGAAACTGAGACTGAAACTTCTCGCCAAAAAGCAGCACCAACTCCAGAAATGGAAAAGTTCAACTCATTAATTAAATAGTTGCTGAATTATTTTCTGACAGACCTTGAGTTTAACAATCATTCGTTTGGCTTCAGCTGTCATCTTTGGTTGCAGCTCGGTTGACTTTCGAACTTGTTCTCGTCTGTTTTCTCACAGTTAAAGGTGCAAAACCCAAATAATTCTGCATTATAATATATCCCTACTTACAATGTACTTCAGATTGTTTCTCAGCCTTCCTGCATTTGTAATGTACTCACCATCCAACCACTCTGATTCACTCATTCTTGCTCACACCTTTTGTCTTCCACACAATTCAACTCTCAACTTCTGTAGCCACACTTCATGCTGCACCAACTATATAGGGCAAAAAGGCCCCCCACAGTATCTAATCTAATCTAAAAACTTCTATAGTACCACTGAAATAATGCTCAAGGCATGAGTCGATGGTCGCTGCTAAACAAAATCATTGTTCAACCCAAATTCCATGGTGAGTCTGGCTGAAAAGCCAAGGGAATCCCAGAAGTCACAGAGACAGCCTCTGGAGGAGATGAGTCAAGGAAGAGAAGAGTTTTTAGTTGAGATCTGAAGGCCAAAACAGACTTCGAAGAGCAAACATTTGCTGGTAGAGAGTTCCAGAGTTTAGGGTCAGCAACACAAAAGGCACACCTACTGAGAGCTGTCCTTGTCCACGGAATAGTCAGATTTAGACAGCCAGAAGACCCGGTCGAGTAGAGACAAGTCTTGACAGTATGCTCATCCTCTAATTGTCAGTGTACTTGGACTCTTCCTACCCAATGCACCTTTTTTTGGAACAGTTCATTCAAACTCAAAACTGAACTCTTCAAACTTTCTTCTCTGGATTGCATTACTTCACTATCTTTCCAATATTGATGGTGTCATAAGCTGTTAGAGTCTGAGTCAGCTTTTGTTTGGCTCATTACATTACATTACAATATTTGAAACTTAATGGTGCATGTCAAACAGTGTAGGATGTTAAGACTACAGTTAAATGACATAACACTTTGACCACTTGGCAAATTTTTGTGCAAAGCTGTTCAGAGAAGAAACTAATTAAATTCAGTCTAAGCAGGATGTTCAGTAACTGTGTTATTTTTTAAAAGAAAGAACTCTGCAAGGATACAAGTAGTTCGCTTCAAGTTCCAAGAAGTAGATCTGTTGCTGAAGGTTCTTTATGTATTCTGCTTCAATACGTTCCAGGTCTGGAGTTTTCTGGCTGGTCTTACTGCAAATGAGTGACAGTAAATGATAATGATTATCATAATTACAGGGACGATGACGACGTGTACGATGATCACCATGACGATAACAATCCTAGATTAAAACAATAGGCAATGATAATGATTACAATGATGATGATATGGAAGATGACAATGATGATGAACATCACAGTGAAAAATAAAAATATTAAGGACCTATTTTACAGAGTTGATGAAGTGAAGTCCAGATTCTGTCATTTTCATAGCATAAGAATATTCCTCAAAAGACGTCCTGAAAACACACCTATGCCACTTAAGCCTAAATGTTGCACAGACTGACACACGTTTTGCATACAGCTTTTAAGAATTAAAGCACGCAAGAAAAAATGATACATAGCAGTGACAACATTGCACGGTAAAATAACAATGTACCTATTTGTTGGCTCAGACATTGAGAACTGAGCAGCCATCGCAGAGGCGGACTTTAAGCCAGTATTGGTCAGTGACTTCTTTGTTAAATGACCAGCCATTTGGTACAAATTGTGTTGCTAATTCTAACAAGAAAATCAACCACTCAACTTTTACTCAACTGTTCCCGCATCCACAAGCCCTACAAGCACTCTGCATTAACCCCCTTTATGTTATTAAACGGAGAAGAAATCAAAGATACTACTTTGTTTGACAATTATTGTTTAAGCACTCCTCCCAATAAAGGTTTGTTAACGAAACTGAAACTAACGAAATTGATATAGTCATTTGCTAAACTCGTGTCAATAAGAAGCTGATGTGTTAACTCAACTAAACAGACGAAAAAATGATTAATGGCGGCATTTTTAATATATGCGAAGGCGCTGTAAAATATTCTCAACCGTCCATAATATGTCTAAGATCGTATTGCAAGGCGACAGTACTGCTGGTAAAGGTACATTAAATTTATAATTTATTTAACCATGAAAAACGGTCTGCGGTCATCCAATTCAGTCTATCCTTTCACTTAATTTTAGCTATACTTCGGGCGATATAATAAAGCATGTCAGCGTTTTTCTGTGTCCATTGCAATATTCAACAAGCACACTTCATAAACAGAACCATTACGGAAACCGGCATAGGCATCCAGTCGGTCGCCTTAGCAACCGACAGGTCTTAGTCTGGTGCCAAGAACCCAAAGCTGGTCTGTTCTATGAGTGAATGAAGTAAAGCGAGTAGAGTTAGACGAGTAGAGTAAATGTAATTGTACACGCTCTTCTTTAGCGCTCGTTTTTCAATGAATTTATCGGATGCGATCCTTCACCACCGCTGCCCGTTTGAATGGGCGCCAAGCAATTTAAGGCCCCGGTGTACGGACCGTACTAGTGAAGCGAGCAAAAAGTAGGTCAGCTTTTTTGCTTAAGGAGTTTAAATGGTATAACAAAATTATGTGTTAGCAATTAAATTGTATTTTATGTTTAACTAGGACCACATGACTTTTTTGTGCTATCAGTTTTTTAAACATCTAGGCCTATAGTTCTGCATGCGGCGCCTCATAAGGAATGAACCAACTTATTGAAGGAATGATGGGTGATAATATTATGATCAGAGAAGCTGAGGTTTGGTCGAGGATCACACCTTAGCTGCGGACAGGAGAATTAGTAGTAAAGACGTGGGTGGAGGGAGATAAGCCTACACATACAGGGACGTGGACTTTTCTTGAGCTGGTAACGTAGGCCTACAAGTATGAATTCGGTTTTATTTCTCTTCAAGCACAGGAGATTAGATGTCGTCCAGGAGGAGGTTTGGGTTACTACTCAAAGAAGACGATCTACTACGGAGTCGCTGAAACAGTTTGAGGAGAAAGAGGTGAATGGTTGGGTCTTATCAGCAAAGAGGTGATGGTCAAGGAGGATGCTTTCATGAGTGAAATTAGCGTAAGGGGTAAACAGAAGAGGTTGTTGTGATGTTCTCAGGTAACTATAGCTTAATTAAATCCCCTTATTAAGCAAATGCGACACTTAGAGGCACCTATCGGTCTTGCTAGACAAGTATGTATTAACAGGTAGGCTATGGCCAGCCATAAATGACTGCTAAATTATAAACTTTGTGATCTTAATGAAATTTTTAACATCGTTGCGGTTTGCGTAGAGAGCGCCACTGAACTGTGTTTTTTCTTTAGGCGGCGCTACATAAATGTTCGGTTACAATTACAATTACAAAGTGATAGAAAGCGCATCACATTGCAACTTGTGATGCCGGGCACAGCTGTAGCATTACGATATTTCCGGAAAAACCATACGAAACCTTGAAGTCTCTCTAGAGCCCATACTATTGTCAGACCCTATCAGAGGAGGGGGGGGGGGGCAGCTGGCCCATTTGGCCCGGGGCTCACGTGGTAAGGGGCCTCATCTTTACATACTGTTTTTCGTCTACTTTAAAATAAGAAAGAACTGTTCTCATTCGAATCAAGGCTTTTTTATTTATGATTCGGTAACTAGCAGCAAATCTTTCGATTTCTGTTAATTTATTTTATTATAAAAATATTTATATTTATTTCTCCCTTTTTGTATTATAATTCACAACTGCGATTTAGCAGGCTTCTGATGCGCATGCATCGAGATTGAGGCCTCGTATTTTCAGTGGCAAGGGCCTCTCTGAATCTCTGAAGGGCTGTGACTATTGTCCACCCATGTTAATGGTCTTGTCAGAGGTTGTTCTTTTCAGACAGATTCAAACATCGGCCGCTATTCGATTGAATTTTATTAGATTAGATTATATTAGGGAGTTGAAAGAGACTTATGGATAGCGATAAGGCCTCTGCCTATCCAACGGCTCTTAGATCATTAAGCATTGGCCTAGGCCCGTCTAGCCCGTTATGAGCCTGCATGTCCAGTGGTTAACTATCTAGGAGTCTATATATGGCCTAACCTTCCTTATCATATGCAAGGTCACCAACAGCGCCATCCAATATGCCTAGACCTACTTCTTTTGTTGGCTATCGCGTTCGGCAGAAAAGCCGGCATACTATAAACAGACTAACCTATTTCTTTGTTAACTGCATGGACTAACCAGCCGGAGGACTATAGGCCGACCTGTTTGCATGCACAGTTCAGACCTACTACCCAATCGTGGATGAGTCAGGATAACGGTACACAACACCTGTGAACAAGCTGGTTGGCTTTCTTGGGCGCTGTAGAAATCTCGAGATTACGATTACCATTACAACACCCGATTGAAACAGTGAGAACGTTTTCAAACTCAGCCATCAAGCGCTAGAAGCAGATCGTATGCGAATGAATTATAGGTAGAGCCCAGAGACTATTTGCATTGGCGTGACTCAGCTAATTAACGCGTTCATCCGGCATTGAAAACGACCGAAATGATTTTCGTGGATCACCTACTACTACTACTGCTACTACCGACCATCATCCTGGTCTGTTGCGCAGTTGCTTCGGTCGATTCCCTGCGGATCCTGCTGCTGCCACTCCCTGTACAGAGCCACATGGCATGCATGACGTCGGTCGGACTGGGTCTCACCGCCCGAAATCACGAGGTCTACACTATCTACCCTGAGGGAATTCCACTTCCGCCTGACCTTAGAAATCCGTCGGATATCAGGGTCGAGCTGTATAAACGTCCGTCGCTGGACGCGTCGCCCGTCTGGAATTTCAACGAGGCCTACGACAACCTGACGAGGATGATTCTCGAGGACAAAGCAACCGATCGAATGGTCTTCGATTACATCGGATCGATGAGTGGACTCGAGTGCCGGATGATCCTCCTGCACAACGAAGTCCTGATGGATCGGCTGAATGACCTGAGTTTCGATGTAGCTGTTCTGGACGGGGTCTTCTTCGGCAAGTGTCTGAATTTGATTCCGCACCGACTACGGGTGCCTTATGTCACCCTCACCGACACACTGGAGCCGAGCCTGGTGAGGGTACCGTGGCTACCATCGTTCGTGTCCACTATACTGACGCCCTATACTGACGAAATGAACTTCTTCGAAAGACTTCGGAATACCGTGACTTCAACTGTTCTGGCAGCGGCGCCACTTGTCCAGGACCCAGACGACGAGGTCTTGGCTAAATATCGCACCTATGGACCGTTCGAGAGTATCAGTGAACTTGCTGCGCGGACGCTCCTCTGGATAACAACCTCGGATCACATTTTGGACTACGCCAGGCCGACAATGCCAAACCTAATCCAAGCTCCAGGCCTTACCACCAAGCCATCGGTTCACGATTTGCCAGAAAATATCAAAGTCTTCATAGACAGTTCCAGGCTAGGAGTTATATTAGTCTCCTTCGGCTCTATGTCTTCTCAGTTTCCTCCGTTCATGACAGAAAAGTTTCTGTCAGCCTTCGCCCGTTTAAAAGAATATCGGGTAATTTGGCGATTCGAGAACAAACACCAGATGAAGCTGCCAGAAGATATACTCGCCCTCAGCTGGATTCCTCAGAACGATATTCTGGCAAACCCCAAAACAAAGCTCTTCATTACTCACTGTGGTAACAACGGTCAACACGAATCGCTCTACCATGCAATACCAATGATTGGCTTTCCTCTCCATGGAGATCAACCGTACAATGCGAAACGCATGGTACACAAGGGATTCGGACTGGCAATGGACATTCACGACTTCACTGCGGATGAACTTTTCTTGAATATAGAGAAGATTTTATCAGACAATTCGTTCAAGGAAAAGATTTCGAAAGCGTCTGAAATATTGCGAAGTGCACCTCAAACGCCGAGAGAGAAGGCTGCCTGGTGGGTTGAACACGTGGCCAAATTCGGTGGAAGTCATCTACATTCTGCTGGAAACGATCTTTCCCTTTACCAGTACCTGATGATCGACGTGTTGGCTTTCGTCCTCGTGGTCTTCATTTTTATAGTCTTCTGCTTTTGGAAAACAACGCGTCTCATCTGCAGGAAACTATTCAAAAGAACCAAACGGCTGGACAAGGCGAAACGTCAATGAAATCGATTAATTAATTATTATTAATTATAGATGTAAAAATGTTGGAAATGACTGCTCGTTCAGTTTCTGTAATTGCTCCATTTACATTCATTGAGAAATGAGCAGGGTCTAGGCCACACGGTTGCTATAGAAAACCACGTGCATCTATATTTACTCGCTTAACTGTATTCGCTTAACTCTTACATTTTTTGCATCTACATTAACACTTGTTATATATCGATGCCTACATACAGGTGCAGACTTGCGACTAACTGACAGAAAATATTGTGCAGAGCAATGAAGTGAAAGCAACTTTGTATCGATCTATGCGTCAGGTATTGAGAAGTCGCCCTCAGATGATATAGGCTACACTACATGACTGTGTGTGATAATAATTGCGATAGTAACGGCGGTGTAGAATTCTTCCAATGGAAATTTCTGATTGTATTTCTGATTATGCGTTACACATTATTTACAAATCTATTGATCGTTGTGCATCCTTACTTATCAACGTGTATGAATATGCATAAGCGGCTAATAGGAGTACAGTATAAGCCATTGAAATTTAGCCAAGAGCGGCCGACCAATGCACGAATAATTACGTTTTCAGTGGGCAAGTTGCGATTCATTCGTAATCGTAAAAAACTGCAATTATGCCAAAAACACGAAACTACTGATGCGCTACTCAAAAGCTAGTCACACACTCGGTCCTGAGCGCCGAGAGGTTAACCAAAAATACCACGAACAGGAAGCAAAGGCTAAACGACGTGGCACCCATTCAAACAGGCAGCGGTGGTGAAGGATCTCACCCGACCAGTTCATTGCAAAATTTGCATGGTCGAAGCCATATGGTTGCTATAGCAAAACGTGTACATTAATTTACATTTACAAGATTCGGTTGTCTCAGGAAATGACTTACTCGGCACGCCTCTCTTCGTTTTACTTTCATAGGGCCTACTATGTTGGCGTCATCTGCTGCTGTTTCTGCCCTCTACTCAACTCCTTAGACTGGTTCTGTGCGGTTGCCGATTTGGTTTGACATTGGTCGATGTCTTGGGCAATACGTTTAAGGCCCTATAGAAGTCTTAAAATTACATTACATAAATTACGGAAATATGTCGTAACAAGATGTTCCTCGTGCAACAGCCACTGCGTGACGCAGATTCATGCAAATACACTGAGAAACTACAGAAATTACTTCAATACAAATTTATTTACGCCCTGACCCAGCAGAGTTTGAACCACAGACTTTATTTGCAGGATTACATTATACTGTCTATAAACAGATATTGTATTACTCGTATTCTTATACATGTACATATAATAGGCATAGAGGCCTGTGATACACTGTGACCCGCCTCTATGCACGAATTATGCAGTAAATAAAAGAAGTCAAAAGCTAGATAAGATATGTAGGCCCTCAATGTGTACAGGATATGATGAAGTTGCTGAGTTATACAGTATTTACAATACAATACAGCTATAGTCTAATAATGCCCTCCTCACGAAGTTTGGAAGTTCACACTGAAGTCGGGAAACAGGAAACACTAAGAGCCATAAACAGACAGAAAGAGGTAAGTTTTCAGCTCAGAGCGGAAGACAGCCACAGTAAGAGAGTTGCCCATGTGAGAAGAGAGAGAATTCCAGATGTGGGGACCAGCAACAGTGAATGAACGCCGGCCAAACACAAGACGTGTGCCAGGAACAACATACTTTCCAGAAGTTGCAGACTGGAGATAGAACCGGGTTTTAACAGAGCTACAAGATGTAACCATGGATGATAAGTAAGATGGCAGATGATTTGTCTGCACTTTATACATAAGAGGTGCTAATTTGAAGCGGATGTGTTCATGTATGGGAAGCCAGTGTAGAAAGCGAAGAGCAGGTTTGATATGATCTCGGTAAGAGAGCCCAAGACACAGTCGTGCGGCCTGATGCATGACTTTGGTTAAAGGAAGGAGAGAGCGAAGTTACATGAAATACACAGTCCTAATAAAACAGATATAATACTAAACTTTCCTGCATGCATTAGATAGGCCTAGTTGCGGAGGCGAAGGCCCTAACTTTGGTCTAGAAAGTGAGGGGTAACTATTTCTTCCCATCATACCCTTTCATACCCTTTCACTTAATAATTAATGCCTGACTAATTGTATAAAAAGTCATTTTCCCTCGTGAAATATGTACACTAATATGCGATCAGCTGCTGGTTTTTATACTTACTTACTTACTTAATTGAGAATTTCAAGTTCATGCTAAACTTAATGGGCACTGTTTATTCACTGTATGAAAGAGTGTGGGGGTACGTTACCCCAGTCCAAAAGTGGGGGTAAAGTAAAACCGCAACCTGCCCCCAAATATTATGCCTTGGCCTAGCTGCACTTTTATCCGTAAACCAGATTCCCAGAAGTCGAGGCGCATACCGGTGTTTATGGTTCCATCTGCCGTTGTCCAAAGGCACCAACACCTGGCCACTCAACCACTGAGCAGCCTTTTGACATGGGGCATTGTACGCTTTGTGTATTTCTTACATCACATTGCTTCGTATCGCATTCCATTACACTGAGTTACATAGCATCAGATCTTACGCGGGGACTTCAAATGGCGTGGCGACCGTTCAAACGGGCAGCGGTGTTAAAGGATCTCACCCAATTAATTCATTGAAAAATGAGCAGGGGCGAGACCATACGTATCAATAGAAAAACCTGGACATTTACATTTACAGTTTACAGTTTACGTTAGACGTGGATGCACGGATCGATGACTTCGGTGTCTAGCCGCCCAGGAAAGATAGGCCCAGGGGCGGATTTAGCTATAGGCATAGGGCTGCGGTCCCCCCGGCGCCCCTCTTGGTTATATGCCGGCGCCCCTCAGACCAGACCTGTGCAAGGTGGACTGTCAGAATGTGGCGCTCGTCGGAAAGTGCTGTTCTCCCACGCAAGCAATCCTGGAGCCCCAATGGACAGGCCATGCAGTTTTACTATTCTGTATCTAACATGGCCTACTGCGAATTTATCTCATGGTCTACTGGGTTTCTAGGTCACGGCCTATACATAACTGGCCTTGTGGTAAAGGCCTATTGGGCCTTGGCGTCGCGGTCTTCTGGAGCTTGGGGTCACGGCCTCCAGCCGCGAATGAATCGCACGAGTTTCGAAGCGTCGAGCGGAGTGAAATGGAACTGATGTTCGAGAACCTTCTCCGTCAAGTCAGTCAGTTTTCGACCGTCAATGGCGTTCCGGTTGAAGTCGGCGACGTGTCTGTCCAAGTGTAACAGTTCGAGACATTGAGTGACGCTCGTGACGGACAGTGACTCCAGTTCTGAAGGAACGTCCGCCGAACTCTTGATCACGAAGTCACGGGTCACTGAAGAACGCTGATTAGCTGGGGTTGCAGAAAGTACGGGTGGATTAGGCTTAGTATTTCGATTAGAGGGGCTTTGAAGATGCGAAAGACGATTTGGCTTCGAATCAGGAAGAGGTTTCGTCGCAACTGAAGTCATAGGAAGAGACGACGGAGTAACATTTGGAGAGGAAGGCTTTGATGAGATGCAATCTGTCCTTGTCTGTTCCTGTAAAGTAAGAAGTGGTTTTGCTGGTTTCTGAGGTATCCGATTCGGTCGTCCAGAGAATTCTTCTTGGATTCCACTGGCAGCCCCATCGGAGCCACTGGTGATGGTTGACGTGTCTTGGTGTCTCAGTCTCACCGGATTTTGTGATGTCTGAGGTGGTTGAATCCGATTCATTTGAACTGGACCTGGCTTTGTCTCTTGCACTAAATTTGGCTTTGGCTTCTCTGACCCAAAAGGCCTTGGCTTCTTTGGGTGGTCGTCTGCATGCTTGTACTCGCTTTTGCTTTCTGGGCGCTGTAGAAGATGACCTGATGGTCTGACGTCATCGGCCTGACTTTGACTGGGTGACTTGAATTTGGTTACAAATCCAAAGATATTGACTTTGCTGGTCGGAACAGGAGTCTTACCCACGGAAGACTCTTTTTTGCTATATTCTTCCCGACTGGTGTTCACATGTGTCATTTCCTTGTGGAAATTATCTTGCACCGGTGCAGTGTTGTTCCAAACTTCCAATGCTCCGTTGTTGTTATATTTTGCGGCTACCTGCGTTTGATCGACTTTATTCAGATCGACGATTTCACTGAACACCTGATCGATCATTTCGGAGTTTGCCTCCGAGACGTCGGAACAAGTCCTTCGAAAGCCATTGGTAGCTTCCACAGGAACACTGTGCGTTGATCCAGACAGGGATTGTTCATCCGAAGGTCTGTCCTCTTTTGGCCTTCGATAGTCCAGGGTTGAGGAGCTGCAGCGGATCACCCTCAGTTCCGACGGATTACGGTTAAGACCACTTCCCCCGCCATCAGCACGGGCCACACCTGCATGTGCGTTATCGATCCTGCCATTAATCTGATCGATGTTACCATGGGCAGCATTCTGACCACTGTCATTAAAAGGAAGGTTATCATAGTGACTGGTTATGTCTTCTGCTTGTGGGTGTAAGTTACTATTGGGACTTTCCCACGGGTCGGCGAGGCTCAGACGAAGGTTTTCGTAGGCAATCCGTTGCTTCTTGCGTTCATTCGCCTCCTGCAAAGCCTGGGACTCCCCTGTCATCGAGTCAGTGTCTGCCAGATGAGAATTGGATGCAAACAACAGCTCGTTTCCATCAGATCCTTCCAGAAGAATCCCTATAGAAACAGCCATCCAATCATAGTGATAAGTAGGGTGTCGCAGCTAAATGCGAAGCTCTGAATTGAAAGATACGCACGTCGTATGAAAGCGAGTGATGGAACGAAAGATGGAGCTGGCAAGTAAGTCGAGAAGTTCGAGGGAATGAGGTGAGATAGACAGAGATCAGCGTAAAGTCTTAAGAGGCTCAAAAGCAAGTGGGTCCATTGTTTGTCATTTAACTCTTCGTAAGTTACAGGAAATTCAAATAAGAAAGTGAGAAAGTTTATTTATTTCATTTTTGTCTAGTCATTGCACTTATTACAGGCGCAGGGCCAGTAAATCTGAATCTGAGGCCAGAGACACATCTGCGTCAACAACTTGTCCAGGGTCTTTACACGGAGTCCGCTCAGAAGGCTCGAATACGCAATCGTTGGATTATATATACCAAGCGCGCTACAGAAGAGACCACCGTGCCGCATGAGTTAGATTGGTTTTTACTGCATCATTATGCATGGCTGTCCATGCAATGACTGACCTTCTGGACAGTGATCTGATTGCGGCTTGGCTTTGATGCGCCATCGATTGATGATTGTGCATTAGACACCGGCTCAATAGAAGTTACTAATTACAATTACAATATTCGTCATTGTTGCCTTTTCAGTTAGACCAGACGCAACCTATAAACGCCTTCGTAGCTTGTTTCTGTTTCTGCATTGAAGCAAACTTATGTAATGCATGTGAAACAGACATCCTGTTATTATGATGCGTAGGATATTACAAACATTTTGTTTGCCAAATTATTTTTGATTAGTTCCTATAATTAAACCGAGTTCTTAATGCCTTGCATCCTGGATTAATGCAGTAAACTCCAACACTCGCTCCCCTTTCTACTCCCTCTCTGCCTCATGCAATTAGAGGCAAATGGGTCTCTGTATAACGAAAACTGTTAAACAAAATCCAAGCACCTGTCTCAATTATAAAATTAATTTATGGAGACATTGAGCTGGCTCAAACCATTACAGGCTTGCCGGGGTGTCTTACAGAAGTCCACTCTTCTACGTCTGCAAGTTTACACCGTATGGATAATTGAAATAAAGACTATGGAAAAGCATCCCCTCGGGATTCACCCATTTATGGCTCAGTGGCCCAAGAAAAGGAAACGAGCGCCTCCCCGTTTGTCCCACTATGGGTTATGAAAGACTGCTTTTTATGGAGCAAAACAAATGGCTCTTCTTTCAAAGACCGCAGATCACTGTATTAATGACAGAACCTGTTTTGGGAATCTGTCTTCAAGTAACTGTTTACTGTATTTTGTATTAACTTCTACGCATTGAAGCTAAACTGCAAGAACTTGTGCAGCCACTGTTACCCCGCAACACAATGCACACTTGCACGTGGTCGTAATGGTAATCGTAATCGTAAATTCGAAATTTCCACAGCGCCCAACGAAAGCTAGGTCGCAGGAACCAGCTTATTCACAGGCGCTCAATCAAAACAAAATCGATAGGCAAGAAGAATTTGATTCCAGGTCATGATCCATGAGTCATGCAGGCAGGCAGACAGGCGGCTACGGTGTAGGTGGTGTTCTAAAGGGCAGAGAGAGGAGAAAAGCAGCCAGAATAGGACATAGGGTAGTGTTGTGGAAGAAAGGAAAAATTAATGACACTCAGTTTAGGGGCATGGGAAGGTTGACCTAGGCCTACTTTTTAAAGTCATCTAACTTTATAAGGTAGCAGAAAGATGACATACGATAAATGTTTTCCCTCCCCATAGGCCTATTAACTGAAACACAATGTCAGGCAAGAGAGGACTCTTTAGTCATCGGAAATGAGTAGCAGATGTCTCAGCACAGATAATTAATCTGAGTGATGGTGCAAAGGAATATCTTATAGCAACATAAATCAGCTCTGTTTATATATATATATATATATATATATATATATATATATATATATATATATATATATATATATATATATATATATATATATATATATATACATACATATATACACACACACACACACACATAAGCACAAACATCCAGTGGCGTAGCTAGGGGCGACTGGTGCTGTCGACCCTGGGCGGCACTGTCCAAGAAGCGGCAGAGGGCAGCAAAATAAAATTTTCAGAGACATATTTTATCGTCTGCAGGCAATATTTCAATGGTATCCACATAAAAGACGACGAGAGCCTATGTCTAAAGGATCCAAAGATTGTGCTGATGTAAAACTTCAGGCTCCATAACCCAACTGCTCACACTGTATACAATAGGCCTACCGAGTTTCAACTCTCGAGTTGAACTGACCCATTCATTCTCTGTCTTTCTCTCTCTTTCGCATTCCGAAGCCCCGTTTTTATAAGAATTTTAAAATAATTTATATATTTATTATTTCATTTATTTTTAAAATTTTATACCACTTTTTAAAAATAAAATTTTAAAAACACTTTGCAACTATTAAGGCTTGAAAAGTTTTGAGTTTTGGTGACGCAATATCAGTTCATCGAATAATGTTCAACACAAGACGTTTCTCTAAATTTTTGTATTTCGTTAAAATTCAAAATTTTTATTGGGGAGGGGCGTTAGCCATCACTCGCCTCAGGTGCCAAAATACCTAGCTGCGCCAATGATCATATCTAAGAATGTAGGCATATAAGTGTTTCTATGCAGCAGCAAGTGGGCCTATAGGCTTACGGCATAGTAGGCACTAAAATTCAATCATTTAAACCAGTAAAAGAAAATATATATGAATAATTCTGAAGAGCTGAGCAGTGACTCAGTGGCGTATACCTTGAAATCCAGTTATCGAATTGAAGGACAGGTGACGGACGCATCGAGCAAACATTCCTTGGTAGTCGTGCCACTCCTGTTCTGTGGCGCCCTGAAGACCTTCAGCTACTGAGAACTGCACCTGCACCAACTCCGGAATCACAAGAATCTCTGACTGATCTGTCCAACCTATGTATATAAAAACACTTTATGTAATTATTATATTGAATGTTCGTCATGGACATTGGACGTGAAGTTTCACTCAGTTGCAGTAACAGCAGATAGACAGACACTACCACAAGTAGATGACATGACCAATAGTCAACAGTTTACCTGTGACCTCAATGCCCGTAACTGACTCCGCTCAAAGGCTGTATTAGAACGATTTACAGTCATAGGTCATAATTTTAAGTGTCAATTCATTAAAAGCATACATAGTTTTCTGTCTGGGTTTGGGTTTGAGGGACCAGGCCAATGGCTTGGCCCTTCTGTGGGCTCTTCTTCCACCACCCGTGCGCTTATCACTGTTTTACAATGTAATGTAATGGATAAGAAGCTTGGCGGAGTGATTTCAGTCTCCTATTTTTCCCAAAATAATAGATTGGTCCTTAAAACTCTGATGCAGGGGCCACTGCTGGATGCGCCTCTTTGTACCCGCCCTTGCTTATGAGTAAACACTGTACCACCCATCTGCCTACTCAGAAATCGGTGCAAGTACTCGAACAAGGAACGAGTAGACGGCTGCTCAGGGACGATCACACGTGACAAGGGCGTGGTAAGGTCACGGTTGACCGAACATCGATTCACTCTGGTCACGAGTATCTGATTTAAACTATGCAAAGAATCAACGACGGAATATCGCTATTTTATTCCATAACAAGAGACCTAACTTGAAACGATGACGTTAATAAATGCTGCCGGCAGTGGAGACGACAACTGATAACAGTTGAAGTCTTGATAACAAAGACGATGACGGAGATGATGATCATCACGACGACTATGATGTTGCAGGCAACAATGATGATGACGATTAACAATAGTGATGGGAAGTGAAAAGTGTAAGTGCGTAACACACCGTGGTTGATTGAATTGGCTCGTAGGAAGACAGTATCTTTGACGGAAAGGAAGGTTAAATCCTCTCCAGTAAGATTGCCCTGCGATGCGTTCGAGAGTGGACTGACTGAGGAGACTGTGGCCGTAAAGGGCAACTCCCTCTCCTTCACTGCCGTCGTAAAATCAACCACCTCTGTACAGATAACCCATAGCGTACAATTATCGCTGTCTTACAATGTAATGTAATGGATAGGAAGCTTAGCTGACTGACTTCAGTATAGTATTTTTCCCAAGTTGTTTACCATGCACCAGTAGGCCTACCAAACTCAATGGAATTGTGTATTCGTTTTAGCTTAGCTCATCTCTCCACATCATCTCCCTCCCTTTCTGTTTCCCTGCTTCCTCCTTCCTTGATTTGCTCCCTAAAAGTAAAGTATCCCATATTCCACAAGTAAGACGTAGGGAAGGCGCTCATTTCCTTTTCCTTCCATTAAGCCGGCAGTGGACGAATGCCAAGGTCCTGGACATGGGGCCGGTGCATAGCAGGACTTGTCGTTTACTTCCCAACTTACGCCGGTGCCAAAATATACTGCTTGGTGACAGAGGCACAGTGTGCGCAAACAACTTGCCTAAAGTCGTTACACAGAGTTGAACCCGCAACCTCATGATCATTGTCCAAACGCGTTACTGATAGACCACCGTGCCGCAAACATTTCCGCCTACTTGAAATGTTCAAAGTAACTGTACTGATTCCTGTGTATCGCCATCCTGCGATTACCCACGACACTCTTAATAGCTTCAAAATCGCAGCACTCTTACTCTCTTGGTCTAATATCTCAGCATGTCAGCTGTAGCAAGAAAAGGACCTCCCTCATTAGTTCTTTTCACAAAAACAAATTATTCCAATGTATTACGCAACTGACTCCTGGATCTTGACCCTTTTGCCTATCGATTTTGTTTTGACTGAGCGCCTGTGAATAAGCTGGTTCCCGCGACTTAGCTTTCGTTGGGCGCTGTAGAAATCTCGAGATTACGATTACGATTACGATTACGATTACCCACATTACTAACCCCACTGCTTCCAACCACAATTCGAACCACAGTTTCTCTTATCGAAACTCAGGTCATTTATTCAGAAAAAGACACTAACTGAAGATCATTTCCAGTCTAAGAGAAGATCATCCAGTGGAGTTACCTGTGCACGACGGCAGGGTGATGTCCATCTGATAGTCGACTGGAAGACTGAGGAGTGTATCGGTTGAGTTGTTCCTTGCCAGAACCCGCTTCTGTTTCCCATGGTTGCTCACCAGCAAAACCTTAGCAGATCGCAATCAGCACAAGAATTCTATTTCTCAGACATTCATATATTATGCACATTAGTGAACACCCACAGAATAAACCAGACAGACATACATTGCACACACACGCAGACACACAGAGATACACAGACAGACACATGAAGGCACACAGGCATATGTATAGACAGACAAACGCACACACACACAAAGTGCCCACAAATGTAAAAAGTATTGCTCAGCACCATTAGCAGGCCTTTTTTGAACACCTACCCTGCCTACAGTATCTATGTATGCATGAATCTAATCTAATGACTTCTATAGCGCCGTTACCATAATGCACAAGGCATCAATCGAGTACACGGACAAACAGACAGACAGCAACCAGAGAGATAGACAGACAGACCGACGGACAGACATACATACAGACAGACAGATGTATTGCGAGATAGGCCTACACAGAGACAAAGAGACACAGAGACACAGAGACAAAGAGACACAGAGACAAAGGAGTAAGCAATAGTCACCTGTCCTCTGGCTAAGTCGACGACGCCCTCCCTGTAGTGACCCTCGTCCACTCTGACGATGACCGGAAACTGACCGTCGAACTGTTTGACCAGGTGTCGTACCGTGTAGACCTGGTCGGACCAGAGTACGGACTCGGACACGTCCGGGGTCCCTCTCAGCGTCGGCCGAAGAGGGGACCCGTCGGCTCCCTTGTCCGCCAATCGCAGAGGCTTCACCGTCTTGCGCTTCTTGGGCCTCGACTTCGCCGGCGCCACGCACCTGTCGCCGGCATCCACAAGCACCTTGCGGTCGTCATGGTTCTTTGGGACAAGTGGAATCCCGTTCTGGTGATCTGAATTGTCACTCTGATTAGCTCTGTACTTGGAAAAGTAAGCGATCACTTTATCTTTCGGCATTGCTTTAATCCAGGAAAATTAAGACATCAGGCTGATAAACTAAACACACAGCATCGTTCTCCCTTCTACACTCGACTTCCGCCTTGCTATTAGAATCACATATAAACTAATCTAATCTAATCTAGTCGAATGACTGATATAGCGCCATTATAATTATGCACTAGGCATCAATCGATGATGAATTCAAGTGAAACCATTGTCATCAATCGTAATCCGATGGAGAAGCTCGGTCGAAATCTGTTGGGTGGCACACTAGGCGATTACCCTATACTTCTGTAGCGCCATACCTAACAATGACTTGAATTAGAACCAGTTGTTTCGAAGCCCAGGAGAAGTACCTGTTCATACGATCAGAAACTTCGAAATGAAGAGACTGAGCCACTTTCGTGGGCGTTCAATGTGACGCTTTTGTTCCGTATCCGATAGAAAGTTGATCGATTTCTTCGCGAAAGCGTTAGTTCGTGTTTATTTGCTGACCAAAACAGCAAGCGAAGGGAGGCGCAGTCAGCGTATAAGACTCAAATAAAGCTATAATGGCACGAGATACGCCTGAAATGCTGGGCCAGAGCTACTGAGGCGTGACGAAAGCTGCTATGCTGTTATAAGCTAAGTGTTTGTTCTCACGCATACTGACTCACAGTTCATTCAATGCTCCGAATTATTGCTCAGTGTAATATGAACTGTATTTCAAGTACCTATGGCATGGCCATACACCTCTTTGACGCGCTTGCATACACTCACACATTACACTTATGCGTATATATATATATATTACTTATGCATATATATAGATATATGCATAAATGTAATATGTGAGTGTATACACGCGCGTCAAAGAGGTTATATGGCCAGGCCATAGGTACATGAAATTTACAATTATAACATGCATATACTGTTCATATTCTGTTTATTTCTTAAAATGAACAGAACATTTTACATTGTATATCAATGTGTGTGCGTGCGTGTGGTGTATGTGTGTGTGTGTGTGTGCGTGTGTGTGTGTGTGTGTGTGTGACTATAATTTCCATGACTTCTACACGTATAGGACCCACAAAGCCATGACTACATGATGCAAGCCCATGACGTCTTCTTCTGGTTCTCTGCCCTCCGGCAGGTCCAAACGTCCGATGATGCCACTCCTCTCGGTGCTGAGCTTCTTCTTTCAACCTGCCGTATCCGTCCGTCATCATCCAATCCAGCAGCATCTGTCTGGGTCTTCCTCTTGTCCTCCTCCCGTCCATTCTGCCCTCAAACGAGGGCCCATGACGTCATGGATGTTTTATTGCCGAATTTCGTCCAATGCTGCAATTACCCTTGTCCATGCTCTCATTAGCAGCAGGATGACCTACTGTATCGCCGTCTACGCATGCCTGCCCTTAGGGTTGCATTGAGCGCGTGCTTCGTGCAGCTGTAAGGCTTATTGGTGTCATATTCAAGTTTGACCACGTGTCGCAGTGCGTGAGGTATTTCATGAGTAATTGTAATCTTAACCTCGAGATTCCTACAACACCCAACGAAGGCTAAAGCGCCGGAACCAGCTTATTCAGTCAAAACAAAATCGATAGGCAGGAGGGTTTGGCTCCAGGTCAAGATCCAAGAGTCTGGCAGGCAGACAGTCAGACGGCTATGGTGGATAGTGTTTGGAATTGAACCGGAAAGTGGGATAAGGGGAAGAGGAAGAATCTGGATAGGATCTGTGGAGGAGGAGTGTTTTCAGTTTTGAGTGAAAGAACTGCGCATTGTTTGCAATGGGTGATGTGTTGGTGGGTTCGTACGATGGGTCAGATAATTGTCGTAATTCTGGTGGGAGTTTATTCCAGAAGGGTGGGACAGCTTGGTTATGGAGCGATTTCTAAATTTTAGGGAGTAGGTAACGGTAGGGCGAAGAAGTGTTAGGGTGGAAGAGGAGTGTGACTAGTTCTGGTGAAGGTATTAATGAGACAGAAATCTATACTTCAATATGCAAACCATACCAGTGCGTGAAACGGTGTATATGCTATCAACCCTTGACTACACCGTCTTCTTAATGCTTTCTTCAAACCTCTTCACCTATAGATTAAGCTACAACGTTCTTCTTCCATTGTCAATTTCTTGCTTGAAAATCGTTGCCTTTCACTAGATTGGACGCCTACACTTCGGATTGGGATTAGTTTAGTGAGGCAGAATGAGTGGGCCACACTCAGCACCATACATGCTTCTTACACGACGTTACTTGCAAGTTTCTCTCACACTGGGATTATTGCTGTCGGGCCAATAACTTTAAATTATTATTCAGTCCATGTTTTGGCTGAGACCATAACCAGCTTGACGCCTGCTTACTCCGGCTAGTCTGCAATACAACAGGGATTAATTCCAGCCAGAAGGAGTCTGCGATACATTCCCAGAGCGCTGACAAAGTTAGGCCTACCTAGCTGATAGCCACGCACTTGGCTGCAGTTACAAGCCCAACAGGCTCCAGCAATGCGACTTTGTGACTTACAGGGTGCAAACTCCAGAAAGGCTAAAAGAATATTCCCTGTAATATTCTTTCCACTACAATACGCGACTTACCCGAGCACACATTGTAATAGGGTCAATGTTAAAACGATATAGCAATTAATATACAATATAGGGCCTACTATACAACTGAAATTTCATAATGTCTCTTACAACAGTCAGAAGTGTACATTGAAGCCAAAGGGGCAAATTTAATGTCCAAGGCTTGACCCCAGGTAATAATTGTAGATATTGACATGGCAACGAAACTGACCAACCATCCTGGCTCTTATTATTATTATAATTTCTGCATTTATTAGGCGCCAATATCTAATGACAGCATCAATCGATGGCGCCGAGCAATTGTGAGTGAAGAACTTGCTCAAGGTCCCTTACACAGTAACGGTACGGAGGATCGTAATCGTAATCCCGAGAGTTCTACAGTGCCCAACGAAAGCCACGTTACGAGGACCAGCTTATTCACAGGCGCTCAGTCAAAACAAATCGATAGGCAGAAGTGTGGAGGCTCGAACGCGTACTCTTCGCGTTACAAGCCAAGCGCTCTATCCAATATGCTATCGAAAAGAACAATAACTTCTTGTAAATGGAAGAGGATTTTATAAATTGTGTAGATGTAATTAAATGCAAAACACTTCTTTTCCAAAAATCTTATCCTGATTCTTCCTCTTCCCCTTATCTCTCTTCTCGCTTCAATTTCAAACATCATCCACCGTAGCCGTCCGACTGTCTGACTGCCTGACTCCAGGATCTTGACCTGGAACCGAACCCTTTTGCCTATCGATTTTGTTTTGACTGAGCGCCTGTGAATAAGCTGGTTCCCGCGACTTAGCTTTTGTTGAGCGCTGTAAAAATCTCGAGATTACGATTATGATTACGATAAGACTGAAATTCAATTTGTACGTGTGGCTCATGGAGACCTTAAATGGCTAGGCACCTATTCAAACGAGCAGCTTGGGGAAGGATCTCACTCTATAAATTTATCGAAGAATGAGCAGGCTCGAGGCCATACGGTTGCTATATAAAATCTATACATTTACATTTACATTTTACATTAACATTTAGGCCTCGAACGGAATCCTTAAGTGCCCTCTGTCAGCCGTTATGGTCGGAATAATTTTAACGGTAAGTTTATTTTTAACCCGGATTCAGAGATTGGAAGTCGATATTCGCCAATGGAAAAAGTTTACAGTGAAAAGTTGTGATAGGGTTGGCATAACATTATTAGAGTTGATTTTATAGTTTTATCTTGCATAAATTAAACGCAGATGTTTAAATAATACATTGCGGAGTTAAGTGTGGAAGACTAAAAAAATTTTGTTGGATAATATTGTGAAATAGTGAAACAATTTGAGGCCGTCCTCCCTTTCACAAAGTGGACTGTTCCAAGGATTATTGAGATTTGCCGGCGGCTTTGCTGAAACTTCAGAAGAAGTAAGATGGCGACGGTAAACGGAGGAACCGTCGAGATGGTCAAACTAAAAGTACAGTTTTCTGCGATTTGTTTCATGTTTGTGGCCGTGGGCTTCGTGTCCGCCCAAGTACTGACGCCGCCATACTTTAACCTTGCGGTCGGACGGCCGATCGAGGCAACGGCGACCTGCGGAGTGGGGGTGTCGGAACCGGAGTTATTCTGCAAGTTGACCGGAGCCAACCCAGACAAGGAAGACGTGATCGGAGACTTCGAAGTTATCCAGGGCCAGCTGTGCGACAAATGTGAGGCGGGGGAGCCCAACAGGGTCCATTCGCCGGAGTTTGCTGTTGATGGGACGGAGAGGTGGTGGCAGAGTCCTCCTCTTTCCAGGGGACTGCAGTTCAACGAAGTCAACCTCACCATTCATCTCGATCAGGTCAGAAGTTGAACCCATCAACCTCTCTTATATGTTAACATAACTGTTTCAAGTACCTTCAGTGCTGGTGAAAGGTTCAAAAGGCGCAATATAAATGGTCACTTACAATCATCTTTTGAAACAGATGAAGCATACTCGTGTTTATACAGATTGGCAAAGCAGTTCAGCTACCCAAAGGTTCTGAAGTATGTATGCACATACTTAACCTTTGACCTAGGTAGGCGAGTTAATTTTTACACTGACTGGTTCCATTGTGAAACAAGTGTCGATTAACACCTTCTGCTGCATCATAAATATCTCGAGGTTGTATGTACCAGTGTGTATGTATTTATGTATGAATGTATGCAGGTTTGTACTAAATATTATATATATATATATAATATATTTATGTGCACACTTATGGATTAGGGCACTGAGAGCCCCTCTGGGTATGTTGCTTGAAGGGGGCTATATAAATGTCCTGAATGAATGAGTGAATTAAATGGTACCTTTGAAGAACTCAGGATTAATCTGCACACTTGTCAGATCTGAAAAATTATGACTGTCTGATGAGTTGAGTGAGTGGAGCAATAAGTATATTTATGTATGTCTGTTATATACATATACATGTATAATATATGCTTGTGCATGTGCATAATAATGTTTTGTATGTATTTATTATTCATTTATAATTTTTATTTATTATTATTCATATATATATTCATTTATTCAGTAAATTTATATAGCACCCATACCTTATCTGCTCATAATAGCTTCCATCCCATTCTTCCATCCCATAGCAAAACCCCAAACAGGTATTTCATATGTTTACTTGTGCCAGCTTGTCATTAAAGTTACAAGAAAATGCTGTTTTGCCATGTGAGAAAGTGGTTGCTAGCCATTTAGTCTGGGTTCAGTAATGGATGGCTGTTGGTTGAGAAGGAGAATACTTTCCTGATTTCAATTTGCAGTTTAAATCCAGACCATGAGTTAGTCAGGCACTTGGGTGCAACAGTGCCTTAGAAGCATTCTCAGAGGAAAGAGGAGAGTAATAAAGATGGATGTGGGAGCTGTGTTCAAGTTGAACCATAGGCTGCTTGCTTGCCGCCCTAAGCAGCCAGCCTGGGGAGTGGAGCTTTGGTGCAGGCAGGGTGTGTCTGGTTCAGCCATATGGCTTGAATTTAGATGGAAGGCTGACTGCCTGACTGACTGACTGACTGACTGATGGCCTCTGTGCTGATAACCACCAGGGCTGGTTTGGCCCCAGGCTGGCATTTAGTAGCTTGTGTTTGCTTTATCTGTACCTCCTGTGTACAGACTGCTTCAGCAGCAGTGAGGCAGCCGACCAGTCATCATGCCTAACACCAGGTCTGGCCATTCTAGCCATGTTACCGGGGAGGGGAGGGTAGGGTTCAGACTGTTGTTGGGGTGGGGACCTGGTTAATGTCTGGTGATGCTTTCAATCTTGGATCAGAGGCTTTCAGGGAAATGCCATTAGCCTGTAAGGGTCAGTAAGGAACAGAGTTCAAGAATCCAGCTTCCTCTGACTCACTCAACAGGCTGGGGAGGGGGATGCTGATGAAGGGGCTGGTTAATTAACCTTTTGACCTTCTGTGAGAGTGAGATGCCCTTTGGTAAACATCAGGATCTGGCCTGGCACTGCTGGAATTTGAGTTACAGTTATTCCAGAGTCATAAACTGATCTAGGTAGTGGTAATAATCAAACAGAGCCAATTAATTTTAAAGTCAAGTAATGCAAGAGTCTTCCATAAATAACTGCTATATTAATTTAGCAAACTGCATCACCCTGTGAAATAATCCTGTATACACTGCCAAGCAAGCTTTACAAAGGGGCATGTGCTTAGGTGGTATAACAGTCCCAATGGAAATTTATTATGCAATGAAAAGGAAATTAAATACAATTTTTATTTGCCCTGAAAGTTGAACGTATGCAGGAAAAAGGGTTCAAAGCTTTGGATTAAATGAATTCATAGATTCACCTGATGGTCTTGAGAGTTGGTTTTTGCTAGTGGCTTGGAAACATTCAGAATAATCAGATTTGAAATAAGTTAAACTGGTTAAAACAGATGCGGAAGAATATGGTGGAATAGGGTAGAAAAAAGGCTTAATGTCTGACGGCAAATCCAGTGTCACTTTCTACACAACATTTTTGTGTGATTGCCCTAAAAGGCCACAAGAAATGTCTGCATTCATCAGGTCACACAGTTAGTGTACTTTATTGCCAGGCAAATTGTGTGAGCATTCTGGTAATGTTAGTGTCTGTTGTTACCAGACGGTTGTAACTGATTAGAGGCTTTGAGTTAAGGACAGGTCCGAGAGGAACAGGAGGCCAGTACAGAGGACAGACCAGACGACAGACTGAGTGAGGCATAGGTAGACTACTCATAAAGTATCCACCCAGAGGAAAGTCTGTGTTATTGGTAAATAATTGCCGGTGCAGATGCCATGCCATTAAGCATACTTGGTCTAGGATATGAGCCGAGTCAAAAGCCTGCTTTGGTATTTCAGGTCTACGATTAATTTCAGTTATGGCCTTGCTGTGCATGCCAGACAGCAATTTAGAATGAGTTAGGCTGCTTATGCTTTATTGAAGCAGACATTCAATTGCCTTGTCGGTTTATAAGGTCCATTTATGAATGGGTACAACAGATCCTGTCTGATGTTATGTGCCTCAAAATTAGTCTCTTCTCCCAAGTCAGACCACTTCATATATTCACCATCTGCTGGTTGTATCACTAAACTGAAGGAGTACACTACAGTTTCATTGTATTACAATTTAATTTGTAATAAATCTTCATTCACCCTTCTGTTCAGCAGAAAATCCACCCAATTGGTCATAGACGGTTTAGGAGTTTGTAGATTATGGGAAATCTGTTGCATTCTGAAGCAGCCTTTAGCTTAATGTGGTTAAAATTCAGATAATGAATTCTTCATTTATGTAGCACCTTTTGCAGAATAAAACTACTAGAATATGCTCTGCGTACAATAGTGCCAAGGAAAGTTTTTAAAGTAAAGCAGATTTTTGACAGCAAATTGCAGCATTCCTACCAGCTTCGGTTAACTGAGCACAAATATGAGGTGGAAGATTAGGGTTCTTTCAGTTATTCGCTGACTGCAGCCACATGTAATTGTCAGTATCTGCACTGTAAAAGCACTTATAACTGATTTTAAATAAGTAAATAAAAAAGAAAATATTGCATCTTTCAAACAAGGAAATATTACGTCTACATTTAAAAAAGGCGTTTTCTGACAAAGTCATCATCATGTGTGAAAATACAGTATTTGCGGAATAAACCGACTGAAAGATGCTTCTGGTATGAGAGTGCAAAGGAAAGTATAATTGCCATTAGCTGATGCTTGTCATTACACAAAGATGTTGATATTACATAAGTATTTAAAATAAAATAAATAAAATAGGGTAGGACAGCAGTTTAGCTTGATGCTAGGCTATGAAGATCTTTGTTTATGGGAATGGCAACTTGAAATTGAACTAGTGCTCTTAAGGGCATACTGGTGTAGTTTAGGTGACATCAGTTAGAACACCACGAAAGTTCCAGAACATCTTAACTGGGTGAAAGGGATTTTTTCCATGACTGCTGATGTAGTTTGCTTTTGTGTAGCACTGTATTAAAAATATTTCTGTGTTAGATCCTACACCCAGCACTGTTTGTATTTTCCGTTGCCTTATAGAGCACTTTTTGGTGAAGTGCTTGAGATGCCACGCTGGTGTTTCTGAAACTTATCACTGCAAGTGTGAATCAATCCATAAAGTATTTCATGGCCAAGAGGATGTCTGTGCTTCATTTTAAACTCTTTAACTCATAGTGATGGCTATTTGAATAATTTTCCAACATAAGAAAATTTTGTCAGTGTTGTTACGGTAATTTTTGGCTATCATCATCACTAGTGTGGCCATTGCTCGGATCGAGTTAGATTATCTGCTGGTTCTTGTCTCCATCAGATCCATGAACCTGTAAATGCAGCTAAGCTTCTTTGACATTTATAGGAATTCCATGTGGCCTACGTTTTCATCAAGATGGGTAACTCACCCCGCCCTGGGGTGTTTGCCCTTGAGCGTTCTACGGATCACAGGAAGACATGGAAGCCTTGGCAGTTCTTTGCTGACACTCCGAGTGATTGCAACGTGTTCTTCGGACGTGAAGGTTACAGTGACCACATCGTCAGAGATGATTCGGTGATCTGTACAACAGAATACTCAAAGGTCGTTCCACTGGAAGGTGGAGAGGTATGTGACTTCACGACTGTTGTGGATAGTTAAAATTGAGAGATAAATACTAAGTTTTTTGTGGTTTTAAATTTTTTTTATAATTACCATTTACCTGTCTATGCAGTTAAGTACAGTAGAATAAATTAATGCGGCATTAATGCAGTAGCTGCTTTAATGCAGGCTGTTGGGAAACATTGTGCAGTGTTGCTTGAAAATAATTGCCTGCTGATTAAACTCTGATTTTGTTTGTAGATTGTCGTGTCGCTTGTCAATAATCGTCCAAGCTCCCACAATTTCTCATATTCACGCAGTCTGCAGGAGTGGACCAAAGCAACGGATATCCGTCTTCGGCTGCTGAGGACAAAAACCCTCCTTGGGCATCTCATGGCCGTAGCTAGACAGGATCCAACAGTCACTCGCAGGGTTAGTTACCCTAGCACTGTTCTTTTGCTAACTTTAAATTATCTTTGTGTAGTTAAAAAACTAAAGTTATAATCGCATTGTAATCAGTAAAATGGTAAAATTTCTATTACTACTGAAAATCTTATTATTGATATAGAATTTTTCAGATATATTTCAGTCTAAATTAAAAAAACTTGTCAATTTGCAGTATTACTACAGCATAAAGGACATCTCGATTGGTGGTCAGTGTGTCTGCAATGGCCACGCCAACGACTGTGACAGAACTGACCCAGAGGACACAACCAAGTTGGTCTGTAGATGTCAGCACAACACGTGTGGCCAGCAGTGTGAAATATGCTGTCCTGGATTTGTGCAGAAACCTTGGAGACCTGCAACTCTAGATGCCATCAATGCCTGCGAACGTAAGAATAATGTCTTGTTTTGTCTTGTCTTCAACAGTCCTCGAGCCGAGAATCACAGACAATTTTGTTCCATCTGCTTCGTTCCCTTGTCTTCTGTACGATTGATGCTGTCGAGGAAATATTGCAATATATTTAATTGCCTTGTTTGTTTCCTAGCATTTAGTGACCTGTCAAAATGGGATAGGCTATAGACTAGAAAATCAGCAGTTCACAAAATGCCACTGGAAAATATTAGTGCATGCTTTGGTGACATCTGCCTAATAAACGATTATCTAGCATTAGCAACAGACATCTAATCTAATCTAGACTGGTCAAATGGCTTCTATCTCTTCATTATCCTAAAGCAAAAGGCTTCAATCAATGGTTATTTCCAGTGAAATCGTTGAAAAAATCATAATCTGTTGGAGAAGCCCGGTCGAAATGTGATAGGTCAGGGAAACCAGAAATCAAGCTATGGTAGGTAAGCAAGTTGAAACAGGTTAGGCTTAAGTTTTCATCTGAATAGCATCAAATATATCTGCTCGAGAAATAAATATCTAAAGTTACCTTGCAGACTTCTGTGATTGTGCTCTGTTGTTCGAAAGTGTTTTGGGTGGTTACATACTGTTGTGTGTGTGTTTTAGCGTGCCAGTGCCATGGCCACAGCAGGGATTGTCGCTATGACCCTGAGGTGGACCGTAACCGTAGCAGCATAGACATTCATGGGCGGTATGACGGAGGCGGAGTCTGTATTGACTGCCTGCATAACACGATGGGCATCAACTGTGAGCAGTGCAAACCTGGATACTTTCGCCCATCTAACACGCCCATCAACTCCACCCGTGCTTGTCACAGTAAGTAAAAAATAATTCACTACTGTCACAAAACCTGCTGTTTCTTTTTGTCATTTTGGGTTTAATTAAAGTCCGACTCACACCTCAACGTGGTGAAGGGGTGAAAACAGCCAAGTAAGGGAATGCCTGCTGAGGCTATGCCATCAGTGGTGAAGGTCTTGGCCAAGGTACCACCTAGGGCGCTTCGTGAGGTGGACAGGCTCAGCAGGAACCCTGAAGCAGCTGGCTAAAGTGGGCGGCATCGCCGCCTCTGGTGCCACAAGGATATCAGAGCCAGTCCCAAGCCTGGAACTCATTTCATAGAGAAGTGCAAGGGTCGAACGGATGGGTGCAGATACTCCGTTCATAAAGGAAACAGACGAAGGAAATCCAATGCAATACACGCCTTGATAAGAACAGCACAAGATCGGGAACTGTGGAGACAAGTGACAATGCATGCAGTGGACACCTATGGGCTCTTGGCCCATGGATCATGATGATGATGATGATAAAAACTGTTCCCAGGGCTATAAAAATCAAGTCTGTAAGGTGTAAATCTAGTTGCTGAAGATAGAAATCTTAAACCGAGACAGAAAAGCTAGTTTAAGATTGAGTGTTGCAAGTCTTCTGTGGTGACAACAATGACAACAATTGCCAGTGACGAGCAAAAGATGTCACAAAACTTCATTCTGATGGTGGTTTATTTGCCCTCAGTTTTAAAGAATTTTCGGTTTATTAGCATTTGTTCTGGAATTAAACTTTTGCAGTAAACCAGCTGATTAATTTGCAGGATGTAGATGTGATCTCACATATTCAACGGGAAACTGTATGGAAGGAACAGGCCAATGTTTGTGCAAACCTGAATATGCTGGAGCCAACTGTGACAGGTAAGCACAGAAATGTTGTCTTCAGCATGAAAATTTTCTGTGACTGGATGTTAGGCATTTTTAAGAAGTTTTAATGTGTATTCTGCTGATTTCTGAAGATCTTTACTGCCATAATTCATGATAATTATGTATACTTGTATCTGATCTTTACTAATTCATATTTATTTTTACTTGCATTTTATCATTTCTAATTCATGATATGGTGTATGTATTTTATGATGTATCTGATCTTTACTTTGTATCTGTATAATTTGTATATTTTGTGTATGTGTCTGTGCTTTGATTCATGATGTGTACATGTATTTATGCATGTATGTGAACATTTATATAGCACCTTTTAGGGAACTATCAAAGATAGGCATTTTTATTCTTTACTTCAAAGTGTTCAGAATTTCTCATGCCAGAAAACAAACCGCAAACATTTTCAAATATGTACACAGTAGATGCTGAGCTTTACATTGTCTTATTCTTTGCATAACTGCAACACTTGTTATTTTCAGGTGCAATGATGGTTACTATGGTTACCCACGATGTATCCCATGCCAGTGCCACATCAACGGAACCCAGGACAGAGTGTGTGAGGTTGGAGGAGGCCAGTGCCCTTGCAAACCGAACTTCAATGGACTCAACTGCAATCAGTGTGCTTTCGACTACTACAATTTCCCCGAGTGCAGATGTAAAGTCTATTTAATATGTGTCTGAGTATTTCTGTTGTAGGTGAGTAAGTATTTCTCTGTTGGGTGAGTAAGTGAGTAGTCTTTGTTGATGCAAGACAGTTGATCACTCTTGACAGTAAACACTGCAGATTTTAATAAGGTTTTTCAGATTTAGTTTTTTTAGATTTAATTATGTAATTATGATTATAACATTTAGACATGCACACTGCGGTGCTACTGATGTTCTTCTTAGCATAACTGAGCTCTTTAGGTAAACTGCTTCACCTTGTCAATGGATTCTACTCTTAATCACAATCATAAGTGTAGTGCCTCTTTAAGAAAACTCCTCACTGGTTCTTCAAACCTGAAAACTCCAGACTACTATCGAATAGAATGGTCTTTAATTACTGGTAAAATAGAGGCAGAGAAATGTCTCGAAGTTCATGTCGCTGGTTGTATGGCAGGCTGTTTCAAAATGAGGGGCAGACCGGAGCAAAGCTACCATGTTGCGTTGTGGAAGTATGGGATGTAGACATTCAGATCAGCCTTCACTGCAAAGCGAAGATATCTGGTATTTGTGCTTTGAACTCATTGTGTGTTGCTGACTGGTTTTAAATGTGCAGATATCGATGTTGAGTTGAACTTAGTGTTTTAATTGTTCTGACAGCATGTGACTGTGACATCATTGGCTCACTTGGCAGACGATGTGATGTGAGGAGTGGAGAGTGTCACTGTCGCGTCAACTATGGTGGCCGCACCTGTGGCAGCTGCTCCCCCGGATACTACAACTACCCAGCCTGTGACTGTGAGTTGCATTTTCATTTAATGTCTGTCCTTCATGTCTAGTTTTTCTATTTTCCCACCATGCTTCTAAGGGTTGTAGTTTGTAGAGTCACGTATTAAATGACTTATATTAGAGTCCTGTTAGAATACTAAGAGAGTTTTGTTGTTGTCTGTAGGTAGATTTTTATGTAGTAATGCATGTGTTATATTGCAGATTTAGTTTTGTGTTTTGCATCGACTCTTGCAGTGTGTTTCATTTGATTATGTTGTGGTTCTTTAAGCATGCAACTGTGATCGCAATGGAGCCACACAAGAGGTCTGTGACAAAGACTATGGCCACTGCATCTGTAAGGAGAACTTTTCAGGGCCACGCTGTGAACGCTGTGCTCCCGGATACTTCAGTTGGCCTCACTGCATTCGTAAGTGGTTTCACGACACCATTTCCACAGAAACTCACAGATGGTTACTTTGCGACTTTGAATGTTACTGTTTTCAACCTTATGTAATTTAATTTTTTTTAAATTTGATTTGCTGTTGATACAAATCATTATTATGTGATAAAAAAAAATTATATTAAATATTTGAAAAAATTTGTCCAGAAGCTTTATAGAAAATATCTTTCTTCAGCACAAAATAGTAATAAAGTTTTGGGGTGTTGCATACAGTGAATTGGACTGGAAAGTTTCTTTACAAGAATCAGCTTTTTGTATTTGGTTGCTTTACAGCTTGTGGATGTAATGAGATTGGAATGCAGAGTAACACCTGTGATGCTTATGGCCAGTGTGACTGCAAACGCAACTTCGTGGGCAAGGCGTGCGATGAGTGTGCACCGGGTTTCTACAAATATCCTGACTGTCTTGGTCAGTATATGAATTTTTATTGTTGTATTGAATGCTTTTTTGGTTTACAAATTATAATCTGTTTTAAAAGAGCTATTGAATATGATCTATGAATTTTATGGCTCTTTTAAGTTTCTGAGGGCTAGGTTTCTTAACGTTCCACTGTCTACAAAAACAGTTTTAGGAGTTAGTTAGGTAGTGTTTTATACAACTGTTTTTGTTGTTTAGACTGCAATTGTGATGAATATGGATCAACTGGAATCTTGTGCCATCCGCAGACAGGGCAGTGTGTTTGTGCGCCAACGTTTGAAGGCTTGACATGCAATCGCTGCAAACCAAACTACTACAATTATCCAATATGTGAAGGTAAACGATTCTAATCGTGTTTGTTGTGTTATCTGTGTTGAACATACATACAATTTATATACAGTGCGCTTCATGTTGAGACTTGTTAATAAAATAATTACAATTCCATAATAACCAAATTAAGAGTTGTATTTTAGCAGATAATAGTTTTCTGAGTATCATCCAACTGCTTTGAGGCACAGTTTGTAAAGGAAATGGAGTTCTCATGGCTTAAGTATAAGTCCTTGCAAGGCCACAGAGGGTCAGTCTAGTCCAGTGCCAACTTGTGTTATTTGCATAACTTCTCATATGTGATTTCAGAACGTGTTATTTTATTGAGACTTGTTAGAAGATTTACAGCTCCATATCTTTCTACCAAGAACAGATTTATGCACAATATTTGTAATAAGAATCTAACGAAACTCATGCATGATAAGCGTTGGTGAGCTGTTAGATTTGATTTAACTTGTGTTATTTGATTATTAATTAGTTTTGTGTGTGTCTTTGGGTTTAGAGTGCAGCTGTGACCCAGCAGGAGCAAAAGAAGTGCCTGGCTACCCTCTCGGAGGTTGTGGGGCTCATGCTGGAGGTCAGCTGTGTGAATGCAAGGACCGGGTTGGAGGTCGCATATGTGACACGTGCAAACCTGGATACTGGAGACTAGATATTAACAATCCTGAAGGATGTGAAGGTTTTTATATGGTTTTACTTTCTTTGATTCATTGCACTAAGTAATAGCTTGAACATCTTGTTGTTGAATGTTTTACTTATTTTATTGTAGTTTTATTATGGAAAACTAAACTGTCTGTGGTTTTATAACTAAAAACTAAACTTGTGCCTTTGTGAAGTTCTAAGTACATTACATTACATTACATAAAGGCACGAACATACAAACATGCATGTGTGCATATATGCATAGATCTTATTTCTTATTGCTGAATGGCTTGCCACTTGATTTTGATTTTTATAAAACAATTTGATTTTAGAAAAATGATTACCCATGTTTTTTACTGACTGATTTGTCAAGTATGTTTCCATTCATTAATTACTTTTTTATTGGTTAATTTCCGTGTTTTACGTTTGTCTTACCATTTGTTATATCTAAGTAAAATGTGCTTACATTGCATTTAATTTCTTAGTTGTTCTTGATTTGTTTTCTTGTGGTTCAGATCCTTTCCTTTTGAGCTTCTGTCTTTCAGATCGGATTTATGAGCATTTATTAAATGCTGCTCTTTGTGTTCTGTGGCATCTCTTCTCGTCACATTTTATTAGCATTTTTTACACTTACTACAAGATGCGCTGTGTTTTGTTCTTAGATTGTGGATGTGACACACGTGGTACAAATGGTGGGAGTCGATACTGTAACGTTCATACTGGACAGTGTGTCTGCAAACCATTTGTCAACAGTTTACGCTGTAGCGAGTGTGCCGACGGAACTTACAACTTACAGGAATCCAACGTCTTTGGTTGCCAGTGTAAGAGATTAAGGACTAAGAAATGGCCATTCTTTGTCCATTTAGCTATAATGTCATAGCCTGAACCCAACGCAAGGTGGGGGTTGTAGTGAAACACTGTGAAAAAACTGAAGCAGAAGACTGAGAAGCAGGAAATCATTTAATAAGTAGCGTTAATGGATTTAATGGATGGGTATGTATGTGTGCGTTTAGGTGTGTGACTGCCTGATGCTGGTCTTGTGGATTATTATCTGAATTTGCATGTTCTTTGTGGGAGTTTACCACATTATTCTCTGCTAGCTCTGGGGCATTGGGCTGGGAGCGCCTCTGATGAGTCTGTCTTGAAGTGACGCTATATAAATTCCAAATTACAATTCAGTTTTACAGAGCTTGTTAGATTTGATAGCCTTTCGTACTTACGTTGATTTTTGTAGCGTTTTTTGAAGAGTGGTAGTTCCTAGTTACTTAGAATTGCTATTAGAATTAGTTTTGTGCGCTAGAATAATTTGAATTTCTTTTATCTGTGGTTTTAGCCTGTGACTGTGACGTTGGTGGTTCACTTGATCAGAACTGCGATAAGAGGACTGGACAGTGCAATTGCAAACCAAGGGTCACTGGCAAAAGATGCGAGCAGTACGAATAATAATTTCCTTCATCAGCATAAATATTGAAATTGTTACATGCAGCCCATAAGCTGTGGGTTATTCAGAAGTGCCTGTGTTTTCTTTTGGGGACTTAAGAAAACAGCATACATAGAATAAGTTTTGCCTACTTAGGCCGAATTCCTGTTGTGTCTGAAATAACCAGTTACACAGAAGGACTTAATAAAGTAACAGACAGTAGGAGATAGAAAAAAATGTATTGACTGTTTTAGAGGTTGTTTTCATTTTCCACGATTATGCTGACTTGTATAATTGTTTCAGCCCAATTTCTACTCATTACTATCCGACGCTCTACCATATCTTGTACGAGTTAGAAGACGGCCACACTCCAACAGGTGGAGCAGTCAGATATGGGTTTGACACACGAACTTTTCCTGACTACTCTTGGAAAGGCTATGCTATCTTCTCAAAGATTCAGGTGAGATTATTTGTTCCAGGCATGTAAAAAGAATTTAATTTAAGGTTTTCTGTATTGATTACATGGAATGAGTACTCATGTGATGAATGAGTATTCATGTCATGAGATGGTGTTTTTGCTGTGGATTTATAGTAATCCTATATGACATCTCCTGCCAGGAATATAGTGTTTCTAATATCCTCTGGAAAGGAATTATTTTGGTGCATGTCAATCTGTTACAGTCTCTTTTTAAATATGTTCACGACTATATCTTGTTGCTTTTCTATGTGGTCAAATTACACTTTGAAAACAGCTCTGTACACTTTCTCGTCTCTTTCAACCTGCTTGCCAACAGTAGGCTGTTCTCTGGTTTCTCGGAATTTGACCCGGCATCTTCACCTTAAGACGCACTTGTTTAGATCGTTTGGATAGCCATGTGACGAGCGCTTTTGAGAGATGCTTGAAAGGTGCTATATAAATGCTTGTTACATTACATTACATTACAATGGATTATGATTTTGGACTGTGATTTTGACTTGAAGCGACCATCGACTGATGCTTTGTGGATTATCGTAACGGCGCTATGGAGATTAGATATTTTAACATATTGCATTTCTGAATTTCTTTCAGGATGAAGTCTTAGTGGATGTTGACATTCGTAAACCAAGCCTTTATCGTATCATCTACCGATTTGTCAATCCAAGTGACCGTAGCGTGACAGCAGAAGTAACTGCCATTCCAGAGTCTTCTAGTGAGACTCAGCAGAGCAAACCTGTGACGTTTCCGCCATCTCGTCAGCCCCAGTTTGTCACGGTGTCAGGTGGTGCAGTTACGTCAGCATTTGTATTGAATCCAGGAAGGTGGTCTATCTCACTGAAAGTGCCAGAAACCATATTTGTGGTAAGCTGAATCGTAAGGGTTATTTTATTCGTTAAAATTTATTGCACAGTCTGTTCTTAATTTTGATGTGATTTTCAAGATGATCAAGGTGGTTTACTGTTTTTATAGACTTTTGTTTTCAAGAAACACGGATTTATTGTTGACCATGTTGGGAAATTGTCCAGAATTTTAGAGCTATTTTAAGAGTTTCTTAGCACAATATTGTGTAAATATAAAATATATAAATATCCTGGTGCAAGGAACTGTATCATATTTTGCAAACAGTTGGTAAACAAGAAGGCCAATGTATATATGTTGGTTAATGCCACGTCTCAGCCACTTAACCTGCAGTAATTCTTATTAGAATGATGACATCTTTCAACATTGGCTAACCAATTACATTTGTGTGATTTATTCTGTTTTAGGATTATCTTGTTCTGTTGCCACAAGCATACTATGAAGCCACGATCCTGCAGGAGAAGGTTAACATACCCTGCACTGTGCCTTCAACTGGAGAAGTGTAAGTTGTTATTCATCAGCAAGTCTTGATTGTTTTGGACAATTTTTCATCTTCATATTCTGCATTTGTTTGAGCTTTAGCAAGTTGAGAAGGTAACTGAAAGTCAATTTACGAGTTACTTTTGTTCAGACAATTATTATATACCAACTTGTTAATTAATCTAAAAAGTGCACAATGTCATCAGATTTTTGCAGCAACAAATTTTTTGGAAATTGGATTGATTTTTTGACTGGAATGTTAAATGCAGGTACATTTTGTTTAAGTTATACACGTGTAGCGATATTGACTAATGCAGGCATATTCTTTATTTACACATGGTTTTCAGGTTTTATGTGCATTGGTTATTGTTTATTTAGATGCAAGCATTATGTGTATGTTGACGTGACTGTATATCCTTCGGTCCGTGGTGAAACTGGCTGGACGAGAATTGTAGGAACTGAACGAGATCGTACACAGCTCTACCCTGACCGCAGTATTCCTGACAAACTTGGCGTTACTGACTTGGCTCATCTGAACCCTCAACAGGTTCACGTTTGATTATTCAATATAGTTCTGAAGGAAATTTTAAAATTTTTTTACTTCCGATTTCTTTGATAATTAATTTCTGATTATTTGGTCCTAAATACTCACCACTTTTTTCCTGCATTAGGTAAAGGTGCTTTACAACAGAAAGAAAGTTAATTATAAATACTGTGTTGTTGTATTTGATGATGGTTGTTTTGCAGACGTCCCTAACCGTGAATCTGCCAATCAGGACACCTGGAAAATACATATTTGTAATCCAGTATTACAGCCAGGCAACGGGAAGACTTCAGGAGCTGGACGTGGATGTCGTGACATCGGGTGGACGTGACCATGGATTCCTTAAGCTTCCAGGCTGTCCTTACAGGTACAGATGAGGTTTAGCATCTCTCACAAACTGCTATAGATTAACTTTTTAACCTTTTTTTGGAACTGTGCTTAATTACATTTATGTGCCAGAAGGTGGATCAAATTTTACTAGTTTTATTTCATGTTTTGTTTCAAGGTTAAGGTAAATAATTTAATGTCAGCCATGTTAAAGCATGGTTTAAGTGTGGTTAGTCTATTTTTCTGAAATAGGTTGCCCAGTAACCTACAACATGAGCTCCTTGGCCTCTCCACTCTTTTTCCATAAACGTTTGAAACCCATTTTTTTATGATCACGGTCCCGTGTTGGACGTCTCCCTGCAAAGTGCTGCTGAGAAGCGTCTCTTGAGGATGCATGATACAAATTCATGATTATGTGAATTTGGACAAGCAGTTGGTGATCCCTCTGATAAATGAACTGATACGATGACTGGCTGCCTTAGAATGATGACAAATATTGATGAGAAATGACCTTAGAATCTACAATCACTTGTGTATGATAAGTTATGTTGAAATGACCTTAGAATCTACGATATGTATGACCTTAGAATCTATTATGTGTATGACCTTAGAAACTATGATATGTATGATCTTAGAATCGATGATGTATAGGATGAGTTATGTTGTTTTTGCCCCCACAGCTCTTTGTGTCGTCAGGCGATCATAGATTCCTACGGAAACCCGAAGGAGTTCGCAATTGATGGAACCTATGCCACAATTACCCTCAATGGAAGAGCTGATATCGACCTCGCTGTTGTATGTAACAAGTGCATGCCTCTTTTTATCTGTCTTTTTAGGAGCAAGTTTCTGTTTCTTCGGTTCCAGAATAAAACAGTTTTTAAAAATTGTTAACAGTTAAGCAACTGCTTATAACTGCAACATGATTATTTCATGCACAGGGTATCTAGAAGTTGTGTTTCTTTTGATTTTAGGATTCTATCATTGCTATTCCAGTTGTTGATTGGAGGATCGACTTCATTAGTCCACAGTTGAAATGTGTGAGGAAAGATGAGCAGTAAGTTTTAGCGATACAATTCAGTGTATACTTTATATGATGCTAGAAAGCAGTTTGTCTTTTGAAATCACACAGATCTTTTGTAGTGGTTGAACTTAATTTATCACTGGAGTCTTAAAGGAATTTCATTATGGAATTTTATTGACTTGAATGGAATTCTCTTAATAAGTTCTTGCTTCATTTCAGGTGCATATCTGGAATGTACGTCACTCCAGCTGGGACCGTCCGTGTTGATTTTGAATCTGGAAATGAACATCGAATTGCAACTGATGCTCCTCCTTACATTATTGATACCACTGTTAAAGTCATCAAATTAGATGGTTCAGCTGTAAGTGTAGTTTGTCCTGTCTTTCCTTTTCGTAGATGATACCACATGTACATATTTTTCAATTGATTGTGTTTTTAATTATGAATAGCACTGCACATGTTGTTTCAGTTGGTCTACTTGTGAGTTTTGATCCCTGGATTCAATGCCTGAATGTTGGATGCAAGTGAACAATGCTGTTGATGGTTACTTGACAAGCTAGTTTTGCAAAGTTTTATTTCTTCGATAAATTTGATCCCATTTATGCTTCTGTAACGTGGTTTGTTTTGAAGGGTTTTTTAAAAAATATTCGGATATATTTTCATGACATTTTAGTCCACTTCAATATAAGTTATTTGGAGTTGATATTTTTACAGCCAACTGTCGACGTGCAGGCTACTGTGACTGGCCCTGGAAAATACATTCTTGTCGGTCATTACTATCAGCCGTACATCGTAGGCTTTGATGTCGATGTTTACGTCCATTCTGTTGGCCAGACGTACAAAGGTCAGTGTTTGACTCGACTTTAATTTAATGACTATTTGATTGCTTTTCTATAATAATTTTTCCTTACCTTAGCTTTTACAGCAGTTTCCTTTTATGCTGCTTTTCCTGTGGGGTGGTTTGGGCAACTGGGCAAGCGATTACAACTTGTGTATGCTTGTTGATGAGATCTGAATGTTAGACTGCAGTTCTGAATACAAAGCAGTGTTCTACCTACTTAAAAACTTACATTATGTTGTAACAGAATTTATTATGTTAGTGTGACTGTAGTCTTTACCTGTTATTTTTTTTGTAGTAAAGTCCTGCTATAGCTTTTAGATATTTTCCAAATTTTCGTAGAATGCATGTCGATGTTAAACATACTTTAGGAACCCTGGAAACAAACTACTGTCCTGGTGTCAGTGGCTGTAGGTCAGTCATCAAGTTCAAGGATGTTGACGATATGAAGACAGTCGACCTGAAAGATATAGATATTCATCTTACATTCAACAGCAGCCGATCTGTCTGGCTGGTAAGAGCCAGTTAATCTGTTGGTTCATTAGAAGATCATGCAAATTTCTTTCTTTTATTTTCTTGACACTGAGAATTTTGAATAAAATAAACAGTAAAATAAAGTTTTTTCTGCTGTGAAATTTAAAATTTAATTCTCAGAAGCAGTCTTATTTTCTGAAAGTATTCTCTATTATTTTGCTTTATCTCTTTGTCTACTTTAGGATTATGTGATGGTAATACCATCTGTGCAGTTCAATCCTAAAACGACTCTTAACATCCAGGATGTGGATAAGTCGTCTGAATTCATCATAAAATGTGGAAGCCACGACTTTGCCATCAAGTAAGCGCTTTACAACAGCATTTTGAACTCTGCTACATATTTGCCTACATTAACTGAATTAAAAAATGCTTACAATTATTCGACGGAAAGAGTTCTTGTTTCCTTTTTCATCTGATGCTTACAAATGATGTTATATAAATTTTCCATTAAAATTATGTGACGTGATGTTTTGGTTTGGTAGCGGATTGCATAAAGCATTTGCCTTTCAGTTTTGCATCTGTGTATCTGGGTTTGAGTTTCTGGTTTCATTGTGAAATTGAAACATTATTCTCAAGTCTTGTAGCCTGTAAAGGAAAGGGTGTCCGATTGTTAGATTGCTATTTTCACGCTTCCACTTCAGTCAAATGATCCTTCAACTCCAAGATCACATGGCCTTTGAGGACTAATGTTGAGCAAGGTTTGTAATAAATGAACGATTGCCTGAATGTATTTTGTGATGTTCTTTGTAGTGCGACAGATTCCAGCTTTTGTCGTGACTCCGTCTATTCTTTGACAACCGACTACAACAATGGCGCGCTCCAATGTCAGTGTAACCTTGATGGTTCTCTCAGTTTCACGTGCAGTGAGTTCGGAGGACAGTGTCGCTGCAAACCTAACATCATCGGTCGCACGTGTTCAAACTGCCGCACCGGCTACTATGGCTTTCCTAACTGCCGAAGTGAGTTCGCTATCTTTCCACCATTTCTGGATTTTTCTTTCTACCTCAAGTTTCCTTTCTTGTTTCTAAGTGGAAACTGAATTCCTAACTCAGCTGTTAGAATAAAATTATTTGAATCGTTGGGAAGTAGTACTTTATAATGATTGTGCTGTAACTGTTAACCCTGAGATAATGATGAAAATTTGCTAATTTGTTTAGATGTGTTGGGTTTCTGCTATTTATTTTGTATTTATGCCTCTGTTAAGCTTGCTTTCATCAGTGAGGTATTATTATTAGTTGCTGTAAGAACTTATGAACCTCCGGGTTTTTTCTGCTGTGTAGAATGTACGTGCCCAAGCGGCCTTTGTGATGCCAACAGTGGTCAGTGTGTCTGTCCACCTCGAGTGACTGGACCCAACTGTGACACGTGTCTGCCAAACACGTTTGGCTTTGATCCTCTGATCGGCTGTGAGGACTGCAACTGTGATCCAAAGGGTGTGGTTGGTGGCAGTACGGACTGTGACATCCATACTGGCCAGTGCCAGTAAGCATTAAGAATTTGATAAATAAGTTTTGCAAGTTTGATCGAAATTCTGAAACTTTAATTTATAAATAACTAGAAAGCAGTATTAAAATCTTGTGTTTTATGGTTTATTTTTAGCACCTACAAGGCACTGTTTTAAGAATTTTGATTCTTGCATAGATAAATCTTTGCTGAAAAGCATTTTAATCTTTGGTAGTTAAAGCCATTTCGGTGTTTACATTTATTTTTTCGTTTTCAGGTTCATTTCTTATGTTCATATGTCATATTTTTAATAGGTATGTAATTATGCATACATGTATATTAATATAGGCTTCTTTATTTCTGCACTTTTGTTTTGTTGTCATATTCAATTAAAAAAATTGATTTATGTATTTTGGCTTCTTCATCAGAAGTGTATGTATCACTTCAGCTTTTGCACTGATATCATCCTCGATGTCTTTCTTTGCAGATGCAAGCCAACTGTGACTGGCCGTCGCTGTAACAAGTGTCATGTTGGTTTCTCCAATTTCCCACGGTGTCGTGAGTGTTCATGTGACCGGAAGGGTGTCACGAGTGAAGTGTGTGACCCTCGATCGGCAGCTTGCTTGTGCAAGGTAGGCGTAGCATCAGTTTGTTCATATGTAATGTAATCGAACAATTAATGTTAATGCAATGTAATATGAAAGCGATTGCAAGAGAACTTCTGGATATAGTGTAAAGAGTTCTCTTTAATTGTCTTGGACAGCTTTGACCTTTTGCCAGGCTTTGAAGGCAGTGCTGTCATTATTTTGATTGATTTTGTATTATTACAAGTGCTAGGTCTTTCTATGGTCATTGTTATTATTATTATTATTGTTACTATTATTATTTTTGCATTTATAGATGCCGCTAGGTAAATGAGTAAGCTTCAGTCGAAGGCACTGAGCGATTGAAAATGAAGGAATTGCCCAGGTTCTTTACACAGTAAATGTCTTGGGGTAGGCTTGAACCCATACTGTTCACGTAACAAGCCGAACGCTCTGTCCAATCAGCTACCTTGCCCATTACACAGTCTGCTGAGCAGCGCAGTTTCACAGAACCAACACACTACTGAATAGACCATTTTGCCACAAAGAAAGAAGTTTTCTGTGCCTGTGATTGTTGCCATTGATGTATGATCTAACTTCTACAATGTAACTGTTTCTGCAATGTCATCGGCATACTACTGCCGAAACATCATATGCTGAATGTTACCATTATTCTCCACTGACCAATACAAAGGTTTCATTGGCTAAGTTTTTGTTGGCAGGCCAATGTAGAAGGTCCACAGTGTTCAGAGTGCAAATCAGGATCGTTTTATCCAGAAGAGAGAAATCCAAAAGGTTGTACTCAGTGCTTCTGTTTTGGAATCACCAGTCGCTGTGACAGCTCCAACTACAGATGGTCTCAGGTCAGTCAGGATGTCATTCATTCGATCAGAAGCCAGTCCATTAAAGTGAGATGGCAACAAAACAAAAATTTCACACCATTATTATTATTATCATCTCACTTTAATGGATGTTGCATGGCAACTCTAATTAGGCAGGACCCTGGTGCTTTCTGGGTTTGCCTTTTGTCTCCCGGTCTGTTGTACATGATTGTAAAATGTCAAATTTGGGATTAATAAAAGAGTTGTGGTGGTGGTGATAGTGATGATGATGGTGATGATGATGATGAAGCCAGTCGGTCCTTTATGCCATTTACAGTTAATCATCAGTGAATTAGTTGTCATTCAATCTCAGAATTCAGTCAGTCAATCATTATGTACCTATTAATTTGGAAAATCGGTCAGTAAGTTAGTCCTTATGTCAGTAATCATCCAGTTAGTAATGTCATTCACTTACTCTGTAACATTTAATCAGCTTATCTGTATGTTGTTAGTCAGTCAGCCAGTCAGATCAATCAGTTATGACGTTAAATCAGTCATTATGACTTTCTTATGACGTTAAATCAGTCATTATGACTTTCTTATGACGTTAAATCAGTCATTATGACTTTCTGTCATTTAATCATTTATTTAGCCTATCGGCAGTTGTATGTATTTGTTTAGTCAGCTATTCTGTGATTGTTAGTTTATTACTAGCATTTTCAGATTAAAGTTAAGGTAACAGTGACTGAAACCGTGTTAAATCTGTCTTTAAAAGCAGTGTGTTAAAGTGAGTGATACATTTTGCATGGCTGTTCGTTTCTGATTGGTGACTGTTTTTCTTGCAGGTTATAGGCATGGACGGCTGGGGTTTGACCAACCTTAGGAGGCCACTGTTGAGCAGGATAGGCAATCGTCTTGAAGCCAGAGAGATCGATAGCCAGATCATTGACGAAAATGAGGCTATATACTGGATTGCACCAGAACAGTACCTTGGCAATCACGTATGCACAGTGTTATTGTAACTTTGAGTTTTTGTCGGCCTGTTTTTCTGTTGCATGTTCCCGATGTTATGTTGTCAAACTTTTATTGCTTCAGTCTTGATTATACTTCTTGCTTTAGTATATACTTTCAAGGTGGATTTGGATTTTGTTTAGGCTGAGCTTTGTTCCTGTTTATAAATTAAGGCTATGCCCATTCACTTACTTATTCACTACTGATTTTGTTTTTTTTTATATTGTAACCGGAGTCAACAGGTTCCTAGAACTCGCTTTAGTATGGTTTACTTACTCTTCCTCTGTTTGTGATGCTAATTTCTGAAGTGATGCAAGATGATAGTGAAGTCCAGAAAACTCTTTGAGCATTCAGTACGTTGCTCAACTGCAATACAGAGGTCTTTCAAAATGCTGTATAAAAGCTTAGATACATAGAAAAATACATACTTAGCTTCTGGAGTTCTGTAGGAGATGTTTTATTGTTGGGATTTCAGGTGACATCCTATGGTGGCAAACTGACTTACACAGTTCTTTTCCGACTGCCTCGAGGGTCTCATTCAGAAGGGCGTGTTGATACAGATGTAAAGATTGAGGTAATGCTATTTTGGGTGGTTTTACTGTAACTCTGTTGTGTAGCTCTGTAGTACTTCATCAGCAGCTACGAGGTCAGAGAGGACTGAGAAAGAAGGCCTTGTGCACTGTTTTAGTTTAGCCACCAGAGAAGAAAACAGTTTGATGGGATTAGGAACATACTGTACGAAGGGCATCTTTATGCTTTGTTTGATGATTTGGAGATCAGTTTTCTGATTGCAAACAACTCTTGTTGGCCTAGATTGCTGTTATTATCTTAATAAAGAAGCAGATTTTGATATCTGATTCTGTTTCTCTACGGTTCTTATATTGAAATCTGTATTCACTTGTCTTCTAGCAGTAGATTTAGGATTTAAGATGGGCTTAATGTTGTGAACATTGCAGGTATGTTAGAAACTCGTGATCTTATTGTAACAGGTAGTGGTATTTTCTAGCCAGTTCGGCATACACAGTGTGCGATGTTCTTTCACTCAGAGCTGTTGTACTTTTAGGGTCATGAGTTCACGATCAGCCATGTGTCCCAGGAGCAGCCAGTGCCTGGATTTCCATTGACTGTTGAAGTAGACCTTCTGGAGGTAGAGTGTGCATGATTTTATATTGGTACAAAGACATCACCACGTAGTAATGAACCATTTCTATCTATAGTGACCAACAGTGCTCTGAATAGTCATTTTGGAAAAGCCGACATGAACAGGTGCAGCTTATTTCTGCACTTAAATTTTCAATTATTTGTTGTCTCCTGTAGTTCTACAATGGCTGCCATCCATATTTGGGTTCAGAGGAAGGCTTTCCAAATGAAGTGACAAAATCTGATAGAGCTACATGAGGGGCTCCATCCAACGTGGTCCTAGTGCATGAGAATACATATAAACATTTTCATAAAAGCAAACAGTAGCATACAAAATTTCCGAAAGAATGCCCAAAAAATTCCTTGCTGTGGTTCAGAGGTCAGATCTTAACAGTTACCTTACTGTCAATCTTGTGGAGTTCTACTAGTTGCCTGAAGTTACAGCCTGAAGGTCGCAGAATGAAGTCAAAATGATATCAGTGTGCATCTGATGCGGCTTAGGAATGTATCGTCAGTCTTACAACTAAGTTTTTAAGTTTCACTTGTTTCGTCTTTTTTCAGACTAAGTTTGTCCACGATCCATCAGGAGCACCTGTCACACGAGAGCAGTTCATGCTTGTCCTGTCACGCATTCGTGCTCTACACATTCGTGGATCATACTACTCAATTGTTGAAAACATCGAGTGAGAACTGGCTTTTTACTTGCCCAATTCTTCAGATGAATTTTTCTGGGTCTTTTTCGGTCCGTGCTAACATTGCTCACTTGCTGCCTGTTGGCATCTGTTGAATGAATGTATTTATGTAGATGTGTAGTGTGGCTTAGGTCGCCTGTTGTGTTGGAGTACTTGAACCACAGTAGAAATGAAGACTGATTTGTAGAGATGTTTATTCAGGATATGCGTCAATTACAACCAGGCACGATTCTGTTCTTCAGGCTTACAACGACCACTTCATAGTGCTTCCAGGGTTGGCTGCAGGCCAAAGCTGCTGACTAGGGCTAGCATAAGACTTCATGTTGTTTGGAGGGGTTTAATGAACCCTAGCGTTCCGCAGTTCCTGCATTGCCTTTTTTGGTAATTTTGGTTAAGCATACACTGTAAAGGTAGATTACTTGGCTCAGGAGCTCAATCCTGTGGGGGGCAGCATCAGCACAAAGTGATATCTGCCTTGTTTGTCTCTCTGTTGTGTGGCCTAAACACGCTACATATGTAAGTGTCTATGTATGTATGTGTGTACATATGTATATAGGAAATTATTATTACTAAAATTGTGTTGTTGGTTTTGCCTTACTTTATTAGCTTTGTTGTGCTTTCATCCATGTCGTCACTGTTGCTGACGTGTAAATTTGTGTTGCCATATTTGCATGTGTTTAGGTTGTCGGACGTGCAGTTGGATGTGGCATCGGCCGAGGGAAGAGGCGATGTGGCTCTTAATGTGGAGCAGTGTCACTGTCCGCCAAACTACATCGGGACCTCTTGTGAACAGTGTGCCCCTGGGTTCTATCGTTCAAAGCAGGGACCCTACCTTGGAGCATGCATACCCTGCCAATGCAATAACCGTGCCACAATCTGTGACCCCGACTCTGGTGAATGCCAGGTGAGCACACACGTAATAACAGGATGTTTACTCAGAAGGTGCTGTGTGTTGTGTCTGAGAAATGTTCATGTAATCGTAATTGTAAACTTAATATTTCTATAACACTTTTTAAAGTTAGGACAGTGAATGCTGTACTAGTGTACAGTATTGCATTACAAAGTTGAGCCTGGATTTACGTGCCGTCTGTGACTCAAATTATAGATATGATGATGGAACAGTCTTCAGGGTGGCATCAGCCTGCACTTTGGAGAGGCCCTGCACTGATGACTGTTTGAATCACCTGGTAGAGTATGCAGTCTCCATATGACCCAAAAGTTCATTTATTAAGCAAAACGTGTAGTTTTTCAAAGCTACAAAAAAGTTATTTTTCAAGATTATACGGTTTTGGTAATACTTTCTAAGAGATGATAACTGATGATTTTCAGAACTGTCGAGACAACTTCCACGGCCCACAGTGTCTGGTTTGCAAGCGTGGCTACTACCTGGATGACTACACTGGCATATGTCAGATCTGTACCTGTCCACTTCCACAGGACTCAAATAAGTAAGTGAGCTAGCTATTAACTATTTTCGTGATCATGTTACACTCCTTTAATCGTTAACTTTCTGCTACTAACAGCACACGCAGTTCATGCCCGGCCAATTGCAACCGTCCTGACCAGAATGAGATGAAGAGCACACAGTCCATCACTGAAATGTTTGTGGACAGACATTGGCATCATAGTCTGCACTGTGCCACAGCTGCAAGAAGGATCAGAGGCTTGTCCCCATTTGACAACGTTGTAGCCACAGCAACTTGCCATTAGTCTAATGGAGTATAATGTGACTAAGATCAAAAGAGTAAAGTCAGCTAGCTATTAGCGATCGCATTTTCTTCATCGCATTACACTCCATTAGCCGTTAGGATATGAGAATTGAAAACAGCTGAGCCAATCTGAAAAGGAAAAGGAAAAAGGTCGTTTCCTTGCTATTCAGAGGCAGCACAGGTAAAAGACAAATACTTTGATATGCAGAATGTTCAGGTGGAGGATTTCTACTGGAAGAGTTTACCATGTTTTGTGTCAATGGTTTGCTGCAGTTCAATATTTTGCTTAAATCTGGTGAATTTTGGCAACCACTAAACTAGTTTAATTATTTGACTTTTCGATTTTGAAAGCAACTGCCAGCCTACAACGGCGCCAAAGTTTGCACTCATTGTTCGCTCCATTTCGTGACTTAATTGTTCTTATGATCCATTTATAAATTTTGTACATTGAACAGTTTTGCATCAACATGTCAAGTATCACATGGTAGAGTGGAACGATGCGACTGTCTCCCTGGATATGCTGGACTACAGTGTGAGAGGTACTGTGATATGTATCTCATGTTCTCATTGTTTACCCTTTAACAGTTACAACACTGCAGTGCATAATTTACCACTGCCTGTCATGCTGTTTTAAACCATACTGATGTCTACTTAGGTGTTTTCCAATTTTACTACAGTTAGACATCATCCTTATAACATAATACCTTAGAATAACAACAGCCACTTTTAAAGTTCATTAGACATGATAACTATCTGCATTTCAATTAACAAATGTCTTTATACTGTTGCCAGTTATATGTCAGCCACTGTCAGAATTCTTGATATTTTAGCATATATTTACATACCAAAACATGTCTTGAACTTCTGTTTTCCAGGTGTGATGTTGGCTACTGGGGCAACCCAACACGGGTTGGTGGTTCCTGCAGACCATGCGATTGCAGTGGAAACATTGATCTGGAGAATCCTGAGAGCTGTGACGTTAATACAGGAAGATGTGTTCACTGTCTCTACAACACGGGTGGTGATCGATGTGAACGATGCAGGGACTGGTATTACGGAGATGCCATTGACCTCAAGAACTGCAGGCGTAAGCACATTGAAAACCAGCTAACCACTAAATTTAAGCAGATTCTTGTATTGTTTGACTGTCATGGTTATTGATGCTATGTGAATTGGATACCCAAACTGAATGTAATCGAGTGAACCAAATCAACATCAGCCGATTATTCTGTTGAGTTGGTTGAAGCGTTTAATGTGGGTACATCAGTGCAAGAGGACCACACACATGCTCTCGTGTAGGGCTTCCCTTTATAACAGCTTCCTGTGAATTGTTCCTTCTAACTCGGCTGAAGTTATGTTCTCTTCTGTGTTAAGATGCACTTGTTAGATCCCTTGGACAGCCATTTCACAGCACCTTTGAGAGGTTCTTAAATGCACTAAACACAAGTTCAGATTCGTACACATGTACATGCATACGTTTGATACATTCTCAGCTGTGACTGCAGTTGAAATGAGTGGCTTAAACAGTCTTAGAATTTTTGTCACCTATGCAAGCTGCAAGTTGGCATAACAGAAATTTTGTGACTTGACGTTGTTACTCTTGGTGTAATTTTTGTGGTTTTATTATTCGTCACAGCTTGCATCTGCGACACAATTGGTTCGGAGCTGTGTGACCATCAGTCAGGGTCCTGTCTGTGCAAACCCAATGTTATTGGTGCCACGTGCGACCGTTGCCGAGTAAGATGTGTTCCTATATTTTCTATTTTAATTACAGTTGACTTTAATGCAGAGATTTGATGTTATTTTCAAACATATATAAGCATATAATTTGCAGAAAGACATATATTTTGAATTCGCTTGTGGATCTTTATTATCTCTATCTTATGATCTTTATTATCTCTTTCAACATTTTTGTTCTCCTGTTGGGGTCTTCATTTTTACCATATCTTTTTTGTGGATGTTTCTGATGATGTCATGGTGATCGGTTTCTGTTGATATGATATTGTCATTTTTGCAGATTTGCTAAGCTGAAAGTTGTACAAAGCAAAAGATATCTTTCTTTGCAGTTGACCTGTTAAAAGCTGTTGAGCTGAGTGTTGCTGTGTTTTACAGAACGGTGCTTTTGGATTTGAGAGTGGGCGTGGTTGTGAGCTTTGCAGCTGTGGTCCTGCTTCAGTCTCTTCTGACTGTGATGTCTACTCTGGACAGTGCCAGTGTCGCCCAGGTGTGACTGGACGCAAGTGTGACCAGTGCGAACAGGGATACTGGAACTATAGTCCAAGGGGATGTCAGCGTGAGTTGTATACGTCTTTACTAAGCAAGTATTAATTTATTCAGCATCAGCCGACTGGTGCATCAAAAATAATTTACTTTGTTAGGAATGATTAGTTAAGAAAGCTGTGTTTCGTTTGTATTTACCAGAAATCTGGTGGAAAAGGTAATTTGTATTTGATCTTGCCAGCATGCATGACCGTCTTAGGGGGCCATGAAATGGTATTGATAATGAATAAAAACAATATTATTAGCTCTATTAACAGTACCATTGGCAAAACTAAAGTATTAAGATTTTGTTCTATTGTTTTGTTTTAGGTTGCTCGTGCCTGTCATCTGGTGCTGTAACCTGTGATCCATTGACCGGTCAATGTCAGTGTCTGCCGGGTGTGACTGGACCAAACTGTGATCAGTGTCTTCCTCGGTGGATTATGATTCCAGGGATCGGATGTAATGGTGAGCAGACAGATCAGCCTAGTTCTTGCTTTCCCCTTATTAGCACAAGTTTTGATTGTGAATGAGAAATGAGAGAGATGGAAAGTGTCTTTCTGTCTCTCTTTTTTCACATTCACAATCAGAACTTGACAAACCCAAAGTGTTTTGTCTACATCTGGAAGTTTCTAGATGGTCTTTCAGAATGAGGTGCAGTTGTTTGCCTTGTTCTTTTCTAGAATGTGACAACTGCATTCACCTGTTGATGGATGACATCGAAATCATTGACTACAACATAACTTCAATGAGGCGTGAGCTGGACAGTGTTTCTGTTGGTATCCTTGCCTTCCAACGCCTCGAAAGGATCAACCGGACAGTTGCTGAGTTGAGACCTCTGGTGGACAATTTGATCAGCCGTCCCACTGACCCCTCTCAGCTGAACCCCATCAAGAGAGAACTCTACCAGGCCCAGATTCTTGCCACTGAGGTCGTCACCAAGGTCAGCTGCCATATCTTTTCTTACGTTTTGTCAAGCCTAACAGTTTTAACTGTTTCGTAGAGTTGCAGTTTAAATGCTGGTAATAATCAGTTCAGAAGGTCATCTCTACCTTAGAAACACTACCATGGAAACACTATAAGAGTTTCTGTAAATGACTTTTCTGCAAATTAGTTTTGAAGACAGCAATCTAATAAAATTTATGTTGTTAATGAGGCGTAAAAAGCTGTTACTGCTTTTAATGGAACTGTTCTTTTCTCGTTTTACAGTCTGATCGTTCGGTGAGGAACTCTGAACTTGTAGAATCAGATGCAGCTGATGTTAAAATTCGAGCAGAGAATCTTTATCAGGATCTTGTTCAGATGGCCATCAGAGAAGCAAATGGTAATTAATATATCTTGACGCAGGCCGGTTTTTATATGCTTCCACCACTAATCAACAAGGGGTTTAACAGTGGCTACCATGATGTAGTAGCAAAGTAAATGTGAACTGAAAAGTCCGTATAGTCTGATCAATTCATCAGGAATGCATATGGAATGCATGATTTGCACATCTTGAAAAGTTCTGAGTACTTACTAGGGAAGACAAATTTTCACTATAGCTTTTGACTTTTTGAACTGTTTTGACCATGTCTTGATGTTCTGATATTGCAGAAGCTGTTGACTTTGTGAAGGCAGTTTTGGAGAATATCCAGGGAAACATTGGTATGAACAATGTCGATGAGTTACTGAGGCAGGCTGAACGGATGCTTGCAGAAATCAAGTCTCGTGACTTCACAACCAGGGATAGAAAAGCCCAAGAAGAACTCGAAAACGCAGTCGATGGTAAATAGCAGAACGTAATGTATAAAGTACACATTGCAGATTTTTATAAGCAGTATGATCTTTATGCTGTGAAACATGTCAGGCATACTTTTCAGTTGGTGTATAATCACATACTCATTTTTTGTCTTCTAAATTTCTATATTGAAAGTATTACGAGTCAAATTGAAATAATTTGTAAACACTAGTTAAACTTTTGTAAAAAAATAAGAAAATAATTGTAGTAGTTGGTAGTGTCAGTATTTGCACCATTTCGTTTATGAAGGAAAACTACTACCTTAGATAAAATATCATCATTAGTAAGTTTTATTCTGCTTGCCGATGCCTAACTGACAGCCTTAAAAATCACTTAAAGCTAATTCCTGGAATAACTGTCATGATGTTGAAGATGATGTTAGTAACTGAGCTGATGATTTATATTGTGATGAGTAGAGTTACATTACTGAGGATTGTGATAAGGTTTGATTTTTTTCATTAAGCGCTGAGAAGAGCGAAGGAGCTGATGGATCGTGCCACAGCTCAGTCCAACCGTACGGTGGAGATAAGTATCTTCATTGATGACATCCTGAACAAGCTGCAGGACCTGCAGAACAGCAGTCGCCACTCCATTGACAATTCACAGGCGGCCGTTGAAATGAACAACCGCATTCGACTGCTGAAGAACTTTGTCACCGTAAGACGCAACAGAATCTAGATTGGTGAATTTGTCAATTAGTCAGTTCTGCAATGTAAACGATTTGATGCACTGATGTTTTGATTGTTTGACCGACAAGTTTGATTGATTGTATAACTTACTTGTGCAACGTGGTGGCTTGCTTGCTTTATAAAATGGAAATTGTGGATTCAAGCTTCGCATGGGACAGCCACTGTGCAGGGACCCAAAGCAAGTCCTTTGCACACATCATTGGAAAGTGGCATTCTAGAAATACAGGTGATAAATGATTGACTTAAGGACTGTGTAGTTGACTGATCAGTTGACTAATGAAGTGTTAATAACCTCAGATTCGCATTTCTGTGAGCCTCGGATTTGTATTTCTGTATGCCTTGCACACGTTTAAAAGGTTTTTAATAATAAAAATAAAAGGTGCCAGTTGAGGGGCACATTACTCGGTATTTGGTGCTTGGTTTGCTTCATAGGAGACAATTGTTAAGATTCGTCAGACGCAAACTGATATTCAGAGTTGTCTCGATCGAGCCAGAAGACTTCTTGATGATGCTAGAAGGTTTCTACTGGAAGCAAGACAGGCATACATAGTGAGTAACGTGAAAGTGTTATTTGTTTAAACATTTACAAATGCTGTGTGCCTCGACCATTTTTAAAAGTTCTAATAAACGTGATAGATATTCACATAATGATCACTCTAGTACAACTGTTTAGTACTTTGATCCAGCAGTTTAGAGTGGGTTTCATTGGAGGAATTGGATCGCTTGTTGTACGCTGTTATATATTTTCTTATGATTGTCTAGATTCATTATAACAGGCTGTACAGCAGAGCAGTGTTAATAGTAATTTGCTGAAATAGACAAAATATATGAAGTGGCTTATTTTGACCCCCTATAAATCCAAAACCCTTGAACCAAATGACTTGAATTTTACATCACAGTGACCTTTGTCCTATCAGTATTTAAGAGCAGTCGGATTACAGGTGGTGTAGATGACCAAAAGTTGGTTTGGAAAGTATCAGCTCTTAACATTTGCTGTTTTACATTTTTTATCATTTGTATTTGATTGCTGTTAACACTCGTTTTTAAACTAAAGTGTTTTTACATTAATTTATTGATTTATACAGCAGTTGGTCAGTTCATTAATGTGTTGGTTGATCGTAGGATGTGGAACGTGAATCTAGTCGATTGGACCTTGCAGTCAGAGAGCTGCAACAGTCGTATGACTCACTGTCAAGGGAAAACAGGGTCCTTCGTCCTCTGGTAGATAGTGCCACGGAACATGCCTATAAGTTGAAGAACCAGGCAGATATGCTGGAAAGGTAATAACTGAGATGAATACGGGTGAAATTCAGTCATGAAATTTCTGCCCATTCTCCCTTCTGTGTTAGACCTTCATCTTGGAATATCTTCCACTGCACATACGTACTGTTGCATTTGACTCTGTTTGACAAACATTTCATTTCATTCATTTTGCATTTCATTTTATTTATTGCTCACAAAAACAACAGCATAGAATATGTTGCATAAAGTACATGTGGGATACAAGAGGCAGACCCAGAAAGACCCATGTTCTGCTTATTTGGGTCACATATATCGCATGGAATACCGTTTGAAATGATGAATAATCAACTTAATATAGCCTAACTGGACTTGAGCAAGAAGAATCTTTATAATAAAAACCCAAAAACTTAACTAACAAAAGTAAGTAAGGCATTTGTAAGACATTTGTTAACACGCCATATGTCCATCGGCTGAGCGAGGAATTGTAGAACATGTTACAAAAGGAATTAATTAGTATAAATTCACTTAACATGTTCATTGAAATATGAGCATATATAATTTTAAAATTTATATTGGGCAGAATTCAGATGTCTTGAGATAAGTTGTGCCGTAAAGAAGGACCACCGCATTTAGTAGAAAATACACGAGTGTTTATGCGGGCTTAACTTTTATGATAATTACCCTTTGATCTGGTGTTATAGGTGTGGTACTCTAAGATAAATGAAAAATAACCAGATGAGGGAGATTATGTTAAGACACATTTGTTTAGGTCAATTAGATAGTCATGTGTGCAACACTTGAGAGGCACTTGAAAGGTGCTACATAAAATGTCTTCATACATATATACATACCTACATACATATATACATACATGATTAGCAACAAAAACTGATAAACTAAAATTTGATGCTTGATGCAGTCCCACAGTACATTAAAGATCTCCGAGTCCCTGCTTCATGGCGGATGGGTTGACTAAGACTGCTCTGCAGTATGTTGTGATCTGTTAGTTAGGGAGTCCTGTACAGAGGGTCAGGCACACCAGGCTTCCTAGTGCATTCAACCATCCTTCTGGAACAGCCTTCCACAAAAAATCCGTATTTTGCCACCAGGAGTAGCTGAAAACCAGGAGTAGCTGAAAAAACCTTTTTGGTGTATTTTATTGTTATTAATTAGAAGCTGCTATAGCGCTGGTGTCTAATGCACAAGGCACTGACATACGATGCATCTTTTTACATCTGTGAGATAGCAATGTTTCAGAACGTGTGTGTGGTTCTTATGTAAGAGACGCTGTGTAAACTAAACGTCCAGGTACATGCATACTGGTACATACATGCATACTGGTACATACATGCATACTGGTACATACATGCATACTGGTACTTATCCTCTTGCATGCAATACCTGTACTAAGATTGCATGACAGAATTGAGACAGCCTGATTTGATTAGGTTGGAAACGAGGAACAGGAAATACTGACACTTCACTCGTTTTAAGTTATTTGCTAATAGTTTTCTAAAAGCAGGAGTGTCGGCTTCAACACTGCAGCCACTTGAATGTATTATGAATGTTGATGAAATTGCATGTAATAACATAAAAATTTTGTAAAAGATTGATTTTCTTCAAGTTGTAGTTTTCAGTACATTACACGTCCTATTTACATACAGTTTACTTTCCATTTTTGTTTCAGTCTGATTGCTGACACGCGAGAGTCCGCTGAGGCTGCCTTGAATGCATCCAATGCTTACCAAGCAATCATTGATGCCGTAAACAGTGCACTGAATGCATCCCTCGAAGCTATCAGGGTAGCCGAAGAGGCATCTGACATGGTAAGTATATTTTGCTTCTCCCTGTAGGGCCGTTGTTGATCCCACATAACCTAAGGAGATAAACAAGTAGTTCTTTTTATAGACGACCTGTTTGGGTAACAGATGTTATCGATATAGAAGATTCCAAGAAAACCCATAGTGTAGAAAGTTCATTGTCAGTGGTATGCATTTATCTTACATTAATAGAGATTACTTACTTGTTAAAATTATTTACCTATCTATATGAGACTGAGGAGATTTAATATATTTTAGCTGTGAACGTTAATTAATGTAAGCATGTAGGGTTAAACCATCAAAACAGCTAATCAGCTCTGTCAATAAAGGATATTGGATATAACTTGTGCTTTGCTACTGATGCATTAAGTTATATTTATTTAAATAAAGTAATGTTAGCATAGTAAAAATATAACATGACAACATATTTGAGTTGAACTTTTAGTCGGATGCATTCAAGTGGCTTTATGTCTCGCAGCACATCACTTCTAAAATTTGCTGTTTGAGTCTGGCAGTTACATCTGGTTGCAGGAGAGCTTTGTTGTGTTGTCTGTATCCCTCTGCATCACAACAAATTAGCTGCCTCCTTTGCACACACCTTGCAACACCAGTGCAACACTGTCTTTTTACTGGTTGGGCCATGGAAGGGATTCTGCCATGTACCATATGCTAGTTTTTGAGGCAACCTGAACTCAACACTTGAAAACTGTTCTAATTTGCTGTGATTGGGCTAGGAGTGCTTTAATGTCGATATATCTTTTAGATATTTGATAGAAATACTAGAAATAATGAATTAATGAATGAAAACATGCTTTGAGGCTGTTGCAAAACTTTTTTTAAAGATATGTGCGGTGTATAGTTTTGTATTATACTAATGTCAGTTTGCCTTGTCTTGTTGACTGAGTGATGAGTTTGTTTTTACAGTCTTCTGGTCTAGCAGATGAAGCAACAAGTTCACGCGAGCGAAGTGAAAGCCTCAAGAGAGAGGCAGATGAAATTGCTGACAAAGTTGAATATGGTAAGAGGTTTGTGTGGTTGCAAGGAAATGATGCATTCTTTGACTAATACAGAATTTATTTTATTTTTCTGATGGTTGAAGAAATATTATCATTTTTCTCAGATGTCTTATTTCATTTATTAGTTCATATCTTTTGGACAGCTGTAGATGGGTCTTGTCTTAATTTGGCTGCCCAGTAATTTATGTGAATGAAGTTAATTTCCTGTTACCTCGTGTTTTCAATTTCTGTCTCAGATTATGGCTGCCTTGTTACATTATCCACCTTTGTACAGTATTTTGTTCATGTTATTGCTTCTTGCCAAATCTGGCAGATATGGGTATGTTGCTAAGTTGTGGAATTCTCACTGTCTCTTCTGTTCTGTTCAGTTGCTTGTATCTTTTTGTTTTCAAGTTAAGACTTACCTTTTTCAGTTGGCTTATCCACCATAGGCTGCCTCTCTGTCTTGCGGGACTGACCTTCTTGATATTGACCTAATTGTGGTTTTGACTTTGGCGTGCCGTTGGTTGATGCCTTATGCGTTAGACACCGATACGATAGAAGTGACTAATTACAAATGCAATTTAGTGCTTTTTCATCAGAGCGGGATAGTGGATTATGATATTTTCTATGCTTTGCACTTGTATACGTTGGGTTAAATTGACTGCTTTTGTGACTCTGATTGAACACTGGCTTTTGCACAGAACTAAGGACTCGCTTGATCAATGCAAAAAGGAGGATCGAAGAAATTGTTAGGATCAACATCCGTATCCGAGATCAGCTCATTGAATTGGTTACCGGACTTGACATGCTGCCTGCAGGTACAAAATCCTTATTATATCACATTTTTTTATTGCATCATTTGATGTCCTATAATGCTGTTATCATAATCCATTCAACGTCAGTCAGTGGTCAGTTCAGAGTGAATCACAGTCTCTAATGATTGTTTTCTTTTCACTGTAACTTACATTGTGCTTCTGCGAGGCTCCTAAAAGGCACTATATAAAAGTTCAGATGCACACATGCAACACATTTTATATTACAGGTGGTGCTTTGCCTGTGAACACACAGCATGGCTGTCTGGTAAGATAACCATGCTATTGTGCTGTTACATGTTTTAGGAGGCTATGGTGAGAAGGCCAGGGAGGCTGCAATGAAAGCAATGGATGCACAGACAAAAGCGGAAAATGCAAAGAATAAGATTAAGGTAATCGTGGATCGTCTTCCGGAAGACCAGCGTAAGTTGGCGGAGATCCCGAAGGACATTGACCTTGCCAACCGTAACATAATGTCAGCAAAGGTCGAGGTAGATCAAGTCCTAAGACTCGTTCCGAATGTCACTGATATTCTGTCCCGCTTGAGCAGTCATGCGATCAGGATACGTCAGCTGGGACTTGACCTGAGGACCAACATCATGCTCCTGAGGAACAACGTCAGCGCTGCACGCGATCAAGCAAATCTTGTAAGTTTCTGTTATTCTGTTTACGATAAATAATTTTATTCGTTCATTCAGAGCATTTATGGTGTGCCTCTTCCGAGATCCCACCAGCTGGCTCTCCCTGCCCCAGCCCTGGGAAAATAGAACAGCTTATGCTAACCACTCACCACCTGATCAGTGATTTTATTTCAGTTTTAATAGGGAATTTTTCTAGCTCTTCAAAGGTAAATTTCCATATATTGCAGCTTGAATTTTGTATTGAGGGCTTGTAATTTGGAAATGTAATGCATCAGAGCCAAAAGGCCAGTGCAGATGAATTTAAGATTGATCCACTGAGACATAGAAGATGGTTAGTCATGAGGCAGCCATGGACAGAGGACATGGTAATGTACTCGTCTTCTTCAATGTTCTGCCCTTAGGCAGGTCCATGAATCCAACAATGCCACTGTTCTCTGTTCTATGCCTTGTCTTTGACTACTTTTTAATGTACTTGGAACATTCATTATTCTGATATGTTGCATTATTAAATTTCTATGACAGAGACGCCACTCACTAGTGATTCCAGCAGGACAGCCCAGAAGAAGAATGACGTGAAGTCTTAAAGTAGCAAACAGCAGCGCCCTTGTTTACGTCTTTGAATATTCTTGGCCTTGTAGATACGAGTGGGCATGACCTTCAGCGAGGACTCGTCTCTCCAGGTGCGCAATCCTCAGAATCTGTTGACGGCCGGTGCCTACAGCCGCGTCTCGCTCTACTTCAAAACCACCGCCAACAATGGACTGCTCTTCTATGCGGGGCCAGATAAACACCAAGAAACAGTAAGAGCTCCTGATTCAAAGTAGCTGTGGTTATGATTCTGGTGGTTGTTTAGTGTAACAGTTATCACTTTTGTTTCATAGAAATCACAGTGAGGTTGGCCTTTGGCTTTCTTGTGGTAGGTGTTAAGCTAGTGGCTTATTTAGTACCAGGTACCTGTTTTTATTGGTGGTGGTGGTGGTGGTGGTGGTGGTGGTGGTGGTGTGGTGGTGGTGGTGGCTCGTTGCATCTTTTGCCCTGTATTTTTGTGTAGATATTTATAGTGTATACTGTGCAAAGAAAAATCTTTTACTCCTTTTATTTGATTTTATCAAATAATAAAATAATTTACACTGAGGCAGGGTATGCGAAAGAGTGTCATTCTGGAAGAATTGTAGTTGTTGGGAGTAATAAACTGTTAACAGCAGTTCTTCAGTAAAGGTTTTGAAGAAATTCTCTGTGTTGTATCGTTCATGGTTAGTTTGAGAAATCAGAAATTCTTGTCAACTGGAAATTAGTTCATTCAGTGTGATGACTTGATTTTATCTTCTTTTTGTACAAACTGTTTTTCTGATGCTACTTATGATGACTTTATTTTTGTTTCAAATTTCTTGTTTATTTAAACCATAAAATCTTAAATCATCCTTTTTTGATAAATTTCTCATGCCTCTGTTTCCATTAACTTTCCATTAACTTTCTTTGCTTGTTTATTTATGACAAATTCTGAGGTCTTACTCATTGGGGTAATTTTCACCTGAGCATTGGGTATTCCCAATCACAACTCTATTGCAATATAACCACAATCTATATATACTGTTCTGATTCTGTTTAGACAGAATGCTTGAGCTGGTTTAATCAGGTGGAATGGTACATAATCTGTTTCATAAATTTTAGAAATTACAAGTTTGGATGAACTGTTCTGCATACAGCATCTCTGACTTATTAAAGTGTATTGTTATGTTTTGATGAACTTCTACAAAATTTTTCAATTTCATTTTATTTAGTGGAACTACATGTCCTTGCAAGTTATTGATGGAAAGGCTGTGTTTAAATTCAATCTTGGCTCTGGTGCAGCTGTCATCACGAATCAGAAAGTTGTTTCTGACGGAGTTTGGCACGAAGCCATCATGGAAAGGTCAGTTATTGTGAATGTCAGTGGTTCAACCCACCACACATTCCAGTATTAATTTTCATTTATGTGTCAGTATGAAGCATTTACTCTCCGTCGGCTGAGTATTGGGCCTATATTACATATAAACACCAAAGTATCTTCAACATAATTTATCTACGTCTACGTAAGACAGCATGGTATTATTGATAAATAAGTCTTTAGTTTTAGTCCGAATTCCATATACTAGAAGCCCAGTTCTTAGAAAAGTGCTATAGTTATCCAGCTTCTATCCTGTCCTCTTGTCTTTTGAAAAGTAACAAGAAAATATATTTTATCTCTATTACAGTATACTGCTTCACAATTCTAAAATGTTGAAATGTGGAATATGATCTTTAAACCAAGAAAACGCAATTCATGTAACTTGGCCTTCAAGTTTTGGATGAACATTATGTGTAATCTTCTTCACATAACATTGAAACTCCTACTGTCTCATACTAAACTGTTGCTGACCTCTGACCTCAAATCCATTTAACTGCAATTTAAACATCCTTGTGACTATGAACAGAGGCTTGTGGCTTCCAATAACAAGTTTCAGATGATATTCAGGTCCTCAGAATAACTTATTTTAAGTGTTGCCAATCAACTTTTTGCACACGTGGATACTTTGTGGATCCAAGTCAGTAAGTAGAGCATTTTCTTGACTGCTCAGTGCTGTTTAAAAGTCCTTAGAAAATAAGTATAGAGTTGTCCAGCTTCATACATATTTTGTCCTGCTACATGTATTTGTTGTAGCAGGGTGTTTAATACAAATGAAAAGCAGTTTAAAGATGTTGAACATTAATATCTGAACCTATATGTTGAATATTAATATCTGAACCTATATGTTGAACATTATTATCTGAACCTGAATGTTGAACATTAATATCTGAACCTGAATGTTGAACATTAATATCAGAACCTATATGTTGAATATTAATATGTGAACCTGTATTTTGAACATTAATATCTGAACCTATATGTTGAACATTAATATCTGAACCTATATGTGGAACATTAATATCTGAACCTATATGTTGAACATTAATATCTGAACCTAGGACTGGACGAAATGGAATATTGACAATCCGAACCCAGGATGAGCCAGATGAGGTAGCAAAGGGAGAATCCGAAGGGGTGACATCGGTTCTCGACTTTGATAGCAAGACCCATGTTTTCATCGGTGGAATTCCCAAACATTTTGAGGTATATACTTTGTCTCCTACTGGCTAGAATTCCATATTACCCAATTCTTAGTTTCAAAATCAGGTTGGAAGTTTTGACTCCCAAGAGGTGGAGTTCAAGAATGTCAGCCCACGCAAATCAAGGAGCTTATAAGCAACTTTGAGACTTGGAGTGTTGATTATTTTTCCCTGGGAAGTTGATACATTAATTTCGATAGACACTTATTTGGGTTAATGGTGCAAAAGAGTCAGGTAAAAGGAAATCCTCTGACCATTAAAGTTCAGATTTAAATTCCTCCAGTTTCAATCTAGGCTTGTCTTTTCAGCTGTTTGCATATTTCGTCTGACAGCCAGGGGGAAACCTTACATTAGTTTGTTAATACAAACCTATAACAAGAAAAGTGAGTTGTGTTTTTTAGATCGCCTTGTGGCTTATATTTATGAGTTATATTTGCTCCCAGCTATTAAAATCGAGTGGTTGAGAGTTTATCAATTAGCTGATGTTTCGGAACTTTTGGATATGACTGAATTTGGTGCTTCACCAGCTCTGTAGCGTGAATACGTTGAAAATGATGGGGAGGAGATCATGACTTAAAAGTAGCGCATGAGCTTGTGCAACCATTGCTGAACAGCTACACTGATCCAGTAGGGGTTGGGCTATTATGACATTTTGGCTGACTTATCCAAGACTGAGTTTACTTTATTTGGATGTTTTGATTATTTTCTGTCAGTTGTTGGTTGATTTCTTTAAGATAGTCATAGATATTTTGGACGAGTTTTATCCTATTGATTCGTAAAAAACGGAAAAGACATGTTTTATTTAATTGTATCTCCTGTTCAATTTAGAATGATCTCCGAGATCTCTTGACACATATTCATTACACGGGATGCCTTGAGGATGTCAAGTTTGATGGTGTTGCGGTGGGACTGTGGAACTTTGTAACGGCTGAAAACGTTAAAGGATGCATTTCTCGGTTTGTCTTTTTAACAACTCTTAACCAAATACTAGAAACCTTGGCAACCATTTACCATGTGTTTTCACCTATAGCAGTGGTAAGGATGCGAAAGAAGATATGAATAAAATAATTGCACAAGGGTTAATTTTCTGGAAGCGATAGTTGAATATATTAAGTACCAACATTTGGAACATTTATCAAAATAATGTAAAGTTGGGCTCAATTCTATGTTGTCTCTGGGAAGCCGATTGAGTCGTGGCATGCATTTCATCCTGTAATGGAAATTTTCTTTCATAATACTACTAAGGTTGAACTTTTTCGTTAAATGTAACAAAAAAAACAATTCAGCATGCAGCAAACTATTTTTGGTTGATTTTGTTTGAGATGCTCTTGATATAAAAAAACTACTGGTCCTGATAATTTACAGTGATGTCTTGCAAGAACCTCAAGTCAATGGGTACATGTTTGGTGGTAATGGATACGTCATCCTGGCCAAGGATCGGTTCAACCCTGCCAAAGCCAGTCTTGTCAAGTTTTCATTCCGAACATTTGCTAGTGAAGGACTTATGTTCCTTATGGGAATGCCTGGAAGAGACTTCCTTTCACTTGAGCTCAAGGATGGAAAGGTCATCTACCAATATGAACTGGGCTCTGGTCGGGCAACCATTGCTTCGACACAACGCTATAACGATGGCAAATGGCACATTGTCACAGCAAATCGCATGAACCAGGATGGAATTCTAAAAATAGACTCAAGCACTGGTAAGCAGCTAGCATTAGTTGTTTTCATTGAGAGGTTGAAGCAGTTTGGATGAATGTTAAAATAATAAGTTATTTCAGATTTTGTTGATTTTATTATGATTAAGTTTTTACACTGTAAATTTTGTTGTTTTTAAAATTGTGTAGTAAACAGCGCACGATCGCCTGGTAACCTCAAAGACCTTGATATTGATGCATACATCTACTTTGGAGGTTTCAAAGGAGAACACAGTTACTCCAATGCGTCAGTATTCAATGTTTTCTTTACTTACTTGCTAAAGTTTAAGTTTTTGTGCCACAATTGCTGTAAACTCTGCTGTTTAAAATATTTATTGATTTTTGTGATAAGCGATGTGAATTGTAATGCTGTTAATGATTCCGTGTTCACTTTCACCATTCCCTCAGCTCTTGAAGAAATAATAGTGGTTATGAATTGGTATTTCAGGAGGCAAGTTGTAGATTAGTGACTGTATTTCAGATGTAATAACTGTTTAGTAATTCTGTTTAAATTTCTTTTAGGTCTGTCACTCAGAAAGGCTTTGAAGGTTGCATCAAAGACATTCAGCTTGGAAGCACAAATAGGAATATCAATGAACACATTGAGGCCAAAGATATTTTGCCAGGATGCCCAGAGGTTTGCTTGATGGCTGTTTCATTAAGTCAGACGTTTTCTTACATTAGATAATGAGAGATGCCTTTATTCTTGCACTGTGTAGCATAATTCACTTTGCAACAGTTTAAATTTTTCCAAATATTTGGCAGTAAAAGAGAGATTTCTAATGTAAAACACCTTTAAAGTACTTTCTCTAACCGTTGGTTATTTGAAGCAAATCTATGCTTTGAACTTGGCTAAACATGAAACTAACGATCAAGAGTGTAATGTGGTCACAGATAGTATTGTGAATCATCTACAATTTGATTGTGATTTTGTGCATATCGAAAACATATCTTTGCTGGTATTTATGAATGCAGACAGTTCGTATCGTCTCATTTACTCACGACGTTAGAGATTCCTACATCAGTCTGGCTTCAGTCAACGTCGATCTAGTGTTTGAGATGTCGATGAAGTTTAAGAGTCTTGAAAAAGACGGACTTTTGTTCTATGCAGCAGATGACATGGTAACACAGGTACGGACCAGAAAGCCACACTATAAGCATACCTATGTATAATACATAAACATACATATATATATAATACATATATAAGCATATATATAATACATATATAAGCATACATTGCATGACAGCCGTTGAACTTCTAATGCAATCTATGATAAAAACCTAGTGATGAATCAGTGTGCATTTCTGATAAATAATTGTAAAGTAGAAAAATGAAATCCCATCAAAGAACCATGAGCTATAGACTGCAGATGAGTATCTGAAGTCTTTGGCAAAGTATTTTCCTGCTTTGTACAACAACCTTTAAGCCAAAGTTGGGCATAAACAGATCACAAATTGTAAAATAGAGGTGTTAAATAATTTTGAATAATAATAAATAATCCGGTCAGCCACTGCTTGAGACAAAAATGTAATTAGAAAATGTAATTTAATGCAAGAAAAGCTGAGACCAGTTTATTCAACAATACATCTTGGTCGAATCAGTTTGCAGTTGCCGAATTCCTGGGTCGGTTTCAGTGCAGTGGTCAAACGGCCTAGAGGTTTAGCCAGGACAGCCAGTGAGATTCTAAAGCAAAAAAAACAGTTAAGGTGTCATTGATAATTAAAAGGTGGTAAATGTAGGGACTCCAGGTAAGACAATTTGGACTTCAGAGTTCTGTTTTGAGATTAAATGTTCCAAATATAAAATGCAAGAGGAGGAAAGAGTCCAAGGATGAGGAAATTAAGCAAGAAGGCACGTAAAATCATTCAATCCTTTTTGAGAATAATGTGTCATAATTTTGACTTATTGTGAGATAGCCTAAAACTTCAAACATACATAGATCAGAAGTTGTGATGAATCATTTCTTTGATGGAGATTTACTGTTATGATGCATGTTTAGCGGCCTTGATTTTTTACTTATGCAGAGCAATGCCTTCTCGCTGTCTCTAAGCAATGGAAAAGTGGTCGTAATGAATGTTGCTGATGGCCGTGCGACTCCACTGGAATCCGGGGCAGCCACTTACAATGATGGTCACTGGCATTATCTGACTGTGAGAAAAGATGGAAAAGAGTGAGTGGAAAACTCTTAGAAAGACAAGACTAATAGAAACTACTTCCTTCTGTTTTTTGTTTAAACTTTGTCTTTTAGTGTTTAGAAGCAGTTCTGCGGCTCAAGTGCAGGGAAGTTAGAGTGTGTAATGCAGGGAAGTTAGAGTGTGTAGTGCAGAGAAGTTAGAGTGTGTAATGCAGGGAAGTTAGAGTGTGTAGTGCAGGGAAGTTAGAGTGTGTAATCTGCCATTTTTATTGTTGTCATTTTATGAAATTTGTGTTACCAGTCATTCTGCTTTAACAGCTAACAATCAGTGATGTGAAATTCATGCAGTGGTTGCTTTATACTGGCCATAGAAGTGTCAAAGGGGGTCAGCTAGTATCACACTACTGCTGGGGTGTAGAACAGTTCATAGTTGTAACGCTGTAAACGAAGGAGCATTCTGAGGCACCACATGTCAAAGATGTAGAGTCTTGTTTAAGAGCTCTCAGAAACTTCAGCACAGTACATAAAATTCTAGCACTGGTCTATGTACGGACTATAATCGCTATCATACAGAAAACTGTTTCAACATATCATGATATGCAGACCATGCTTTTGGTTTTTGTTCTAGCATGTCGCTGCACATAGATGATTCAGACATTGCGACCACAAAGGTTGAAGGCAAACGCAAAACTGTAACAAATTCACCGCTCTACTTTGGTGGCATTCCTTCTGCACATACTATTGTGCTGCAGAACGTGGCCAGCTCAACGCCATTTGTGGGATGCATTGGAGATGTAACCATCAGAAATGAGTAAGACAAACATTTGATACATATATAAATTATTTACAGATTAATTAATATTCACAAGAGTATTCACAGTATGAAATCATAGACTGTTGCAATGTACTACTGCTTCTCATCTTGATCAGAAAGGTATTTGCACATGATTTTCAAGGTCTGAAAGCGTAATTGCAAATTGAGAGAATTTGTGCACTTCCAGGTTCGTCAACTTTGCCGATGTTCCTCCAGACAACATGTTTGGAGTAATCCTGAGTAGCTGTCACGTTCCAGATCCAACACCAAGTACAACACCATTCACATTTACAATTCCAACCTTCCCAACCCGAGAACCAGCGGTGCCAACAGGTGGGCATTCCACTTTTCTTATTAGATTTAAATATATTCTCACTTTCTGTATCCAATTAGTACTCTGGCCATAAGAATACAGACTGTGTAGTACCTGTGAGTTGTTAGGATTTAAATATTAAAATTCAACAATTTGCTGTGCACATTTTATTTTTTCTGTTGCTTTGGCTTAGTATTTTTCATTTAGATGCATTTGAAAGGTTGTCAAAAGGTGCTATGTGAATATTTGTATACATCCTTACACTTTCTTCAATTCTGAGGAAAGATAAGGCATACTACAGAAGAAATCTAACAGGAAAATGCTAAGTTAAATATCTCGATATTTACATAAGAAGAACATCTTAAGAAATTCTCAAAAGGCATTGAGGCATGGCTACCTTACAGAATTAAAGAAGTGCAACTTAAGTACTTTGTTTATCTGCCATTTGCTGGTAAGGTTTAGTATTATGGCTTCTTTGAAGGTTGTGTCTAGGGATGTTTGAGAATCAATCAGTGGTCTTTTGAGCTTGTATGCAAGCGGGCAATCTGTTATGAGTATCTCAGTCTTTGGACTAGGTATTCATGAACATTCCCACATGGTCTAGTGGTTAGGATTCCAGCCTTTCACGTTGGCGGCCCCGGTTCAATTCCCGTTGCAGGAACACAATCTTTAGGCTCACCCCTCCACAGGAGAGATAATTCCAGCCAGAAGGAGGGGGAGAGTTCTTGAAGTACACCTGTTTACTACTTGTTGTAGGCTTGCCACCTGACAAGTGCTTCCTGCCTGTTGAACCCATGGTGGCAGATGATGGTGAAATAGAGACAGGTGACCGTTTTGGTTCACGACCAGACAGCAGACAAGAATATGACACCTTTCCCAGCGCCAATACCAACAGGTAAGTGGATGGCATTTTAACGTTGTTTCCATAGGTGGTTGACTTTCCAACATTATAAAGCTTAGGGCAATCTGCCGTGAAGGTGTTGTTTGTGATCATGCAGTTAGAATACCTGTTTTTATTGTACATGAGATAATCATATGTTACTGGTAAAGATTTTTAAGAATGAGATATTTTGATATACATATATGCAGAGACATTTGAAGTATCAGTTTCGTATGATGTAATGCTTTTCAATTTAACAGAGCCGAATATAGTGTTCAATTCAAGACAACATCGAACAAGGGTGTCATATTCTACGTTGCAAACAAAGACCATGTTGACTTTGTTGGTATTTACGTCAACAAAGGTCTTGTTTCTGCTGCCTTCAACTGTGGTGGAGGGGTGGCACGTGCAACGTCAACCAGTGCTTACAATGATGGCCAGTGGCACACTGTGAGTGAAACCAACGTTTAACCAGTACCGTGGAAGCTTTTCATAATGAGATTATTAGTATGTGTACAAGTTTATGTAAATAAATGGCTGTGGTGAATCTGATCAACAGAGGTGAAGATTACTGATTTCTAGGGGAGCCAAAACAGGTCAGTATGAAAGGTAGCTGTTAAACCAAATGTTTTGCTTTGTTTTATCAAAAAACTCATGGAAAATGTGTCTAAGATTTTTGCAGAATTTCTGTGACTAGTCTTTATTCTATATTGTGGTTAGATGTTTCTAAAGGCTGCTGTTTGAGATCTATTGAGCTTTCATCACTTTTTGTTGTCTTTACAACTTTTGTAGTATTACCAAAATTTTATTATATGCCACAAAGTATTCACGTGTTCATTTGAAACGAGTTTGAAATGTTGTTGCTTTGAATTGCAGCTGGTTTTCAGGCGCATTCTTAAGGAGGGTACACTGACGATTGATGAGGGTGCAGAAACAGTTCCTATGACGGCCCCTGGATCTCCAAAGAGTATCGAGGTCACTGCCCCGTACTATGTGGGTGGTCTGCCTCTCGACTTCAACAGCAAGGGTGCCAGTAACCTTGAGGTATCACTTAATGCCAGTTGTATATTTTACCAGTCAAACACTAACAGCCTCTTGGTAATGATACAGTTTGATGTAGTTCTTAGATGATGTTATGCACCCTCGCTGTAACACAAATATATGTATTGCGAATTCGGGCTTAACGCGGTCACAGCCATGGAACCTAAATTTACCTATGCGCACATCTAATCTTTGGAAGAAAAACGTGTATAGTGCCAAAATGATAAGGTCCATGCTGACGTAAGTGCTGCTCTTTCTTTTTTCGTTGTTTGCCGAGGTGATGGTGAAACGCGTGATATACCGAAATAGTTGTTGTAAAGCATTGCCATCATTTTGCTAGAAGTCTCACTGGTTCAGAACTCGCCAAGCATTTAATCGAATTTATTAAAACCTTATTGCTTTTCAGAACACTGTTGAATTATCACATTTCTATAGATATTGCAGCTGCCATTGTAAAAATACAGTTTCGAATTAAATGTAATTTTATGGCCACCTTTAAAAGTCAAATGATGACCATGATGAGTGCTTATAGCTTGTGGGCTGGTTTTTCATGGCGATACCATGTTCTAATGCTTCTGTTGGCCCAATACAACCTACAAATACACAGCTATGTAGATATGTACTGAAATTTTTGTCAAATTGCCACTTCAGTTTGATGTGACCCTCACCATAACATGGTGCTTGACATGGATCTTGTGTGAGGGCAGGATGTACTTGGATGCTTGAACAGTTTCACTATGTAATGTGATTGTGACCTATCACTAAGCTAAAACTTCTATATCACTTTTGCATCATTTAAATATCATTTACCTCATTTATACCTTCTTGCTCATTTATGCCATCCTACTGCTTTTGTGCCTTCTTATTAAGTCTGGTTTTACTTGTGTTGGTGTAAGCCATTTTAGTTGGTTAGCATAAAAAGCTCATGGGTTTGCACCTCTTCCTGAGCGATTCTAGAAGTCATGATGAACCCAAGCATTCTACATGAGAGCTAAATACTAAATTTCTTTGCTCGTGAACGAATATGAAGCAGTAAATTAGTACAGCATATAAATTTAGCAACAATGAGCTTCAGTCTTCGGAGAATAAATTCATAAATTGTTGAAATTGTGATTTTAAGGATTCTTTGAGGCAAAATAGGTTGTAAATGTTTTTCTATGTTGTAGAATGTCTCATCTGGTTTTGTGGGTTGTCTTAAAAATTTCCGTCAAGATGACAGAGATATAGGCAATCCTAATCGAGAAATAGCAGTGGATGATTGTTTATCAGCTGCGGAGATTGGAACATTCTTCTACACAGATGCTGGCCATCTTGTCATATGTGAGTATGCATCAAAAGGTGTTAATATCATGTAACTTCTTAATGACATATCAAAGGCTGTCATGTGAGGCTAATGGTAACTTGCATAATTACCACAGGAAAGGATTTTGGTTTATTGCAATCATGTACCTCTGAAATGGCTGACTTCAAAATAGAAACTGGTTTAGCAGGCAGAACTTTACCCAAAAACAAATTGACGTTTTGTTCACTGATACATATCTCATACAATTATGTGCCTCTTCCTGTTACTTTGTCTTCTGTTAGCCTGTTTTTCGTAAATTAAGCTGTTTTTCCATTTTGCCTTATAACACTAACACAAAATAATTCTTGTCTTTATTTTCATGAGTTGTATTTTATTTATTTTCATGAGTTGTATTTTATTTGTCTTTGAAAGCTGATAATTTCACGGTTGGACTTGACCTTGATATAACACTTGAGATCAAGCCACGAACGCTGTCTGGTGTCCTGCTGTCAGTACATAACCAAGGAAGAGGACCAGGAGGCGGAGACTACCTTGTCCTCCAGATGGTTAATGGAGAGGTGCGTAGAACCCTGTCATTGTAATTCCTAAGTAACTCCGCCTTTACCATGCTCTAATAATTCCTAAGTAACTCCACCCTTTACCATGCCCTACTAATTCCTAAGTAACTCCACCTTGTACCATATTACACTAATATCCAAGTAACTCCACCATTTACCATGTACTGCTAAGTCCTAAGTAAACATCTTGGATAAGTTTATACATATTTTAAAGACCGTCCTTGTTAAAATGTTGCTAGAATTAGACAGACTTCAGACTTTGAATATTTGTCAGTTAAACATTGGCTCCCTTGTGTTGGGTCACTTGGCATTTCATTCTCAACTTAGTAATGGCCTATTTCAGATTGCTTATCCAACATAGACTGCTGCCACTGTGTCATTGTGGACTGAACTTCTGGGCATTGACATGACTGTGATTTTGGCTTTGGTGCGCCATCAGTTGATGCCTTGTGCCTTAGACACCGGCGCAGTAAAAGTTACTAATTACAATTACTATTATGTGGCTGATTTTATATTTGTTTGATGTTAGGTTATATTAGGTTTGCATAGTAGGTTATTATTGATTTTATGATATTTGTTTGCATGTTAGGTTATCTTCAGCATGGACAATGGAAGAGGTGATGTCTCGACAACATACATACCACCAGCCAAGAACCAACTGTGTGATGGCCAATGGCACACAATACACGGTAAGTTCATGATTTTATTATTGTTTCGCTGTTATTGCTGGGGAAAGAATTTGGCAAAAGTCGTTTAAATAGATTTTTAAGTTAATTAATCTGTAACAGAATAGTAGTCCTTTTAGTAACATAGTTAGATAAAAGATTCTCCTTGCTGAAAAACTTATAGAGGATTAATTTCGTATAAGGTGGTTATATTATTCATTGTAATTTGTTGCGATTTATGATCATTTATTAGTTAAAGTCAATTTTTGTGATTGGTGTTCTTAGCCCAAAAGGCCAAAAATGTGGTAACATTGGAGGTGGACAAGGTCTTTACTTCACCTGGATCTGGTGAGGCTGGTGTTTCCAACACGAACACCGAAGACCCACTTTATGTGGGTGGAGTGCCAGGTAAGAATACAGACCATTAGTATCAATCTGTTTTTACTTATTTATTAACTATTATGATGACATGATGAGCCATCTAGTTGTTAGGCCTATTGATTTTTCCACTGTTGACTAATGAATTGATCAAACTTATAGCAAAACACTTGAAAATTCTTTTTGAGTGACTGAAAATTAAACAGCAAAGATTTTTTGCTGCCTTTGAATAACCAGACGAGGCTTCATTCAACACAATTGTAGATTTAATTGTGGAAGCTGTGCAATGTGCGCCTGTGCATTGTGCAGTGTATGTATTTGCAATGTATGTATGTGCAACATATTTGCAATGTATGCATGCAATGTATGCATGCAATGTATGTGCTATGTATGTATGTGCAATGTATGTATTTGCAATGTGTATGTGTGTGCAATGTATGTGCGACGTATGTGTGTGCAGCATATAGGCAACATATGTTTGCAGTGTATGTATGTGCAATGTATGTGTGTGTATGTGTGCGCACAGGTTGTGAAACGAGTCAAACCAAGAAAAACATATTGGAAAAATATTGGTTTGAAATGTGATTAATTTTTTCCCAGTACTCAAATTAATTAAGATATTCTGCATCTGTGAAGTTGTAACTGCGGTTAATTATAAGTACATGTATAGTGATGATTTTAACTGTATTTTGCTTTTCAATCCAAGAGCAGGGGACTCTTAGTTGAAACTTGAGACAAAACTTATAACTAGTAAGAAGTAAATTGTGTAGTTACCAGAATAATGAATTGCCAAGTTATCTTTACAGTGATTACTTACCTACTTGATGCTGTGTTCATTTTCAGAGATGCATCGTGGCATCAAAACCAGTGAAAGGTTTGTTGGTTGCTTGCGTCGCCTTGAGCTTCGGAAAGTGGTTCAAGACTTCTCCCAAGCACGGGCTGTGGGCAGGATCAAGCTCGACTCCTGTCCCACCACTTAGATGCACAAAGCCATCTTCCTGCTAAGCAGATATTCTGCATTGGGCTAATCTCAGGCGTCTTATTATACAGCTATCCTCGTGGTTACTTTGTTTTGCCAAATACAGTTTTGTTACCTTCAAATGTTTTGTTGACAGTACACCTGAAATCCGAATTGTAATGTGTTTTGTTAAGCATTTCACTTTAAAATTAATGATTGCTTGATGCATAGCTGCATAGTTGACTAGTTGTTGTTTACAACTGTAATTCCTTTCATTTCTGAGTCACAGATGATGATGCCAAATAATTTGTGCTCTTTTAAATTTTTTTTATATTAATATTAAAATGGTGCTTTCAAGACACCTTAGCATCCAGAATTGACTGGAAGTAATCAGTTTGCCTTGATCCGTTTAATTCCTTCTACTTTGCTTATTGGTGACAAATAGTACTAGTTTGGGTGTTAAACCGTCTTTTTTAATTTGGTCAAATCATCAATTTAATATATGCTATGAAACTGGCATAGCAGACCTCGGTGTTTGCATCAGATTCTTTTTAATGCTGATAACTCAGTTATTTTGCCCATTGTGTGAAATTAAATTCTTATAAATCATTTGTAAGGCATAAGTATTCTTAGGAGACACAGACTTTATGTATGTGAGTACTCGCTTATAATAAATAGTTTTATTTTGGATAGTTTTATTAAGTTTCCAGCTAATCAACTGATTTGGAAAAGCAATTTTAGCCACCAGATACTGAATGAGCATGTTAAAAAATGGTTCGGCTTCCCATACTAACTTCTTAAATCAACTGTTGAGCTTTGACTTTTGATTGTAACTGCACAGCAGTCAGCTTCTGTCAACCTAATCTTCTGTCTTGTGTATTGTAATCTGCCATCACTTTGGTTTAGTTTGGTAGTTTGTTACAGTGTGCAACAGTTTACAATTACTACTGCAAGTAGTATAATTCTAGTTTGGAATTCTTATGTTGGTTATTTTACACTTACTATTTTCATACATTGCATTTCATGAAGATTGGCAACTGTTGTATACTAGAACTTCTTGCATTTTTATGAGTGCTTAACACAAAACTGCTCTGGACTTTTTTGGAGTTTTGAAGATATTACTGTACTTAATGCTCTCCTGACTAAACAACAAACAGATTTGGCTTAACTATGAACTATTTTAATCATGTTGCCATACACGTTCTGTTACGTTCTATTTGCTATGCAGTAAAATTAGTCATTTCTCAGGTATTCTGGGGCCCTTTACAGCCCCACTCAGTTACTTAAAGACGAGTACCCATACTTGCAGTCATATATTTATGAGCAACATGCAAAGTATGCATAGTACAGGTAAGAGCAATGCAGAAGAAGTACAACTTAGGCGAGTAAAGCAACTGCAATAGTCACTGTGACAATATGAGGTGCAACACACCATATAAGCTGCAATATTTGTGTGGTTTACAAGTTGAAAACAATTTTATCATGAACTAAGTGCTGGGTTATGTGTGTTCATAGTTCAGAGGTATATTTCCTTTGTGAATTGTTTGTGCTAAATGAAGGTAGTTTTTCTGGTTTTTAGTAGTGTTATTAATAAGCATTTATGGTGTAGACTCTAAAGCAATTAATTGTCTAATGATAGATCATTAGTTTTCATGCAAATAAAAAGCCGAACCATATTTTTCATTGTGAATTTTTCATATTTGAACATTGTTCTTTATATAATAAAACAGTATGGCAGCAGTAGCCAAATATTAATTTAATAAGAATAAAAATTTATTAGTGAAAGCAATAATGATAATTTCAGCTTGTTCATATTTAAGCAGCACTGCAAAATGTTTCCAATAGCGAGGGTATGAACACGGCGTCCCACAGGCAAAATCTGCGCAATTAAAGCTGGCATTTGGAGACCTGGGGATGTGCCATGTTTGGGATTCAGAGAGAAGGCTGTGACACTGGGCCCTCAATTGACATCACGTTCAATATAACCGGGTAAACATAACAAACTCGTTATAGACATACCACTGTCTTTGGGAGCCATAGCAAGAATTGTCTTATTATAGGGTCGTGTAATGACGAGTCTATTTCTATAGACGAAGTTTTGATCCAGGTTCCCTACTGACGACCGTGTTATATAAGAATTCGTGGCAACTTTGATGAATTTATTGGCATCTGCAGTCTATTGGCCAGCATTAGACCAGAGAAACTGAGGGACCTACAGATGCATCACTGTTAAACGTTAACTTCGAGTGACCGATCTGTGAAGGTAGCCGTGTGCTACGAGCGTTGCAGTTGGCGCTGTGTCATTATCTTCGGCGCAATCCAGACCAGGTACATGACTGTTAACGCACGGTCATGGATGGGAGTTTGTTGGTTGATGTCTAAGTGTCTGTATGAGACTGCCAGTGGAGACTGTCTCCAAATACATGAGCATCACTTGTATACAGACGATCTAGTATTTTATTCAGGACTCTAAGTAGTTTTGCGAGAACTGCTTTTGTAAAGTATTTGATACAGGGCTGATGATTTGATAATGTGGCCACCCTGATAAGTGTTGTCAAGCAGTATTCCTACTTTCTACCCTCACTCGGTGAATTCACCTGCTACATGTTATGCATAATTTAGCATACTAAGTCATACTTGGGTCGACGGCCTAAAATGTGTATTTCTAATGCGAATACAGGTTTCCTCTCTTTCTTGCACATGTCAGGTAAACAACAGAACAAAATTGCAACTCCAAAACGCCGGCCTCTAGGCCCGTGATCGCAAGGCCGAGACCAAACGTCACGAGGCCAAGGGCTAAACCGCAAGATTTGGCCTCGGCCAGCCGGCTAGACGTGGAGGCCTATATCACTGATTACGAAGTCTCCATGTTGCATTGTGTAAGCAGATGGCGCTTCAGAAATTATCTTACTGCACGACAGGATTAGAATACACAATGTACATGTTTTTCAATAGCGACCGTATAGCCTCGACTCCGCTCATTTTTCGATGAATAGAGTCACTACAATGTGTAGTTACTACCGGGTAGTTAAGCACGTGATCATCGCCTTCCCTCGACCGTTGCGATGTTTATTCAATGCAACAAATTCCTCGTTGTGCAATATCTGCTGATACAAGATTAAATATTAGGGTTGCAAGCGTTCTATTTGTTTAGAGCATATCGTCTGATATGTGACTATATATCACCATAATTCCTCTTTAGTGGTCACTTAATATAGAATAATTGGGCTGAGAACAAGCAATGGAATCCAGGAACTTCAAGTAGCAGGCGTCGCCAGGATTGTACGTTTGGGGAGGGAATATGACCCACCCTGGGTCATATTCCCTCCCCAAACGTACAACCCTGAAGCGCAATCGTCGACATATCTAAAGCGCTACTTATAAGATAAGCGCAAGGCACCCACCTATTTATCCAGAAATACCGTAGATTGTCGGAGGACTGTGCAGAGAGAGTAGAAGATACAGAAGCTGTTACAGTCGGTTGTAGTTACGTTGAGAGAAGTTTAAAGGTGGAGGATTGGATCGATCAGGATAAGATTTGCAGTGAATGCGGTTCTTAGTTTTGGATGGAAATTCTGAGGATTTTTTGCGAACATAGCGTGCTCAAACAATGTGATAATTGCTTAGCCAATTAGTGGTTTCCAGACTTTGTTTACATTAGCCGGACTGAAGTGTATAGTTATGACGATAGACGATCATATTTTACACTAAATGATTTCCTACAAACTATATATATGTATATAGGCCTATGTATGCATATTTATATTGTTTGATTCGAAATGTAGAGTTCATATCTTAGTGATCGTCACAGACTTGTCAAAGACAGAAGAGACTTTAGAAGAAGGAAGATGGTGACAGTAAACGGAGGAACCATCGAAATGGTTAAACTAAAAGTACAGTTTTCTGCGATTTATTTCATATTTGTGACCCTGGGATTAGTGTCCTGCCAAGTACTGACGCCGCCTTACTTTAACTTAGCAGTCGAGGCAACAGCTTCCTGTGGCGTGGGAGTGCCAGAACCGGAGTTATTCTGTAAGCTGACTGGTGCGAACCCAGACAAGGAAGACGTGGTCGGAGATTTCGAAGTTATCGAGGGCCAGCTGTGCGACAACTGCGATATGACGGATCCCGACAAAGACCATAGGCCAGAGGTTGCGGTTGATGGGACGAATAAATGGTGGCAGAGTCCTCCTCTTTCCAGAGGACTGCAGTACAACGAAGTCAACTTCACCATTCACCTCCAACAGGTCAGGCAGGAGTCGAACATTGTATTATTAATTAAGTAATTAATTAATTAATTAATTAATTAGACACTTCTATAGCACCGGTGTCTACTGTAATGCACAAGGCATCTATCAAATTCAAGCAGCATTCAGGTAAATACCCAGAAAGTCAGTCCACTGAAACAGAGAGGCAGCCTACGGCGGAGAATGCCAACCGATTAAGGTAAGTCCCAAGCTGAGAACGAAATGACACAAGAGACTGAGCATAATGCATAGATGCAGGAAGAGAATTCCAAAATTTAGGTCCAGCAGCCGACACAGCTCGTTCACCAAGAACTGTTCCAGTTTTTGGCACAACCAGAGAAAGGCCTCAGGTGACCTGGTTGAGTAATGATAAGCTTGAGGAATGAGGAATGATTTTAAGTATTGCGGTTGGCTAGAATTGAACTTTTTATTGACTATAAACCCCAATTTAAAACAGATTCTTTGCTGAACAGGAAGCCAAATACAAAGATTCAAGTACATGGATTATATGCTCATATTTTGACGAAGCAGCTATGTCTCAAGCCAAATAAGAGTTATGAACTCTTTAAAGTTTCTGTGTTTGACTTTGTGATACCAGTAAGAAGCAAGTTACAGTATAATCAAGGCGACTGGAGCCCAATGCGTTTGCCAACGATATCCTTGAAGACATGGGGAGGTAGCGCCTCTTTCTGCGTATGCTGCGAATATACATGTATGACGACTTACAAATGCTACTTACATAGTAGATGAGAGACAGTAGGCCTATAATATAAATTCTAAATTCCGCCCAAGTTACGAGCAGCATCAAACAGCTCAACAAGTGAGTCGCCCAGCTTTAAAGATTTAAGCCACTCAAATTGCTTAAGCTGCTATGGAGTGCCCATAGTAGAAATTTAGTTTACACTGGGTAAGGAGCAAAAGAGTAATACATTTTTCAGTCATCGACATCACACTTGTGGCCATTGATAGAACCTGGTATGAGTGAATTCTGTTTTTCCTTCTTAAAGGTATACTAACCTGTAAACGATATAGCAGTTCAGCTTTTACTTTTACAGGAATTCCACGTGGCCTACGTTTTCATCAAGATGGGTCCCTCACCTCGTCCTGGGGTGTTTGCCCTTGAGCGTTCTAGAGATCACGGGAAGACATGGAAGCCTTGGCAGTTCTTTGCTGACACTCCGAGTGATTGTGATGTGTTCTTCGGACGTGAAGGTTACAGCGACCACATCGCCAGCGATGATTCGGTGATCTGTACAACAGAATACTCAAAGGTCCTTCCACTGGAAGGTGGCGAGGTGTGCGACCTTATGACTGCTTTGAAAACTGAGGAATATATATATTAGGTTCTTTGACTTTTAACATTTTGTGCTGTTTGATAAGGTAAGGAAATCACTATAAGTCTTTTATAGCTGCCGGCATTACTCTGAAGTGAAACCTTGCTCCGGTGGAATAGTACACAACAATAATCCAAAGAACAGGTGACCTTTCCTTTCACAGGCTACACAAACTGCACCAGGATTCAAGCCTCAATCGCAGATGTGACAGGCAGATGCTATAGCAATCGGCCACTATGTCACTTCCAGCTTCCATCCCCTGCATTGCAGGCCTGTATTTATCCGTAATAATGTGGCGTTCTTGATCTGGACGTAACCTCGCGGGTGGGGATGACTGTAGTTCAGTTCTTCGCTTAGAACTACCCGCCTCACTACCCCTTCAACTCTCGACGTAATATGGCCATTCCGTATCATCTTTGCCATAGTCCATTCTCTACAAGGAGGGTTCAAGATTGGCCGCTTCATTAAGGGAGTCAAAAACTGTAAAGCTCGGTCTCGGGATCCGACTCTGCTTCTTCGGAGTCGCCAGATGGTCAACGTCCTGAGGATGGCCTTCTCTGAACAGAGTTCGTTCCTTTACTGGCAGTAGTCTATCCCTTTCTGTGTGCCTTTATTACTACAGGCTTTCTCGTCACCACCATTCTGCATCTCGTAACTCTGGAACTACCGCCAATAATCTGAGACGCCAGTCGTCTTTGGGGTTCCTGGGGCAGGGAATTCTTATGACAAGTCTGCGTCTTTCGACCCCCAAGAAACAGATATCGGACAACACATCTTCCCACTAACACAAATCTCTCGCTCCATTTCCGGGTGTAGGATTCCCAGCCTCACACATATATGTGTCATGCACAACAACTTCCGGAGTAATTTCTCGCATCGGAACTTGGTGTTGGCAATTCTCGACCAACAGTTCACAAATCCTGCTCCGAAAGATAAGATCTCTCTATGGAACGCTGAGTGCGAAGGTTCTCTCCCTATGACCATCACAGATTGCATACAGACCTTCGTGGTGGTCGACGCACGAGGCGACCAGTCCCCGCACTTCAGTCAGTTCTCAAAGATGTGTGTTGTGACAAGCATATCTGGAGTTGGTATCAAGCGCGTCGACTCCTATTCTACCCGGGAAACCCGATCGGTACTCTGACGTATCGGTTATTCTCGTAATCGTAATCGTAATTCCGAGATTTCTACAGCGCCCAACGAAAGCCACGTTGCGGGGGTCAGCTTATTCACAGGCGCTCAGTCAAAACAAAATCGATAGGCAAAAGGGTTCGGTTCCAGGTCAAGATCCAAAAGTCAGACGGAGAGACAGAGTGGCAGCAATGGAGGATGGTGTTTGTGTTGGAGAGGAGAGAGAGAGAAAAGAGGAAGAAGGGGTGTCAGGATAGGATCTGTGAAAGAGGAATGCTTTCAGCTTTGAGTGAAAGGCCGATGCAGAAATTGCAAGCGGTGGAGCATCAATGAGTTTGTATGATGGGTTAAAAAACTGTCGCAGTTCTGAGGACAGTTTATTCCAGAGTGGTGGGGCAGCTATGATTATGCAGCGATTACAAATTTTAAGGATGAGGTGACGGGAGGGCGGAGAAGTGTTAGGGTAGAACAGGCCTCTCTTGGCTTGATTCAATCTCTTGTATCTGGTCTCGTTTAGGTGTGGACTATCTGAGTCTTTACCTTAGAACACTGACCCGCTGTATCTTCCCTTTAAATCTTCTCAACGTCTGAGTTGCGACAACGAGTAATGCAGGGGTGTCTTTCCCCGAGTTTCGCACAACTTCTTCTCGCTATCAAGTATCAGTCCTTCTCTCGACCTCGCAACAGTCCGTGTTTCCAGGTGAAGGCGTCTAGATTATGCACCTATAACGTGACCAGGTGAGAGACAGAGACACAGACAAAGAGAATAATGTAAACCATACGGCCAGAGTCCAAAAGGAGTCGACAAAGACGATACAGACCCCCTCTATGCTTGTTGATACACACGGCCCGGAGAACTCACTGAGCGTTGGAGGAAAGGCCCCTCGTTGCATTCGTTGCGTAAGTCAGGAGAAGAAGATCTGACTGCTAATAGCCACGGGGAGGGAGGGAGAGACGGATCTTTCACACGGGAATGGATCGAAAGACTAGTGGTAATGGGAAGACCCGTTGCCCGATAGACATGTGCCTATGCGGAAAGACGCAGCAAGTTGTTCTAGAACTTCTCTCCCTAAGGAAGTAAGAGAATGACTCGTGCCTGAGATTAATGGCAGAGGTTTTAAAGTTACTAGATGTTGAATTGCTATGAAGACAGAAAGAGAGAGAGAGAGAGAGACCGTCGTAAAGAAGGTACAAAAGAAGACAAAGATTCTTGCTTATGAAATAACGAACCCTATTTCGGGCAAAAGAAAATCCCCAGGACTTTGCCTGTAGGCCATAAATACAATGCAATGGTCATACGCTATGTCTCACTGAAGATGAATCAACACAATAGGATTAGCGGCCTATATGGTGAGTCTCTTCGGCGTGTTGAATTAACCAACTCACAATTTAGGCTACTTGGCAATATTGATGCATTAATTCATCGTAAATAAGGCAGTTGCTTGCTTACTTTCAGCTAATATACTGGTTTAATATGCGTTCTGCCTTCGTCTTCAGATGCAGTAATTATTGTGTTGAAATACTTGCATGTTAAGTGAATGGTGATTCCGTTTACAGATTGCCGTGTCGCTTGTCAATAATCGTCCAAGCTCCCACAATTTCTCATATTCACGGAGTCTGCAGGAGTGGACCAAGGCAACCGACATCCGTCTTCGGCTGCTGAGGACAAAAACCCTCCTTGGGGATCTCATGGCCTTAGCTAGGCAGGATCCAACAGTCACTCGCAGGGTTAGTTACCCCAGCGCTTTCATAATTTCCTAAAATTGTACAGAATATATATGTATATAGATAATTATACCATTCTGTTATTTTGCAGTACTACTACACTATAAAGGACATCTCAATTGGTGGTCAGTGTGTCTGCAATGGCCACGCCAGCGTCTGTGACGCGGACTCAGTGGACGCAACCAAATTGGTCTGTAGATGTCAGCACAACACGTGTGGCGAGCTGTGTGAAATATGCTGTCCAGGATTTGTACAGGAACCTTGGCGACCCACCACCATAGATGCCATCAATGCCTGCGAACGTAAGCATAATTATGCTGCCAAGAAACATTTGACAATTTTAGTGGTGCTTTGATTCTCTAGCGTTCAGAAAACCTGCCAAAAAGATGGACTTTACATCAAAGTACAGCAGAGAGTTCCGGATCGATAACTTTAATTAAAGTAATTGCTGATGAAGAATATGTAAGTGCATGTTGATATCCAAATAAATTATCTAACTTTAGCGACAAACAAACATACAGACGTATTGGTATAAATAGTTATTTAACTGGACAGTTGTGACTGTGAGCTTCATTTGACAGTCATGGTCATGCGTTGTTGTGTATGTATTTTAGCGTGCCAGTGCCATGGCCACAGCAAGAAGTGTCGCTACGATCCTGAGGTAGACCGTAACCGTAGCAGCATAGACATTCATGGGCGGTATGAGGGAGGCGGAGTCTGTATTGACTGCCTGCATAACACAATGGGCATCAACTGTGAGCAGTGCAAACCTGGGTACTTTCGCCCATCTAACTCCACCCGTGAATGTCAAAGTAAGTCAAATAATTTATAATTTACTAGATATAACAAACTATGCTATAGTTATAATCTCTGGTATTTGTATTGATTAGTAATCAAAGATTGATCAAATCTGCTAAAATCTATAAAGATGACTCGTGCTTGATTGCGAATATTTACATCACTGTCAATTAATTAAAATCGGATTTGTAGGATGTAAATGTGACTCCACTTATTCAACGGGAAACTGTATGGACCGCACAGGACAATGTCAGTGCAAAGCCGAATACACCGGAGCGAAATGTGACAGGTAACCAAATATATTCTCTTTGTTTTGAAGCACCAATGAAAATCCAGACTAGTGTCAGCAACATATGAGTGCTGTCTGGAAATGAAGTTTCAAGTTTTAAATAATTGGTGCAGGCTGGTGTCAGCAACATATGAATGCTGTTTGGAAATGAATTTTCCACTTTTAAATAATTGGTTCAACATCATAATTACTCTAATACACAATTTTAACTCGTTTCGGCACTGCCCCTACTAAATACATCTCAGGGACCATTGCGCTCTGCTACATGTGGAGATATGCAGGTGTCGCACTTCAACTCAAACCCATTGTGCCTCCTCGTGAATTGGACCGTCCTCCTGGAACAGTCTTCCGTTGTATTTACTTACTGTTACATTTCACTCTGTGCATATACAGCATTTTCGAACTGCTTTAAAATGCACCTGTTCAGATCAGTTGGATAGCCATGAGTGCGGCACTTTTGTGAGCTACTTAAAAGGTGCTATATAAAGCGTCTTCATACTTAAATACATACATGCATGCATACATGCATACATACATACATACATCCGTACACAGACATACATACATATTATATACATACATACGTAATGCATACACACATACACGCATACATACATGCATACGTACATATTACATACATACATACCTATTACATACATACATGCATACATACATATTACATTCAAACATAAATACATACCTATTACGTACATACATACATACCTTTTACATGCATACATACATACATACTACATACATACATAAGGTACCCTAATCATCTTGGTACGAGTAAGAGCATAATATGCCATTCCCACTAGTGGTTAGGCTTGACAATTGAGGTCCCATAAAGTCCTCTGCAGCTGACAGTCTGTCGTTTGGTTCTGAACATTTTTATAATGGCTGGCTTTTCACTTCTTCCATTGGAAGATTTTTCTATTTTTGAAGCATGTTTTAAAAGATGTTTTTCTATATTTTTTCAGCCAGATTGCTATAATAATTAGGTAATGAGGTATTTTCAAGAAATCTCATTATGCTGAGTTTCTAAGGCTCGTACATAATTTATATTCTTCTTTTAATCTTCGTTACAATTTTAGGGGTAATAATATTTAACTATTCATTGTATTTGTGTATGTGATGCTTGTTATTTTCAGGTGTAGTGATGGTTACTATGGTTACCCACGATGTCTGCCATGCCAGTGCCACATCAACGGAGCCCAGGACAGAGTGTGTGATGTTGAAAGAGGCCAGTGCCCTTGCAAACCGAACTTTGATGGAATCAAATGCGATCAATGCGCTTTCGACTACTACAATTTCCCCGAATGCCGATGTAAAGTCTATTTAATATTTGTCTGAGTTTTTCTGTAGTAGTCGAGTTTATGAGATTTCATGACAGTTATTTATAGGAAAACTCATAGATAACAGTGTCTAACATTTAAAATTTAACTTGTATTTGTTATGATCTTTGTAATATTTCAAAATTATTTGCTGTTCGTACAAAATAATTATACTTTATTAATGTAATTTTGTAAACGCAGATGATTCATAATAGTTTTTCTAGCGTGATATATAGGGGTATGCACTGCCGCTTGTATTTGAAAGAAAGTGACTGTGCGATATTTTGTAAATTTACATAAAATGTATAAGAAATTTATCTAGAGACTTATCGTTTTACAAGTATTTAAGAACACAAGAACAAACTTAATATGCATACAACATCCTAATAATAGAACATTCACGCGTTAAATTATCATCGAGAGGAATAACGATCATGGATGTGGGGCCGTAGGGAATAACTGATAGTTTTGACTGGCGGGAGAAAAGTTGATTTAGAGTTTGCAAAATAATGTGCATGGGGTCAACCTATTATAGGCCTACCTCTTTGCTCGCCCTCGCACTCCTAAGCAGAGATAGATTTTTAAAGTTTGGCACAAAGCGCAGAGGTTTAAGATGTGACATCACGATAGGGGTATAAGAGAAGGGGCGCTGTCAACTCATCTATTGTCAGCGATCCTGGCAGGCAAAGGTCGCTAACTATTTTGGAGCGTATCTTTTAGACATTTCTGTTGATTTTTTCACTTGTATGGGCTAATTTGTGTACCTAGACGACTGGAGGTTGCCAATGATAAATCCAACACCCCAGTCCTGCACCCGTAATTAAGACGGGGTGCTTAATTTTTGACCATAATATTAAGCTCATCAGCGGGGTTCGAGGAAAAATCCCAACCGCCAAAGTCTTTGCAACGTTTTGGATGTTATCTGGACACCTAGTAGATGACTGCCATTTTTAATCGGTCGATCTATAACAGGTTGAGTGGTTTCAGTTTTAATATTGCCAAGCACCAGAATTTACGCATAATGCCTGCAACGGAAATTCTTGAATTTGGTGAGATGACGACGAGCCTGGGTCTCAGGAGTAGCACTGGCCATCCACCACAGAGTGGTTCTGCGACCAAACGGCCGATTACCGAAGAGTGACTGTATTGTACTGACCTGTTGGCTGGTGGGTATCCGGAACCTGCGTCTTCTACTATCAACCCAGGGAGTGCCAGTCGGTGAGCGGAATGCTTCAATCAGCTGTCGCTCAATGCAACACGGACAAGGAACTCAGAACATGATGTCTTTCAGCTTTGGATGGGACTCAAGAAGTTTGGTTTGGCACCTATGCGAAAACCAGCCGTTTTATGCTCATTTGCTTTCAGGTGAACTTACTTAATAACTCTAGAATCATCAGGCTGACGAAGAGCGATCTCGCAGTCATTGAGAAATTGTGATATAAAAATGTTTACGTTATATTACATTACGTATATACAACAAATTGTATATATACATTAATATATAATAACATATAATAATAATATGCATATAGAATAAATTGGATGGAAATTGGTCTCATTGATCTCTTCCACTGTAGATTGTAACGATTGCATTCACGTGTTGATGGATGACATCGAAACCATTGAACACAGCATATCTTCAATGAGGCAGGAGTTGGGCAGTGTTTCTGTTGGTATCCTCGCCTTCCAGCGCCTTGGAAAGATCAACCAGACTGTTGCCGAGCTAAGACCTCTGGTTGATAATTTGACCAACCAACCCAATGGCTCCTATCAGCAGACCCTCCTGAAGGAAGAGCTAAACCAAGTCCAAACGCTTGGCATTGAAGTCACCGCTAAGGTCAGATATGTGTTTAGAACCAATCCAATCGTACTTCTGCAGCGTGACTGTATTCAATGTCCAAGGTATCAGTCGATTATCGTTTCTAAGCTAAATCATTATTGATGCAGAAATCAGGGCTAGAACCAATCGAGCCCCAGTGGCAGCCCGTACCAGACACGGAAACATCCATACTATGGGGAATTGCATTCCGAGAAAATTGCTTTTAGTCATGATCTAAGGCAAAAACAGACTTAAAAAGCGCGATCAGGTACCGGAAGAGAGTTCCATGCCTTTAGGGCCAGCATGTCCAATGCACGTCTGCTTGGAAAAGGCCTTGGCTCACAGTGAGTCAGGACTAGGAAATCAGAGGATCTGGCCTTACGTTGACAAGATCTTGCGGTTAGGAGATGTTTGAGGTAATAAAGCTAGCCGAAATGTAAAATTCTCTGGAGGATTATTTGATGAGCAATATAAGCCAGTGTAATGATTTAAGGTAGGAGATACGTGTAATGCCGTGGAGTTTTCCCTCCCTATAGCTCTGACAAACGAGTTTTGAGACCAAACTCCAAAAATCATAAACATTAAACTTTTCTCAGCTTTAGCTCAATGTGCATTCGGAAAAAAATTTAAGCTTTTAGGCTTATAATTTTTATTCGAAAGTACTTGCGCTGAACTTCACAACCCATTTTGAAATTTATTCTTTAGCTGTGTTGACGTTTCCAGCTTCAGGACACCACTGAGCTTCTGACCGCAGCTTTCCTAAATATACGTTGGATACTTCTGGATCGGCTACTGATCTTAATTATTATTACTTCTCCTAATTATTAGTTTAAAAGACCTGGCTTGTGGTAAAACCTTTGCATTAAAACCACTCTAACTAAAGTCTCTTATTTTGTTGTGGAAACACATGTTGCATTGCAATGCATTAATGATGCATTTATAAAACTGTTTAACGCATTTTTCTAATAGAACATTCAATATTTCGTTTTCATAGTCCAATCTTATTTTGAGGAACACAGAATTCGTAGAATCTGATGCAGCTGATGCTAAGGTTCAAGCAGAGAATCTCTACCAAGATCTTGTTCAGATGACTCTCAAGAAAGCAAATGGTAAGATTTTTATATGGGCAACGCAGATCAAGACAACTCAAGTAATGCCTAGCGTAGTTCACATGCCATCCGGCTCATTTAGATTATGATAGAGTTGGGTGCGATGCTTTAGCTGTATCTATAAAGTAAAGTCCGATAGTTGACAAAGACTTGCCTCATTTACTGTCAGTTTTCAGCCCTTAGTACAAAGAACACTGTACAATAAACTTATAAAAAATGTTGGCCAGAACTTGTGATTGCAAAAAGCTTGAAGAATGTTCAGTCACGAAGACTAAAAAGCAACAGTTTTGTTGGGTAGGCCTATTTCCAAATCGCCGCCCTTAAAAATTTACCACCGTGGAGTATGTAATTGCCTCTTTGCGACTATATCAACAGTTTAACCCATTCGTAAAAGCTAGTTGGTTTGAAAACCAAGTTTTCTCTCTAGCTTTTAAGTTTCTAAACTGTTTTGACAGTATATTTTGACATCGTTTGGTAACTTCGTTCACGGTCAATTTGTTTGTTGATATTGCAGAGGCTGTGGACTTTGTCAAGGATATCTTGAGGGCTATCCAGGGAAGCACTGGTGGTAGCAATGTCGATGAGTTACTGAGGCAGGCTGAAGGGATGCTTGCAGAAATCAAGTCTCGTAATTTCTCATCCAGGGATAGAACAGTCAAAGAAAAGCTTGGAAAGACAAGAGGTTGTAAGGAGCAAACCAATTAAACTAACGAATACAGTAAAAGTATATGACGGGCAAGTAGAGTGCCTTAAGGAAAGGCATCTGATTCAACACCGATGATCCGGCCAATCACTTAGTCGAGAAGACCTGGCCGAGCACCCGGTGAATACCAGGCAAGGAAGCAAACGAAATGTCCAAGATACGAAGGAGCAGGCTGAATAAAGTGGAGATTATTTATTTGCACCCATCGCTGCCAACAGCTGCCTTCAGGAGCTGTCATAAGTAATAATGTTAGATACAGTCTACTTCATATAACTTTATATTCTAAATACTTCATGACTTCTATATCGCCGTTATCCTAATGCCCAAGGCATCAACCAGGCATAATTTATCTTCATGGTAATGTCTTACTGTAATCTAGCCCCATATATGCTAACTGTTATGAGCAAAATTCAAAACTATGTAACATTAGATAAAAAATTAAGAAAAATAATAACTAGTTTTTAACGATGAGATGGCTGGTGGTTTTAGTAGAGATAATGACATAATGACATGTATTGTGATGCCTGGAGTTGCTTTACTGAAGTTAGTAGGATACTAGTGTGGTGTTTGATTTTCTAACTAAGCGCTGAGGAAAGCGAAGAAGCTGATGGACCGTGCCTCAACTCAATCCAACCGTACAGCGGATATAAGCATCTTCATCAATGATATCTTGAATAAGCTGCAGGATCTGCAGAACAGCAGTCGCCACTCCCTTAACCATTCACAGACGGCCAGTGAAATGAACAACCGCATTCGACAGCTCACGCATTATGTCACTGTAAGACGCATCAGGTTTTAGATTGATCGACCAATTATATGGTGATTTCATTCTTATTTTTTAAAGTAATTTAATAGTTACTACTAAATTTAGAAATAAGTGCTAACAGCAACACAACACAATTTATGCACGTAAAAACAAAAAAAAAACAAAGCATCACTACTTTTCAAACCTTATAATGTTCCTTTGTCCCAGCAGTAAGGTCTAAAAATTATTCGTGTTTGAAGTTTTTACATTAGTATGCGCCACAAACGAGAATACCAGTTGATGCATCATATGGTATATTTACAGCTCTTGTTTCAAATTTCTTCTGTTTCTTATTGTTACCATTACCTCGACCTTCTTCTGCTTCATCGGGAATAATTCTTTCCTTCCTTCTGGCTAAAATTAACCCCTCCTAGGGAAGGGGTCAGCCACACGGATCCTTCTTTTCCATTTGCTTCTATCTCCAGTATCTTCTTTCTTCAGTCTGAAGAGCTTTAGGTAATCTGGTCAATAATTCGTCCCGTTCTATATTATTTTGCTCTTCTTCCACTGCCTCAACAACTTTTAAAAGCCATATTTGTGCCTCGGTTCTTTATATGCTTCCCGTCTGCCCACCATGCCGCGCATTGCAGGATGCAAATTCTAAGATTCTTCATACCCAGACAGACATTCACAGTTGTATCGATCGAGTCAGGAAGTTTCTGGATGAAGCTAGAAAATGTCTTACTTCTGGAAGAGAAGCTTACCGTATTCGTGGCGTACGAGTTTTATTGCAATTATAAAGACTATAAATTGAAGATATTTATATAAAATTAAATAATTGGTTAACATTTGCTGTTAATTATTTATAAATTCTGTTGAACGTGGTCATTGTATACTCAATGATCACTCTAGCATTCTAGTTAGTGGCCTAGTTAGCTACATTGGTTAAAGCTTAGGTCTACATCAAGGCGCTTCTGAGCGTGAGGATGCCGGTTCGCATCACGGTCGTGGCTTATTTCAAAGATTTGAATCTCGGGCTAGCACGGTTCGTACACGGGGACCGTAAGTGGCATGGCACCCGATGTAATAGTATAAACACCATAGTGATGGAATCCTAAGCATTGAGAGTACATTTACATTTACTCAGTAATCTAATCGGTGTTGAAGGACCTCACACGAAATACATTCATTGTATTTTCATTGGAAAATGAGCAGGGTCGATGCCATACGGTCCCTATATAAAAACATGTACATTTAAATTTTCTCAGTACTCTAATCAACGGTACTTTGAGAACCATTGCTATGGGCGGCATCTGAGGAATGGGATCGCTTTGCTCTGTAGATAGAGAGACAGAAACAGAGAGAGAGACAGACAAACAGACAGACAGAGGAACATATTACATATATATGGAGACAGACGGAAGGATTTGACAGTCGATTAATTAGTTGGTCGATTGATTGGTTTGTTGATCTGTCTTTCTGTTGGTTGACTGTAGGATCTGGAAAGTGAGTCTAGTCGATTGGACGGCGCCATAGGACAGCTGCAGCGGTCAGTGGACACATTGTCAGAGGAAAGCACGATTCTTCGACCTCTGGTTGATAATGCCACAAAACACGCGCTTAAGTTGAAGGGAGAGAATGAAGTGCTTGATGGGTAAACACTGGGAATACCCAGAAATGTCAATTGTAATAAACGTAAACTAAAATGTTACCTTGATTGTCAGAAATATAATTGGCACACTAGGAATGGACTGTTGAATTAGATTGTATTGTCTAGCATTGAACTGTGTCGTATTGTATTGTATGGAAGTGTGTCATTGTTAGATTTGGATGGAAACGCAGAAGATGAAATATCTTGTAAATCTACATTGAATTATTGTAACTATATGTTGATTGCTAATGAATCTGTCAAGCGTGTGTATTGACAGCTTGAACTCTACAGATACACGTATGGATTAGTAAGTTGCAAAATACCTTTATGATTACATGGATTTTTTAATGATGATTCTTCTTGGTTTTAGTTCCAGGTTCTCTTTCTAGTGGTCTCTTCAAATTAACGGAGCACTTTTTGTTTCAGTCTGATACTCGACACACGCAGATCCGCAGAGGCTGCTTTGAATGCATCCAAAGTTTACCAGACGATCATTTCGGCTATAAACGGTGCTCTGAATGCATCGCTTGAAGCTATCAGTGTCGCTGAAGAGGTATCTGGCATGGTTAGTATTTCTACTGCTCTCTTTATATGACTTTTGTTCACTATTTAGGTCACAACCGTGTAAGACATTAAATAAGAACGTGTTTTTGCTTGCAAGTGAAAGCAGTGGTTTCCAAGTAAATCTAATTCATATAATAAGCTGGAAATAAAAATACAGGCAAAAATTACAACTTTACGTGGCTTAAAACGTCTGGAAGGACCCCCTATTTCTAAAACAATTTTCAATAAAATGAATTTAGCGAGCCGCCTGGAAAACTTTGACAATTCAATCCACTCTAAACCCCACATCTTGACTACAGCAGGTTTTTACTTCGTGTTTTTATTGAAGTACTCTAATCTTACGGACCAAGCAACAGAGTCACGTAGACGAAGTCAAGACCTTCAAAGACAAGCGGATGCCATCGCTGCAGTTGAACTTGGTAAGTCAATAATTGATATTGCGATAGATAAACATCATAATAGTTTCAATATTTTTGTAGCACTTTGACATATTTGCTGCATTCAGCTGTGCTGCCGTGGTATTATCAAACCAGAAATTCCAACATTCTATTCAAATGTGTACGAGGAACACTAAGCTGGCTTCATTTCGAGAAACGGATCCAATTCAAAGTCTTCTTGCTGAAACGAACCTTGCAGGTCGGTTTCGCCTTGGCATAGGTCAGGAAGATCGGTGTTCAAGTCAGCTGAAGCTGAGTCAACGATCACTCACTGCGTTGTTTTCCCAATGCGGAAATTAACATCGCCAATTAATTAGAGCACACTGTGCTTTTTATGACCATCCTGTTGGAACTGTCTTCCAGTGCGAATACGTAGACTGCTCTTTTACGCAGCTTATATCATCTTATATGTTATTTTTATGTTATTGTCGCATCTCCTAGAACAGTTACTAAGCCGGATGTGCAGCGCTTTGAGAAGCTCTTGACAGATGATATGGGTTTTTGGCACTTTCCTTGTTTTCATGCATGTTATTCTTAATGGTTTTGTATTTCCTGTATTGAAGAATGAAGATTTTTGCATAGACTTGAAAACACGTTTGGACAATGTAAAGAAAAGAATTGAAGAATTGAAGAAGATCAACTACCCAATCAAAAATGAATATATCAGAATAGTTAGAGGACTTGATAAGATGCCAGCAGGTATAATATCTTCTTTATAGCATCGCAACTTTAATTATTATTATTAAGATATAATTGAACGTTGCAATATCATTGATGAACTGTTTTTAATTTGAAGAAGTAGGCCTACTATCATCATCTTTTCCTATTTTTACATTATTCTTTTATTATTAATACATTAACATTATTCATATTCCATATTTGTAAGCAACTGTAGAGTGAATGCTGGACCTGACCTTTGTGGTCTGGCACAGTAATGACTACTTTGCATATGTTTCTTTACGCTGACTTGCATCATATGTGTGGTAATGATATAATGTGGTTCAGAAGACTATGAAACGAAGGCCAGGAAAGCTGTAATGAAAGCAATGGATGCACAGACAAAAGCGGAAAATGTCGAGAAAAAGATCAACGTAATTGTGGATCGTCTTCTAGAAGATCAGCATAAGTTGGCTGAAATTCAGAAAAAAGTTAGCCGTGCCAAACGTAGCATAAAGACAGCACAGGTCGAGGTAGAGAAGATCCTGAGACTAGTCCCAAATGTCACTGATCTTCTTTCCCGCTTGAGTAGTCATGCCATCAGGATACGGCAGCTGGGACTTGACCTGAAGTCCAACATGCTACGCGATCAAGCAAATCTGGTGAGTTTCTGTTATTCTCTTTAAAATTTGTAGGGGGCCTAATTTTATGCTAACCATTCACCATTCGATTAGTGATTTTTGCAATTTATACATAAGTTTTCTACTTAATTTGAGCAACTATTCTGTATCATTTGAGGTTATTGAACTTAGTAATAAAGGTGTCTAATGCAGGAGGATAAATAATGGTGCCTTTAAGCCTAGATTCAATCCAGAGAAATTTCGTATTAGTCTACGGAGACTTGGAATCTGGTAGTTACGAAGCTAATAGTGCCTCCGGAACATTATTCAGATGAATTGTTATATTTCTTTGTCGTTTATGTAAAAAAAACTCAGATATGATTCCAGAAGGACATCCAAGCGGAAGTAGACAAAGTCGTAACAATACGACAGCATTAATACGCCTGTCGCTATCTTTGAATATTCTTGGCCTTGTAGATACGAGGGTGCATGAACTTCAGGGAGAGCTCATCTCTCCAAGTGCGTTATCCTCAGGACCTGATGGCAGCTGGCATATACAGCCGCATCTCACTCTACTTCAAAACCACCGCCAACAATGGACTGCTTTTCTATGCGGGGTCAAATAAAAGCCATGAAACGGTACGTGCGTCTAGCGATTCGGCAATCCGCATGGCACTTGCAATGATAATGATAAGGCTGCAGTTGGCTTATAGTGTAGTAAATTTTGTGGGGATTTGCTTTCTGCATATTACATCTCTGATAAATTAAGAGAAACGTATTAATATATTTTCTTGAGCTTTTTCTGAATTTTTTTCAATTTTTTTGTCTAGAAGAACTACATGTCTTTGCAAATCATTGGTGGAAAAGCTGTGTTTAAATTCGATCTCTGCTCTGGTGCGGCAATCATCACGAATCAGAAAGTTGTTTCTGACGGAGTTTGGCATGAAGCCATCATGACCAGGTCAGTTGCTATGAATGCTAACTGAACTCGTATTACAAACAAACTTAGTGTCTTGTTCAGCATATGGTTCCTGCAGGTAACATATTACTAATCGCATTCGATGGCATGTAGCATGTAATCATATAAAGCCTCATACATATGTTGAGATCTACGTCGGTCTAAGATAGAGAGATATTAATATTAAAAAACCTCAATAGTAGACTATAGGCCTATAGGCCTACGACACAATCTGTTAATGGTACAGCTGTAAACCTGTGTATCCTGTGTACCGTCTACCCTGATGTAATCTAATCTTGTAGTGCCGCTATCGTATTAGGTCTATTGCACATGTAAGCTGCAGTTTCTACGCAAAACCCCCTTCTGAAAATCGCAATGCTTTGGGCATATGTAATAAAAATCCACGAATCCACATAGACCGGAAGACTCACTTCAGTGGATACGCAAACCAAAAACGATTTGATTTTAGTTTAGACCTAACAACATTACGGAACTTGCATAGCGAACAGGTACCAATTCCACAGCCTTCTACCAGGAAACTCCGGGAGCTGAATACCATTCTGGCTTAGGATAAAACACGAGTGAAAGTAGCCCATGAGCGAGCACAAAATTTGGAGTCTAAAGGGTGACTCATGAGTATTCCTATCTGAATTCATATACAGAATGTTCATATACATGTATCTCCTGGAACTCGAAACCATTCTGGTTTGGGATAAAATACGACTGAAAGCACCCAATGAGCGGGCGCAATATCTGTGAGTCTGAGGGGTGAACAAATTTAAAGGCGAATGATAAGCTGGCGGGATTTGTCAGTTTTGTTTCAAAATTCTTCAAATTAAATTTTATTTTTCTGTGGCATTGTGTAGGCCTACATTTAGCTGTTTAGAAAGTAGATTAAATTTCTGAAAATAGATATTTCAGATGCGCAATGTTAGTTAAAATTTGCACGCAACTCTTTTAAACTAAATTTGAGTTTTCTTCAAAATTTGCTTTGTGGTCGAACGCTCGTTTTTGCTTCGATTAATGCTAACGTATCAATGGGTCAACAATTTTGATAGAAGCACTACATATGCTATTTCAACTTTTTTTCTCCACAAAAAGACAAATAATTTAACCTATCGGAAAGCTCTAAGATAGAAAAGCGACATCTATAGGCCTACACCAACCAGCATCGAAGGATCCATCGCACTTTAAAATCGGTCCACACGTGTCACCTGATGTAGGCTGACCCGAGAACATGACCACAAACTGAAAAAGTGTGTATACGTTGGGTGTCGGAGGGGTCGCTCACCGGTAATCCGATAACTCCACTACTTGTGTTGATGGAGACGCTTTCAGCCTCATCGAATTTAAGTCAATCGGTTTAAGGGTTTGGATTTATAAGGGGTTCAAAATTCGCCGTTTTCATACGCGAGTAAATGGCCGTCAACAATGGCTACACTATGGCGGGTTTTCTAACTGCAGTCCTACTGCAAGAGAAGCTCAAGCGCGTTGCTGAGTTTGACACTATCGACAGGTGCAGAGAAGACCCTATGTAGGTCTACTTTCCATGTATGAATGCAAGAATAGGATACTAAACTAGATACCGTACTGCATTCGAAATGGATTGATGGTATGCACATATTTATAAAAACGTACATAAACTAGTGAGGACCGCTTTGACGAGGTAGACTACTCAGAAAGCGCTGTAGAAAATTTCACATACGTGTAGGCCTATACTCGCCTAGGCCTACATACATGCTTTTCTATAGCGACCCTATAACTACGACCCTGCTCATTTTAACGAATTGTTTTCGGCCGAGTTCTTCTGCCACAACTGCCAGGTGACATAGGTCGCCATGTAGCCTATGCTACCCTTGAAATAAGCCTTGATCAATGTGGGCACTATCGCTTTGCAAACTTGCCTCCTATTTTCTTGCACAGAAGCCCGAGCATAGCTAACCGGTAAAATGTCCTGTTGACTTTGATAGCAGTGTGCTATATAAAAATAAGTACGATTATGTGATATTTTATAACCTGAACCTAGGAATAGGCGAAATGGAACACTGGCGATTCGAACCCCAAACGAAGAATCTGTAGAGAAGCAGGGAGAATCTGAGGGAGAGTCTTTGGTTCTTGACTTTGATCACACGACCCGTGTTTTCATTGCTGGAGTTACTGAAGCATACAAAGTAGGTGCTTATCTCTAACTGGTTCAGTTAATGATGACGATGATATTGATCACGACGACGACTACGATGATGATGACGACAACGATGGTGATGAATTGTAGTATTTATTACTTGCATTTGTAACTTGGAATGTTTGCCAGTTTTTATTTTATACGTATATTTAGACTTTTTTCACTCAGATGCCTGTTTGGTTGTCTGAGGCAACCTTACTTTGGTTCCCATGCCACTTGAATCAGTGTAATACTAATAATCCATATGGTCTACACAGAAAGAGAAAAGACATATGTAATCTTTAGTATAACTGTATTTCCTTATTAATTTAGAACGATTTCAAAGACATCTTGTCATTTACTAATTTCACTGGATACATTGAGGATGTCAAGTTTGATGGTGTGGCAATGGGACTTTGGAACTTTGTATCAGCTGAGAACATTAAAAGATGTCTTGCCCGGTTAGTTTTATTATCAACTTCATTTAAAATCAAATATTAGCATCCCTAGCAATTATTATATATCTTGTGTTTTAACCTATAGCAGTGGCAAGAATGCAAAAGAAGATATGAATAAAATAATTGCACAAGGGCTAATTTTCTGGGAGCTATATCTGAAAACATTTGGTACCAGTATTGGGAACATGTGTCAAAATAAGGTAAAGTTGGGCTCAATTCTACGTTGTTTCTGGGAAGGTGATAGAATCGTGGCCTGCACTTAATCCTATATTTTATATTTCATGACGAAAGTATATTGAGACGTTTTCGTTAAATGTAACAGAAAACAATTCAGCATGCAGCAAACTATTTTTGGTTGATTTTGTTTGATATGCTCTTGATATAAAAAAATACTGGTCCTGATAATTTACAGTGATGTCTTGCAAGAACCTCAAGTCAATGGGTACATGTTTGGTGGTAATGGATACGTCATCCTGGCCAAGGATCGGTTCAACCCTGCCAAAGCCAGTCTTGTCAAGTTTTCATTCCGAACATTTGCTAGTGAAGGACTTATGTTCCTTATGGGAATGCCTGGAAGAGACTTCCTTTCACTTGAGCTCAAGGACGGAAAGGTCATCTACCAATATGAACTGGGTTCTGGCTGGGCAACTATTGCTTCGACACAACGCTATAATGATGGCAACTGGCACGTTGTCACAGCAAATCGCATGAACCAGGATGGAATTCTAAAAATAGACTCAAGCACTGGTAAACAGCTAAACATTAGTTGTTTTCATTGAGAGATTGAAGCAGTTTGAGTGAATGTTAAATAAGAGTTACTTAATTTTTCATTATATTTGATATTATTTGTAATTTTTTATGCGGCTTCAATATTTTGTATCATCAGTTTGGTAGTATAAGACAACATTGTGTGATGTCTTTTAATTGTGTAGTAAACAGCGCACGATCACCTCTTCACCTCAAAGACCTTGAGATTGATCCATATATCTACTTTGGAGGTTTCAAAGGAATGCACACTTACTCCAATGCGTCAGTACTCGATATCTTCTTTTTTCTAAATTTTATTTTAAGTTTTTTAATGACACAGTTGCTGTGAATTGTGATGTTTAAATTCCTTATTTTGGTTAGGTGATGAGAATTTTATTGCTGTTGGTTTTCATGTCAGTTTTCCACTATTCATTCCGGCATCACTTGAAGAAAGTATTTTTATAAATTAGCATTGTACAGGAGGACAGTTATGCATTAATATGACTGCATTCCATGTTTGGTAACTGTTTGGTAATTCTGTTAATTATTCTAGGAATGTGACTCAAAAAGGTTTTAAAGGTTGCATCAAAAACATTCAACTTGGAGCCACAAATAGGAATATCAATGAAAACATTGAGGCGAACGATTTTTTGCCAGGGTGTACAGAGGTTAGCTTGCTGGCTGCTTTATTAAGTCAGACTTTTTTGCATTGGAAATGAGATCTTCCTTTTATCTTGCACTTTGCAAACCGAATTTTCTTTACAACATGATTGTGTCCTTACAAGTTAAGTTTATCCAAATATTTGACAGTAAAGGATAGATTTTTAATGCAAAACACCTTTAATTACTTCCTATAACCCGTGGTGAATTTAAGCATTTGAACATGGCTAAACGCGAACGACATTATAATAATTGAAAGTGACACGTATTTGAAATTTTGTGCAAAATGAAAACTTGTGTTTTCGCTGGTGTTCATGAATGCAGACAGTTCGTACCATCTCATTTAATCACGACGCTAATGAATCCTACATCAGTCTGCCTTCAGTCAGTATCGATGCAACGTTTGAGATGTCTGTGAAGTTTAAGAGTCTTGAAAAATACGGACTTTTGTTCTATGCAACGGATAACATGGAAACACAGGTACTGACGAGAAAGCCACACTATAAGCTAACATAGCATGACAGTTGTAGTTGAAATTCTAATGCAATCTATGATAAAGACCTAGTGATGAATCAGTGTGCATTTATAATATAAAAAAACTTGTAGAACAACGAAATTCCATCAAAGAATAATGAGCTGTAGACTAAAAGTGAGTATTTGCATAAACTGAAATGTTTAGCGAAGTATTTTCTAGTACAACATTCTTTAAGCCAAAATGTCTCAGAATAAGCAAAACCTCGCCACAACTCATGACGTAGGTACATACAAGTGTACCAAATAATTATAAATTGTTCCTTCAGTTCCTGCTTGAATCAAAGAATAATTAGAAAAACGTAATGTAAATTGCACAAATTTCTATTATTTTGCACCGTACAAAAGCTGCATCATAGAGACTAGTTCATTCACCAGCTTGTCCTAGTCAAATCAAATCTGTAGGGGTCGACTTCCTGAGTCAGTTTCAGTGTAATGGTCAAAAGTTAGAGGTGGAGCCAAGTCAGAGATGCTAAAGGAGGAAATGTGGTGCCATAGATAGCCTATCTGAAGGATGGTAAATGAAGAAAATCCAGATGAGTCAGTTGAAGTTCAGAAAGTTTTGTTTTGGGCTTTGAATAAAATGGTCAAATACTTAAATGAAGTTCAGAAAGTTTTGTTTTGAGATTCGAATAAAATGTTCAAATACTCAAATGTAAGATGATGGAGAGTCTAAGAACACTAACAGGTGTACAATTATTAGCTAAAAGACACCGAAAATGTGGGGATTTACAGTTTGTAATCTTGATTATTTACTTAAACAGAAGAGCGCTTTCTCAATGTCTCTTACTGATGGAAAAGTTGTTGCAATGAACATTGCTGAAGGTCGTGTCACTGCCCTGGAATCCAAGGCAGACTCTTACAGTGACTATCACTGGCATTACCTGACTGTCAGAAAAGATGGAAAAGAGTGAGTTAAAACCCTACAATAGGAAAAGATTAATAATATGCTTTTCTGTTATTTATATTAAAACTTCGTCTTTCATTGTAAGAAGCAGTTCTAGGACTCAGGTGCAGAGGAACTTCGAGGGTGCAATCCGCTATTTTTATCAGTGTCGTTATTTTATAACATGTAGAAACACGCACTTATTTATTTAAGTTTTTCTTTCATCATAACAATCGGCTATGCGAAATTCATTCAGTGGATGTTTTATACTTGTCTCCATGCACATACGACTGGTTTTTGTAGATCACTTTTAATTGCATATCATGTGCAAATATGTCCCATACGATTATGAAAGGAGTATTTGTGTAAATTCAATCCCTCCATACCTCCCTCATCGTCGCGCCCAACGGCTGTTAAAATAGCATTGATGATTCTCTGCGAGGCTACTGTGCTAAAATCTTGCAGCTGTTGTTCGTCCGTCAGCGTCGCTAACTCTGCAGGGAATTTGGCTCCCAGCGACCTGTCGTTTGCCTTGAGTGGGGGGTAAGCGTGCGAGAGGGGATCAACTAGTATCACACTACTGCTGGGGGTGTAGAACGGTTCGCTCTCTGCCTGACTCTTGGATCTTGACCCGTAACCGAACCCTTTTGCCTATCGATTTTGTTTTGACTGAGCGCCTGTGAATAAGCTGGTCCCCGCGGCGCGGCTTTCGTTGGGCGCTGTAGAAATATTGGAATTACGATTACGATTACGATTCGTAGGTGTAACGCTGTAAACGAAGGAGAATTCTGAGGAACCACATGTCATAGGTGTTAAATTTCTTGTTTAATCTCTGAAAAACTTCAATACAGTACGTAAAACTTTAGCACTTATCTATGTACGGACAATAATTGCTATCATACAGGAAACAAACTGTTTCAACATATCATGGTATACAGACCACATTTGGTAAATGTTCTAGGATATCGCTACACATAGATGATACAGAAACTCTGACTGCAAAGGTTGAGGGCAAACATAAAACTGTAACAAATTCACCGCTCTACTTTGGTGGCATTCCTTCTACACACACTATTGTGATGCAGAACGTGGCCAGCTCAACGCCATTTGTGGGATGCATTGGAGATGTAACCATCAGACAAGAGTAAGATATCAACATTTGATACACATAAAACTTTTACAGATTAATTTCTATTCATAAGAGGCTACAAGGGAATGTACTGCGTAATATTACAGTATGAAATTATGCGCTGTTGCATTTTACTACTGCTTCTCATCTTGATCAGAAGGGCATTTGCAAAGGATTTTCAAGGTGTGAAAGCATAATTGCAAATTGAGAATTTATACATTTTCAGGTTCATCAACTTTGCCAATGTTCCTCCAGACAACATGTTTGGAGTAACCCTGAGTAGCTGTCATATTCCAGATCCAGCACCAAGTACGACACCATCCAAACTTATGATTCCAACCTTCCCAGCCAGAGAACCAGTGGCACCAACAGGTAAGCATCCCAATTTCTTATTAGACTTAAATATATTCTCACTTTGTGTATATATATATTCTCACTTTGTCTATCCAATTAGCCATGAGAATACAGACTGTATAGTAACTGTGAGTTGTCAGGATTTAAAAATTGCAACTCAGCAGTTTGCAGTGCACAGTTTTTCTGTTGCTTTAGGTTAGTATTTTTCAATTAGATGCATTTGAAAGGTTGTCAAAAGGTGCTATATAAATATTTATATACATCCTTACACTTTCTTCAATTCTGCCAAAGGAAATGGCATGCTACAGAAGAAATCTAGCGGGAAAAATGCTAAGTTAAATATCTCAATATTTACATAAGAAGAACATCTTAAGAAATTCTCAAAAGGCATCGAGGCATGGCTACCTTACAGAATTAAAGAAGTGCAACTTAAGTACTTTGTATAATTGCCATTTGCTGCAAGATTTAGTGTTATGGCTTCTTTGAAGGTTGTGTCTCCGGATGTTTGAAGATCACTTTTGAGCTCTTTACTGCCAATCTGTTATGAGAATCTCAATCTTTGGACTAGGTATTTGTGAACATTCCCACAGGGTGTAGTAGTTAGTGGTAAGAATTCCAGCCTTTCACGTTGGAAACCCCGGTTCAATTCCCGGTGTAAGAACACAATCTTTAGGCTCACCCCTCCACAGGAGAGATAATTCCAGCCAGAAGAAGAGGGAGAGTTCTTGAAGTAAACCTGTTTACTACTTGTTGTAGGCTTGCCACCTGACAAGTGCTTCCTGCCTGTTGAACCGATGGTGGCAGATGATGGTGAAATAGAGACAGGTGACCGTTTTGGTTCACGACCAGACAGCAGACAAGAATATGACACCTTTCCCAGCATCAACACCAACAGGCAAGTGGATGGCATTGTCATTGTAAGCATGGTTGGCTTTCTAAATTGATTATTTGAGACAACCTGTTTGCCTGAAAGATGTTGTTTGTGATTTATTTATTTATTTATTTAAAGCACTTCTAACGTGCACAGTGTCAATACACCTGAATCGGAGGTGTTGAAGTTATTGTGTTTGTAACCAGCCATGAAATGAATAAACTGCTTATCTTAAAATTTTCGAATACTTTTAAAATACCTTTTATTATTTTAGATAAGATTACCATAAGTGACTGGGAAGATTTTTAAATATTAAACTACTCTGATAAATGCAGGGATGTCGAATGATAGGCCCAGAAGTTTTGTATGAATATCTTGTGCTTTTCAATTTAACAGAGCCGAGTATAGTGTTCAATTCAAGACAACATCGAGCAAGGGTGTCATATTCTATGTTGCTAACAAACACCACATTGACTTTGTTGGTATTTACGTCAACAAAGGTCTTGTTTCTGCTGCCTTCAACTGTGGTGGAGGGGTGGCACGTGCAACGTCAACCAGTGCTTACAATGATGGCCAGTGGCACACTGTGAGTGAAACCAATGTTTAACCAGTACCGTGAAAGCTTTTCATAATGAGATTAATAGTATGTGTACAAGTTTATGTAAATAAATGTCTGTGGTGAATCTGATCAACAGAGGTGAAGATTACTGATTTCTAGGGGAGCCAAGACAGGTTAGTATAAAAGGTAGTTGTTAAACCAAATGTTTTGCTTTGTTTTATCAAAAACTCATGGAACAAAAGTGTCTATAGTTTTAGTTTGCAGAATTTCTGTCACTAGTTTTTATTCTAAATAGTGGTTAGATGTTTCTCAAGGCTGCTGTTTGAGATCTGTTGAGCTCTCATCTGTTTTGTTGTCTTTACAACTTTTGTAATATTACCAAACTTTTATTATATCCCACAAAGTATTCACTTGTTCATTTGATACAAGTCTGAAATGTTGCTTTGAATTGCAGTTGGTTTTCAAGCGCAATCAAAAGCAGGGTACATTGACGATTGATGAGGGTGCAGAAACAGTTCGTATGACGGCCCCTGGATCTCCAAAGAGTATTGAGATCACTGCCCCATACTATGTGGGTGGTCTGCCTCTCGACTTCAGCAACAAGGGTGCCAGTAACCTCGAGGTATCACTTAATGCCTAATTAAGAATTTAACCACTTGCACACTCTCAAACTCTCATGATTGACGTGGTTCTCAGGTGATGCTGTAATCGGATGCTTGAACGTTTTATAATTACGATTATGACCTTTCATGAAATCATGACATCATGTGATCATGCTGTGAAGTTAAGACACTTTTATTCTTTATACTTTCTTACCAATTGTTTGACTTCTTAAATCTGGTTTTAATGGTATTGTCATAAGCTTTTTTAGTTGTTGAGTATAAAAGCTCATGAGATCCTAACTCTCCCAGAGCAGTACCAACAGTCAACATGAACTGGCACTCTGGATGAGCGCTAAATAGGCTACTAACCTATTAAATCACCGTGGTCATGAGACGATCAAAGCTTTGTCAGAGCTATAAATTTCTAACAAAAAATCTGTGCCACTTACAAGTCTAACAATTCTAATCAATTGCGCTTACAAATCTAACAAGAACAGGCTGTGATCTTTAGAGAATGAATCCATAAATTATTGAATTTGAATGTTTAAATATTCTTTGAGACGAAGCAAGTGACAGGGATGCTTTTATATATTTGTAGAATGTTTCTTCTGGCTTTGTGGGCTGTCTTAGAAACTTCCGTCAAGATGGCATAGAAATAGGTGAACCTGATCGAATTATAGCCGTGGACAATTGTTCGTCGTCTGTTGAGGTCGGAACATTCTTTTACAAAGACGCCGGACATCTTGTCATATGTAAGTATGAGCCAAAAGGTGTTGAGAACACGGTCTTTGTTTTTTCATAACACTTCAAATGCTGCAACAGTTATGGAACCCAGTGTTAAGGACGACAAGCCTTAAGCACAGGCAAGCATTTTTACCCAAAGCAAGTAAAAACCTTTGTACTAAGTGACTTCAAAATGGAAACTGGTAAGTGTTTCAGGCAGATCTCTTCCCAGAAAACAAAAAGATGATATTCTGTTCACCGATACATATCTCATATCACAGTGTGTGCCTTTTTTCCGGTTACTTCATTTGCTACTGGCCTGTTTCTCTTGAATTACTTTAAGCTGTTTTGCCATTTTGTCTTATACCAACAACTCAAAAATTTTTTTTTTCATGAGTTGTATTTTATTTGTCTTTGAAAGCCGACAATTTCACGGTTGGACTTGATCTTGATATAACACTTGAGATCAAGCCACGAACGCTGTCTGGTGTCCTGCTGTCAGTACATAACCAAGGAAGAGGACCAGGAGGTGGAAATTACCTTGTCCTCCAGATGGTTAATGGAGAGGTGAGTAGTACCATGTCATTGTGATTCCTATGTAACTCCACCCTTTGCCATGTTACACTAATTCCTAAGTGAATATCTTGGATAAGTTCATACGCATTTTAAAGACTGTCCTTGTTAAAGTGTTGCAAGAGTCAGAGTTTGTATATTGGTCAATTAAACATTGGCACCCTTGTGCTCAGTCACTTGTATCATTTCATTCTCAGCTTAGGACTTGCCCTTTTCTGACTGCTTATCCATCATAGACTGCTGCCTCTCTGTCATTGTGTACTGACCGTCTGGATATTGACAATTTGACATCATTGTGATTTTGGCTTTGGTGCGCCATCAGTTGATACCTTGTGCATTAGATACCGGTGCAGTGTATTAACTAATTACAAGTATTATTAAGTGGCTGATTGTATGATATTTGTTTGCATATCAGGTTATCTTCAGCATGGACAATGGAAGAGGTGATGTCTCGACAACATACATACCACCAGCCAAGAACCAACTGTGTGATGGCCAATGGCACACAATACACGGTAAGTTCATGATTTTATTATTGTTTCGCTGTTATTGCTGGGGAAAGAATTTGGCAAAAGTCGTTTAAATAGATTTTTAAGTTAATTAATCTGTAACAGAATAGTAGTCCTTTTAGTAACATAGTTAGATAAAAGATTCTCCTTGCTGAAAAACTTATAGAGGATTAATTTCGTATAAGGTGGTTATATTATTCATTGTAATTTGTTGCGATTTATGATCATTTATTAGTTAAAGTCAATTTTTGTGATTGGTGTTCTTAGCCCAAAAGGCCAAAAATGTGGTAACATTGGAGGTGGACAAGGTCTTTACTTCACCTGGATCTGGTGAGGCTGGTGTTTCCAACACAAACACCGAAGACCCACTTTATGTGGGTGGAGTGCCAGGTAAGAATATAGACCATTAGTATCAATCTGTTTTTCTTACTTATCAACTGTTATGATGACATGATGAGTCATCTATTTGTTAGGCCTATTAAGTTTTTCCCTGTTGACTAATGAATTGATCAAACTTATAGCAAAACACCTGAAATTTCTTTTTGGATGACTGAAAATTAGTTAAACAAACTGCAAAGATTTTTTTGCTTCCTTTGGATAACCAGACCATGTGCTTCATTTAATACAATTGTAGATTTGATTGTGGAAGCTGTGCAATGTATGCATGTGCATCGTGTAATGTATGTATATGCAATATATGTATGTGCAACGTATGTGTGTGCAATGTATGTGCCATGTATGTATGTGAGGGGTATGTATGCAATGTATGTATGTGTAACATGTGTGTGTGCAATGTATGTGTAATGTATGTATTTGCAATGTGTGTGTGTGCAAAGTATGTGTGTGCAACGTACGTGTGTGCATTTATATATTCAATGTATGTATGTGCAATGTATATAGGTGCAGTGTATGTGTGTGCAGTGTATGTATCTGCAATGTATGTATGTGTGTGCAATGTCTGTGTGCAATGAATGTATGTTTGTGCACACAGGTTGTAAAATGAGTCCAACCAAGAAAAACATATTGCAATATATTGGTTTGAAATGTGATTAATTTTATCCCAGTTGTCAAATTAATTAAGATGATCTGCATGTGTGAAATTGTAACTGCACTTTATTATAATTACAATCAGGATTGTAACTATTTTGCTTTTCAATTCACTGTCAGAGGGCTCTTAATTGAAAGTTGAGATAAAAACTTTGAACTAATCTTGTAGTTACCAGAATAATGAATTGCCAAGTTATCTTTACAGTGATTACTTACCTACTTGATGCTGTGTTCATTTTCAGAGATGCATCGTGGCATCAAAACCAGTGAAAGGTTTGTTGGTTGCTTGCGTCGCCTTGAGCTTCGGAAAGTGGTTCAAGACTTCTCCCAAGCACGGGCTGTGGGCAGGATCAAGCTCGACTCCTGTCCCACCACTTAGATGCACAAAGCCATCTTCCTGCTAAGCAGATATTCTGCATTGGGCTAATCTCAGGCGTCTTATTATACAGCTATCCTCGTGGTTACTTTGTTTTGCCAAATACAGTTTTGTTACCTTCAAATGTTTTGTTGACAGTACACCTGAAATCCGAATTTTAATGTGTTTTGTTAAGCATTTCACTTTAAAATTAATGATTGATTGATGCATAGCTGCATTAGTTTGACTAGTTGTTGTTTACAACTGTAATTCCTTTCATTTCTGAGTCACAGATGATGATGCCAAATAATTTGTCCTCTTTTAAATTTTTGTTATATTAATATTAAAATGGTGCTTTCAAGACACCTGAGCATCCAGAATTGACTGGGAGTAATCAGTTTGCCTTGATCTGTTTAATGTCTTCTACCTTGCTTATTACTTGTGACAAGTATTACTAGTTTGGGTGTTAAACTGTCTTTTTTAATTTAGTCAAATCACCAAATTAGTATATGTTATAAAAATGGCCTAGCAGACCTTCTGTATTTGCATCAGATTCTTTTTATTGCTGATAACTATATCAGTTATTTTGCCCATTGTTTGAAATTAAACTCTTATAAATCATTTGTAAGGCATAAGTATTCTTAGGAGACCATGCACAGACTATCTATGTGGGTACACGCTTATAATAAATAGTTTTATTTGAGATAGTTTTATTAAGTTTCCAGCTAATCAACTGTTTTGGAAAAGCAATTTTAGCCACCAGATACTGAATGAGCATTTTAAAAAAATGGTTCGGCTTCCCATACTCACTTCTTAAATAAACTGTTGAGCTTTGATTTTTGATTGAAAGTGCAAAGCAGTCAGCTTCTGTCAACCTAATCTTCTGTTCTGTCCTCTGTATTGTTTTCTGCCATCATTTTGGTTTAGTTTGGTAGTTTGTTAAAGTGTGCAACAGTTTACAATTACTACTGCAAGTAGTGTAATTCTAGTTTGGAATTCTAATGTTGGTTATTTAGCATTTACTATTTTCATACATTGCATTTCGTGAAGATTGGCGACTATTGTTTTAACTGGTACTTCTTACATTATTATGAATGCTTATGGCAAAACTGCTCTGGACCTTTTTGAAGATATTACTGTACTTAATGCTTTCTTGACTAAACAACAAACAGATTTGACTTCACTATAAACTAGTTTAATCATGTTGCCATACACGTTCTGTTACGTTCTATTTGCTATGCAGTAAAATTAGTCATTTCTCAGGTATTCTGGGGCCCTTTTCAGCCCCACTGACGAGTACCCATACTTGCAGCCATATATTTATGAGCAACATGCAAAGTATGCACAGTACAGTTCAGAGCAATGCAGAAGAAGTACAACTTAGGCGAGTAATGCAACTGAAAGAGTCATTGTGACAATATGAGGCGTCCCCAGTTATGGCCATATAACTTCCTTTATGCGGGACACTCTGCTTCCCATTCAGCAGCGTATCCAGTTCAAGATCCTAACACTTATGCGTAATTGTCTCGTTGGCTCTGCTCCATCATATCTTAGGTTACTCTGCTATTCGGTCTCCTTGGTTCCAGGCCGTAGCACTCTCTGTTCTGCCTCCCTTGGACTCCTGACGGTCCCTCGTATGCGCACTGCTACAGCGGAGTCTAGAAACTTTGCTTATGTTGGATTTAATAGCTGGAATCGCCTTTCCCGAGAGCTCCAACTTGAATTCCTCAGTTTGTCCCTTCCGCAGTTTCGCAAGCGCCTGAAGTCTGTATTATTTGACAGTGGTCTCACTGGTTCGGTTCGGGAGCGCCTCTGATGAGTCTATTCTTGAAGTGGCGCTTTATAAATGTCAGATTACAATTACTATTACAAAACACACCATATAAGCTGCAATATTTGTGTGGTTTACAAGTCCAAAACAATTTTTTCCTGAGCTAAGTGCTGGTTTATGTGTTCATAGTTCAGAGGTATATTTCATTTGTGATTTGTTTGTGCTGAATGAAGATAGTTTTTCTGGTCTTTAGTAGAGTTATTAATAAGCATTTGTGTTGTAGACTCTAAAGCAATTAATTGTCTAAAGATAGATCATGAGTTTTCATGCAAATAAAAAGCCGAATCATATTTTTCATTGTGAATTTTTATATTTGAACATTGTTCTTTTTATAACGAAACAAAATGGCAACAGTAGCCAAATATTAATCTAATAAGAATAAAAATTTATCAAAGAAAGCAATAATGATAATTTCAGCTTGCTCATATTTGAGCAGCACTGCAAAATGTTTCCAATAGCGGGGTTACGAACAGGGCGTCCCACAGGCAAAATCTGCGTAATTAAAGCTGGCATTTGGAGACCTGGGGATGTGCCATGTTTGGGATTCAGAGAGAAGGAAGAGATACTGGGCCCTCAGTTGACATCATCACGCGTGCCGAAATTCAATCAATATAACCGCGTTAACGCAACAATCTCGTTATAGATGTACCGCTGTCTTTGGGAGCCATTGCAAGAACTGTCTTATTATGGGGTCGCGCAATGACGAGTCTATTTCTGTAGACGAAGTTTTTGATCGAGGTTCCCTACCGACGACCGTGTTATATAAGAATTCGTGGCAAACATTGATGAATTCATTGGCATCTGCAGTCCATTGACCAGCATTAGACCAGAGAACCTGAGGGACCTACAGCTGCATCGCTGTTAAACGTTAACGTTGAATGATCGATCTGTGAATGTAACCGTGTGATACGAGCGTTGCAGTCAGCTGTGCCTTTATCTTCGGTGCAATCCGGACCAGGTACATGACTCTGTTAACGCACGGTCAACCGTGGATGGGAGTTTGTTGGTTGAATTCTAAGTGTCTGTATGATACTGCCAGTGGAGACTGTCTCCAAATACTTGAGCATCATTTGTATACAGACGATCTAGTATTTTATTCAGGACTCTAAGTAGGTTTGCGAGAAGCCCTTTTGTAAAGTATTTGATACATGGTTGATGATTTGTTAATGTGGCCTTCCTGATAAATGTTGTCAAGCAATATTCCCACACTCGATAAATTCACCTGCGACATGTTATGCATAATTTAGCATACTAAGTCATACTTGATTCGACGGTCTAAAAATTATATTTCTAATGTGAATACAGGTTTCCTCGCTTTCTTGTACAGGTTGTTGCGCCTTGCATCATGGCAGGTAAACACCAGACCAAAATTGCAACTCCAAAACCCCGGCCTATTAACCCGTGATCGCAAGGCCGAGACCAAACGTCAAGAGGCCAAGGGCTAAACCGCAAGATTTGGCCTCGGCCAGACGGATTACTAAGTCTCCATGTTGCATCGTGTAAATAGATGTCGCTTCAAAAATAATTATCTTACTGCACGACAGTTTTAGAATAGACAAATGTAAATGTACACGTTTTTCAATAGAGACCGTATAGCCTCGACTCTGCTCATTTTTCGATGAACAGAGTCACTATATGTATAGTTACTAGTTCAGCACTTAATCATCGCCTTCCCTCGACCGTTGCGATGTTTATTCAATGCAACTAATTCCTCTTTGTGCAATAATTTAGGAACATCTGATACAAGATTAAATATTAGTGTTGCAATTGTTATATTTGTTTAGAGCAAACCCTCTGATATGCGACTATATACCAGCCTTTAGTGGTTACTTACTATTGCTTAATAGAGAATAATTGGGCTAGAACAAGTTATGGAATCCAGGAACTTCAAGTAGCAGGCGTCGCCAGGACTGTACGTTTGGGGAGGGATTATGACTTAGGATGTCTAAAGCGCAATCGTCCACATTTCTAAAGAGATACTTATAAGATAAGCGCAAGGTACCAACCTACTTTTCCAGACACACCGTAGAAGAACAAGTACCGACTGTCGGGGGACCGTGCAGAGAGAGTAGAAGATACAGGAGCTGTCACAGTCGGTTGTAGTTACGTTGAGAGAAGTTTATAGGATTGGAACGATCATGGTAAGATTTGCAGTGAATGTGGTTCTTAGTTTTGGATGGAAATTCTGAGGATTTTTTTGCTAACATAATGTGCTCAAACAATGTGATAATTGCTTAGCCAATTAGTGGTTTCCAGACTTTGTTTACATTAGCCGGACTGAAGTGTATAGTTATGACGATAAACGATCATATTTTACACTAAATGATTTCCTACAAACGATATATATAGGCCTATGTATGCGTATTTATATTGTTTGATTCGAAATGTAGAGTTCATATCTTAGTGGTTGTCACAGACTTGTCAAAGACAGAAGAGACTTCAGAAGAAGTAAGATGGCGACGGTAAACGGAGTAAAAGTCGAAATGGTTAAACTAAAAGTACAGTTTTCTGCTATTTATTTCATATTTGTGACCCTGGGATTAGTGTCCTGCCAAGTACTGACGCCGCCTTACTTTAACTTAGCAGTCGAGGCAACAGCTTCCTGTGGCGTGGGAGTGCCAGAACCGGAGTTATTCTGTAAGCTGACTGGAGCCAACCCAGACAAGGAAGACGTGGTCGGTGACTTCGAAGTTATCGAGGGCCAGCTGTGCGACAACTGCGATATGACGGATCCCGACAAAGACCATAGGCCAGAGTTTGCGGTTGATGGGACGAATAAATGGTGGCAGAGTCCTCCTCTTTCCAGAGGACTGCAGTACAACGAAGTCAACTTCACCATTCACCTCCAACAGGTCAGGAGTCGAACATTGTATTATTAATTAATTAATTAGAAACTTCTATAGCACCGGTGTCTAATGCACAAGGCATCTATCAAATTCAAGCAGCATTCAGGTAAATATCCAGAAAGTCAGTCCAATGAAACAGAGAGGCAGCCTCCGGCGGAGAAAGCCAACTGAAGCTGAGAACGAAATGACACAAGAGACTGAGCATAATGCACAGATGCAGGAAGAGAATTCCAAAATTTAGGTCCAGCAGCCGACAAAGCTCGTTCGCCAAGAACTGTTCCAGTTTTTGGCACAACCAGAGAAAGGCACTCAGATGACCTGGTTGAGTAATGATAAATTTGAGGAATGAGGAATGATATTAGGTATTGCGGTTGGCCAGAATTCAACTTTTTATAAACTATGAGCCACGAGCTAAAACAAATTCTTTGCTGAAGAGGAAGCCAAATACAAAGATTTAAGTACAGGGATTATATGCTCATATTTTGACGAAGCAGCTATGACTCAAGTCAAAAAGTGTTGAACTCTTTAAAGTTTCTGTATGTTTGATTTAGTGATACCGGTAAGAAGCAAGTTACAGTAATCAAGGCGACTGGAACCCAATGCGTTAGCCAACGATATCCTTGAAGACTTGGGGACGTAATAATAATAATAATAATAATAATAATAATAATAATAATAATAATAATAATAATAATAATAATAATAGTAATAAGGCCAATACCGGTCGGATACACGTGACGACGCCTAGCAGCCAAATGTGCGGACGCCCACGCTGTTGCAAAAAATTATCTCCACTGCTCGCCCCGATCCAGCTGGCGGTAGGCGTACCAGGAGGCGCCGAAGCAGCAGTGCATGCAACCCGCCGCTGGGTCACTTCGATGCTGACTGATGGCGTTCTAGTCAAACTACATTTCGCCAACGGCTTCAATACTCTTCGCAAAGACTCTCTCTTGGAAGTGGTTGTGAGAGATATTCCTGAGCTTTACCGTTTCGCTCACGCCGCATATTCTTGCAGCCCAATCTTAAGACACGGATCAAATTCTCTACGATCAGAAGAGGGTACCCAGCAGTGTGATCCGATGGGCCCCATGAAATTCTGCATCACCATACAGCCAACCTTATTACAGCTGAAGTCCAACTTAAAGGTAGCTTTCCTAGACGACCTGACACTGGGAGGCAGTGTGGATGTGCTCTCCCAGCATGTACAGCTGATCGCCCAAAAATCGGCTGAGCTCGATCTTCAACTCAATCGCGCCAAATGTGAGATTGTCTTCCAAAATGACGAAAATAAAGTCCACCATCCCGCGTTCTACGGCTTCAAACACACATCATTAGGAGAGGCGACACTGTTGGGCGCACCACTGATGCCTGGACCAATCGTCGACAAGGCGGTGAAAGAGAAGGCAGATGATCTGGAACGAGCAGTGGGGAAGCTCTCCTTGCTTCACGCACATGACGCCCTAGTGCTGTTACGAAAAGGACTGAGCGTACAAGAGCTGCTCCACACAATGCGCACAGCCGTTTGCACCGACTGCCCCAGTCTAGTCAGATTTGACTCTCTGTTAAGAAATGGATTATCGACTATTTTGAATGTGGAGCTGTCGGATAAGAAATGGCTCCAAGCGTCCCTCTCGGTGAAGGATGGAGGTCTTGGGATTCGCCGTGCTTCTACGCTGGCACTTTATGCCTTCTTGGCTTCTGCTGCGAGCACAAGTGAACTCCAAGCAAACATACTGCCACCAGAATCAGCTGATGCTTCAGACGAGATCGTGAATGCCGCGCTAAATGCATGGATGGTCTTCACTGGTGCAGAACCACCAACAGGATCAGCAGCTTATCGACAATGGGAATGGGTCAGTCGCTGGACAAGCAAGGCGTGGGCTAGTCTACACGAGTCTGCAAACAACCCACTAGACAGCGCTCGTCTCTTGGCCTCTCAGGCACCACCCTCTGGAGATTGGATGCTGGCTCCTCCTGTAACCACGTTGGGACTTCGTCTTTCTCATGAGGTGATACGGATCGCAGTCGGAACGCGACTTGGAACCACACTGTGCGAGCCACATGTGTGTCGTTGTGGCGAAAGAGTCGACGCCAGAGGACTCCACGGACTATGTTGCAGAAAGAGCGCTGGCAGACAACAACGCCACAACATGCTTAATGACATCATATGGAGAGCGTTTGGCAGAGCGAACATCCCGGCTCAGAAAGAACCGTTGGGCCTCACCAGGGAAGATGGCAAACGACCGGATGGCGTGACTCTTATCCCGTGGTCTCGCGGAAGGTGTCTCACATGGGATGTGACAGTTTCAGACGCATTTGCAGCGTCACATCTACGATTTACATCAACCGGGCCATGTGAAGCCGCAAACCGAGCAACCTCAGCCAAAAGGTTAAAATACGCCACTATAGCCAAAACCCATGCTTTTGTGGCGGTCGCACTGGAGACCAGCGGCGCAGGGAGTAAGGAAGGGATGGATTTTGTGTCGGAGTTAGGACGAAGGTTGACTGATGCAACCCACGATCCACTGGAGACCAGCTACCTGTTCCAAAGACTCTCGGTGGCTATCTAGCGTGGGAATGCCATCTGCTTTTCCAGAACCTCTCCACATTAGACTGACAAGTTTTTTAAAGTATTGAACTTCGTATAATAATAATAATAATAATAATAATAATAATAATAATAATAATAATAATAATAATAATACGCTCATACATTACGAAACTGTATGTACTGTATGCGTGCATGATTCATGCATGCAAGTGTATGCATGTGTGTGTGTATTATGCAAGAGTTCTTTCTGCCAATCGGACTGGGGCTTTCGATTAATTCTAGAACACCAGAGGAAGCATGACTAAAATGATGCAGTGCATAATACTTTCCTGTTGAATTTAATCTGATCTAATCTGATCTAAAGACTTCTATAGTACCGTTTTCATAATGCCCAAGACATAACTCGATGGTCGCTTCAAGAATAGCAAGAAGAAGCATGGAAAGCAGAAGCAGGGAAAGCAGAAGAGGAGCGCTGGAGCGAAGCAGTTGTATAGTAATTAACTGACGAAGATAGGAGGGTTGGGAACAATGGCGTATCTAGCCTTCCGAGGGCCTTTGTGCAAACTGAACTGAGGTTATTTTGCTTTACATGTACGTAATTGAGCAACCGGGCCTTGGCCTATTGAGGCCCAGGCGGCCCCTAGCCTCATGGTCCTCTGTGCTTTGCACAACCTGCACAACCTATTGCTACGCCCCTGGTTGGGAAGATTGAAGTGTATTATAGGCAAGTGATAGCGGAGCTTTATTTTTACAGGAATTCCACGTGGCCTACGTTTTCATCAAGATGGGTCCCTCACCTCGTCCTGGGGTGTTTGCCCTCGAGCGCTCTAAAGATCACGGAAAAACATGGCAGCCTTGGCAGTTCTTTGCTGACACTCCGAATGATTGTGACGTGTTCTTCGGACGTGAAGGTTACAGCGACCACATCGCCAGCGATGATTCGGTGATCTGTACAACAGAATACTCAAAGGTCATTCCTCTGGAAGGTGGAGAGGTGTGCGACCTTATGACTGCTTTGAATAACTTTGAAAATTGAGGAATATATATTATGTTCGTTGACTTTTAACTTTTTATGCTGTTTGATAAGGTAGGGAAATCACTATAAGTCTTTTATAGCTGCCGGCATTACTCTGAAGTGAAACCTTGCTCCGGTGGAATAGTACACAACAATGATCCAAAGAACAGGTGACCTTTCCTTTCACAGGCTACACATACTGCACCAGGATTCAAGCCTCAATCGCAGATGTGAAAGGCAGATGCTATAGCAATCGGCCACCCTGTCACTTCCAGCTTCCATCCACTGCATTGCAGGCCTGTATTTATCCGTAATAATGTGGCGTTCTTGATCTGGACGTAACCTCGCGGGTGGGGATGACTGCAATCCAGTTCTTCGCTTAGAGCTACCCGCCTCACTACCCCTTCAACTCACGACGTAATATGGCCATTCCGTATCATCTTTGCCATAGTCCATTCTCTACAAGGAAGGTTCAAGATTGGCCGCTTCATTAAGGGAGTAAAAAACTGTAAAGCTCGGTCTCGGGATCCGATTCTACGTCTTCGGAGTCGCCAGATGGTCAACGTCCTGAGGATGGCCTTCTCTCAGAACAGAGTTCGTTCCTTTACTGGCAATAGTCCTTCCTTCCCTTTCTGTGTGCCTTTATTACTACAGGCTTTCTCGTCACCACCATTCTGGAGCTCGTAACTCTGGAACTACCGCCAATAATCTGAGACGCCAGTCGTTCTTTGGGTTCCTGTCTTATGACAGTAAGGGAAGTCTTATAACAAGACTCTGCGTCTTTCGACCCCAGGCACATAGATATCGGACAAAACATCTTCCCACTAAAACAAATCTCTCGCTCCATTTCCGTGTGAAGGACTCCCAGCCTCACACTCATCTGTGTCATGCACAACAACTTACGGAGCAATTTCTCGCACCGGGTCTCGGTGTTGGAAATTCTCGACCGACAGTTAATAAATTCTGCTTCGGAAGATAAAATATCTGTGGAACGCTGACTGCTAAGAACCTTCGTCACGGCCCAGAGAACTCACTGAGCGTAGGAGGACAGGCCCCTCGTTGCGTAAGTAAGGTGAAGAAGGTCTGAGTGCTAACAACCACGAGAAGGGAGATAGAGAGAGGGAGAGAGAGTGGGAGACGGATCTTACACAAGGGAATGGATCGAAAGACTAGTGGTAATGGGAAGACCCGTTGCCCGATAGACACGTGCCTATGCGGAAAAACGCAGCAAGTTGTTCTAGAACTTCTCTACCTAAGGAAGTAAGAGAATTACTCGTGCCTGAGATCTAAGGCAGTGGTTTTAAAGTTACTAGATGTTAAATTGCGACGAAGAGAGAGCTCGTCGTAAAGAAGGTACATAAGAAGGGAAAGATTAATGCTGATGAAATAAAGAACCCTGTTTTGGGCAAAAGTCATCTTCAGGGCTTTGCCTGTAGGCCATAAATACAATGCAATGGTCATACGCTATGTCTCACTGAAGATGAATCAACACAATAGGATTAACGGCCTATATGGTGAGTCTCTTCGGCGTGTTGAATTAACCAACTCACAATATAGGCTACTTAGCAATATTAGTGTATTAATTCATCGTAAATAATGCAGTTGCTTGCTTACTTGCAGCTAATATACTAAAATAGCTCTAATATATCTAATATATCGCTAATATATATAGCTAATATACCTCTCTCGAGATCTGCGACTCGAGCTCCTGTCTCTTCCCCACAGGGTTTCGCAGGCGCCTGAAGACTGTACTGTTTAACAGTGATTTTACTTGTTCGGGTTGGGAGCGCCCCTGTTAAGTGTTTTCTCTAAGAGGCGCTTTATAAATCTTAAATTACAATTACATTTAATGTGCGTTGCGCCTACGTCTTCAGATGCAGTAATTATTGTGTTGAAATACTTGCATGTTAAGTGAATGGTGATTTCGTTTACAGATTGCCGTGTCGCTTGTCAATAATCGTCCAAGCTCCCACAATTTCTCATATTCACGGAGTCTGCAGGAGTGGACCAAAGCAACGGACATCCGTCTTCGGCTGCTGAGGACAAAAACTCTCCTTGGGCATCTCATGGCCTTAGCAAGGCAGGATCAAACAGTCACTCGCAGAGTAAGTTACCTCAGCGCTTTCATAATTTCCTAAAATTGTACAGATTATGCATATGTATATACATAATTATGCCATTTTGTTGTTTTGCAGTACTACTACACTATAAAGGACATCTCGATCGGTGGCCAGTGTGTCTGCAATGGCCACGCCAGCGTCTGTGACGCGGACTCAGTGAACGCAACCAAGTTGGTCTGTAGATGTCAGCACAACACGTGTGGCGAGCTGTGTGAAATATGCTGTCCAGGATTTGTACAGAAACCTTGGCGACCAGCCACCATAGATGCCATCAATGCCTGCGAACGTAAGCATAATTATGCTGTCAAGAAACATTTGACGTTTCCAGTGGTGCCTTGATTCTCTAGCGTTCATAAAACCTGCCAAAAAAAGATGGACTTAACATCAAACGTACAGCAGATCGACAACTTTAATGAAAGTAATTGCTGATGAAGAATATGTAAGTGCATGTGTTAAGTAGCCAACTAAATTATCTAACGTTAGCGACAAACAAACAAACACGCATTAGTATTTGTATTAGTATAAAAGTTACTGTCTAAAGTTAACTGGACAGTTGTGGCTGTGAGCTTCATTTGACAGTCATGGACATGCTTTGTTTTGTGTATTTTAGCATGCCAGTGCCATGGCCACAGCAAGAAGTGTCGCTACGATCCTGAGGTAGACCGCAGCCATAGCAGCATAGACATTCATGGGCGGTATGAGGGAGGCGGAGTCTGTATTGACTGCCTGCATAACACAATGGGCATCAATTGTGAGCAGTGCACACCTGGGTACTTTCGCCCATCTAACAAGCCCATCAACTCCACGCGTGCATGTCAAAGTAAGTTGTATAATTTATAATTTACTAGATGTAATAAACTATGTTATAGTTATAATCTCTGCTCGTTATATTGATCAGGAATCAAAGATTGATCTAATTTGCTAAAATTTAGTCGATGTAACGTGATAAACGAGTCCTGTAAGACTGGTAAGCTGAGTTAGGTCTAATTAGTTGAAGTTTATTTCTTTTAGGAATAATTTTGTAATTTTGTAAATCAACAAACTTGACTCGTGCTTAGTTGCGAATATTTCCATCTGTGTCAGTTAATTAAAATCGGATTTGTAGAATGCAAATGTGACTCCACTTATTCAACGGGAAACTGTATGGAAGGTACAGGCCAATGTCTGTGCAAAACCGAATACGCCGGAGCGAAATGTGACAGGTAACCACAGATATTTTCTTTGTTTTGAAGCACCAGTGAAAGTGCAGGCTGGTGTCAGCAACATATGAGTGCTGTTTTGAAATGAAGTTTCAAGTTTTAAATAATTGGTTCAACATCATAATTATTTAATACACAATTTTAACTCGTTTCGGCACTGCCCCTACTAAATACATCTCAGGGAGCTAAGTGTTCCAGCCGCAAATTAGCTGGGTCGGCAACCATTGTGCTCTGCTACATGTGGAGATATGCAGGTGTCGCACTTCAACTCAAACCAGTTGTGCCTCCTCGTGAATTGGACCGTCCTCCTGGAACAGTCTTCCGTTGTATTTACGTACTGTTACGTTTCACACTGTGCATATAGAGCATTTTCGAACTGCCATAAGACGCGCCTGTTCAGATCAATTGGATAGCCACGTGTGCAGGGCTTTTGTGAGATACCTAAAAGGTGCTATATTAAGTGTCTTCATACTTACATACTGTTACAGGGGCACGTGCGGAAGGCAGGTTGGGTTGGGTCAGAAGGTGACACGTGCTCATGTAACATTCGGTTAGGAACACGTGCGCATGCACTTTTGTTGAAAGGAGTGTTTGAGGGAGTGTTTAGAGGAGTGGTCGTCTCGTCGGGAGAGGAGAATGTATAAAAGAGTGAGTGGAAAGTTCTTGTGAGAGATTGCGGTGAGAAAGAGTTATGGGTCAGAGATTGTCGTGTTGGAGAAAGTTCGTTGAGTGGAAGTTGTTATTGCCGTTTTGAATTCGAGAATACAGAGTTTTAAACCAACGAACGTTGTATGATGGTTGGGCCTATACCTCTACGAGCCTAATCGCTTTCCAGCATGCAACAATACATACATGCATACATACATACACATACATACATACATACATACATACATACATACATATTACATACATACACACATACATGCATACATACATACATACATATTATATACATACATATTACATACATACATACATAGGGTAATCATCTCCTTGGCACGAGTAAGAGCATAATATGCCATTCCCACAAGTGGTTAGTTTTGGCAATTGCGGTCCCATAAAGTCCTCTGCATTTGACAGTCTGTCGTTTGGTTCTGAACATTTTTATGATGGCTGCTTTTCACCTATTCCGTTGGAAGATAAATTTTTATTTTTGAAGGTAATGATAAGATGTTTTTCTATATTTTAGGCCAGAATGCTATAATAGTTAAGTAATAAGGTATTTTCAAGAAATCTCATTATGCCGATTTTCTAAGATTCTTGCTTAATTTGTGTACTTCTTTTAATCTTCCTTACAATTTTATGGTTATTGAGATTTAACTTTTCAATGCACTAGTGTTTCTGATGCTTGTTATTTTCAGGTGCAATGATGGTTACTATGGTTACCCACGATGTCTGCCATGCCAGTGCCACATCAACGGAGCCCAGGACAGAGTGTGCGATGTTGAAAGAGGCCAGTGCCCTTGCAAACCGAACTTTGATGGAATCAAATGCGATCAATGCGCTTTCGACTACTACAATTTTCCTGAATGCCATTGTAAATTCCGTTTAATATATGTCTGAGTATTTCTGTAGTAATCGGGTTTATAAACGATCTTCATTAACGTAAGAGAAATGATCAATGAACAATGCAGATTTACAATTTTATTAAATTTAATTAATAAGCAGTTTTGATAACATTTAGTTACTAATGCTAACCCTTTTCTTAGTGATGCTTTGCTTTTAAGTAGCAGATTTTATTGTATTGTCCCGATTTCGAGAATGATTAACTTCAGTTGTGCCGTTAACAAATATCAGCCGATATTATATGTGTATTGTCTCTTGTTTTGTTAGCGTGTGACTGTGACATTATTGGATCTCTTGGCAGACGATGTGATGCGAAAAGTGGACAGTGTCAGTGTCGTGTCAACTACGGCGGCCGCAACTGTGGTAGCTGTGCCCACGGCTACTACAACTACCCAGCGTGTGATCGTGCGTAGTTTCATTACGTTTTATTGGCTTATCATGATTCATGAATAGCATAAATAGTATTTTCATTTTTCCATACATGATGGCTATTGTTTCTAGTGCGACGTATTTTACTTGAGCTAACTATATTAGGGTCCTATTAAAGCAGAGTATTGTTTAGTTAAAAGGTAAGTTTTTGCCAAAGTAAGCTACATGATATATTTTATCATTGAGTTTTAGTTCGTGCAAGACATCTGCACCATCAGAGTGCATACATGAAAAAATGACATGTTTATGTTTACGGTGTTTTTAGCATGCGACTGTGAACAAATGGGAGCCACAGAAGAGGTCTGTGACGAAGTGTTTGGCGTCTGCGTTTGTAGAGAGAATATTTCGGGGTTGCGCTGTGATCGCTGTGCACCCGGATACTTCAACTGGCCAGAATGCACTGGTAAGTGATTTTTACTGGTAAGTTATTTCTAGGGAAACTTATAGATGACTGTATTGAACATTGAAAATTTAACTTGTATTTGTTATGATCTTTGTAACAGTTCAAAATTGTTTGCTGTTCTTACTAAAATAATTATACTTTATTAATGTGATTTTGTAGACGCAGATGATTAATAATAGTTTTCCTAGCGTGATATATAGGGGTATGCACTGCCGCTTGTATTTGAAAGAAAGGGATTGTGCGATATTTTATAAATTTACATAAAATGTATAAGAAATTTATCTAAAAACTTATTTAAAATATCTTTATTCAAAGCTGAATAATGATAGGGTTTAGGGGTTTTGCATAAAGTGAATTGGATTGAAAAGTTTCTTTACAAGAATCAGATGTTTGTGTTTGGTTGTTTGGCAGTTTGTGAATGTAATGAGATTGGAATCCTGAGTAACACCTGTGATGCTTTTGGCCAGTGTGACTGCAAACGCAACTTCCAGGGCAAGACATGCAACGAATGTGCATCCGGTTTCTACAATTATCCCGATTGCCTAGGTAAGAAATTAGTTGTATCATCCATGTAATTTGCAAATATTATTTCTATGGCTTACATCAGATATTCTGTTTTATTCATTTTGCTATCAGTTTGTGAATTTCTTAATATTTTTGTAAGCTTTCTGAATACTTATTTATATTTTTAACTGTCTTGAAGAAATTCAGTTTTCAGGTGATAAGATTTGTGACTAAATATTTATTGTCTCTTTAAAAAAACCTGCCACAGATACAATCAAAATATGATATTGAACACAGCACGCGATGCTGTTACGCATGAGCATTGCTATCTTAAACCCATTGCGTCTGTCCATCCAGATCAAATAAAGCAATTCCTGCATAAAGCTAAGAGCAAAGATCTTAAGGTACAATGAAACATGATACTCCCTGTGACTCGCGTGTATGGTGGGCAACAAAGCAAGACAACCTAATGGAAGGTATAGAGATCAGATGATACAGCCACGTTCATTGGGCCCCTTTAAATAGAACGACATTGTTTATAGGGCCCACAAACTCCGCCACTGCCTTTTTTGGAGTAGTGCCAGTCCCAAGTCTGGATAAAGGAGGAGGGCGACGGCAACGGCGTTTGATGCCATAAGCTGTAGTTAACCTGAGGAACTAATAGGGCCCACAACTTCGTCGATTACAGCGCCACCGTGGTGTTGGCAAGGTGCGGGTCTTGGACATTAGGATTCACTGAGTGTCATGTGTGAGGGTACTCGAAGATCTTGGCTAAGAATATGCCAGAACTGTGGAATTAAATCAATGGAGCGTATTTCGCCAGCGATATTGTTGTTAAGGTTGTAAGTGCGACATTCGTGGTTCGGACGGGATCGCTTGTGATCAGCATACAGGGCAATGTGATTGTCTATCGAGATTCGAAGGCTTGACCTGCAATCGCTGCAAAAAAGGCTACTACAATTATCCAACGTGTGAAGGTAGGTTAAGCTTGTGGCCTTTCTCAATAATAATATTATACGCAATATGCATTAGGCCTATTTGTAGTCTTGCTAAGAAAATTTTCAATTCGATATTTTGATATTTGCAACATACAGCATCACACAATTTTGACAGAAATCTGGTTAATGTGTCAGCGTTGCAGAAAAGTTCATAAAGTATTTGAAAAACAGTTTTTTTCAAAGGAAATGACTCTAAGCTGCGATGATAGTCAGGCCTAGTGCATAAATCTTCTGCAGGCATTCATCTTGTTCTTTCTCTTAGGCAATTACCATTTTTCTGTCTTTCGGTTTAGAGTGTAACTGTGATCCAGCGGGCTCAAAGAAAGTACCTGGCTACCCTCTTGGAGGTTGTGAGGCACATGCCGGAGGTCAGCTCTGCACTTGCAAGGACCGGGTTGAAGGTCGCATCTGTGACACATGCAAACCTGGATACTGGAGACTAGATATTAATAATCCTGAAGGATGTGAAGGTTTGGTACTAAGTCACTTATTTTGACTTGTTGTGGACAAACGATGACTCACCTGTCTGCTACTAAATTTGTACAGAATTTATATGGGCTAAGTTTTATTAATTAAGAGTTGCCTCTTTTGCGTACGCTATTCAGAATCATTCTGTTGGATCGTGGTTTCGAGATGTTAGGTTGGGGGCGCTTCAGAAGAATTTCTCTTCTGCAGTGGCGCTATATAAATTTGTTATCGCAGTTACAGTTGTTATGCCTTTTACACAAAAACATTGGAATAGGTATGATTTCAAATATAAAGCTATTTGTTATTAAACTACAGACGATAAGTGCAATTAGTGATAAGTGATAATGGTTAGGCGCCTCAAAAATGAACTAAACAAAGATTATTTTGTTCATAGATATTTTGGTTAGCGTGCTGAACTGTAAACCCGAAAAAGGTCGGGCTTTCAAAATCCTACCCGGACGTAAAGTTATTTCAAGAATGCTGTTCCACGTAGGCCTATAGGCCTACTTTTGCATAGCTTCTTCGCCATCACATTCATTTGCGTTTTGAACAGTTTCTACATGTGACACTGCGTTTCACTGGTAGACTGCGGCTGTGACACACGTGGTACAAATGGTGGAAGCAAATTCTGTGATGTTCTCACTGGACAGTGTATCTGCAAACCATTTGTCAACAGTTTACGCTGTAACGAGTGTGCCGACGGAACTTACAACTTACAGGAATCCAATGTCTTTGGTTGCCAATGTAAGGGACTACGGACTAGGATAGGCCTATTGGATATTCTGTATCTTTTTACCTTGGCGTGAACATCAGCCTACACGCTTTTTTTTATTCAGAGCAGTGATATAGCGTTCCTTAGCTATATCTATGCGACGCAGTGGTCTATTGGTAACGCGTTTTCAATGATCATACGGTTGCATGTTCAACTCCGTGTAACCCCTCTGGGCAAGTTGATTGCGCCAACGTGCCTCTGTCACCAAGCGGTATAATTTGGTACCGGAATAAGCTGGGAAGTAAACGGCAAGTCCTGCTATGCACTGGCATAGCAGGACTTGCCGTGTCACCGTGTCCGGGACCTTATGTCCATTCCAGCACAAGGGCCTAAGAAAAGGAAATGAGCGCCTCACCTGTGGGACATGGGGGCTATTTTACTTAGAAATATCGACTCAAAGCGCCACTCCTGTGAGAGAAGTCATTTCAAATTCACGCGACAGTAAATTATAACGAATAGGCTATGACAGCAATTCCAGTTTCATATTTTGGATAGCATGTTGTTACACTTTTGTATGGTCAGTTGCTTAGACTTATTAAGATATTTGGTGGTGGTGGAAAACTTTTACTATTCTAAAGGTAGGCTTTGTTTGTTCACGGTTTGCTTACAGCCTGTGGATGTGACGCCGGTGGATCACGTGATCAAAATTGCGATACGAGGTCAGGTCAATGCAACTGCAGACCAAGGACCGGCGGAAAAAGATGCGAGAAGTACGGCCAACCTCTTCCCACATTAATATAAATAAGAGATTTACACACTCACTCGTCAGTTAAGCTGTGACATATTCTGAAGCAAATGTTATAAAATGCCAATTGGCATAAGACGTTTAGTGTAACAATTAAGTAGTCTAAATTTCATATTCTGTCTGATATAGCCATATTAAACTTTATATAGGTCCTAAATACAAAGTAAGGCTAAGAACAGACAGGCAGAACTAGAAGAAAATGGACATAGCAGTCCTCAAATGAGAATAAGAGTACTCAAGAATTGAGCTCATTTTCTGACGTTTTTCAGCCCATCCCCTACTCACTACTATCCTACGCTCCACCACATGTTGTACGAACTAGAAGATGGCCACCTACCATCAGGTAGAGCAGTCACAAAAGGATTTGATCCTGGAACTTTTCCGGATTACTCGTGGAAAGGATATGCCATCTTCTCAACGACTCAGGTTAGACCTGTTCTAGATGCATAGAATTATTCTTTTGTTTTTTACTATTCTTAGAAAACAGATCAACAGGCTACTGAAGTTTTCTGTAATGATTAGGCTACAGAGTTTAAACCAATATCGTAAGAGCAATTGGCCTTTTAGGTCTATGGTTTAAACTTTGCAGAGTAACTAACCTATTGTCTAGCGCGTGGATATGTGAATATGAATGTTGTTAGGATATATATCTAAATATTCACAAAAACTTACAATGATGCATACGTAGAAAAAGGAAAGGCTACAAAGGTAGATTTAGCCTAGGTTGTTGTCAAGCTAAGACCCCTTGATAAGTGGGATAATTATGAACATATCTTGGTACCGCTGGTCTGCTCAAGTTGCATTGCTTTGTATACTTTTATTACATTTTGCATTTTCTTAATTTCTTTCAGGATGAAGTCTTAGTAGATGTTGATATTCGTAAACCAAGCCTTTACCGTATTATCTTCCGCTTTGTCAATCCAAGTGACCACAGCGTGACAGCAGAAGTGACTGCCATTCCAGAGTTTTCTATTGAGACTCAACAGAGCAAACCTGTGACGTTTCCGCCATCTCGTCAGCCCCAGTTTGTCACGGTCTCGGATGGTGGAATTGCGTCAGCGTATGCTTTGAAATCAAGAATGTGGTCCATCTCGTTGAAGGTGTCAGGAAATATTTTCGTGGTGAGCTGAATTACGAAATTTATTTTATTTCTTAACATTTGTGCCACAATCTCTTATTTTGATGTGTTTTACAAGATGATCATTTGATATCATACAATTTTATGCAAGATAAATTTATTGTTTTATGGACTGGCTTTGTCAAGTAACAATTTATTGTCAACCATATCAGAAAATGGTTCAAATGTTTAAAGTTATGCAGGAGGTAATTTCTTAGCACAATGCTATATAGATACCCTGGTATACAGAACTTCATCAGGTTCTTCCTCTTATCCCTCTTTCCCCTCCAATCCCAAACATCACCCACCGTAACTGCTCCGCTGTCTCTCTGCCTGATATTGGATTTTGACCTGGAACCGAACTCTTTTGCCTATCGATTTTGTTTTGACTAAGCGCCTGTGAATAAGCTGGTCCCAGTGACGTGGCTTTCGTCGGGCGCTGTAGAAATCTCGAGACTACGATTACTATTACGATGTTTAGCAATCGAAGAGGCATAAAGATGCTGGTTACTGCCATTGCAGAGCAAATTAACTAAAAATGGTTCGCATGAGAATGATGACTTTCAATATAGCTCCACCAAATAGAGATATGTAATATGTTCTGCTTTAGGATTATCTTGTTCTGTTGCCACAAGCCTACTATGAAGCCACGATTCTGCAGGAGAAGGTTAACGTACCCTGCACTGTGCCTTCAACTGGAGAAATGTAAGTTGGTTATTCATTAGCAAGTCTTGATTGTTTTGGACAATTTTCCACCTTTCTTTTTTGTATTCCTCTAAGCAAGCTGATAGGATATGAACATCTTAATTATTTTTAAAATGTGCAATGTGATAAAAGTTTCTGCAGCATAAATTTGATCAGAAATAAAATTGGTGTTCTGACTGAAATTTCGATTGCGTGTACATTTTGTTTGAGTTATATACAGTAATTATTATAATGTTATGGACTTGTCGACGATCTTTCGAAGTTGTCGATCGATCGAGCCTCAAACTATCGACTCGCTCGACTTGTTGCCTAGCGTTAACTTTTATTTCTTATATATGATTGAATAGCTGAACAGTTCAATTACAACAGTACTTGAACATTAACATACAATTGCTTAAGTTACGTATCTTTCAAGAACATTTGTAACTCAATTACCAACAGAACAAACGACAGACCACTGCTACAAATTCTTCTTCACAATGTTTAAGATGTGCATTCGTGACTGCATTTTATAGGCTTCCCCCGCCATGACAGACTGAGACTGAGAGAGAGATATTTTATTGACAACCAAAAATAATTAACAAATACAATTATAGTCTGTCACATACAGTGATGCCAATGGGCTGACCTAAAAGAAACAAACAGTTCCGCTACTAAGGTCACCTATTTACATCATGGATTACAAAAAGGTGACAGTATAATACTGAGTAAAACAATTAATAATCTAAAATATAAAGTAATTATTATAATCAATGTCATTGCATAAACCTAAACAAAACAAAAAACACTTAACTAAGCACCAAAAAATACTTAACTACGTGCATTGAGTATATGAGATTTTAAATTTGTTTTAAACTGGTATAATGTTGGCAAGCTAGTAAGAACAGTTGGCAGAGAATTCCAGAATGACGGTCCACAAATTATAATACTAAACTGCAGACCAGTTAAGACGATCTAGACCCGTCCTATGACTCATCGCAACGCATGCTCGACGTTTAGTGCCCACGTGATAAATTGCGCTAGTCGACGTCATGCCACTCCTAGTACTCATTCGACCGGTGGACGCATCGAACAGTCAGACGCATGTGATCAATGCATGGTAGTTAGGCGCACCCAATAACCGCAAGCATGTGATCAACACATTGTACAAACAAGTCAACAGCCCAGTGACTCACGAATATGACGTCAGGGAAATTCCAAGGCCGCTCGCCTGCCAATCACATACAAGTCAACAACCCGACAACTCATAAAATGATGTCGTGGAAAATTCCTATGCGAAGCGCGCTTATATGCTGGCTCAACAGCGTACAAATTACATTCACAGTTGCTTTAGGGCTCTATTTGCTTTTTTCCTTCTTCATTTAGATGCAAACATTTTATGTATGTTGACGTGACTGTACATCCTTCGGTCCGTGGTGAAACTGGCTGGAAACGAGTTGGAGGAACTGATCGAGATCGTACACAGCTCTACCCTGACCGCAGTATTCCTGACAAACTTGGCGTTTCCAACTTAGCTCATCTGAACCCTCAACAGGTTCACGTTTATTTATCTATAATTCAATTTAGCTGTGAAGGAACGTTTCTAATTTAATTTAAATTTCCGATTACTTCAACGATTTCTGATTATTTGGTCCTAAATACTCACCCACTTTATGCCATTGGTTGACTATGCATTAGGCAATGGTGCTTTATAATTAAATTAAAAATTATACCACAGTGAATATGCCTTGCTGGTTGTTTTCCAGAGGTCCATAACCTTGAATCTGCCAATCAGAACACATGGAAAGTATAGACTTGTAATCCAGTATTATAGCCAGGCCACTGGAAAACTTCAGGAGCTGAATGTGGAATTTGTGGCCTCGGTTGGACGAGACCGTGGATTCCTTAAGCTTCCAGGCTGTCCATACAGGTACAGATGAGGTTTAGCATCTGTCACAAACTTCTATAGGTTTTAACTTTTTAAAATTCAATTAAAATTTATTAAAAGTAATTAAAATTAATTAGAATTTATTTTAATTAATTTAAAGTAACATTTTCTCTTGAAGAGATGCTGTACAAATTCGTGATTACACGTAAGTGAATTATTTTGGACAAGCAGTAGGCTATCCTTCTGATAAATGAACTAATCTGATGACTGACTGCCTTAGAATGATGACAAATATTGATGAGAAATGACCTTAGAATCTAAATGTAAATGTAAATGTATCGGTTTTATATAGCGACCGTATGGCCTCGACCCTGTTCATTTTGCAATGAATTTATCGGGTGAAATCCTTCACCACCGCTGCCCGTTTGAATGGGCGCCACGCCGTTTAAGGTCCCCGTGCACGGACCATACTAGCCCGAGATTTAAATCTCGGAAATAAGCCACGACCGGGACGCGAACCTGGGATCTACAATCACTTGTGTATGATATGTTAAGTTGAAATTACCTTAGAATCTATTATATGAATGACCTTAGAATTTATGATGTATATGATCAGTTATGTTGAAATGACCTTAGAATCTATGATGTGTAGGATGAGTTATGTTGTTTTTGCCTCCACAGCTCTTTGTGTCGTCAGGCGATCGTAGATTCAAATGGAAACCCGAAGGAGTTCACAATTGATGGAACCTATGCCACAATTACCCTCAACGGAAGAGCTGATATCGACCTCGCTGTTGTATGTAGCAAGCGCATGCCTCTTTTATCCGTCTTTTTATGAGCAAGTTTCTGTTGTTTTCAGTTCTGCAATAAGCCAATTTTAAAATTTATTTAATCAACAATGTCACGGATTCTTGAGGAATGATGAGTTATGCCCTGTGCCAAAGCAAGAGATTTTACAGCTGTGTCAAACCAACAAAGCAAGAACTCCTCAATATTTTTTGCAATAATTTTAACACAGAAAGCAAGCCTTTGAAATGTATATAAAAACGTTTTAAATATATAAACTAAAGATAGCAATAAGAAGTGAAAGTATATTATACAGTATGAATGCTCGTTCCCATGGGGTTTCCCAAATTATTCGGCAGATATTCACAGTACTGTCGTCGTAGCGGTTGTTCCCATTCAAAGAAGCGTCTCGAAGGTGGGAAGTGACGAAGTTATATCAGGAAATAATTGCTGGCTTCCGACAAATGTCCTTGGAACGACCTTGCGCCAACATTGTCATTCAAGGTCGCATTCAGGCAGTCACCGCTATGTTGCTTTCAAACCACGCAGCAAAGACAAATTGCAGCTCCTTTATGGACCTCGATATAGTCTCGAGCTGTAGCAACCGTTGGCGCTGGCAACGTCCTTGTCTTCATTCTAACGGCCTGCCACGGCCGTTGACTGGCAGGCAATGGCAGCATCCTTAGACTGTAGTTCGACCTGCCAGCACCATAAGAGTACCCTCGATCTACACGCCTGTGAATTAGCTGGTCTCCGTGACGTGGCTTTCGTTGGGCGTTGCAGAAATCTCGGAATTACGATTACGATAAGCTGGCAACGACTTTGAGAGGCTCTCAAGTCTCAACATCTGTTTATCTTCGCGGCCTGACCTCTTTTTTTAGTGAATCCTTTTAATGGATTGTATCGCTTTCTCGTTTAAATCATGATCCCGTGACCTCGGTAGGCCTACTCCATCGGACTGGCCTTCGACCATATTACCCTAGACTAGGCGTCAGCATTATAAACTAGTCATATATGTATACAAATACATAGAAATGCACGAATATTTATCCAAAATATAACTAAGTTAATAAGAGCTATCCGTGGTTGACAACTGATATTAGCCCAACTGCTTACAAGCACAGCATGATTATTTCATTTAGAGGGTATTGTGAAGTTTTGTTCTTTTGATTTTAGGATTCTGTCGTTGCTATACCAGTTGATGAATGGAGCATCGACTTTATTAGTCCACAGTTGAAATGTGTGAGGAAAGACGAACAGTAAGTTTTTCTTGTCATTCGGTGTATACTTTATATGATGCTAGAAAGCAGTTTTCCTTTTGAAATTGCATAGATCATTTGTAGTGGTCTAACTCGCTTTAGCGCTGATGACTTAAATGAATTTCATTTCAAATTTTCATGTGCTTGCATCGAATTCCCTTAATAAGTTCTGTCTTAATTCAGGTGCCTATTCGGAACATATTTCACTCCTGCTGGGACCGTTCGTGTTGAGTTTGAATATGGAAATGAAAATCGAGTTGCAACTGATGTTCCTCCTTATATTACCGATACCACTGTTAAAGTCATCAAATTAGATGGATCAGCTGTAAGTGTAGTTCATCCTGTGTTTTGATTCTTTCATTAGTAATTAACAGCTGTCCTTTTCACAGATGATACCATTATATTTTTATGCACACATTTTCCAACTGGTTGCATTTTCAAAATACGAATTGCCAAAATGTTTTATGTATGCGAATCATTGTTTTTATTCATTATTTTTATTTATTATATAATAGCTTTAGGCTAGCGTTGCAACTTTTTCTACATGCAATTCGGCAAAATTGATTCCATTTCAGTTTTTATGACACGATTTATGTGGAAGTGTTTTAAAGCATTACTTTCCAAATACATTCATGTGAAAGCTATTATCCACTTCAATTTTAATTATACGCAGTTGATTGTTTTACAGCCAACGGTCGATGTCTGGGCTTTTGTGACTAGCCCTGGAAAATACGTTCTTGTAGGTCATTACTATCAGCCGTACACCGTAGGTTTTGATGTTGATGTTTATATCCATTCTACTGGCCAGACGTACAAAGGTCAGTGTTTGACTCGACTTTTATTTTATGACTATTTGGTTCATATTCTATCATAATTGTTCATTAGCTTTTACAGCACTGTCCTTTTTCCTATGAGGTTGGTTGGGCAACTGCGGTGATTGTTTGGAGTAAATGTACGCCAGTGTTTACTGGCTGATGGGACCTAAGTGTTAGGCTGCATTTCTGAACATACGAGAGTTTCTTCCAGTTCAAATCATGATTATTATTAAGTTATTATTATATTGCATTTATTATGCGTGCAAGGCCAGTAAATCTGAATCTGAGGCACGAAGCAATATTTATTGAGTGAAAGACTGCTCAAGGTCCCTATACGGTATACATCACAGAGGAGGCTCGAACCCATCCTCTCCATGTTACAAGCCGATCAGTCTAACCAATCGGATACCATGCCCTCAGATAACTTGCATTATATCGTAATGAAATTGAGTAATGTTAGTGGAACCATGATGTTTGCGTGTAATTTCCATGTTAGAGTCGTGGTATAATTTTTGGTTATTTTCGAAATTCTGTCGGGAAATTTCACGAGAATACATTTTTACGTGAAACATGTTTTTAGGAACCATGGAAGCAAACTATTGTCCCGGTGTCAGCGGATGTAGGTCAGTCATCAAGTTCAATGATACTGATGATGGGATGACAATCGACTTGACAGATATAGATATTCAACTTACATTCAGCAGTAGCCGACCTCTCTGGCTGGTAAGAGCCAATGATCTGCTGGTTTCTAAAGAAGATGATTTGAATTTTCTCACAGCGATTTCACTGTAATAATAATTATCAAAATGCATGTCAAGATTTTTAGTATAGTACACTTTAAGCTGTTCAAGCAGAAGCAGTCTTATGTTCTGACAAAATTGTTTATCACTTTTTGATCATCTGTTTATCCCGGCTGCTTGAACACACTGGACGTTGCAACAAGTAGACTCGGAGAGTGGAGTCCGACTTGCGCCTTCTAAACCTCGGGCTACACATGACCTGAAAACGAGCCCGGGATAGAGGCGGCTGTTAACATGTTCTGGAAGGGGTATGCCATGAATGATGATGATGTGTTTTTATGTGCTTTAGGATTATATGATGATTATACCATCTGTACAGTTCAATCCTAAAACGACTCTTAACATCCAGGATGTAAACAGGTCTGCTGAATTTATCACAAAGTGCGGAATTCCCGACTTTGCTATCAAGTAAGCAAGCACATTGAGTTTAATTTTCACTTCGATTCTTCTGCCGCAATACTCGCTGTTGTACAAGACAGCAATAGGCAAAAACGCAGCAAACTACGATTGGCCTCCTGGAAAGCCATGCGATCTCATTTAACTTTCAGACTCATCATGATGATGATGATGATGATGATGACGACCACGATTAGCCAGCCAATCGAAGGTCTCCTTTAGTCTTCTTTAGCCAACCACATGACCTCATGTTTTTTGCCTGTCTGTTTATCCCTGATCTGGCTCCAGTATATTCTGTATTCAGATAGGCAAGCGCTATATAATTAGAACTGAAATTTCCATTAGTATTATTAATCAGATACTTATATCGCGCTACTGTAGAATTTATCTGAAAATTTAGGGCAGGTAGCTGAACAAAGTTAAGTGTTCAGTTGTGTGCAAAATGAAAAAAGAGAAAGAGAAGGGCCCTCGGAGCTTGTGGCTGTGGATTATGCAATTGTCTCAACACAATACTTTGCGCAGTGTCACATTTGTAATGTAATTATTTGTGTCTTGTTCATATCACGTAGTATTTAGAAAGTTCTTGTCAACTGATGACATTGTGGAGTAGTTATATCCTAACCCTTGTGGCTAGAACTTACTTCTACGTATTGTTTCCAGTAAGAAGTTTGTACTGTATAGCTTCTGCAGTCTTAGTTCCTGTGCACGTGATGACTTGGTTGTACTGTGTATTTCAATGCTAACCTCAGAGCTCCTACGCTTATCAAATATTTCATTGGAATGGCACACCTCTCACAGTTTAGGATATACTTCCAGCAGCGTGGAATATGAAATATCGCAAGCCCAAGATGTCGTTATCCATTTGATAATTACATGCTTTTAGAGATTCACAAATCACAAACGTTGTTGTCTCAATGATCAGTTTAAGTACAGTTGTGTGAGACGACGTTGTGTAATGTGTGGTGTTCTTTGCAGGGCAACAGATTCCAGATTTTGTCGTGACTCCGTCTATTCTTTGACAGTTGACTACAACAGTGGAGCGCTGCCATGTCAGTGTAACCGCGCTGGTTCTCTCAATTTCACGTGCAACGTATTCGGAGGACAATGTCCCTGCAAGCTAAACGTCATCGGTCGCACCTGTTCAGTCTGCCGCACTGGCTACTATAGCTTTCCGAACTGTATAAGTGAGATTACTACTTTTGCACGTTTCTAAACTTGCCACCAGGTACCCTTTAAATTTTGAATTTCTTTTTCAAGATCGGTACTAAATCTCGCGAATTGTTATGAAAATTCTGAATCATTGTACTATGAAATATACTATGTGTATAATAGTAATACCTTTCAGATTTGTGGTAATAATGTAAAATTTGGTTGTGCTTATTAGATATGGAACATTTAGTTTTTATGAGTTTCTTTTGTTTATTTTCATTTTCGAGATTCTGTTCTAATTGACCATCATTATCAAAGCATCAATACTGTGTCTGATGTTACACATTTCTTAAATTTCTTTCTTCCGCATAGAATGTGCGTGTCCAAGCGGCCTTTGTGATGCTAGAACGGGTCAATGCGACTGTCCACCTCGAGTGACTGGATTCAACTGTGACACGTGTCTGCCAAAGACGTTTGGCTTCGATCCTCTGACAGGCTGTAAGGATTGCAACTGTGATCCAAAGGGTGTTGTTAACGGAAAGACAGGTTGTGACGTCCATACCGGCCAGTGCTAGTTAGTATCCAGACTGGCAAAGTAATTCTGTTTAAATGTTTAATTTGATGCAGCAGTTTTACCTCTAATTTGGCCTATCAGAAAACATTTTGAATTCTTGCCTATATTTTTTCCTGAAAGGCCTTAGTTTTTATCATCTTTTGGCAACTACAACCATTTAAGTTTTACCATTTGTTAAGCTTTATTTTGCAGTTTTTTTCTCGTTTTCCCCCTCAATACGCAAACGTTCAATCCGCTCCTATCGCTGACTCCACATGGGTAGAATTTTCATTTGCGATGATTTCGCACACTTTAATACATTTAATTTTTCAAAGTTACCTGTCATTGTTGCTCCCTCACCTGATTGTAAGTGATATTTTAGACCATGACTTTATTTTCAGTTGCAAGAAGAGGGTGACTGATCTTCGCTGTAACAGTTGTGGCGTTGGTTTCTATAATTTTCCACAATGTCATGCGTGTTCATGTGAAAAGAAGGGCGTCACCAGTAATGTTTGTCACTCTCAGACTGGTGAATGTTTCTGCAAGGTCGGATAAAACCTCATCTTGCTTACTTATTATAACTTACAGTTAAAATTGCAAGCAATTAAAATTCGTATGATATGATCTGATGAGTTTTTAAGTGCCTTTCATTTTACATGATTTCTTTCTTGCCAACATTTGAAAGCATTAAAGTAAGGGTTCCTTAATTGTTTTTCTTTGATTTTTGCCGTTTTGTATGATCTAACTACTTATAACTGATTCTGTGGCGTCATGCTTACTGCATATTTCTTGGACCGCTGCTAAATATTTATATCCTAAAGTTGTTGTGTTTTCTTAGGCCAACACAGAGGGTCTGCAATGTGCTCAATGCAAATCAGGATCGTTTTATTTGGAAGAGCGAAATCCAAATGGTTGTTCTCCGTGTTTTTGCTTTGGAATGACCGATCGCTGTGAAAGTTCCAACTACAGATGGTCTCAAGTCAGTCAGTCTGTTATTATGTTGATCATTTGACGGTCTTTCAGCCAAACAGTCGTTATGTAATTCAATGAGGCGTTATCCAATCAGTCAGCCAGCCATTCCGCTCTTATATCTTTCAGTCTATCAAACGTGTAAGTTTTTTAGAGTTAGTCAGTGCGTGTATAACTGTATTATGTATTATAGGCCTAATGTAAATGTGTCCGAAATTTCCCAGCGCCGCATAAACATTGCGTCAGGGAAACCAACTTATCACCGGAGCTTTATTTGTGTCAAATCCACAAGAGCCAGGTTGTTTGGTCTGAAGCTTTTGCTTTGAGGTCAGGATCCGGGGGTCAAACCTGGGGGACAGCATGTTAGAGGAAGTTAGGCAGTTTGGAAAGGTAAGAATTTCTCTTCAAATTTTAGCATATGCAATACACAACGTAGGTTAATTTGTGGTGTTAATCGCCTTACCAGTGTAATCTATCACGAAGTGTTGCGAGATATAGGCCTCTGCTTCTTGTAACTAACTGTGTGCGATGTAGATGAAATGTTGCTTTAGCATTCATATTTATGTTGTTATAAAATATGATTTTACTAACACTAATACCAATAAAAGTAATTCAACAACGGTAGTAGCACGTATGTTAAGAATGTTAGACCTTTGTATATTAATGTCGTTGTAGGTTACGAACATGGAAGGTTGGGGTGTAACCAACCTCAGGAAGCCGTCGATTAGCAAAACGGGCAATCGATTGGAAGCTGGTCAGATAAGGAGCCAGATTATAAACGAAAACGAGGCAGTCTACTGGATTGCACCAAGAGAGTACCTTGGCAATCACGTATGCAATGTCTCAATGTAGTTTTGTTTTGCTACTGTTTGTTTCTTTATGGCCTGCGTCCCTTATTTTGTTGTTGAACTCTTCTTATTGCCTTATTCTTAATTAGGATTCTTGTTTTATCATCCTTAATTATATCAATGCATATAGGACAGGCTTTCTTTAGGCTAAACTCTGGTCATGATTGTAAATATGTGTTTATTGTATCAAAGTATTTATTTAGCGCAAGTTAGGAACCTCTGCATGGTTATCTAACTGATCTAGACAGACGCGACATAAGATACAGAGAATGTATGTTGAACCGAATCATATGAAACAGAATGTAATTATATTCAGTGCAAGAGACGTCTCCAGAAGGAAAGTCCGATGTATGAGAAGGTTCGGTATGCTCTAATTGATGTGTGGGGTAAAGGAAATATTATTGTCACACACAAGAGCCAATTTTGTTCAATAAAAATTATATGTAATATCTAATTGCCCCTCTCCCTAATTGCCACTATCCACTAATTGTTACTCAAATAATTTCCACTCCACTAAATTCCTGCTACATTAATTACCACTCCCCTCTAATTGCTACTCCTCTACTTTCCACTTCACTAACCCCAATTCCTTACTAAACGTAGTTTATCCTTTGCGTATCCATAGATATGTGTCTGGTAGTAAGTTTCGAGGGAAGACTTTTAGCAGGGATTGTGAATCGAGCGATATGCGTCACGCACGAGGAACTGAGTGAATATCCGATCACATCCATTAACCAGCCACTTTATGTTCTAAGCAGACGGGGAATATCACGTGGCTGTGATATTATACTTAATTTCTAGTAAGTGTCAGCAAACATGCTTGAGCGATGGCAAATTTATCGGCATGTCCACAGTGAAAAAGAAGAGATCTGATGGATAGTACTGTGATGTCTATGGCTGCAATAAGTTTCGGGCGAACTATCCAGGCAGCAAATTTGAACATTTAAACCAGTTAATTAGACGATAATGATTTTAAGTTTTCGTAGAACCTAACTTAATATGCATCTGACATGGGTTTCCTTGTCCTGTTTCTCCTTTTTTTCTATAGCATACTGTATTAGTGACTGTATTATTAAGTTTTCGGAGTTCTTTGGAGGTATTTATTGTTGGGATTTCAGGTGACATCCTATGGCGGCAAACTTACTTACACAGTTCTTTTCCAACTGCCTCTGGGTCGACAATCAGAAGGTCTTATTGATGCCGATGTCAAGATTGAGGTAAATGCTATTTCCAGGCAGTCTAAACGGTATGAGAAAATTTGAAGGGTCACGTGCATCGTTTTAGTGTAGCCATCTCAAAAGAAGCAGCAGCAGCATCATCTCATAATACACTGTCTACTGCCTTAAATGATGTCAAACCAGCTGAGTCAGCAAGAATCACCGCCAAAATCAGATCAACGTTTTAGCGCGCGATCCCTCAAGTGGCCGATGCGTGCTCGGGTTTGCCCAAAACTTGCTGACTCATCACCGACGTCAGATCAACGTCTTTGCCCGCCAGCGTCCACCAATCACAGGCACGTGATACAGACACGCCGGAGCAAGTAGAAACTTACTGACTTACTATCGTTAGCACGAAATCACGTGATAGACCCTTTTTCTTCTAGGTACGCTTGGGTTCGTCCAAAACTTGCCAACTCCACTTCTACCCTGGGTCAGCATAAAATCACGCTCACACCCGCGTTCTTGGGTCTGTGTTCTCCGATGAATTCATAGAACGCCAACCGACGAGAACTTCTCCAAAATGGACAATCAGTGCCGATCCGAAGCTCGCCATAGGAGAAGCGATTCAATGATTCCCAGTCGCAAACTGCATGTGACCTGATGTTCATCATTGTTTAAACGGGCTTCGCTGGGTTTAGCAACCGTTTGATTGGAAATGGGTTCAATATAATGAACATTACATGTAATCTAGAAACCAACGATTGTGTTCTCAGAGATAGTGGGATATGCGAGTTTAGCCTTCTTGAATGAATATATAGAGTCTGTGATATTCTACTCTGATTTCGAGCTGTTGCTGTTGAAGGGCCATGAGTTAACGATCAGTCATGCTTCCCAGCATAAACCGGTTCCTGGAGTTCCACTGACTGTTGAATTGGATCTTCTCGAGGTATAGTGTGGGTAATTTTATCGATACAAATTTTAGTAAAGCACCTGTAGATGCAAAGCTAAATTTGACATATAACTAAGTAGACTTCTGGAGCCTTTTTTCTCGGCAAAGTTTCCTATAACCCTACTTGTTACTAAAACAAAAGCAGCTTTCACTTAATACTGTTCGACCTGTTCATCGTTTTTTCAGACTCGGTTTATCCACCATTCCTCCGGAGATCCCATCACCCGAGAGCAATTTATGCTCGTCTTGGCAAACATTCGTGCTCTACATATTCGTGGGTCATACCACTCGGTTGTTCAAAGCATCCAGTAAGATTCACAAGTTCACTTGACTGAATATAGACACCGCCTAAATAAATTGCCTTCAAGCTATGCACAATGATCTCGCTGGTGCTGTGATAAAATAGCTTCGAACACCATCACGGCATTCACTTCACTGGCTTAAAATATCTGAATTAATAGAGAACAAAGTTCTATCACTTATCTACAACACACTTCAATCCTTTCAATCCTTCTACCTTCGTCAGTTATTTACTATCCAACCACTCCGTTCAATCCACTTCTCTTCCTCTGTAACATTTCTCCGCCTTCCTGTCACCACCTCCTTCAAATTTAGAATCGCTCCATCGACACAGCTGTTCCACTCCTTTGTAACATACGCGGCATTTGTGTGGCGCTGAGAAATTTAGGAGATTTACATAACATTACAACTATTTCTGCTTCTCCAGTAACAACAGTGTCATAGCTATTTGCATGTGTTTAGGTTGTCGGACGTGCAGTTGGATGTGGCTTTGGCCGATGGAAGAGGCGATGTGGCACTTAATGTGGAGCAGTGTCACTGTCCGCCAAACTATTCCGGGACCTCGTGCGAACAATGCGCTCCTGGGTTATATCGTTCGAAGCAGGGACCCAACCTCGGATCATGTATACCCTGCCAATGCAGTAACCGTGCCACAGTCTGCGACCCCGTTTCTGGAGAATGCCTTGTGAGTATGAAATGACTATCATCGTTTTATAACGGCGTGTAAAGTGAGAACTGAAGGTGTTAAACTGTATTATGTTACTGCGGTTTTTAAAATATATTTAACAAATGGTATTGCGTCAAACAGTGCTGCTTGACATGTAAACAGCAATATAGCACTGAGTAATTTATCACTGTAATCGTAACGGGAATTCATTTAGTGCGTCTTAATGACTTTTCAGAATTTTCGTTTCTTCGGTCTCTTCTGACTGCAGTAAAGTGATTAAACTTATATGACTGTCTTAATTGGCGGTCTATAAATGTCCATATCTTCAACTATATCCGCTTACAATCGCAGAAAGAAATGTTTTGGACGAGTACTTTTATATTCAGTGCTTTTAATAGGTCTTAAGATTTGCAAAAGAATAACAATTTCGATTTCACTTACACGTAAGTATGACATCACTTCGTGCTTCATTTATTAAGCAGAGTCTCTAAGGAAGTTAATCTGGTTTTAACAAGTTTGAACAGCTGTTAGAATTGATTAGACAAATCGTCTTTCCAGAACTGTCGAGACAACTTTCATGGTCCACAATGCCTGGCTTGCAAGCGTGGCTATTACCTGGACGAGTACACTGACAGGTGTAAAATCTGCCCCTGTCCACTTCCATGGGACTCAAATAAGTAAGTTAACCATTAACTTATTTCATAATCATATTATATTGCACTGCCACTACGATTTGAGAATTGTTACCGATAAGCTTTTTCTAAATTAACATTATTTAGGCTAGCATAGGCAGCGCTTTGCGACACACTTAAAAGGCCCTATATTGGCCGTATAGATAACTAAATGGTGACATTTAACCTTTAACCCATTACGTTAGCATATGTATCTTTACTAAGTGAGAGTCATAAAACAATGAACAGCTTATCCGTTACGCTGTCTGTTTCGAACGTTGTGTTGTCACGCTGATCCTTATTATCATTCAACATCCACTTCAAATCGTCCAAGATAATGGATATTTGGCTGAAACCAGAATTCCTACCTTTGTGATTTTTCTGTATTGAAACTAATTTTCATATCTAGGCCTACTGTTCAGGTTTTATGGGATTTTGATGCTAGTAATCCTTAGGCTAAGTTATCATCAACATTCAGGTAGGCCCCTATTCATAAGCCAGTTAATAAAATAAAAGATTATAACTATTGTGTTATTTGACTCATCAAGTTCTGACTTTAGGTGTAATATTGCAGACAACTCTAAACTAGTTTGATTATTTGATAGTTTAATTTTTTAATTTTATTGTCAATTAGAGATGTAATTGAAGACGGTGTAAATTCTATTCTATTTTAAAATAAAATGATGACTCTTGTGAGCCATTTCTAAATTAGTTTGATTTACAATAACAGTTTTGCTGCAACCTGTCAAGTGTCACCAAGTGGCACAGTGGAACGATGTGACTGTCTTCCTGGATATGCGGGACCAAATTGTGAAAGGTATTGTTATACTATCTTGAATCCTTCTTATTAAACTGCTATGATTCTGTCTTCCTGGTTATGCTGGACTAAATTGTGGAAGGTATTGTTATACTATCTTGAGTCCTTCTTATTAAACTGCTATGATTCTGTCTTCCTGGTTGTGCTGGACTAAATTGTGAAAGGTATTGTTATACTATCTTGAGTCCTTATTAAACTGCTATGATTCTGTCTTTTTATACAGTATAGGTTCATGAAGTGTCAGGTCTGATATGTTCCATGGCTTGTCTCAAAAGTGTTCTCTCAGCAATCCTCAGTCTGTATTTTACAACAAGCGCTGCTGATTAGCAAAATCACATGAATGCAAGTCATTCTTGTTGACATGACTTGAACTTATGTTTTCCAGGTGTGCTGTTGGCTACTGGGGCGATCCAACAGGGGTTGGTGGTTCGTGCAGACCATGCGATTGCAGTGGAAACATTGATCTGGAGAATCCTGAGAGCTGTGACGTTAATACAGGAAGATGTGTTCACTGTCTCTACAACACGGGTGGTGATCGATGTGAACGATGCAAGGACTGGTATTACGGAGATGCCATTGACCTCAAGAACTGCAGGCGTAAGCACATTGAAAACCAGCTAACCACTAAATTTAAGCAGATTCTTGTATCGTTTTCTTGTATCGTTTGACTGTCGTGGTTATTGATGCCGTGTGAATTAGATACCCAAACTGAATGTAATCGAGTGAACTAAATCAGTATCAGCCGATTATTCTGTTGAGTTTGTTAAAGAGTTTTACATATGAGATGAACACGTTAAAAAATTATCAGTAATTTCGGTTAAATGCAAGGCTAAGAATTTTACAATTTTCACCCAATAGCAAATGTAAGTTGATATAATAAATAAATGTGTCATTTCAGTTTTTTTTTAAAATTTGATGTACTTTTGTTTTGTTGATACCGTTATTTGTCACAGCTTGCAACTGCAACACAATTGGTTCAGAGCTCTGTGACCATCAGTCAGGATCCTGTATATGCAAACCCAATGTTATTGGTGCCACGTGTGACCGTTGCCGAGTGAGATGTGGTTACTAAATTTTCTATTTTAACTACAGTTGACTCCAGTGCCAACATTTAATGTTTTTATTTCACGGGTATACAATTTCCGGTGGCTCTTATTATTGTCTTCTTTCATTCGACTTTCTCTTTCCTTTTGTAGTTTTGTCTTTCCGTTTCCAGTATTTATTCTATGGATGTTCCTAAGGCTGCTATATAGTGACCATTTTCTTTCAAACTGATATTGCGTTCTTAACAAGTTTGATAACTTAAGAGTTTGTCAAATGTTAAAATTGCCTCTTCACAAAGCTGCCACATAAAAGACAGTTATTCTGTTAAACAGAACGGTGCATTTGGATTTGAGAGTGGGCGTGGTTGTGAGCTTTGCAGCTGTGGTCCTGCTTCAGTCTCTTCTGACTGTGATGTCTACTCTGGACAGTGCCAGTGTCGCCCAGGTGTCACTGGACGCAAGTGTGACCAGTGCGAACAGGGATACTGGAACTATAGTCCAAGGGGATGTCAGCGTGAGTTGTTTACTTCTTTACTAAGCAAATATAAATTTATTCAGCATCAGCCGACCGTTGCATCAAAATAATTTACTTTGTTAGGAATGATTAGTTAAGTAAGCTGTGTTTCGTTTGTATTTACCAGAAATCTGGTGAAAAAGGTAATTTGTATTTGATCTTGCCAGCATGCATTACCGTCTTAGGGGGCCATGAAATGGTATCGATATTGAATAAAAACAACAATATTATTAGCTCTATTAACAATACCATTGGCAAAACTAAAGTATTAAGATTTTGTTCTATTGTTTTGTTTTAGGTTGCTCATGCCTGTCATCTGGTGCTGTAACCTGTGATCCATTGACCGGTCAATGTCAGTGTCTGCCGGGTGTGACTGGACCCAACTGTGATCAGTGTCTTCCTCGGTGGATTATGATTCCAGGATTCGGATGCAATGGTGAGCAGAGTTCGTCTACTTTTACCAAGTGCTAATTTTTTGAATGATTTTGAGAATTCTAGAGGTTAATTAAGTCTTTTCATCGAATACAACCAAAATCCGACGTAGGTAAACTGTGCTGTAGTTTCTGGCTACAGAAGAAATCAAAGAGAAGCGAATAAGAAGAGAAGAGAGAAAAGAGAGTATATGGGTTTTCCTAACTAAAACATTAGTTTCATGTGGTATTGATTAGTGTAACTCACTTCAAATCGGCGTCCAAACTACAATGCATCATAACTATCTGACCGCGGCCATAACGAAACCAGAATTCTAATGTATCACTTCATACATGGCAATTACTTTCTACTGAACAGAATCTCCAATTTAAAAGTTGACTCACGGTTTACAAAATAATGCGCGTCTGGCCTATTCTTTGCTCACCCTCGCACTCCTAAGCAGAGATAGATTTTTAAAGTTTGGCCCAAAGCGCAGAGGTTAAGGATGTGACATCAGGATAGGGGGTATCAGAGAAGGGAGCGATGCAAACTCATCTTTTGGCAGCGATTCTGGGAGGCAAAGGTTGCTAACTATTTTGAAGCGTATCTTTTAGACATTTCTGTTGATTTTTTCACTTATTTGGACTAATTTATGTATCTATACGACTGGAGGTTGCCGATGTAAAACTCAACACCCCAGGCCTGATCAAGACGGGGTGGTTAACTTTTGACTATATTATTAAGCACATCAGCGGGGGCCGAGGCGAAATCCCAATCGCCAAAGACTATGCAACGTTTTGGATGTTATCTGGACACCTAGAAAACTGCCATTTTGAATCGGTCGATCTATGACAGGTTGAGTGGTTTCAGTTTGAATATTGCCAAGCACCAGAATTTACGCATAATGCCTGCAACGGAAATTCTTGAATTTGGTGAGATAACGACGAGCCTGGGTCTCAGGAGTAGCACTGGCTGTCTACCACAGAGAGGTTCTGCGACCAAACGGCCGATTACCGAAAAGTGACTGTATTGTACTGACCTGTTGGCTGTGGGGTATCCGGAACCTGCGTCTTCTACTATCAGCCCAGGGAGTGCCAGACGGTGAGCGGAATGCTTCATTCAGCTGTCGTATTTCTCAGCCTCCCTGAATGCAACACGGACCAGGAACTCAGAACACGATGTCTTTCAGCTCTGGATGGGACTCAAGAGGTTTGGTTTGGCACATATGCGAAAACCTGCCAGTGGTGGCTTCTACAGCCGGTTTAGGTTCATTTGCTTTCAGATGAACTTGTTTTAATGAACTCTAATGTCATTAGATTGACGATGAGTGATCTCGATAGGCACTGAGAAATTGTGATATAAAAATGCTTACATTATATTGCATTACGTTTATACAACAATAAATTGGATGGAAATTGGTCTCATTGATCTCTTCCACTGTAGATTGTAACGACTGCATTCACTTGTTGATGAATGACATCAAAACCATTGACTACAGCATATCCTCAATGAGGCAGGAGCTGGACAGTGTTTCTGTTGGTATCCTCGCCTCCCAGCGTCTTGGAAAGATCAACCAGACTGTTGCCGAGCTAAGACCTCTCGTTGACAATTTGACCAACTACCCCACTGACTCCTATCAGCTGACCCTCATCAAGGAAGAGCTAAACCAAGTCCAAACGCTTGCCATTGAGGTCACCGCTAAGGTCAGATATGTGTTTAGAACCAATCCAATCATACTTCTGCAGCGTGACTGTATACAATGCCCTAGGCATCAATCGATAATCGTTTCTAAGCTAAATCAGGGGCTAGAATCAATCGAGCCCCAGTGGCAGCCCGTACCAGATACGAGAACATCCATCCTATGGGGAATTGCATTTCGCGAAAATTGCTTTTAGTCACGATCTAAGGCAAAAACAGACTTAAAAAGCGCGATCAGGTACCGGAAGAGAGTTTCTTGCCTTTAGGGCCAGTATGCCCAATGCACGTCTGCTTGGAAAAGACCTTGGCTCACGATGAGTCAGGGTTAGGAAATCAGAGCATCTGGCCTTACATTGACAAGATCTTGCAGTTAGGAGATGTTTGAGGTAATGAAGCTGGCCGAAATGTAAAATTCTCTTAAGGATTATTTAATGAGCAATATAAGCCAGTGTAATGATTTAAGGTTCGGAGATACGTGTAATGCCGTGGAGTTTTCCTTCCCTACCGCTCTGACCAACGAGTTTTGAGACCAAACTCCAATAATTATAAACACTAAACTTGTCTCAGATTTAGCTCATTATGGATTTCGGAAAACTTTTAAGCTTTTAAGCTTATAATTTTATTCGAAAGTAATTGCGCTGAAATTCACAGCCCACTTTGAAATTTATTCTTCAGCTGTGTTAACGTTTCCAGCTTCAGGACGCTACTGAGTTTCTGACCGCAGCTTTCCCAAATATACGTTGGACACGACTGTATCGGCTACTGCTTTTAATTATTGGTTCAGAAGCCCTGGCTTCCGGTAAAACCTCTGCATTGGACTCTCTAACTAAAGTATCTTATTTTGTTGTGGAAACACCTGTTGCGTTGCAATGTATTATTAATGCATTTATAAAACCGTTTTACGCATTTTCCAATAGAACATTCTCTATTTCGTATTCATAGGCCGGTCTTACTTTGAGGAACACAGAATTCGTAGAATCTGATGCAGCTGATGCTAAGGTTCAAGCAGAGAATCTATACCGCGATCTTGTTCAGATGGCTATCAAGGAAGCAAATGGTAAGATTTTTTATATGGGCAGCAGAACAAGGCAGCTCTGGCAATGCCTAGCGTAGTTCACATGCCATCCGGCTCATTTAGATTATGTTAGAATTGGGTGCGATGCTTTAGCTGTATCTATAAACTAAAGTCGGATAGTTGACAAAGACTTGCCCAAATCACTGTTAGTTTTCTGCCCTTAGTACAATGAGCACTTTATGATATTCTTATATAAATTGTTGGCCAGAACTTGTGATTGCAAGAAGCTTGAAAAATGTTTAATCACGAAGACTAAAAAGCAACAATTTTGTTTGTTGGGTAGGCCTATTTCCAAATCACCGCCCTTAAAAATTTACCACCGTGGGGTATGTAATTGCCTCTTTTGTGACTATATCAACAGTGTAACCCATTCTTAAAAGCTAGATGGTTTGAAAACCAAGTTTTCACTTTAGCTTTTAAGTTTTTGAACTGTTTTGACAGTATATCTTGACATCGTTTGGTAACTTCGTTCACGTTCACTTTGTTTGTTGATATTGCAGAGGCTGTGGACTTTGTCAGGGACATTTGGGAGGCTATCCAGGGAAGCAGTGGTGGGAGCAATGTCGATGAGTTACTGAGGCAGGCTGAAAGGATGATTGCAGAAATCAAGTCTCGTAATTTCTCATCCAGTGATAGAACAGCTAAAGAAGAGCTTGGAAAGGCAAGAGATTGTAAGGAGCAAACCAATTAAACTAACTTATACAGTATAAGTATATGATGGGCAAGAAGAGTGTCTTAAAGGACAGGCAATTGAATAAACAACGGTGATAGGGCCAACCACTGAGTCGAGAAGACTTGACCGAGCACCCGATGAATATCAGGCCAAGAACATTTAGGTCCAAAATGAAATGTCCAAGATACGAAGGAACAGGCTGAATAGAGTGGAGATTATTTATTAGCACCCATCGCCGCCAACGGCTGGCGTCAGGAACTGATACTGATGATGATGATGATGATTATGACAACGACCACGATGATGATGATGACGACCACGATGATGATGATGCAATACCAGTTGCACACTGTCATAAGTAATAATGTTTAGATACAGGCTACTTCACATAACTCTGCATTCTAAATACTTCGTGACTTCTATAGTTTCGTTATCATAATGCCCAAGGCTTCACCAGACAATTTATCTTCATGTTAATGTTTTACTGTAATCTAGCCCCATATAGACTAAATGTTTTGAGCAAAATTCAAAACTATGTAACACTAGAAATAAAACTAAGAAAAATAATAATTACTAGTTTTTAACGATGAGATGGCTGGTGGTTTTAGTAGAGATAATGACGTGTATTGTGATGCCTGGAGTTGCGTCACTGAAATTAGTAGGACCTAGACTGATGTTTGATTTCTAACTAAGCGCTGAGGAAAGCGAAGAAGCTGATGGACCGTGCCTCGGCTCAGTCCAACCGTACAGCGGATATAAGCATCTTCATCAATGATATCTTGAAAAAGTTGCAGGATCTGCAGAACAGCAGTCGCCACTCCCTTAACCATTCACAGACAGCCAGTGAAATGAACAACCGCATTCGACAGCTCACGCATTATGTCACTGTAAGACGCATCAGGTTTTAGATTGATTGACCAACTATATGGTGATTTCATTCTTATTTTTATAATTAATGTAATGGTTACTACAACATAATCTACATTTAGAAATGAGTGCCAGCAGCAACACAACACAAATGATGCATGTAAAAACAGCAAAAACAAAGCATCACTACTTTTCAAACCTTTCTAATGTTCCTTTGTCCCAGCAGTAAGGTTTAAAAATTATTCGTGTTTTAAGTATTTACATTATTATGCACCATAAACGAGAATACCAGTTGATGCATCATATGGTAATCGTAATAGTAATTCCAAGATTTCTACAGCGCCCAACGAAAGCCGCGCCGCGGGGAACAGCTTATTCACAGGCGCTCAGTCAAAACAAAATCGAAAGGCAAAAGGGTTCGGTTCCAGGTCAAGATCCAAGAGTCAGGCAGAGAGACAGCGTGGCAGCGACGGTGGGTGATGTTTGGGGTTGGAGAGCAGAGAGAGAGAGAGAAAAAAGGAAGAATGGGTGTCAGGATATGATCTGTGGAAGAGGAATGTTTTCAGTTTTGAATGAAAGGCTGAAGCAGAAATTGCAAGCGGCGGAGCATCGGTGAGTTTGTATGATGGGTCAGAAAACTGTCGCAGTTGGTGTATTTACAGCTCTTGTTTCAAATTTCTTCGTTGTCTCTTATTGTTACCATTATCTCGACCTTTTTCTGCTTCATCGGAAATAGTTCTTTCTTTCCTTTTACTTAAAATTAATCCCTCTTAGGGAAGGGGTCAGCCACATGGATCCTTCTTTTCCAGTTGCTTCTATATCCAGTATCTTCTTTCTTCAGTCTGAAGAGCTTTAGGTAACCTGGTCAATAATTCGTCCCGTTCTATATTATTTTGCTCTTCTTCCATTGCCTCAACAACTCTTAAAAGCCATATTTATGCCTCAGTTCTTTATATGCTTCCCGCCTGCCCACCATGCCTCTGTCTTGGTGTCTTGTCCAACAGCAAAATGTCCTGATTCTCCTTTTTATTCTGCAACGCGCAGCTGCCTTCCACATCATTCCCCATTCTCACCCATGCACTCTAGTGTCGCAAGAGAATAGTACCTCCTATTGTATTCCTACATCCATCACGCGAAGATACTCATCACAAACAAGGTCTCCCATCCGAATTCAAATCTTCCTTTCGACTCTTCACACTCAAGATCCGTTCTCTCCTTCCTAAAAGCACTTCCCTACACAATCTAATCTCCTTTTCTCGGTATCATACGGATATCATCGTCCCCTCAGATACTCGGATTCCGCCTTCATCTACTTCGTCATAGATAGAGAATAACAGATCTGAGGGATACGCAACGACCAGCTGATCTCGTTATTCAAATAAGGTTTTCGTAGGAAATTTCTGCCTCCAATGTAGGGCTAAGACTGTGTTTGTAATTAGTGGGCTGTGTTACTATCCGACAAGTTATCCAATAAAGAGATCAATAACTTGATTGATAGGGTAATAGAGTTTCACGTCACTATTATTCTGTTACTGATTTATAATCTGATTGGCCTATAATTGCGTTTATTGACTAATCAGTAATGAATTCAAAGAAAATTTTAGCGACGATTTGATTATCTGCAGAGTAAAAGATGACCTTAGATTACTGCATACGATGCATTCAGTTGATTAGTTGTAAAATATGGAATATATTGATGATTTGATTCATCGGCTGATTAATCAATGTTTACTTCACAGGATGCAAATTTTAAGATTCTTCAGACCCAGACAGATATTCGCAGTTGTATCGATCGAGCCAGGAAGTTTCTGGATGAAGCTAGAAAAAGTCTTACTTCTGCAAGAGAAGCTTACCCTGTTAGTGGCTAACGAGTTTTATTGCAGTTATATAAAGAGTACATACAGTGTATTGAAGATATTTCTATATAATTAATTAATTGGTTAACATTTACTGTTAATTATTTATAAATTCTGCTGAAGGTGGTCATTGTATACGCAATGATCACAGGGACCGTAAGTGGCATGGCACCCATTGTAATAGTATAAACACCATAGTGATAGAATCCTAAGCATTGTGTTTACATTTACATTTACTCAGTCTAATTCACGGTATTTATGAGAACCATTATTATGAGTGGCATCTGAGGAAAGGATCGCTTTACTCTGTAGACATACACACATATAGACAGAGAGACAGAGACAGAAATGTGCCGTCCAGGTTTTCTGCTCTTCCTCCTCCTCAATCTTCGGCGGAGGGGTCGCAAGGCCGTGGGGTCATTTGCCCTCGCGAGGAACCAGAGGTCGTGACCTTTTCATAGGTGCAGGGTTTTCTCGTCCGCTTGGTCTTCGTACTATAGACTACTGGGGTCCGACCGCGAAGCCTTTTTACTTCGTCGTCGGTCGAGGGGGTTCCCTTTGGGCATCATGACCATGGGGGCCCTGAGCGGATGGCCAATCTGACTGTTCTATCCAGGCTATGTCCACGGCTCCCGGGTTGGGGGCAGCTCCCTGTCCTAAAGAGCCAGGGTTCGGTATATCTTCTGGACGGTATATACTAGGTGGGACCTCCACTGATTTCTTCGTCCGTGCTAGAACCTCGGGAGATCTTTCAAGGCGCTCTATAAATCTCTCCAACAGGGCCTCACCAAGCATATGAAATTGCTTTAACATTTCTTCCCTTAGACTGGTTAACATCGACGCCATTTCGTTCGTACCCGCTTGAATGCCTTGGTCGATGTCTACCTGCCTTACCTCTTGTAGAGCCATCTATCTACACATTTATAACGTACAGAGCAGATTTATCAATTTATTTCAAACAACTCAAGACGACCAGTTACGCCACCTGGCGAACAGAAACGATATACAAGAACTTAATCTTATACTATAAAGGAATTAAATGCTCTTACTCTATAAATCTATGCTACCTCTTGAGGCGCGTGCAAACCTGGAGCATCACAAATTCCCTCTTTTCGATTTTAGTGTTAACGTTAGTGCATTTCTAACCCCATGGAAGTTTTCCCCACATCGGAACTTATCCGGTAAGCTATCACAAAGAGAACAGCCGCTCAACTCACCAAGTAGGTAAGAGCTATTGGCTCACAACACGACGACGATCTAATACAGCAGCGAATACGAGTCGTAGTCCCTCAAAACAGCACACCGAAGACGAAGGCTCCACACGACGGCCAATCCGCCTTATTCCTCTCGAATCCGCACAGCAGATGAGGCTTAACCCGAGTAATTCCAAACGACGAACAGATTTCCTGAGGAGCTATTAATCCGGTAATCCAATTGACTCCGAACGACTATGACTATACAATCGCTAGACGTTGGCCGATCGAACATACGATTTCCAGAGGAGCTACTAATCCAGTAATCCACGTATTTCTGATCCCACACGTCCAGTAGTCATCGGTCGAATAGCTCAGCGTCCGTCAGACCGCGCGGTATTTATAGCAATCGTTTCTCGGTCAGTTACGTGACTGTCCGCACGCCGACGAGGCGGGAAGGCTTGACCTTTCGACCGTCACACACGCTCCTGGCTTAGTACAGCCTGTACGCATTAACCTCCCCGCCAAGGCAGGAAGACATGACCTTTCGTCCGTTCGCGCCTGCACGCATTAACCTCCGCGTCCAGGCAGGAAGATATGACTTTTTGACACATCACGGTTTTCGAAAATGCACATGATAACCTCTGCGACCTAGTTTCTTGGATTTACATGTGGGTACATTTATATAGCGCTCACTTGACGAACATTGGTTCGTTACAGACAGACAGACAGACAGACAGACAGACAGACAGACAGAGGAACATATTACATAGATGCAGAGGCAGACGGAAGGATTTGACAGTCGCTTAGCTAGTTGGTCGAATGATTGGTTTGTTGATCTGTCATTCTGTTGGTTGACTGTAGGATCTGGAAAGTGAGTCTAGTCGATTGGACGGCGCCATAGGACAGCTGCAGCAGTCAGTGGACACATTGTCAGAGGAAAACACGATCCTTCGACCTCTGGTTGATAATGCCACAAAACACGCGCTTAAGCTGAAGGGAGAGGCAGAAGTACTCGATGGGTAAACACTGGAAATACCCAGAAATGTCAATTGTAATAAACGTAAACTAAAATGTTACCTTGATTGTCAGAAATATAATAGGCACACTAGGAATGGACTGTTGTATTAGATTGTATTGTCTAGCATTGAACTGTGTCGTATTGTATTGCATGGAAGTGTGTCATTGTTAGATTTGGATGGAAACACAGAAGATGAAATATCTTGTAAATCTACATTGAATTATTGTAACTATATGTTGATTGCTAATGATTCTGTCAAGCGTGTGTATTGACAGCTTGAACTCTACAGATACACGTATGGATTAGTAAGTTGCAAAATACTGTTATAATTACATGGATTTTTTAATGATGATTCTTCTTGGTTTTAGTTCCAGGTTCTCTTTCTAGTGGTCTCTTCAAATTAACGGAGCACTTTTTGTTTCAGTCTGATACTCGACACACGCAGATCCGCAGAGGCTGCTTTGAATGCATCCAAAGTTTACCAGACGATCATTTCGGCTATAAACGGTGCTCTGAATGCATCGCTTGAAGCTATCAGTGTCGCTGAAGAGGTATCTGGCATGGTTAGTATTGCTACTGCTCTCTATACGACTTTTGTTCACTAATTAGGTCATAACTAGGTAAATGAGTAAGACGTTAAATAAGAACGTGTTTTTGCTTGCAAGTGTAAGCAGTGGTTTCCAAGTAAATCTAATTCATATAATAAGCTGGAAATAAAAATACAGGCAAAAATGACATCTTTATGTGGCTTAAAACGTCTGGAAAGACCCCGTATTTCTAAAACAATTTCCAATAAAATGAATTTAGCGAGTCGCCTGGAAAACTTTGACACTTCAATCCACTCTAAACCTCCTCATCTTGACTACAGCTGGTTTTTACATAGTATTTTTATTGAAGTACTCTAATCTTGCCGACCAAGCAACAGAGTCACGTAGACGAAGTCAAGACCTTCAAAGACAAGCGGATGCCATCGCTGCACTTGAACTTGGTAAGTCAATAATTGATATTGCGATAGAGAAACATCCTGATAATTTCAATATTTGTGTAGCGCTACGACGTATTTGCTGCATTCAGCTGTGCTGCCCTGGTATTATTAAACCAGAAATTCCAACATTCTATTCAAATGTGTACGAAGAACACTAAGCTGGCTTCGAGTTGAGAAACGGATGCAGTTCAGTCTTCCCGCTGAAACGAACCTTCCTGCTGAAACGAACCTTACAGGTCGGTTTCGCTTTGGCATAGGTCAGGAAGACAAGTGTTGAGAAACGGATGCAATTCAAAGTCTTCCCGCTGAAACGAACCTTCCTGCTGAAACGAACCTTGCAGGTCGGTTTCGCCTTGGCATAGGCCAGGAAGATATGTGTTCCAGTCAGGTGAGGCAGCGATCACTCACTGCGTTGTTTTGCCAGTGAGGATTTCCAGCTGCCTCATCGCCATTTAACTGGAGTACATTGTGCTTTTTATGACCATCATGTTGGAACTGTCTTCCGGTGCGAATAGACATACCGTTTTGCGCGGCTCAGATCATCATATAGGCTATTTTTATGCAATTGTCGCATCTCTTAGAACAGTTACTTAGCCGGGTGTGCAGCGCTTTGACAAGCTCTTGACAGATGATATGGGTTTTTGGCACTTTCCTTGTTTTCATGCATGTTATTCTTAATGGTTTTGTATTTCCTATATTGAAGAATGAAGATTTTTGCATAGACTTGAAAATACGTTTGGACAATGTGAAGAAAAGAATTGAAGAATTGAAGAAGATCAACTACCAAATCAAAAATGCATATATCGGAATAGTTAGCGGACTTGATAATCTGCCATCAGGTATAATATCTTCTTTATAGTATCACAACTTTAATTATTATTATTATTAAGATATAATTGAACGTTGCAATTTCATTGATGAACTGTTTTTAATTTGAAGAAGTAAGCCTACTATCATCGTCTTTTCCTATTTTTTACATTATTCTTTTATTATTAATACATTAACATTATTCATATTCCATATTTTTAAGCAACTGTAGAGTGAATGCTGGACCTGACCTCTGTGGTCTGGCACAGTAATGACTACTTTGCATATGTTTCTTTACGCTGACTTGCATCATATGTGTGTTAATGATATTATGTGCTCCAGAAGGCTATGAAACGAAGGCCAGGGAAGCTGCAATGAAAGCAATGGATGCACAGACAAAAGTGGAAAATGTCGAGAAAAAGATCAACGTAATTGTGGATCGTCTTCCAGAAGATCAGCAAAAGTTGGCTGAGATTCAGGCGGACGTTAGCCTTGCCAACAGTAGCATGAAGACAGCGCAGGTCGAGATAAAAAAGACCCTAAGACTCCTTCCAAGTGTCATTGATATTCTTTCCCGCTTGAGGAGTCATGAGATCAGAATACGGCAGCTGAAACTTGACCTGGAGACCAACGTCATGTTACTGAGGAACAACGTCAGCGTTGCACGTGATCAAGCAAATCTGGTGCGTCTGTGTTATTCTCTTTAAAATTTGTAGGGGGCCTAATTTTATGCTAACCATTCACCATTCGATTAGTGATTTTTGCAATTTGTAAAGAAATTTTCTACTTAAGGTGAGCAATTATTCTGTATCATTTGAGGTTAACGAACTTAGTAATAAAGGTGTCTAATGCAGGAGGATAAAACAATTTGGTGCCTTTAAGCCTATATTCAATCCAGAGATATTTCTTATTAGTCTACGGAGACTTGGAATCTGGTAGTTACGAAGTTTATCATGCCTTCGGAACATTCATTATTCAGGTGTGTTGCTATATTTCTTAGCGTTTATGTCAAAAAACCTAAGATATAATCCAAATGCAAAGCCAATCGGAAGTAGGCAAAGATACGACAGCATTAATACGCCTGTCGCTATCTTTGAATATTCTTGGCCTTGTAGATACGAGTGGGCATGGACTTCAGTGAGGACTCATCTCTCCAAGTGCGTAATCCTCAGGACCTGATGGCGGCTGGCATATACAGCCGCATCTCACTCTACTTCAAAACCACCGCCAACAATGGACTGCTCTTCTATGCGGGGCCAAATAAAAGCCAAGAAACGGTACGTGCGTCTAGCGATTTCGCAATTCGCATGGTACTTGTAATGAAAAGATAAAGATTGCAGTTTGCTTATAGTGTAGTAAATTTTGTAGAGATTTTCTTTCTGCATATTACATCTCTGACAAATTAAGAGAAACGCATTTGTATATTTTCTTGAGCTTTTTCTGAATTTTTTCAATTTTTTGTCTAGAAGAACTACATGTCTTTGCAAATCATTGGTGGAAAGGCTGTGTTTAAATTCGATCTCGGCTCTGGTGCAGCTAGCATCACGAATGAGAAGTTTGTTTCTGACGGAGTTTGGCATGAAGCTATCATGACCAGGTCAGTTATTATAAATGCTTAATTTCTGAAAATAGATATTTCAGATGCGTTATGTTAGTTACAATTTGTACACAACTCTTTTTGAGTCTAAATTTGAGTTTTCTTCAAAATATGCATTTGCTTTGTGGTCGAACGCTCGTTTTTGCTTCGATTAATGCAAACGGTTTAGTGGGTCAAGAGTTTTGATAGAAGCACTAGGCCTACTTATGCTATTTCAACTTTTTTCTCCACAAAAGACATATAATTTGACCTATCGGAAAGCGATAGAAAAAATAGATAGAAAAGCGACATCTATAGGCCTACACTAACCAGCATCGAAGGAGCCAACGCACGTTAAAATCGGTCCACACGTGTCACCTGATGTTGGCTGATCAGAGAACATGACAACAAACTGAAAAAGTATGTATACTTTGAGTGTCGGTGGAGTCGCTCACCGGTAATCCGATAACTCCACTACTTGTGTAGATAGAGACACAAGTCAACCTCATCAAATTTTAAGTTATCGGTTTAAGGGTTTGGATTTAAAAGGGGTTCAAAATTCGTCGGTCTCAAGTACATGTAAATGGCCGTCAACAATGGCTACACTACCGCGAGTTTTCTAACTGCAGTCCTACTGCAATAGAAGCTCAAGCGCGATATTAAGTTTGACACTATCGACAGATGCAGAGAGACTCTAGGTAGATCTACTTCCATGTGTAAATGCAAGAATAGGATCCATTCTGGATACGAAATGGATTGATGGCATGCACATATTTATAAAAACGTACATAAACTAGTGAGGGCCGTTTTGACGAGGTAGACTACTCAGAAAGCGCTGTAGAAATATTCACATACGTGTAGACCTATACATTCATAGGCCTACTTACATGCTTTTGTATAGAGGCCCTATAGCCACGACCCTGCTCATTTTAACGAATTGTTTTCGTGCGAGTTCTTTTGTCACCACCAGGTGACATAGGTCGCAAGCCTATGCTACCCTTGAAATAAGCCATGATCAATCCAGGCACTATCGATTGCCTCCTATTTTCTTGTACAGAAGTCCGACCATAGCTAACCGGTAAAATGTCCTGTTGACTTTGATAGCAGGGTGCTATATAAAAATAAGTACGATTATGTGATATTTTATAACCTGAACCTAGGAATAGGCGAAATGGAACACTGACGATTCGAACCTCAAACGAAGAATCTGTAGAAAAGCAGGGAGAATCTGAGGGAGAGTCCTTGGTTCTTGACTTCGATCACACGACCAGTGTTTTCATTGCTGGAATTACTGAAGCATACAAAGTAGGTGCTTATCTCTAACTGGTTGAGTTAATGATGATGACGTCGACGATAATGATGACAACGATAATGATAATGAATTGTAGTATTTGAAACTTTCATTTGTAACTTGGAATGTTTACCAGTCTTTATTTTATACGACTTTTTTCAATCAGTTGTCGGTTTGGTTGTCTGATGCAACCTTACTTTGGTTCCCCTACCACTTGAATCAGCGCTATACGAATAATCCATATGGACTACACACAAAGAGAAATGACATAATGTATGTTATCTTTAGTATAATTGTATTTCCTTTTTAATTTAGAACGATCTCAAAGACATCTTGCCATTCACTAATTTCACTGGATGCATTGAGGATGTCAAGTTTGATGGTGTTGCAGTGGGGCTTTGGAACTTTGTATCAGCTGAGAACGTTAAAGGATGCCTTGCTCGGTTTGTTTTATTATCAACTTCAGCTAAAATCAAATACTAGCATCTCTAGCAATTATATTATATCATATGTTTTAACCTATTGCAGTGGGAAGAATGCAAAAGAAGGTATAAATAAAATTATCTAGAAGCTATAACTGAATACATTTAGTACCAGTATTGGGAACATGTGTCAAAATAATGTAAAGTTGGGCTCAATTCTACGTTGTTTCTGGGAAGCTGATAGAGTCGTGGCTGCATTTCATCCTGTAATGGAAATTTTCTATTTCAACACGGGAGTATATTGGAACATTATTGTACATGTAACACAATTCATTCAGCATGCAGCAATTTATTTTTGGCTGAGATGCTCTTAATATCAAAACTACTGGTGCTGATAATTTACAGCGATGTCTTGCAAGAACCTCAAGCCAAAGAGTACATGTTTGGTGGTAATGGATACGTCAAGATGGAAAATAAACGGTTCAAGCCTGCCGATGCCAGTCTTGTCAAGTTCGCATTCCGAACATTTGCTAGTGAAGGGCTTATGTTCCTTATGGGAATGCCTGGAAGAGACTTCTTTTCACTTGAGCTCAAGGACGGAAAGGTCATCTACCAATATGAACTGGGTTCTGGTCGGGCAACTATCGCTTCGACACAACGCTATAACGATGGAAAATGGCACGTGGTCACAGCAAATCGCGAGCACCAGGATGGAATTCTAAAAATAAACTCAAGTACTGGTGAGCAGCTAACATTAGTTGTTTTCATTGAGAGATTGAGGCAGTTTGGGTGAATGTTAAAATAATGAATTACTTAATTTTTCATTATGTATGATATTGTTATTTGTATTTTTATACTGCTTTAGTATTTTGTATCATCAGTTTGGTAGTATAGGACATTGTGTGATGTCTTTTAATTGTGTAGTAAACAGTGCACGATCACCCGGTACAGAAAGCAAACTGGAAACTGATTCATATATCTACTTTGGAGGTTTCAAAGGAATGCACACTTACTCCAATGCGTCAGTACTCGATATCTCTTTTTTCTAAATTTTATTTTAAGTTTTTTAATGACACAATTGCTGTGAATTCTGATGTTTAAATTCCTTATTTTGGTTTGGTGATGAGAATTTTAATGCTGTTGCTTTTTATGTTAGTTTTCCACTATCCATTCCGGCATCACTTGAAGAAAGTATTTTTATAAATTGGTATTATTCAGGAAGACAATTATGCATAAACATGACTGTATTTAATGTATGGTAACTGTTGGGAATTCTGTTAATTATTCTAGGGATGTGACTCAAAAAGGCTTTAAAGGTTGCATCAAAGACATTCAACTTGGAACCACAATTAGGAATATCAATGAAAACATTGAGGCGAAAGATATTTTGCCAGGGTGTACAGAGGTTAGCTTGCTGGCTGCTTTATTAAGTCAGACGTTTTCTTACATTAGAAAATGAGAGCTTCCTTTCATATTGCACTCTGTAATCCGAGTTCTCTTTACAACATGATTGTGTCCTTACAAGTTAAGTTTATCCAAACATTTGACAGTAAAGGATAGATTTCTGATGTAAAACACCTTTAAAGTACTTCCTCTAACCCATGGTGATTTTGAGCTTTTGGACATGGCTAAACACAACATTATAGGCCTAATAATTGAAAGTGACACGTATTTGAAATTTTGTGCAAAATGAAAACTTGTATTTTCGCTGGTGTTCATGAATGCAGACAGTTCGTATCATCTCATTTAATCGCAAAGTTGATGATTCCTACATCAGTCTGCCTTCAGTCAATATCGATGCAACGTTTGAGATGTCGATGAAGTTTATGAGTCTTGAAAAAGACGGACTTTTGTTCTACGCAACAGATAACATTGAAACACAGGTACTGACGAGAAAGCCACACTATAAGCACACATAGCATGACAGTAGTTGAAATTCTAATGCAATCTGTGATAAAGGCCTAGCAGATGAACCATTATTTTTCACGTCTGATAAATAATTTTAAAGTTGAAAATGAAATCTCATCAAAGAATAACACTGGCCAACACATAATTTGTTGCCTCAAATGTTAGAACTGTTTCTGGGTATATTTGACCTGCTGATTCCAGAAAAGGCACCAGTTTTCTCCCAGCAGGTCTAGTTTTCGAGATATAGAACATTATGCCATATACCAGTCCTTGCCTCTGCTCGCCCATAAAACATAAGGCTATAGCTATAATTATGTAGTGCTCAATTTATTATGTGATACACTAAATAAACATAATAATACAAATACTTAAAAGAAAATGGTAGTACCTGAAACTGTACTTATATGATACCAAACAGAACAAGTTTGTTATAAAACTTTCAAGTCATTCGACACCGAAGAAGCTCCTTTTGTACGATTTCCGAGTGTGGCATCTGCCGGAACAATCGCGCATAATATTCCAGCAATAGTCTGCCATCATGTGTGCATCCCATCTTCCTTGATATCGATTTTCCATTGTTTTGATGTCTTGGTGAAATCTTTCACCTTGCTCTTCGCTGAAGTCACCAAGATTCTCTGGAAAGCGATCTAAGTGACTGTGGAGATAATGGACTTTAATGCTCATGTTGCAGCCAAGCTTGTTGAAATGAAGAAGCATATCCTCTACTAGTTGTGCATAATTGTCTGCCTTCTTGTTGCCAAGAAAATTTTTAGTTACAAGAACAAAGGAAGACCAGGCAGAAGATTCGATTTCATTCACTGATGGTATGAAAAGTGGGTCATTCATAAGTTGCCTGATCTGTGGACCATCGAAGATTCCAGCCTTCAATTTTTCCATTGTAATTCCTGGTAACTTGTGTACTATGTATTCGAAGCATGAACCTTCTTTATTCAAAGCCCTGACAAATTGTTTCATCAGGCCTAGCTTCATATGTAGTGGTGGCAGTATGATCCTATCTCGTGCCACCAAAGATTCCTTGATTACATTTTGAGCTCCAACCACCATGTCTTTCCTCGAAGGCCAATCTTTTCTTGTCCAATGTTCATGCTTGGCTCTACTGTCCCAAAGACACAAAAAGCAGGGATACTTTGTGTAGCCACTTTGTTGACCAAGGAGGAAATTTACCATCTTCAAGTCTACACAAATTACCCATTGATGTTCTTTGTATTTTATCTTTTCCAGTACTAAAGAGATGGCATTGTACTCTTCTTTCATCCTGGTGGAGTGACCGATTGGAATAGAACCAAATTTGTTGCCGTTATTTAAAAGCACACATTTCAGACTACGTTTTGAACTGTCGATAAAAAGACGCCACTCATCTGGGCTGTAATCCGACAGACCAATTTTCTTCAATAAGTTGCTGATGTCATTACAGAATACTAGGTTGTTGTCTTCGGTAAAGAATGGCAGCAAATCCTTTTCTCTGTTTCTATAAATTGTAATTTTCGTTCCAGGCTGAAGTGCATTCTTTTCCTTTAGTCTGGACGCAAGCAATTCAGAGGACTCTTTGGAAAGATTTAAGTCCCTGATCAGATCACTCAACTCTTTTTGGTCAAAACGTTCACTGTGTGAAGTTGATTGGAAATCACTGTCACTGCCCCCACTTTCTTCACTTTCGTCATCTTGTCCGATATTGGACATGCAAGTGTCATCGTCTGAGAGCTGAGGTAGTTCGCGAAAAGGTGGAACTGGTACAATATCCGAATGCGGAACAGGTCTCCTGGCTGAAGGTATATCAGGGTAAGACAACTTGTGACGATTATTTCGATTGATGCCTATGATATTAACCATACAAAAGTAACAGTCGTCGAAGTGGTTTATCTGTTCCCTCCAAACCATCGGTACACCAAATTTCAGGCAGCTTCTCTTTCCAATTGTCCAGTGGCGCAATTGTTCAATACAAGTTTTGCATACTGTATGAGGAGCCCATTGCTTATCTTGATCTCCAAGTTTGACACCAAAATAACCTACATATGCTCTTTTTACAAACTCAGAAATCGGTTTCCTGTTTGCTTTTAGTGTGTATTCCCCACAAATGTAGCAGAATATGTCTGGATGGTTAATGCAGCTCCGTCTGGAAGTAGCCATAACCTTAAGGATGTTCGCATCTGAGGAATTAAATGACTAACCTAAAAAATAGTAAGAACATGTAGTTATTTAATGCTCACATTCACAGATTGTTCTTGCGACCAACTCTTAATATGCCCTAAGACGACTGCGGCTGCTCTAGCTTTCAGGAGGCGGTTTATATAGGCTATAAATGCTGACTTCAGCATAATCTATTTACATAGTTCGAAACCATGAAACGCTGTATAAGCACAAATAAATTCTAAATGAGGCCATGAATTTAGTGCTGAGTAAGCTGTAGGCTACGGAATAGTTATTTCGTTGAATCAGCAATATCTCAGCACGCGGCAAGATATGCTGATTTTACATTATAAGGATGTAGGCATTATATGAATCAGCAAGAATTATAATTAGCCATAAATAAAGCTTATTATGACATTTTAGTTTTGCCAAAGACATCGTTTAAAGAGTGGACTGGGTTTTCTTTACAAAATCGACGATATCTCAGAAACTAGACCTGATGCACTCAATCCAATGACATTTTCTGAATCAGCGCCCAAAATTACCCCAAAAACAGGTCTAAAACCGAAGGCAACAAGAAAAAAAATTTTTTCTGTTGGCCAGTGTAATGAGCTGTAGACTGTATTTGCATAAACTGAAATGTTCAGCGAAGTATTCTTATTCCTGATACAACATTCTTTGAGCCAAATTGTCTGTCTCAGAATAAGTAAAACCTCGCCACATTAGAAAACGTAATGCAAATTGCAAGAATTTCTATTTCTTAGCACCGCACAAAAGCTGCATCAGAGACACTAGTTTATTCACCAGCTTGCCCTTGTCAAATAAAATCCGTAGGAGTCGACTTCCTGAGTCAGTTTCAGTACTATGGTCAAACGTTAAAGCCAGTGAGATGCTAAAGGAGGAAATGGTTGTTGGGTCGTGGATATTTGAAGGATGGTGAAAGAAGAAAATCCATATGAAAAAGTTGAAGTGCAAGGGTTTTGTTTTTTAAGTTTTTTGAATAGGTTTTCAAATACTTAAATGTAAGATGATGGAGAACCTAAGAACAGTCACAGGTGGACAATTATTAGCTAAAAACACCGAAAATGTGGAGACTTGCCGTTTGTTGGCTTGATTATTTATTTTTACAGAACAACGCTTTCTCAATGTCTCTTGCCGATGGAAAAGTTGTTGTAATGAACATTGCTGAAGGTCGTGTCACTGCTCTGGAATCCAAGATAGACTCTTACAATGACTCTCGCTGGCATTACCTGACTGTCAGAAAAGATGGAAACGAGTGAGTTAAAACCCTACAATAGGAAAAGAATAATAATATGTTTTTCTGTTATTTCTATTAAAACTTCGTCTTTCATTGTAAGAAGCAGTTCTGGGGCTCAGGGGCTGAGGAAGTTACGGGGGGCTAACTGCTATTTTGTCATTTTCATGATTTCATGACATCTTAGAAACACGCAATCACCTAAATAAGTTTTTCTTTCATAATTATCTAACCATCGGCGATGTGAATGAAATTCATGCAGTGGATGTTTCTATATATATTGTTGTTTGTTTGTTGACTGTAATTGTAATTTGAGATTTATAAAGCGCCTCTTAGAGGATAAACTCAACAGAGGTGCTTCCGACCCGAAGGAGTAAAATCACTGTTAAACAGTACAGTCTTCAGGCCCTACGGAGCACTGAGAGGGGGAGAGAAAGGAGCTCAAGTCGCAATTCTCGGGGAAGACGATTCCAGCAAGTGGAACCAACGTAGGCGAAGTTGAGATCAGTTTAATTGTATCTTGTGGGGAAATATGTTCCATACGATTACGAAAGAAGTATTTTTGTAAGTGGAGTAACTTCGGTAACTCCCTCCCTCCCTCTCAGCTGTTGATATTCATCGTCGCGCTGTGCGGCTGCTAAAATAGCATTGATGGTTCTCTGCGAGGCTACTGTGCTTAAATTTTGCAGCTGTTGTTCGTCCATCAGCGTCGCTAACTCTGCAGGGAATTCGGCTCCCAGCGACCTGTCGTTTGCCTTTAGTGGGGATACGCGCGCGAGAGGGGGTCAGCTAGTATCGCACTACTGCTGGGGGCGTAGAACAGTTCGTAGGTGTAACACTGTAAACGAAGGAGCATTCTGAGGAACTACATGTCAAAGATATTGAGGCTTGTTTAAGATCTCTCAGAAACTTCAGCAAAATACATAAAATTCTAGCACTGGTCTATATACGGACTATAATTGCTATCATACAGAAAACTGTCTCAACATATCATGATATGCAGACCATGCTTTTGGTATTTGTTCTAGCATGTCGCTGCACATAGATGATTCAGACATTGCGACCACAAAGGTTGAGGGCAAACGCAAAACTGTAACAAATTCACCGCTCTACTTTGGTGGCATTCCTTCTGCACATACTATTGTGCTGCAGAACGTGGCCAGCTCAACGCCATTTGTGGGATGCATTGGAGATGTCACCATCAGAAATGAGTACGACCTAAACATTTGATACATATATGAATTATTTACAGATTAACTAATATTCCTAAGAGGTTGCAAGGGGATGTAAGTACTGTGTAATATTACAGTATGAAGACATGCACTGTTGCAGTATACTACAGCTTTTCGTCCTGATCAGAAAGGCATTTGCGCAGGATTTTCAAGGTCTGAAAGCATAATTACAAATTAAGAGAATCTGTGCATTTCCAGGTTCGTCAACTTTGCCAATGTTCCTCCAGACAACATGATTGGAGTAATCCTGAGTAGCTGTCATATTCTAGATCCACCACCAAGTATGACATCAATTCCACTTATAATTCCAACCTTCCCTGCCAGAGAATCAGTGGCACCAACAGGTGGGCATCCCACTTTTCTTATTAGATTTTAATATATTCTCACATTCTGTATCCAATTACAGTATTACTCTTGGCCACGAGAATGCAGATTGTTTGATATACGGTATGTGTGTCATCTAGATTTAAATACTGCAACTCAGCAGTTTGCAGTGCACAGTTTTTTGTTGCTTTAGGTGAGTATTTTTCAGTTAGAATCAGTTGAAAGGTTGTATAAAGGTGCTATATAAATATTTAGATGCATCCTTACACTTTCTTCGATTCCGAGGAAAGAAAAGGCACACTACAGAAGAAATCTAACAGGAAAAATAGAAGTTAAATATATAAATATTTATCTAAGAAGAACATCTTAAGAAATCCTCAAAAGGCATCAAAGCACGGCTATCTTACAGAATTAAAGAAGTGCAACTTAAGTACTTCGTTTATCTGCCATTTGCTGGTAAGATTTAGTAAATATGGCTTCTTAGAAAGTTGTGTCTACAGATTTTTGAGCATCACTGGTCTTTTGAGCTCTTTACACAAGCGGTCAATCTTTTATGAGGATCTCAATCTTTCGACACAGGTGTTTATGAAGTAAACCTGTTTTCTTGCTGTAGGTTTGCCACCTGACAAGTGCTTCCTACCTGTTGAACCCAAGGAGGCAGCTGATGGTGAAATAGAGACAAGTTACCGTTTTGGGTCACGACCAGACAGCAGACAAGAATTTGACATCTTTCCCAGGAAGAACACCAACAGGTAAGTGGATGGCATTGTCATTGTATGCATGGTTGGCTTTCTAAATTGATTATTTGAGACAGCCTGTTTGCCTGAAAGATGTTGTTTGTGATTTATTTATTTATTTAAAGCACTTATAACTTGCACAGTGTCAATACACCTGAATCTGAGGTGTTGAAGTTATTGTGTTTGTAACCAGCCATGAAATGAATAAACTGCTTATCTTAAAATTTTCGAATACTTTTAAAATACCTTTTATTATTTTAGATAAGATTACCATAAGTGACTGGGAAGATTTTTAAATATTAAACTACTCTGATAAATGCAGGGATGTCGAATGATAGGCCCAGAAGTTTTGTATGAATATCTTGTGCTTTTCAATTTAACAGAGCCGAGTATAGTGTTCAATTCAAGACAACATCGAGCAAGGGTGTCATATTCTATGTTGCTAACAAACACCACATTGACTTTGTTGGTATTTACGTCAACAAAGGTCTTGTTTCTGCTGCCTTCAACTGTGGTGGAGGGGTGGCAAGTGCAACGTCAACCAGTGCGTACAATGATGGCCAGTGGCACACTGTGAGTGAAACCAATGTTTAAAAAGTACCGTGAAAGCTTTTCATAATGAGATTATTAGTATGTGTACAAGTTTATGTAAATAAATGTCTGTGGTGAATCTGATCAACAGAGGTGAAGATTACTGATTTCTAGGGGAGCCAAGACAGGTTAGTATAAAAGGTAGTTGTTAAACCAAATGTTTTGCTTTGTTTTATCAAAAACTCATGGAACAAAAGTGTCTATAGTTTTAGTTTGCAGAATTTCTGTCACTAGTTTTTATTCTAAATAGTGGTTAGATGTTTCTCAAGGCTGCTGTTTGAGATCTGCTGAGCTCTCATCTGTTTTGTTGTCTTTACAATTTTTGTAATATTACCAAACTTTTATTATATGCCACCAAGTATTCACTTGTTCATTTGATATCAGTTGGAAATGTTGCTTTGAATTGCAGTTGGTTTTCAAGCGCAATCAAAAGCAGGGTACATTGACGATTGATGAGGGTGCAGAAACAGTTCGTATGACGGCCCCTGGATCTCCAAAGCGTATCGAGGTCACTGCCCCATACTATGTGGGTGGTCTGCCTCTCGACTTCAGCAGCAAGGGTGCCAGTAACCTCGAGGTATCACTTAATGCCTAATTAACTATATTACCACTCATACACTTTCACACTCTCAGGATTGTCGTGGTTCTCATTTGATGCTGTAATCGAATGCTTGAACGTTTTATGATTACGATTATGACCTTTCATGAAATCATGACATCATGTGATCATGTCAAGAAGCTATGACATCATGTCGATTTTTCCTCTTTTATACATTCATTCTTTTATACTTTCTTGCCAATTGTATGACTTCTTAAATCTGGTTTTAATGGCATCGACATAAGCTTTTTAGTTGTTTAGCATAAAAGCTCATGAGATCCTAACTCTTCCAGAGCAGTACCAGCAGTCAACATGAACTGACATTCTGGATGAGAGCTAAATAGGCTACTAGCCTACTAAATCGCCGTTGTCATGAGACGATCTGAGCTTTGTCACAGCTATAAATTTCTAACAATAAATCAGTGCCGCTTACAAATCTAACAAGAGCAGGCTTTGATCTTTAGAGAATGAATCCATAAATTATTGAATTTGAATGTTTAAATATTCTTTGAGGCGAAGCAAGTGACAGGGATGCTTTTATATATTTGTAGAATGTTTCTTCTGGCTTTGTGGGCTGTCTTAGAAACTTCCGTCAAGATGGCATAGAAATAGGTGAACCTGATCGAATTATAGCCGTGGACAATTGTTCGTCGTCTGTTGAGGTCGGAACATTCTTTTACAGAGACGCCGGACATCTTGTCATATGTAAGTATGAGCCAAAAGGTGTTGAGATCACGGTCTTTGTTTCTTCACTACACTTCAAATGCTGCAACAGTTATGGAACCCAATGTTAAGGACGACAATCCTGGAACCGAAGCCTTTTACCTATTGATTTTGTTTTGACTGAGCGCCTGTGAATAAGCTGGTTCCCGCGACTTAGCTTTGGTTGGGCGCTGTAGAAATCTCGAGATTACGATCACGATTAAGCATAGGCAAGCATTTTTACCCCAAGCAAGTAAAAACCTTTGAACTAACTGACTTCAAAATGGAAACTGGTATGTGGGTCAGGCAGAACTCTTCCCAGAAAACAAATTGATGCTCTGTTCACTGATACATATCTTATATTACAGTATGCGCCTTTTTTCCTGTTACTTCATTTGCTGCTGGCCTGTTTTTCTTAAATTACTTCTAGCTGTTTTGCCATTTTTCCTTATAACGCTAACATAAAATAATTCTTGTCTTTATTTTCATGAGATGTATTTTATTTACCTTTGAAAGCTGACAATTTCACGGTTGGACTTGATCTTGTTATAACACTTGAGATCAAGCCGCGAACTCTGTCTGGTGTCCTGCTGTCTGTACACAACCAAGGAAGACGATCAGAAGGTGGAGACTACCTTGTCCTCCAGATGGTTAATGGAGAGGTCCGTTACACCATGTTATACTTTCTGCTAAAGAAATACTTTCCATAAATCCATACACATTTTAAAGTTGTCTGCTAAAAATATTGCTGAATTGAGCCGTTGAAGACAATTCCCAGTAGTCAAGAGTTTATTATTAACCATTTGTCATAACTTTTTGATTTTTGAATTTACAAAAAAAATGATCATTTATTAAATTTTAAAAAGTTGCAATTCACAGTATCCTTCTAAACCATGCTTTTGACACCTTGATTGATTGCATGGATGATTTTATGGTGGTCTCATTTTTGATGGCCAGATGAATAAATTATACCTGTAATAATTGGGATACTGTTTGCATTTTAGGTTGTCTTTAGCATGGATAATGGAAAAGGTGAAGTCAACACAACCTATGTTCCACCAGCCAAGAATCAACTATGTGATGGCCAGTGGCACACAATATATGGTAAGCACATGGTTTTATTATTGGCTTAGCTATTATAACTGGACAAAGGATTTAGCTAAATGGAATTTAGGTTGGTGTGTTAGTTAATCTAGAATATAACTTTTTTAGTAAGCTGGCTAATTAGGTATACAAAAAGTTCATGCACTGCATGTTTGAAGAGCATTAATTTTTAGAGGCTCGTTATATGGTTCATTATCTGTTTATAATAAATTATGATTGTCAATTTTTGTGATTGGTGTTTTTAGCACAAAAGGCCAAGAATGTGGTGATCTTGGAGGTAGACAAGACCCGAACTTCACCTGGACTTGGTGAGCCTGGATTTTCCACCACAAACACAGAAGACCCATTTTACGTGGGTGGGGTGCCAGGTATATAATACATTCCACTAGTATTAGTCAATGAACTCCATTCATTGCGGTTCTTATTCATCAGATATTATCACGATATTATGTGTTATCTGTTAGGCCTATTACTTGTCTGGCATTGACTATAGTGAGCTGAACTTATATAGCAAAAAACATGAAATTTCTTTTGGAATGACCGATAATTATAGTTAACCCAAGTGACAGTGACAGTAAATAATAAATAAAACAAGTGACTTGCAATTTTTGCATTTTTTTATATAGCCAGATAATGTTTCATCCGATACACTGAAATTATTTGTGCAGTGTATGTGCAATTGCATGTGTACAGGTCTTAAAGCCAGTACAAACAAGAAAATACAGTGCAAACATATTGTTTTGAAATATGATTAATTTTATGGCACTTCCTTAACTGATTACCTATAAAGTTGTCACTGCATGCAGTTATTATTATAAATATGATAATTATTGTAAGTGCATGCATTTGTTATTCTAAATATGATAATAATTGCCTTTGCTATTCAATTCAATATCAAGGAAATTTTCCTCTCCAAAGAAGAACTTGCGATGTTGGTGTGAATGTAATAACCAAATTATGAGATTATCAGGATAAATGAATTTTAAAATAAAAAGTATAAAATAAATTTTGTAGGAAATCTTATGACAACCAAAACACAATGTAACTGAAGTTAGGAAACATTTATTTGCCTGGACACACTACAATCAAAGATATCTAATTTCAATCAAGTGATCATACATTGTATATAAGTGTTTATATATCAATTAAGTCACCTTTCAAGTACCTTCAAAAGCACTGCTCACTTGCCAAATTTTGATCTCAGCAAGTACTTTTTAAGCTACTTTGAAATCGTATGCTGAACATTATTAATGATAACGTTTTTCTTTAATTAAGATTAAGTGGCTGGAGACCATTCTATTTCACCACGATCTTGTTTTCTCAGGCTGGGAACACCTCTGACGAGTTTTCTTGAATAGGCGCTATATAAATGCTCACTTATGATTACGATTCATGTTAATTTACATTTTTACTTACATACTTGATGCGGTGTTCATTTTCAGAGATGCATCGTGGCATCAAAACCAGTGAAAGGTTTGTTGGTTGCTTGCGTCGCCTTGAGCTTCAGAAAGTGGTTCAAGACTTCTCCCAAGCACGGGCTGTGGGCAGGATCAAGCTAGACTCCTGTCCCACTGCTTAGGTGTGCAGAACCAACTTCCCACATAGCAGGTATACTGCATTGGGCTAATCTCTCACAAGGTACGACAATTATCAGTCCCTTCCTACAAACTCGCCAACACTGCACCTCTTGCAATCTATGTGCAGGTCTTTCATTCAAAACTGAAAACACTCCCCTTCCACATATCTTCGTCTTCACCTTACCATTCTCACCAATCCAATTCTAAACACCATCCACTGTAACTGTTGTCTGTCTACCTGCGTCACCCTTGGATCTCGACCTGAAACCGAACCTGACCTTACCCATCGATTTTGTTTTGGCTGAGCGCCCGCGAATAATGTGATTCTCACGACTTGGCTTTCTTTGGGTGCTGTAGAAACCTTGAGTTTATGATTACGAATAATCTAAGGCTTCTTAAATCAGTTGTTGAGCTTTTACTTTTGATTGTAATTGCCAAGCAGTTAGCCTCTGTCAACCTAATCTTCTATTCTGCCCTCTGTAATCTACCCTCACTTTGGTTTATATGGATAATTTGTTACACTGTAATTCTTGTTTGGAATTCTTAATGTTTATTTTACACACAGTATTTCCATGTGCGTTTCATAAAGATTGGCAGCTGTTTATTCTGGTATATCTGAAGTTTATGTAAATTGCTTAAGACAGAAAGTGTTCTAGGTATTTACAAGTTTTGGAAGATAATAATTTAATGTTTTATTTTGACTAAACTATGAACTTAACGTTTGAATCATGTTACAACAGGCATTCTGTAATCTCTGTGATTTCTCTTTTTTTTTTCAGGGCCCCTAAAAGCTCCGATGAGTGACTGTTAAAGTTAAAGACAAGTGCTGCATACGTATGAAGACTTGCAGCCATATGTTTACGAGAAACATGCACAATATGCACAAAAACAGCTAAGAACAATGCAGCGAAAAGAACAGTATAGAGTGAGAGGTATAACTACAGTAATCTTTTTGAAAAGCAAACCTCACAAGATGCAATGAACCGCATAGGCAGCATTATTTGTGTCGCTTACAAGTTTAATACAGTTGTAGTAGTGGTCTACGTCTACTTAGTTCTTGGAATAAAACCATTTTATTTTCACATTATATGATTTGTCTGTGTAGAATGTAGGTTTTCTTGGTCTTCAGCAGAGTCTTAACTGTCTTCAGATTGATCTTGGGTTTTTGTTTGAAAAAAACAAAACCAGTTTGCATTTTATATTTTTTCTTATTTTACCATTATTTTTCAGACATTGCTTTATCTATATGTCACTGGCTACCGATCTTCAAAAGTAGGATGCATTTTGGTGGGAGACTGGTACTTTTAGATATGGCAAAACTAGCATTCTAATAATGACCTTATTGGTACTGTTTGTCATTTCTTGCTCATGGCATATGTCTGCAAAGAGGGAGGGGATGGTAAAGCCAAATGCAGAAAACGTCGGAGGCAGGGGTCCAAAATAGGGACAGTTTTGCAGACACTTTTTATGACATACCCATTGGATGGCTACCAAAATTCTCTGGAACGATCTCTATCCGATCATCGCTTGAATCTCTTATCCTGTTTCCGAACTCTGCTAAAAGTTTTCTAAGTGCAGTATTATTTTTAAAAATTAATTATAATTAATTTTTAAAATTTATGTTAAAATGAAGAACCATAGTGTTATTAAAAGGAATGATAGTCATAAACTGAGTAACTTCAACAAAGAACAGCGAGCAGCAACTAGAGTTAAAATTAAAACATAAAGCTATTAAGTGTGATACAGCAATTGACAAATGTAAGGCTTGCACAGTAGTAATTGAGGAACAAGTCACAGTAGACAATATCAACTGCACTGACATGCCACAGAGTTTTTAAAATCACTCACATGCACTGACTGCACATGCATGCAAAAGGCTTATCATATGATCTTTAAAATAAACTGATAGTCACATCTGATTAACAATACAAGGCAAACAGTTTCAGCAAAAACTAATCATGAACTTTTTGTGTGGCATCATTTCAGTGATCAGGAACAAAATCTTGTATTAATTTAGACTTTTAAAGTTTTTCATTTCTAATACATATAGTGGATCATTTGACTGTTTTCAAACTAATCATGAAGTTTTTAGAAATTCAAAAGCAGAAAGTAGTTTTAAACATTTATTTCTTCAATTCTACCCAGATATTCACCTTTTCCGATAGGGTTTTTAATGAATTTACTGCAACAACCATATCCAAGCAACTGAACGAAATTATAATAAATCTGATTCAGCCACAAATTTTCTATGTGGCACCTTAGAAGTCATAGGCTCTGCATCAAATCAAGTGTACAGTTACACCATAATGATGATTACAATAATCTAAAACAAGATTTAAAGAAACTGGTACAGAATGTACAAAAGATCCTAGATTTATTGCTCATGTATTCCAACACACTGAGCCCAAGATTATTAGAAATCTTAAATTTTAGGGCGTATTTTAGCTTCCGCCCACATCTGTAAGACTTGCTAACTCAAAATTAATTTAATTTCAGCATGTTTCTTGGAATTCATCTATTGTTTCCTTAAGAGGAAACAATGCAGAAACAAACAGAAAACTGTTACTAAGGAGTGAAACGTTCCAAAAACAACTGAAATGTTTCCGCAGTAACACAATTCAAGTTCCCGAGGAAAGAAAAACAACAGTCAATAAACAGTAATCCATAAATATCTTAAGTCACAACTTCACTATTACTCTGGCCCTTTTTGACACGTGTATTAATTCACGTGCCACCTGGATATATCCAGCCATCTACATTTATTGGACCCATAACTGGCCCACAATAAGCCATCAGGGACAGCTTGGCATGAGCCCACCGAACATGGCCGTCAGGGTATGAATAATAATAATAATAATAAAACAAGCTGTTTATCTCCACTGTAAGTATACGGTTCAGTTTGAAGTCTCCATAGCACGATGAATCATTTTTAGCAACATCAGATTTCTCTATTTACATAGTCCTCAAGCTGCTGCTTAATTTGTAATAGCCTGTATGTCCACCATGAATAGCTGCTTGAAACAAACCTGGTCTCATGGTGCCTCCTTGAACTATCTGACCCATGCATAATATGAGCTACCGTCTTACAACTGCTCCTCATACCTTTCACACCAAACTCTGAACATTTTTAAAAAGTCCTACCCAAACTCTTCCTCTCCTGATCTAGAGATTTCTATAGTGCCGCTAGGATAAAACCTGAGGTGTCAATGGATGGTTGTTTTGAAGTAAAATCACGATCCTCTTGTCTCGCAGCTGCAAACACCATCCACTCTTGCTATACGCGCCTTTACCTGTGAGATACAGGCTCTTCAGATTTTGACCCCAATATCAACCCTACTGATCTGTCCTGATTAAGTGCTACTCAAGTTTATCAAGATTTGATTTTTCTGGCACTAAAGAAACAGTTATCAAGGTGGAACAGACTGAAGAATACAGTCAATTTTTAAAAATTGCTATATAAAGTTTGGCCCTACTACTTAATATGTTAATTTAATCCACAGCAGTTGTGCAAAAAATACAGACAAATTTTAAATATAATAATAATAATAATATTACTTTTATTATTATTTCTAGCCATATATTTGTTAAATTCCTGATGAATCATTCCTTGGTTTAAAACAACAACAATAATAATTCTAATAATAATATTAACAATAGTAATTGTACTACCTAAAAAAAGGCAAATGTTAGCCATTCAAGAACAATGTTTGTACAGCAGTTTATTCCATATGATCATATCAACCCATTAAGTAAAAAGTAAATAATTAATTTGCTAGTATTTTTAATTATTATACTTTTTTGCCAACACTACAAACTGCCGTGTTAATTACAGAACCATATGCAGCAATCAATACAATGCAAATAATAGTGACCTTAACACTTGCTTGTCACAGTAGACAGAAAATGGAAAAGGTTGCCAAGTGATTACATTCTACATACATAAAGTGTCTAGTGATTATGTTACACTGCAAACAAAATGCCACAAGTTTACACTAGAAATTACAGAAGGTATCTCAATCACTGTATTCCTGAACAGCACAAAACTACTCAATCAAATTAAATGTAACAAGAAACCAGGCAAATCCAGTCTGTTAAAAGGGCATAAATATCAAAATGTGCAGCTCAACCAAGAAATGCAACATCAATAAAATTTCTCAATTACAGCATTAAAGAAATAGAAATTTAACAAAGAAGTCAAAAAAAACAGACTATTAGCATCACTTACCAAGGGGCACAGTTCCACGTTGACTGTAAATCTGGGTACAAATAATCTGATTATAACTTGCTTTTTAAATTTCTTTACAGACTTTCTCGCCCTTTCTTTCAGAAAGATTGAATCATTTCTGAGACAAGCCACAAAAGAAAAGTCACAAACACCAAACTACCGGTACTTATAAATTCTTCTATAAGATCTTGCAACTTGCTTCTGAAATAATTCATCATTTTGGCTTTACCCTGTCATGCATGAAAAGTGGTTCTTCAATCAGCAAAGATTCAAGCATATAAATATTTAATCATTTTCACATCAAAAACAAGTTGTGAGTTCTAGGATAAGTTTCTAACAATTGTTCCCTGGAAAGGTCTGTAACAAACTGTGAAACAAGTCCTGGATTACACTGGAATATTAGGTTCAAGTTCATGCTGCAAAAAGATTTACCAAGCAGAAAAAGCTAACAATTGTTTACAAACTTTCAAAAGGCACTTTATACATGTACTAATGTACTTCTGTTATTAATACAACAATGGCAAAAAAATAGAAAAACATTTTCATAAGCCTTATTAATATAAAAAAATAGATTCAAACAAAACACAACAAACTGGAATGCTTTTGCACAGAATATTATTAGATCATAAAGTTTGGATCAGACGCAACCCAGTTCCTTCCTACCACATGATGGCTCTAGAAAAATGCAACCGATCATGACATCTAATGCCACTGCAATCCATGGACACTGCTCACTCCTCCTTTCTGCTGTTTGTTCTCAGTCTTCCCAGTTCTAACAAGCACATAATAATGGTTTTTAGTCTCTTGGAAAGGTTCTACTTTGAGATCCAATCCTAAAACCTGCTACATACTTTGACTTCATTCCATATTTAACAACCTACAGCAGTTCTTGTAGGTCTTTTTATTTACTTATCTTTCATTAACTGACAATAATTACTAACAGTAATTTTCCTTCTTCACAGAAACACCTGTGAGTGTAAGTTCCAACAGTAAGTTTTGTCATAAGCAACATGAGGTTCATTCTTGATTTGTCTTCTTCAAATAAAGAAAAGAATCAGGTAGCACTTGTGGTCAAAACAATAATAGGATTCGTACGGCAACGTATGTTTAGAGTTTAAAGCCACAGGTCAGACTACACTCTTCTGAAAAAATGTCAGCTAAACAGGAATTGTAAGTGTGAACAGGAAAGATGCTCCAAATGCTAACATCAAATATCACAAGCACCAGTGGAATGATTCCTTCAGCCTGTCAGAGACTCATAATTCTCTCTTCTAGCTCGAGTTGGAACAGCAGGTGCAGGCTGCAATCAATGACAGAAAATACATTGTAACCATAGCAGGATAACTATGTAAACAGTCTGGCAGTTCAATGTGCATTTGAGATCTGCTGCAATTATCAACAACAAAAGAAACTATCATATCATGCTCCATCGTGACCACCACCACATCCACAATCAATAAGCTGATCACCAACGCAATGGCATGACTGCCATTTTGGGATTGACAAAAGACAAGCCAATGGTTGAGGATCAGCAAATGTGTAAAAAATTCATTTTTTTCACTTAATTTTATTGCTCCCAAAGACATTTAGCCTTAACATTTGGAGACTACCAATTCTGTATTCACATACCCTTTGTTAGACAGTTCCACAGCTGGGTAAGCACTGACTAAATCTAAAAAAAGGTTTTTGTATGTTGGTGACCACCTGGTCAGGGCCATCTACTAATTCAATGCAAACCTAGGATGAGCTTGCTATACTGCTTGACTCATTTAAGAGACCAGAAACTAGGAATATAGCCCCAACAATCTACCATGGATGGGTGTTAATTGGTCAGTGTCTTTATCCGCAACCTCCAGCCAGGAAGAACATCCTTCAGCAAGCGTCATTGCAATACGACATTCTTTCCCGACCTCTCAAATCATGACGCGCAGAAATGAGCATGAGGCAACAAAGGCTCTACAGGTGTTTTATAAGTCTACAGATATACCAATGCATACAGCATACCTCATCAATACCATGCACATCATACATACACACACATTCAAACACACATCTAAGTGTAAGTGGCACAATCACAGACACTTAAAGCGCTTTCCTTTTACCTTTGCAACTAGGATTCAAACGCCAGTCCATCACGTGATTCTAACATATTTGTGATCAAGCTACGTTACCATAAACATCCTTCAAACTCCAAGACCAGATCTACCATTGAACATTAACCACAATAACTAAAAAAAAATCCTTTAACTAAATCTCAAAAACCAAAATCTCGACTAGACCAACTAGCCGAAACCATTAAACTAACAGCCATACTGAATAACCCACAGCTACAGTGGCAACAAAGCAAAATACAAGCATCACAAAAGCTAGACGAAAAGCATACCCTTGCAGAAGGCAGTGCGGTGAGTTTGTTAGGTGGTTTTGTGAAGACAGTACCCTTCACTGGAAAGTCCAGCATGACATCCAGTTCATCATTGTGTTCAACAAGGGATGTATCCTTGTAGTGCATCACCAAGTCCATCAGCGTTTCGTGGATGAAAAACGGATCAGCAAATCCATATCCAGTCTCCTTCTTTCCGATTTTACAATGAACAATATCATTGTTTGACCTGTCAATTGTACACATTTTTTAATTTGTCACATATTTTGCCACTATCTGACTAATGACAAGCTAACCACCTGTGCATTGAGGACTTCCTCTTGCCCAACATGTAGCAATCATCTTAATAATAATAAGACAATTTCTATAGCGCCGTAACACGGCCGAGGCCAAAGAAAAGGGCGCTGTGCCATCTTAGGGCCATCTGGACCAGTACCAGCTACGTTACAAACTTCTGGAATGGTATGAAATCAGCTCAAGATCTAAGAAATGAAATACGCACTTCCTCTACAGTCTGCAGCTACACAACTGCAGGTCCAACTGCGTGGAAGATATAATGCATAAACCAATATAACTGATCTCAACTGAATCGAAAGTAATCGTTGCCAACTACACGATCATCATTCGATCAATGATTTGGTTTATTTCTCACCCAAAAAAGAATATCCTAATGTAATGTTATATTGTACATTACACATAATTACGGCACCTCTTAAAGCTATCTACTTAGTACTTTATGCTGAAGAAAATGTTCCACCAATTTGTAATCAAAATGTAAATCATTAATTTAAAGTAATTTAATGTTAATTTTAATTTAAAGTAAATCACTAATCATTTAATTCTCCTTACACAATCGTTAAACCATAAGGATAATCTCGTTCGTTCGTTCTTGGCCGAATCAGGAATGTTCCCGCTGGTTTTCCAGCCAGCAGCTCAACTGCACGATGTCGATCGCAATTCAGTAGCAGCCAGGTAGACTCATCATGGTGGGAAGTAGATTCCTCAGGAATGGCAATTCCATTTTCCTCCACACCAGACACCAACTGCTCCAGCTTCTTTTGTGTGTCTCCACCTTTAAGCAGTTTCCTAAACATAATCTTTACAATCACAAAACGTCTGCTTTCTGCTCAAAATTTTAAATAACCAAAATTAAATATAAGCAACAGTAGCAGTGGTCTTTAAAAGCTATCTAACGTTCTTATGACAACATGCCTTTAAAAGCAAGCTTCCATCAGAACAAAATATCTTCAATATTTCTACGTAATGTAATGTAACAAACATTTATATAGTGCCTTTCAAGCACCTCCCAAAAGCGCCGGTCACACGCTATCCAACCGATGTAAAGAAGTGCGTCTTAAGGTGAACATAAATTGAATGCTGAGTTAAAGTAAAAGGTAAAGGACGAATGCTTAAAGGGAGGCTGTTCCAGTAGCAGGGTCCAAAGAAGGCCGGACGAGCTCACAGCAACGTGCAGTAACATGGACAGTTGACTGTCTTTAGTAACACAGCCTCCAGCAGCTGGAAGCAACCATCACAAAATCATGTAAAATAAGGCAGATCATTCTGCAGATGCTATCCTGATTCTTCTTCTCCCCCTTATTTGTCCAGCAGATCCAATTCCAACCATCCACCATGGTTGTCTGACTGCCTACCTGCCCAACTCTTGGTTCTTGACCTAGAACCGAAACCTTCTTACCTATCGATTTTGTTTTGACTGAGTGCCTGTGAATAAGCTGGTTCTCACAACTTAGCTTTCGTTGGGCCCTAGAAATCTCAAGTTTACATTACAATCATCAGTATAACCACAAAAGCACAGCCATCCATGACAAATTACGCATACTCACTGGCGCAACTGGTCTCTGAGTTCCCCTTTGCTCTGTAAGTCTGGTTTCAAAGCATTCATCTCCTTGAACTTCGTTTTACTTGTAACTGTGAGGATTCTAATTTCCTCTTCTAGTGAGGAAAACCTATCTACCACCGACTTCAGCTGCCGCTTCAGCAATTCAAAATTGTCGCTTGCCCTGCAACAGTAAAGAACTTTTTTAATCACTCAAAAATACTTTAACATTATTTTCATCAATCTCACCATCCCAATCCCACCACATCACCACCAACTACCAACATCACCATATAACCATCACCACCATATCACCACCACATCACCAATGCATCCCCAAAATGATCCAAAACCACATCACCAATCTTTGTCGTAGTTATTTAAGAAATTTCACATCCAGAACCTGGTCACTGATCAAAACAGCCATTAGATTCGGTCATCATCACCAGTTCATTGCCAAGACAGTTTGTTTGTGACGACAGAAGAACACTAACTTTCTCAGTTCTGACTGAGGAACTAATCTCTCATTCTTCTCAGCAACTCTGATGCACTCTTTGAACATTTCTATTGTTTCTTTAAAAGCATCCGTCGCCTGATGTCTCAACTGCAATTCCTGCAAAAACAAACTGCTAATAGTAAGTCCACCCTAAACTAACATTTTACTGGACACAACAGGGCTGCAAGATCAAGGGACTTAAGATGGCAGCGACCATGCTTGTCACTGACATATGTCTCTTCAAACTGAGCATCTAACTAATTTATGTACATTACAAAGTTTGGAAGATGACAAGCCACAGCAATAAGCATGTCTGTAGAGGAAACCAGAAGGAAGGTGCAACACAGTTGTCCACTGGTAACGTGTCTGGTCAAGGATCATGCGGTTGCAGGTTCGACTCCATGCAATAACCCTGGGCAAGTTGTTTGTGCACACTGTGCCTCTGTCACCAAACAGTATAATCTGTTACCAGCATAAGCTGGGATATATACAGCAAGTCCTGCGATGCACTGGCCCATGTCCTGGAACTTGTGATTTGTCCATTGCCAGCTGAAGGGCCTAAGAAAAGGAACGAGTGCCTCCCCTACATTCCTCATTGGACATGGGAGCTTTACTTAACTTTAATAAACCCCAGTGATCAATTTCATGCACTTAATTAAGCCTGTGGAGACTACAGGTTGACTCTCCAACGTGAAAGACATCCACGAAAGATGAAAAGCCACCTACCTCTGTGATCCTTGCATGCTCATCGTACAGCTTTTCAAATCGTTTTGCTGCGTCATTGTACTCTTTTTCTGCCCTAACGTAGTCCGCTCTCACGGTCTTCATGTCAATTGCTTCAATTTGCGCCTGGAAACATCAGAAAACATCGAGTAGAAGCAAAGCCCAGCTAAAAGGATTCAGACCAGCTATATAAAACCGTCTGTCTGTCCCCGACGTCCTAGACTATCCGTCTGAATTCTCATGATGTGGATTCAGCAATTCTCCACCAACCACCTGAAATAGTCTTCCTGTTTACATCACTCACAACAATATCTCATCAGACATATTTGTAAAGGGGCTTAAGACCCATTTGTATCATCTTGCTTATGTTGTCTGACCGCTGTGACCCCATCAAAATTTCTAAAAACTTAGCCCAGAATTCACTCAGGATCATATGCAAGTAATTTACAGCAAAAACACAAGCAATTTTCCAGAACTTAGACAAGAAATATGAAGTGCAACTGCTGGTCCACTTTCTGGAAAATTAGATTAGTAGTAAGACTAGTACTTTTTTGAGGAAAGCATTTATCCAGAAACTTAGGCAAGCACCTAAAGAAGCAACTGCTTTTCTGCTGGCTGGATTTGAACAAGAAGTCTTGAAAACTTCTATTCTGCCATTGTAATAATGCTCAAGGCATTACTTGATGGTTGCTACTATGGTCTATGTGTTGACCAAATTCCACGTTAAGTCCTGTCAACAGCCAAGAGGGAATTCAAGACGACACAGAAACAGTCTATGCAGGAAAACGTCCAAGAGAAGATTGGGTTTTAAGTGGAGATCTAATGGCCAACACAGACCCAGCACAGCAAACCTTTGCAGGAAGAGAGTTTCAGAGTCTTGGTCGGCAATGGAAGAGACACGCTCACCAACAGCTGTCCCTGTCCTCGGGTCAGAATGAGACAGTCAGAGGAACTGGTTCAGTCATAACAAGTCTTAGGAGTCAACATGAGGCATATACAGTGAAGTTGGCTGATACGTAGAAACTGATAGACTGATAGCTCAGTCTTAAAAATAACACCAAACAACATGAAAGGAAGCTAAGCTTATAACCGAAGGCTTGGTTCGATCACCACAGATGAAAAATCTTTCTGATCACCTCCACATCAAAGCTGATTAACGTCTGTCTAATTAATGATGTATGAAACTGCGTATAATTACGTTACTGGGTCGGAGGATGGGATGCATAAGAGTGATGTCAAGCGTTTTGTTGAAGTGGGCCAGTGAGTTATTCAAGTAGTAGTTAATCAGTTCAACCACAGAACAGAACTGCAGCGGATCCATCAGACCAAACCTCCCGTCTCTGTGAAAGATCTTCAAGAAACGATTGCTGCCACCCTTCCTATGATGATCAACAAATACCAGCAAACAGGCAATCAATCAGTCAATCATCAAAACAATCAATCTGTTAACACGCTCAACCAGTACTTCAAGAAAATCATTCAGTAAACTTTCTTCAGTCAGTCCATCACTCAGTCTGCTAGTCAGACGTCAATGATGAATTAGACATAATCCATTCATTATAGTTAAACTAAGATGCTGATTCACAGCAAGATTATTTCATTTTATTCATTTATTTCTTAAATTCACAAAGAGCCAATTTCTCAAGACAAGCATTAACAGATGGAGCTGAGCAGTTACATGTGAAAGACTGCTCAATGGCTCAAAATCACACAGTTCACCTTACAATACAAGCCTTCACTCAATCAGCCACCAACTCATCCAGCAGCCAAATGCAAAGCAAAAACTTAACAGCACATTAATTTATTAATTTACCGCAGTTACTAAGTGCGCATGGTAAGTAAATCTGAATCTGAACCAGAAGACAACTGGTTCAGACAAGTGTGCATGAACAACTTGTCCCCGACTGTCATACGGTGTCCGCACAGCAGACGCAAATCCACAATCATTGGATTACAACGAACCCAGTGTGCTGCCGAATACACGACACTGCACAACTCGAGATAACATTTAAGCAGAAAGCTATTCAGACAGCAGCAAACTTCTCCTTATAAATTTAGAATTTCTAACATGATCTAGAAGACTGACTATTTCAATGTTTTCTAACCACCTTTATGGCTGAAGGGCTGCTGAAACAGTCGTAGAAAATATGGTCATAGCAAAGACAGTCATATACCAACAGTCACCAGAGAGAGTCATACCAGAGAGAGTCATACCAGAGAGAGTCATACCAGACAAAGTCATACCAGACAAAGTCATACCAGAGAAAGTCATACCATCAACAGTCATCCCAGAGAGAGTCATACCAGACAGAATCATACCAATGACAGTCACACCAGAGAGTCACACCAGAAAGAGTCAGACCAGACAGAGTCAAACCAACCAAGGCCATACCTCAGGGCCAAAGTGTAGTTGTCTTTAACTCCATCGGAGGAATCGCGAACAAGAAACGTACCATCTGGAGTGTTGCTCATCTTCTCATTCAGCTCCTCTCTACACACAAATATACATATCAGATTTCTTGTCTCCATTCAACTTTGTCTGACATAAGTGTTATAATCGAACAGCACATCCACAAATAATAAAAAATTTTCATAGCCGTGAAAAGCAGATATAACGATAGAGAAGTAAATGGAAAGAATGTACCAAACTAGTCTGACAGAAGCAAAACGAATGATATGGCAAAAACAGAAAGAAATGCATTACGGAATAATTTGACAGATGTTAAGTAATGGAACGAGACTGCAACTCAGCACATACTTGGTCATGTCTTTCCAGTACCAAGGAGCATCTTCAATGCTGCCGTAGTAGACGGGAGGGCCATCAGGGTTGAAGCTTATGCTTGTCTGTGGGGTTTGGATTGTTTTTTTCTCTCTCCTTATCACTGTCAAACCAAGAAGACAATGACAGCTTCATTACTAGAGATGTCAAACTTGTAGCAAGAACAGCCCAGGTACTCAAGCCCATTCTGAGCAGGTACTTGACTACCCGTCACTCCTCATGTGAGTCATTATACGCACTTAGGCCTAATTCAAAGTTAGCCAGCCATCAGCGGCTTGCAGGTCAGTTACGCCTAACAGACTGGAAGACTTAACACACACAAGCAGTCACCCTACCAACAAGGCCACGATATCCTTCAGACCATCAATGCATACTACAGCATATCAATTTCTGTGACTCCAGCGGCAAAAGAAATCTGTTATCTGTATGCTTCATTGATTACATCAGTGACCTGCTCATACCCACTGCAAGCCAACCAGGTCAATAAAATCCGCTATAGGCTGCACGTGGACAGCTCATAGTTCTGCCCTCCTGGATGACGGCACAGGCACATCGTGCTTTTTCCTACGTGGGACTGTCTCTCTGGAACAGCTTGCCCCCAAAAATGTGAATGCTTGCTCCCTTAACAGCATAGGAAACATTCTTGGCCCATCTTTTTGAGAACTTCTAGACAGCCATGCCATAGCGCCACTGTGAGGTTCTTAAAATGCGTTATACAAGTGCTTGGATACATACATACCCACATACATACATACCCACATACATACATACCCACATACATACATACCCACATACATACATACATACCCACATACATACATACATACCCACATACATACATACGTACAACATACATACACACATACGTACGTACATACATACATACATACCCACATACATACATATGTACAACATACATACATACATACATACATACGTACGTACGTACATACACTGGTAACCGTCAAATGCAACATGACACATCTCACCCTATGGCTTCACAGGTGACAGACAACTGTGCATTATTAAGTCATGAACTTGTAACTAACACAGCAATCTGCTAAAATCCTTATGCTACATTGGCCAGGTTTCGGGTATTCGCATTCACAGTCCAAAGGCCACCCTTTTAGTAAGCGCCCAGAAATACCTGGGTGCTCTCTGATAGGCCAAATTATGACTACTTCTTCTCAGGGCATTTTTCAGTGATCACCTCAGCGAGGAAACTGAAAAGCGCTGTCAAGAAGACAATTTCTGCGCAGTTGTGCTACAAATATTTACTAAGTTATGAACTGTGAAGTCCATTTGGCCTGATCTGCACAGTGACAAAGCTTTGATATGGATGTCTCACACTGGACTTTGTCATGTACGCCTTCACTGGCACCAAGACAGCATCTTATCATTCCAAAGCTGCTGCTGCAGTTGCAAGGGCTGAAACAGCAGCAGAAAGACAGTACCAAATATACTCCTATCCAACCCACATACTGCTTTGCACCCTTGGCCTCTGCAACTGTTGGTCCAATAAACCAAGAAAGTTTCGCATTTATTGACCACACTGGACATCACCTTTCCCTGGAAATAGAAGACATAAGGCAGACTACATTCCTCTACGAATGTGTGACCATCCAGTGCTGTACTGCAATCATTTTCTACACAACCTTTACGAGCAAGCACAAGATTGACAAAGACTAACCATTTCAGAAAAACGCTGAGCCTAAAGTTGCAATCCTGAGGGATTATATTTATCTCAGGTAAAAAATAATAACTAATAAAAATTAATAATTAGCTATTCCACAGCCAAACTTTCCCTCTCACAATGCAGTTTTTTATGCCTTCAAAATTTTACAGAATCTGCAAGTGTAGCAATACTTATAACACTAATAATAACTACAACAATAATTTAGCAAGAACAAAAATAAAAGTAATAATAATAATTTTTTTCTTCCAACAGCTCCTGCCATTCACTACCATAGTCACCAAAACACAACACCCTTAAAGAACCTTACAAAGGCGCTAAAACATTGTTATCTAACAGATCTGAAATGGTCCCTTCTCCTCTTAAATGGAGTAATCTGCGAGTGAAAACATCTCGAAAAACAACTGCAAATGAAAGCTCTAAACTTGATGCTAACCTGGTGCTGGAGTATCAGAGACTTTCCTTGATGCGGCTGGTGGCAACTTTGACTGAAGCAGCGCACTGACAACGCGCAGATTACTCTCAGCATTAAAAACAATTTCACTAAAACACAAAACACCACAACCCACTAAAAATGTTAACTCGATATGTTAGCATGGCTGGGACCTCAAGAAGTTCTGGTGTACTTCTATTCTTCCATTTCTGTTACTGTCATTGTTATTGTTTAATTTTTACTTATCATTATGTCCCACATGCCTCATTGATGTGTGGGACCAGTAAGCAAGTAAGTATGTAAGTATGCATGGAAGGAAGGAAGGAAAGAAGGAAGGAAGGAGAGAGGGCAGACTGATGGATGGAAGGACAAAAGGAAGGAAGGAAGGAAGAAAAGAATTAAAAAGAAGAAAAGAAGGAAGGAAGGTAGGAAGGAACGAAAGAAGGAAAGGAAGGAAAAAGAAAGGAAAAAAGGAAGGAAGCAAGGAAGGAAGCAAGGAAGAAAGGAAGCAAGGAATGAAGGAAAGAAGGAAGCAAGCAAGCAAGGAAGAAAGAAAAAAAGAAAGAAAGGAAGGAAGCAGCAGCCTTTACATGCATGCATTAAATGGTATGGAATTACCACAGTAGTTGAAACAGATGCAGATATGATCAACGGGTATGCACAAAAAGTATATATAACAAAACAGCTTAGCCAAGCCTGTTGTCAGGCAATCAGAGGCATTTAATATGATGCAACTGAAACCCACGTTAAAAATCATTTTCTTACAATCTTACTAAATATCTTTAGAGATTTCAAACTTCATGACCATTCTGCAATTTCGTCATTGCAATTCAAGCATATTAATCAACTCTATCACCCACACGAAAAAACTGTCTGATTTAGACATCGGCCACACAAACCTCTGTCTGTTTACCTACTAGCATACCCAACTTAATTTACTCTGTAGTTGAACATATGCAGGCACAACGTTAACAGACATACATGATGCTTTCCCATGGTGGTCGGATGATAATTTGGCAGAAGACACGTGACAGCTTGGCGATTGCTTCTCCCATGGTCTCATCGGTCGTGTATTGCAAATGGATGCAGCGGATGAAGTGACCAAGCAGGAAGTTAAGAGTATTACGATGATGAACAGGAAGCTCATCGACAAGTTTCAGAAGATTTTTCTTCATTGTTTCCTCATCAGATGCCTCTGTAAGGACACTTCAGCGTTAATGTTTCTCCCAGAAAGATAAGGTAACTCGTGTTTCGAAGTCGGCCCAATATAATGACAAACTCACAACTACTATTGGAGAAATTAAGCACTCCTATCAGAGTTCAACTGTTGTTGGCAATTAATGCGTATCTGTTGATTAAAAATTTGGAAGGCAGAACATAAAGCACAACATTATTTAGCGATAATAACTACCATCAAATGCAAATAATTCGACAAAGAAAAAATACTAACAAAAGCCTCACTTTAACAAACAGTTTTTAGTGTTCATAAGTTGAAAATAGTGCATTTAGTTACTGTCAAGCTTATCACAACATTTTGACTCAGTTACCAAAAGGTCTCATTTGGCTACTCAAAGCCGATATACGCTGACAACACAGTTTTAAGTATAAAATTTCCACTGAACAGCGAATAATTAAACTAACTGCCGCCCCTAGTGATGAAGATGATCTCCACTTACGTGTCTCCTTCACAAACTGTGCATAGAATTGCTCGTGGATGACAGCATTCGGCAAGTCTCGCAAGTATTTCTTTAATGCTCCTGTGATGCAGACCACATCGAACGAATCGAGGTTTGCGTCTTCAATCTTTGCTGTACAGCACAGCAACCAAGACATTTATACAATTGCAGTCAAACAAAAGCCAAATAACAGATCATCTACAGATTGCTAACAGATTATTAACAGATTAACCAACAGATAATTAACAGATTACTGCTTTCAACATGTCAAAGTAGTCCCTGATACTGCATAGCTGAAGGTAGGAGAGGCACTCATTTCAATTTCTTTGGTGCTTGAGCCATTAATGGCCTATGATTCCTCGCTCAGTTGATGGACATGTGGCGTGTTAACATATGCATTACTTATCCACCATAAGTTGCCTCTGTCTTTTGGACTGAACTTCTGGATGACCTGATTGCAGCTTGGCTTTGGTGCACCATCAGTTGATGCCTCGTGCATTAGACAATGGCACATCAAAAGTTACTAATTATTATTATTATTATTAATTCACAATACATCAACTGATGACACACCAAAACCAAGCCACAATCAAGTCAACACCCCAAAAGTCAGTCCACTGAGACACAGAAGCAGCAAAAGGATGATAATCCACCTGAAAGAGGTAAGTCTTAAGCCAATGCCAAAATGATATAACATAAAATAATAAGTAAGTAGGCCTAATAAAAAAATATTAAACAACTGAGCCCTGCAATTCAAAGTCACTGTACAGGAAACATGATAAAGCCCATAATGCACTATACTCACCATTGATTGATATGTGCCACTAGATACTCAAATAAAATGTAATAAAACTTAATAAATAAGCATATTTACAGATAAAAGAATGAACCAGTACTGGATGACTGGTCTGCTTACTTTCAGAAATAAATCTCTTGAGTCGATTGATTTCTGCCGACGGACCAGGAAGTCGATACGCGTCCACAGCCCTCGGTAATACTACACAATTAGCAGCTCAGATTCAGCAACTCCTTTAACACATGGATCTCCTTCGTAACATTACTCAAAGATTACTAGTATGCAACAGTATATCTTGCAGTGCATACATATCAGTTCAGAGTTTTATCCTACTTACTTAGCACTTAGTTCTTCCTGTGCAGAGCGGCACATTGGAATAGTTTATTTGTATTCGGCTGAATAGCGGGCAATAATGCGGTCTTCAAGCGCTTGCGGGAAAGAACAAGAAGTGGCTGCGCCTGAAGAACATTCCGATATCAACATGGAGTTCAGAGACGGCAGTTGATATATGCTGACAGAATGTGAAAGTGGGTCAGATGGAAAAAGAATGCCCATAACTCAGACAAGATAGACTGGACTGAAAATATATAAGATTCTCCTGTTTCTCCTCTAACTGACCTTTTCACAGCCATCTGTGGTGGACTAGCCAACAAGGCACAATTTTTGGATGGCAGTTTTTTATGTGCCAGATGAATGGACCAACCTGTACGCTTTTGACGTTGTGGTCGTACTGCAAAAATGTTTGGGTGGGCAACTTTGGTACTCCTAAATTTTTGTTTTAAAAACTGGACTTATGAATGGAAAGAGGAGATAAAATGCTATTCATGCTTAGTTTTTACTCACAATTAAAAATATTGCTTAGCATTGCCTACTTTTGTCATTACTAACTATTTGCATTTGGTAACAAATGTCATTCAATATAACTCTAATGTTTATGTATCACAGAAAACAAGCTGCTATAAGTGAAAAGCAAATTCAGATAACAGATAATTAAAACTAAACAAGAGTAAATCAAGAGTAAGTCAACCATGAACAAACATGACTGAAACACTGCATAATGCAATTCACCAAACTATGAATAAAAGAGTCCCTAAAGAGGTGCTATATAAATGGCTAAACAATAACAGTTGAAGAAGGTCATTTAATATACAGTAGGCAAATATTTACCCATTTAGCCATTCCCATACCACCTCCATCTCCACCACTCATCAGCAGTCCAGAATTACAATGCACCTGCTCACTTATTGTGATTCAAATGTACCTTTGTCCTTGGTTCGTTTTTCAAGTTCTTTCGTAAAAAGCATGACAATAGGTGGCGCTGGTGTAACGTCTGAAACACTGAATTGTTCATTCAGGGGAATTCCAAAAACTGTGTCTGTAAAAGCAAAGTCAAAGTTGAATGATAACCACTACGCAATTTTTACAATTAAACAGCCTTATAGTTCCAGAAATGCATGCTACAAAGTTTACGAATTTAAGACTTTAAAAGTCAAAATTGTACTCAGACATGCAAGATACTTGCACTGCTCCACAAACACTAACCAACCTATCCCCCAAACAGTGTCTCCCTGTCTTAGAATTTTGGTTTACAGATAACTATCTCTTATTCATAAAAAAATCTCAACTTTCATCAAGTCTAAGCAGATTCTAACAGTATAACTTGAAACAGGTTCTAACACTATAACTTGAACCATAATTGCTCTTACCAAGTGTAAAACTGCCACGCTTCAGGTGCTTCAGTCGTTCAGGATTGCATTTTGGCAAATTTCCAACAGCACACTTGCGATGACAACAAAGTCCACATTCTAAACAAAGTAACACAAGATTTAACAAGCAAAAGATTGTGGTAACACAGCCAACAATCTAGACAAAAGTAAGTAACACAACAAGAATTAAACAAGTGAAAAAATAAAACACAAGAGCCATATTCCAGATATAATTCAGAAGTTGTCAATCTCCCCACTCACAGCAACATGTGACAAGAATGCCTATTGTCAGTCATGAACAAGACTGTTGTTGTGGAAGAGGGTGCCATGGAAACATTTCTCCATGCCCAAGTATCATTTAGTGCTTTGCAGAAGTAATTGAAAGGCACTACATCAAGTATCGTGATACTTACATACACATACACACACACACACACACACATACGCACACACACAAGCACAAACATGCATTCACCTGTGGATGAACTTACTCTTGTTAAAAGACTCTGACATCATCGAGGCTGTTGAGAAGCACACTCAAGTTTCTTCGAAGGCAGCATAAAAATGTATAATTACACGCACATGTTGCTACTACTCATCTGCTAAGTCTTGTAATAATTTAAAAAAGAAAATGAAAAATGAAACTGTTCCAATTCCACAATCAGAACAGCCACTCCTCTAAAGCACATTAACTTCAGATGACCAAAAACCATAGCACTTGATCCAGAAAGAACCTCATAATAACAAAGCAAGGCAGCCACTTTAGGTATAATGGAACCGTTGCTCACTTCTGCACTGGTATCCTTGCTGCATCAGACCCCAGAGAAACTCACTGCACAGATGACAGGGTTGCATTGATGAAAAGCTATATACGATGAAGCGGTGATCGTTCTTTGAAGCTCCCTCTGGCTCTACCATTGGCACTGGATTCACCTAAATCAACAGAGCCAACCAGCTAATTGTTCACCTGCAAGCTACGCACTTAACACACATGTCACAATCATTACTGCACATAAGAGCATCCTCACTGAAGACCCAAGTCACATCGTTCTTACCAACAACTCAGTTTCCTTCCTGAAGACTCATCTCACCGTGTCCTTACTGAAGATTCATTTTACAGTATCCTTTCTCGCAGTATCCTTATTATAATAACTATTATTATTATTATAACGAACAACAATTCATCATCAGTCCTCGGGTGCCTCGAGGTCTGCAAATGTGCCCCTGAAAGCGACGGCATTATAATGGCATTATATTATTATTCAGACAACTAACATGGCACCTCAAAGTGAAATCTTGACACAGGGATAATTAACACACAACAGCATGTCAGGAAAACCCAGATAACTCCAGTTGGTTGCATAATACGTATACCATACGGAACAAGATAAAGACTTGACGAAGACTCAGTTTACAGCATTCTTTCTAACGATTTGTCTTAAACATGGAGTTATTAATGACTCAATTATTGACTTACGACTATTATAATTACTGCTAATTTAAAAAAATGCCTGATTAACAATAATAATCACAATAATAGAGACTGAAAAATTACATATTTGAAACAAGGAAAAAACTATTATGGTGCTAAAATAGATTATTCTACTGTTATTGTTGTCGTTGTGTGGGAATTTTAAAACTGTGGTCAGAGAGAGGTCTTTCAGATGATCTGTCTACTTCTAGTAAGTACCGTTTTCTTTGAGCAGAGTTTTTCAATGCAAGCCAGAATAGACTTCTGATGGAAATCATCATCAATTTTCATAGTCTGTTAATGAAAAACAAGAAAAGAACTGCATAAAACATTAAAAACTCAATTAAAACTAATTCAGTTGCCTGGTCAGTTGGATCTGCTAGACAATCTCCTAACAGAAATACACATCAGTAGGTACTTATATTGTATCATGTACTGCATATGTATTTATACATGTATGGGTTTATATATCACAGTATGCATGCCTGCATGTACATATGTATGTATGTATTCAGGTATGAGCAATATAGCCATTTTTGAACCTCTCAAAGGTGCTGAAACATGGTTATCTAAACGGGTGCCTGACACACAGTAGTTAAAAGTTATTTCTAACAGAAAGAAAAGGGTTAAAATCTAGTCAACCTGCACTCTAAAGTACTGGATCTCAATGGACCATTCTAACAGATTGCAATTTTGGTACCCTCTGTCTTGTTTAATGTAACAGCACCTAAACTGGAAAGGAGTTGAATCACAGATGTCTCTAGATCAAATTAGTTTACGTCAGTCCTTAAAGACAACGTAAGTAAATGATCATGAACATAATACAATAGGCACAAGACTCTAGCAAGATTACTATAAAGTAGGTGATTTGCTGGTTGATCCACTCATTGGCTGACTGATTGATAAAGATCAAATGACTCACATGAAGCACGTTTTCATTAACATTAGAAAGACCATCTCCCTTAATGTTGTGTTTCATGAAAATGTGTGCGTATCTGTGCAGATTGACAACTGCCATCCAGTCAGCCACATTGTTAATATCCCATCGTGACAAAGGCTGTAACAAACACATCACTCTGAAACTATAACAACTGCTCAATACCAACCCTTAACAAAGCATCTGCAAAGCATTAAAGTATTGGTGCAAAAATGGCTACACATCAAAACTGTTCCTGCAGAAAAAAGTTTTCAAAATTCTAAACAAATAATAAATGTTCCAAAACAACCTCAGGCAATACAAAATAATAATAATAACAGATAGCAACTTCTATAGCACCATTTTCTAATGCACTGCGAGGCATCAACCGATGGAGCACTAAAAGCAAGCTGTAGTGAGGTCAATACCCAGAAAGCCAATCTACTGAGACAGAGACAGCCTTTGGTGGATAAGCTAGTTTAAAGAGGTAAGAAAAGAACACACTGTCTAAAACTCATCAGCATTTCACACATACCATAAAAACAGCAACAGAACTGTGACATATTAAACCAGGATAAAACTCACAATCTGTTGATCATAAACCGGGGGTCGTTTTGCTGGTGGAGTTTTGCTGCAGCTGGCAAATGCGATGGCAATCGACTCGCACTCCTTGTGAAAGCACTGGTAACAGTCTGTGCACATTTTACACGTATAAAAAAGTCACTTCACAAACTTTCTTTAACAGAACAACAAATTTAGTTACATCAGATCAGTCTTATTATTTGCCTACGATTCCTCACTCAGTTGACTGGACATATGGAATATTAACAAATTCATTACTTACTTACTTATTGCATATATATATATATATGTATAAGTATGTATGTTTGCATCGAGAAACTTAACAGAGTGCCTTTTGAGTACCTCACAAAAAATGTTAAATCAACTATCCCACCAGCAACATCCTATGTTGAAGAGAATATGACAATATTCCCACGTGAGCTCCATATGTCAAACACATGGGCCCATAAGTAGGACATATGAAGCCCATGTGGTAACATCTCACATTCTCACTATATCTTCAACACATGACCTTGTTGATGGCTATATCTGTTATATCAATCAGTCATTTAACATCGGTTACTCTGCACTTCAGCCAAAATACCCCTCATTCCAGGACCATACCTCTGAAGACCATTGTTGAAAGAGCCATGTTATAAAGGAGCAACTAACTTTCCCTACCTTACAGGTCATACATAAATCAATTAGTTACTTCACTACAGTCTTAGCACCAGTAAAGCAATCTGATATGATTCTGCTACAGTTCCTACATAACAAAAAGTAGCAGCATAACTGCCGAGGAGTTGTGGCATGAGACAATATCAAAATCCATGGACTATGAAGCCAAAGAATTTGTAAAAAAACATCAACAAGTACTTAGTGAATTCTCAGTCAGTTGATTACCTAAATTACTGAGAATGAGAACTGAACTCAAGATGAAGCCTAAACATTAATTACAATATGAATACATCTGTTTTAAATTGTTTTTTAATTAATTTTAATTGTGCTTCCTTCTGCTCTACCACCTGCTCTCTCTCTCTCTCTCTCTCACTCTCTATCTCTCTCTCTCTCTCTCCCCCCTTGCTATTTTCACTGTGTTTGTGATGTGCTGAACAAAGTCTTCTGACTGAAATAATACCTTTGCACATAACACCAACAACACCAACTCCCCAGATGTAATCTTGACCTGAAAGCAATCCAGAAAAAATGTTCTGTCATAGACAACAACTATTTCATGCTCTTCCAAACTATTAGTTCAAGTTATTCAATGTGGTCACCTAACTGCTACTCAGCCTAGTGGTTTAAGTGGTTCTATGTAGCAGCTGCTCAGCAGATGCTACGTAAAAACCTTGGCAAGTTATTTTGCACACATACTGCCTCTGCCCCCATGCAGTATAACTTCATACTGCCAAGACCTGGAGGTAAACAGAAACTCGTAACATTGTGGTGGTGCCATACCCAGAACACTGGGACTTACCCCCTGTCAGTTCAGTCTAAGAGGAAAGACGCACTTGTGTAATATACCACCGCAGGATATTTTAATCTTTGCACTCTTATTGCTTAATTAAACTGGAACCCACTTATTGCACTATTTTTGGAAGCCATACCAAGGACCATGCTATAATGAGACTGCATTGTAAAAATCATGTGCTATGGCTGAATAAAATTTGGGATAGGCAAGTCTGAATGAGTCACATCAAATTTCATGTAACGGTGTGTGTTACGAAAAGATTCCCATACATTAATGACAGACTTTGTTTCCACCAGTTGGTCAGTCTGGCTATTCAAGGCAACACTCACCACACGTTAACTCGGATTTTGGGGGAAAATTAACTCATCATGGCAAAGAGAGGCTAGGTGAAAATATTAGCTGAACATGGCACAGTTATTCACATCATTAACAAACATTTTAACCCATTTCAAATTATGCTAAAACCATTATTTTTAAAAGTACATGCACTCAGCACTCTGTGAAACTGAGACATCAAAAATTAAGACTTCCCACCCATAACTAAAACTTATATCTGACCACCATCATTACTGATAAACACTCCCCTTAGCACAAGTGGGTTAGTGTTGCATGCACAGGCAACATCAGATGACATGGTGCAACTTAAGACGGTATAACTTAATTCATTATTTGCAGAAAGCCGCACAGCACAGAAAAAGGAAGTGTAATAGGAGAGAATCTCAAGTTCAGGGAGTTAAACAGTCAGATCTTAATGATCAAGAAGGATTCCTTGACAGATCATTCTTATGAAATGCATACAAGATAACAGCAAGTCTTTGGAGGATTGCACACCATAAACTCAGTCTTATCATACTTAAAAATGCCAAAGACTAGCAAGCGGTCCCTTAATCTAACCCCGAAAGGCAGCCATGGATATAAAATGTTAGCGACTTCATTTTCTCAGTCTCAGCACATGAGGATCATGGCCAGTCCTTGCGCTTACCACCTGATGTAACTGTAACAAGTCTTATCATAATTACAAAGTGATAACGCTAGAAGATAAGTTTAAGAGCACCTCATAGAGTCTGTGCACTATAAACAGTTTGAGCTTGAATTTTGATCACAAAGACTTACAGCAGGAACAGAGGATCGGTCGGACAAAGAACGTCGCGCTGGGACAGTGTCGCCTTGGACAGGAGCCTGTACAAAAGCATACATGTAATGTAATGTTACTAGATATCTATCTAGTGCCTTTTAAGAATCTCCTGAAGGCACTCCCTATCAGCCCATAAGATGTTAGTGTTTCCTAAGAATGACAAGTTCATCACCTGGTAGAGTATCAAAACAGAACTTAAGAACCCTGAAGATATCCAAGAAGCAGGGTTCATATGATGCAACTTAACCATTCCTCGATTCAAAAATGCACTGTGCATCAACACTGCCAGAAAATCACTTATAATTCCCCACAGCTCATTTCACTTGTGACTGCTCCTACCACAAACTGGTGGGACACTGCGGCGGTAACAGGACAATAACCCCCTGGACAATAACCCCCCGGACAATTACCCCCGACAATTACCCCCCATGCAAATAACCCCCCAGACAATTACCCCCCGGACAATTACCCCCCTATACAGTAAAGAGTAGACATGAAAGACTTACCATACATCAAAAACTAATTATTAGACAATTATTAGACAACTGGGCAGAGCGTAGACATGAAAGACTTACCATACATCAAAAACTAATTATTAGACAATTATTAGACAACTAGGCACAGAGTAGACATGAAAGAATTACCAAACATCCAAAACTAAATATTGGACAATTTCTGGCTGGTCACCCATCACAACCTCCAAGGAAGAAGTATGCTGACTCCAATGCACGGATTTTGGCCGTCATTAGCAACTACAATGAGCGCAATGTTCTTGACTATCTACGTGGAATAGCTCACAACCTTTCCTTTTAAGTTCAATAAACTAATAAACAATAAACAGCATATTCTGTTACACATTTAATTTCATACTGTAACGTTGCATGGTTCTCCAATATATGTCTAATAAATTAATATCTAAACTGTATGATTAATATACATTATTTGTATATTTACATAATTAATATATCAGTGTAGGGGGTTACTGTCCGGGGGGTTATTTGCATGGGGGGTTATTGACCCGGGGGTTATTGTCCGGGGGTTATTGTCCAGGGGTAATTGTCCAGGGGGTTATTGTCCTAGAACCCAATGCGGCTCAGCTGGATTCCTGCAGTGACAGCAGCATGTAAATATCTGGGTTATCAATTACCCTCTAATTTCAGATCTTCAATAAAGTGACAGATAAATATAAATATATTTTAAATTCTCTGAGCTCAGAACACTAAGCAACAAATCAGAGTAAACAAGTAAACTCAGTGTATTACATTCCCTTTCCCAGCAACAACGACAACGACAACATCATCATAATCAGAACAATCACAATAACACTGCATAGTCAGAATATCTGCAAATTCAAAAAGAATAATGTGAATGAATAATTTCAACACTTTGTCAAAACTGAACTTCTGTTTGTAATTTACAACATTAACAACTTTTGAAAATTACTTAATTGAACATGATCGCTCCTCAGTCAATTGCTGGCCTTGTAACATGTAAATGTGAAGCTTTGGCATCCACTGAGAATGTCCTTAACACTAAACTTTGTCACAAGAAAGTGTTGCTACGCAAACATAAGAAATAGTTATCAAGTAAAGATTATTACATTACCTGCAGGAGTAACACCATTGTTTACCTGACCTATCGCATCTTGACTAAGCATCTCCAAAAGATTATGATTCTTAACTACAGTTTAACTTGAAAACATCAACGGATGCCATGTGTATTATGATAACAGTAATAACTGAAGTTACTAGGTAAGGTTAGAGTAAATACTACATTCCATAGAATCTCCTCAAATGTGTGTCTCAGCAGGGCTTCTGAGATCGTTTTGCTGAAGTGCACATGTTGCCACCATAACCCAACAACAGCTGACATGTTGTTGCATTGGTACCCATTCACTGGACCTCAAAATGACAACGGGTTAAGGTGGCCCAGATGTCCTGGTATTCCATGGATGGTCACCCATCCAATTACTAACCAGGCTCGATGTTGCTTAACATCTTGGTGCTTTCTAGCACTGAATCTACTGCAGCATTCTGCCACTCAAAAGTTTTAATATTAGAACCTGCAGCTGAATTTATTCAGCTTCAATGAAAACAATTTTCCCACTGACTTCTTGGTTTCACTACAGGTGGCCCAGCTGGCTGAACAATCTTCTCTGGAATATACTGAACATATTCTCCAGCTGGAAAATATCCTTCCAATCCATTCCTGGTGTTCCTTCCTAACAACCACCCTAGAAAGTAGCACAAATTGGCTGTTACATCCAACAACTCAGCACAAGATCAACAAATGAACATAACACCAAAAATTATCATTCAGAACTAAACTAAAGCACCATTGGTTAGAAACCACCACCATAAAAGCTGTTAATTAGTAAAATAAAAAAAATAATAATCTGAGAACTTCTCTAGTGCCATACTGCCACTGTAATAATGCTCAAGGCATCAGTCAATGGTCACTGCTAAGTAAAATTGTGTGAAAGCCAAATTCCAGGGCAAGCCTGTTCAAAAACCAAGAAAGGGATCCCAGAAGTCATGGAGACAGTATAAAGAAGAAATGAGTTCATGAAAAGATGAGTTTTTAGTCGAAACCTGAAGGCCAAAACAGACTTTGCAGAGCGAACATTTGCAGGAAGAGAGTTCCAGAGTCTAGGGCCAGCGACACAAAAGGCACACCTACTGAGAGCTGTCCTTGTCCACAGTATAGTCAGAATTAGACTCTCTGAAGACCTGGTCAAGTACAGCCAAGTTCTGGGAGTCAGGTCTGCCAGTCGCAATTCATTTTTAATTTTCACGCTTTGTGTTTCTAATAAACACTGGCCTAAGCTAATAAATTCAAGAAAAAGCTAAAGTTACAGATTAATGTAGAATGTACAGGTTCTATAAAGATTCCTAAACTAGGCAGACACAAAGGTCTATTCAGTTAGTGCGCTGGGCGTGTAATCAAAAGGTTGTGAGGTTGCACGTGTTGGTTGGAATCCACGTAAGTAATTACTCTGTGCAAGTTGTTTGCACAAAAGTGCCTGTTACCAAGAAGTATCATTTGGGAAAGAAAAATGGCAAGTCCCATGATGCACTGGCCCCATGTCCATAACCTTGGGATTCGTCCATTGCTGGCTCAAGGGCTGAAAAGAAGGCAATGACTGCCTCACCTACACTCCACAATAGGAGTGTAGGTGAAGTCGTAAAGCCCCACATGGGAGCTTTACTTTGCTATTACTGTAAAAATTCCTAAACTAGGTAGACTGATCTACAGGCTAACATTTCGCCAGAGCCTAACATCATCTCACCCTACCTCTGAATACTGCCTTTGCCCCTTTATATACATTACATTTACTTTTTTTATGTAAGTATTAAAGGTAAACCATCAATAATGACCTTCTGGGTTTTCTTCAGTTCCACTTTCAGGATCAACTGGTCGATTGACTTGAATGATGTCACCTTCTTGAATGACTAGGTAGCCCCTGTCAAGGTATTCTTCAGCTGGTGTGTAACTGTGGAGGACACGGTACTGGCAGACCTTGTGCTGAGGGGCTAGGACATATTCATTTTTCGCAGCCATCCGTCAGAAGCTCAACTTGCATATCTACGTGAGGTGACACCTACAACAAGTTGTCATGTAATTTTGCCAATGATTCCAGAAAGTTGCCAAGGTATCACTATGGTTTATACTCAAAGCTGTTTGGCAGGCATTTCTTCATAAGATTTTCTCCATAACCCTCTCAGCTGACTTGTCCACTTGATTTAGACTGGACATGAACTTGAAGCCAGTTTAGAGTGTGCTCTGAACTGATGCTTTGACGCCTCTGTCAAAAAGTCATCTTCCAACATTATTGGTGTCGGATCAGGTCAAGCCGAATTTGAAAGGTTTCGGCAAAGTACTAGTTCTCCTGTTGTTAATGAAGTGCTAACGATGTGTTTACACTTAAAAACTAGGCTGGCCTTAAGCAGAATTGGGTGGGGTACTAGAACGCCAGTTATAGAATAGTCACCGGTTGCCCTGAAATGAATATAAACCTTCGCAATGTTTAAGTGTAACAGTAGTAACTGAAGTTTCAGCTTACTGCTAAAATTCTATAAAGCATGTGAACTTTGGTCACAAGTAACAGGGAGGGACTACCTGGTTTAAACCTAATCGAGTACCGGGTGCCACTTATTGTCTTTCTAAAATAAAGTGTTACAAACGAAAACTCTCATAATATGAAATTATGCAAATGCACGGCACTCACGAATAACGCTGCTATATATCGGATCTTTGAAGAAAGCCAAATGTTCGTCAGTTATTCCAATCCATTCCAACACGGAAGCAATCCCGCAAGCTCAACACGGCTCTGATAAAAACAGAATTTCATGACATCATCAAAACATGCGCTAAACACAGATAACATTTACAGCAACAAGTTTGTAGTTGCGGTTAGGGCCGCTGCGAATATTCAAGTACTCGGAATATTCGATGACAAAAAGTAATCTGGTAGTTTTAAGTACTCGATTGCTCGAGTATATCAGTTATGCTCTTTGTTAAGTGTCTATTTCAGCAACTAAATGTAAATTCAGCTCAAAACCTCAAACGAATGCTTTCATTTCCATCTGTTATCAATTTCACATGGGACGTGGGAAATGAATCCAGGTCACAGAGATCAAAAAGCGACATGCTAACCCAGTAACAAAGCTTCAACCGATGGCGCGCCCACCAAAACTAAACTGCAATAAGGCAATATCCAGAAGATCAGTCCACTAAGACAGAGAGGAAGCCTCTTGGGAATGAGCAGTTTGAAAACGATGAGTATTAACTTAAAAACGAAATGACACAAGTGACTGAGCCGAACGAACAAATACGGAAAGAGAGTTCTAAAATCTACGTCCAGCAACAGAAAAGCTCTTTCACCAAAAACAGTTCTAACTTTAGGTATGAGAAAGGCAATCAGATGACCTGGTTGAATTATGATAAGTCTGAGCAACAAGGACTGACTTTAAGTATTGTGATTGGTCAGAGTTTAGTGTTTTATAAACTATAAACCACAATTTGAAAAAATCGTTTGATGAACAGGAAACTATTGCAAAGATTTAAGTAAATGGGTCATGTCCAAATATTTTGGTGTGTTATATAAATAAATATATATATATATGTATACCCAAAACATTTGAACTTTAAAGTCTTGGCTTCATTGGTGTAAAAAATATGCAAATTAAATATCGTTAGGCCCCTACCTAAACTTAAAATGGCCTACGCATATAAGTAAATTACTTGCATTTGGTTCTAACACAAATTACATGTCTGCTGAACAATTTCAAATCCTAGTTAGCTACATCAGTAAACGCGTATGCCAATGAGCCTTTGTGAGTGAGGATCCCCGGTTCGCAACCCAATCGTAGGTTATTTCAAAGATTTTAATATCGGGCTAACACGGCCCGTTCACAGCAGCCATAAATGGCGTGGCGCCCATTCAAACAGGCAGTGGTGGTGAATCGTAATTCCGATTTTTCTACAGTGCCCAACGAAAGCCGCCCCTCGGGGACCAGCTTATTCACAGGGGCTCAGTCAAAACAAAATCGATAGGAAAAAGGGTTCGGTTCCAGGTCAAGATCCAAGAGTCAGGCAGAGAGAGCGTGGCAGCTACGGTGGATGATGTTTGGGGTTGGAGAGGAGAGACAGATAAGAGGAAGAAGGGGAGTCAGGACAGGATATGTGAAAGATGAATGTTTTCAGTTTTGAGTGAAAACCCGAAGCAGAAATTGCAAGCGGTGGAGCACCGAGGAGTTTGTATGATGGGTCAGAAAACTGTCGCAGTTCTGTGGGGAGTTTATTCCAGAGTGGTGGGGCAGCTATGACTATGAAGCGATTACCAAATTTTAAGGATGAGGTGACTGGAGGGCGGAGAAGTGTTAGGGCAGAAGAGGAGCGGGTTGAGCGAAGGACCTCACCCGATAAATTCATTGAAAAATGAGCAGGGTAGAGGTCATATGGTCGTTATATAAAATCGTGCACATTTACATTCATATGGGACCATATGTAGGGCATGTGAAGTCCATATGAAAATATTGTCATATGGGCTTCGTATTTCCTACCATATGGGTCCATATAAAATGTAAATGTATAGGTTTTATATAGCGACCGTATGGCCTCGACCCTGCTCATTTTGCAATGAATTTATCGGGTGAGATCCTTCACCACTGCTGCCCGTTTGAATGGGCGTCACGCCATCTACTACTACTACCCCGAGATTTAAATCTCTGAAACAAGCCACGACCGGGACGCGAACCTGGGATCCTCACGCACAGAGGCTCCTTGGGGTATGCACTTACCGATGTAGCTAACTAGGCATGTATGTGACATATGGAGCCCATAAAGAAATATTGCCATACGGACTTCATGTATTTATCTGATGCTGTTGGGTGGCTAATTCTGCAGATGTTGACAATGGGTAAATTTTAAATTTTAGCTATTCCCTTTCCGATCAACCGGTTTTCCTATAGGTTTCTCGGGCTCTTTTGCCCATTTGCTTGACTGCTCGCACTTTCCCCGTTTGATTTTCGACTTCTCCTGTCATCTTTCAACCGCCACACACTTTTTCGAAGTTTTTTCGTTTTATAAAAATTTTAACAATATTATGACAGCCGTAAATTTGCTTTTCAATTTCTGTGTGCAACCCTCGCCGAAAGCCTAACTGGGAGCCAATTCAATGACGTGCTCCCTCCCCAAGTGTCCCTCCTTTTCGATAAATGTCAGTGCATGCCCTCGAATCAACATAAAGTACACACTACACAGAAGCTCAATGAGAGGTATTGTACAACAATTAACATCTTAGCAACTACTGCCTACCATTTGTAAGACTATGATCGACGTTCATGATATAAGCTTCACGTGTATATTCATAAATTTCGTGTACATAATTAAAACATAAAATACTGATTATTTATATACATATCAATACCACTATTTGATAGTTAACTGTCATTAAAATATCAATGCACATAATGTTGTAAAGACTGGCATCCGATCGATTCGTCACGCTATTCGCTCATGAAAGGAATTTAAAGTTACAAAGCTCATCGTCCTGCACTGAATTGTGCATATGTGAATCTAGAGTCTCACTCAGTTACAGTCTGATTTCATCGTAAATGTCTCCAGTGGCAGCCGAGTCCGGAGGAGGCGTTGGTGGTGGTCGCTGGGCATTCGCTGGAGGGCGCTGCTCTTGTGCCAGCGTCGGCCGCAGCTCATTCGCTGGATGGCGCTGTTGTTGAGTTTTTACGTCGCATCCTTTCGACATGCGCGTGCGTTTGTTGATAGTATGGGCCAATCTCTTCCAGATGGATCGTTCTGGGACAGTCTTCTGAGGGGTCGACTGTTCTGCCTGTCGTCTTACATTCTCGTCCCAGCAGTTGACGAGACCGCCATCCCCAACCTGTCGCCTTTGACTCACACTCACCCCAGTCGACCCTCCATCCGGCGACAGGCGTCCGCTTGGTCTTCCCTCGGCCTCCCTTGAATCGAGTAGGTCCGGCACCGAATCGGCGCGGCGCTGGAATCTACTAGTTTTATGGTTGCGCGTTTTCTGGCGGCCGTTGGATTCACCGACGCCGCTGACCTGTCGGTCCGAGAGAGTGTTGAGGTTCCACCAGCTGGACCCTCGCTCCGAAAATCCAAGATCGGAACGGGTTTCGAGGGATATGCTCGAGCGAATCTCGCTTCCGCTCTCGCTCTCGTGCTGTGCGGCGGTAGAATTGGTAGCGCTTGAGCCAGCGATGCTTGAGCCAGGGCTGAATCGCTGCTGTTCGCTGAGCAGCGAACTACCAATCCTTAGATCGGCGAAGCTGTACTTCTGGATCTTGTTGCCTTCGCGTGACTTGTACCGGTGCGTTCGATTGCTACCAGGCAGAAACTGAACCAGTCTTTCCCTCAGTCCGTCCAGCGTATTCCTTGGCCCTGGTGTCGAACCAGAGTCCGCTAGCGATTGAACCTGATCGAAAGCTCCGATGGTTTTGGCTTCTTCGGGTTTACTCCTGTTTTGTCGCTTCTTATATCGATGCGTCGAGATTTTATTCGGTTCTTCGACGGTTCCACTTCCGTTGACCGCGGGTGGAACGGTTGGAATTTTGTCTTCGTCGTCGTCCAGGTACATTGAGAAGTCCTCACCTCCGTACTCGCGGAAGATGACCCCGCCAGCGGAAATACCAATTCCCAGATGACGTTGGACGTCATCATCTTCGACTCCGAACTGCACTGTGCATTCGTCTTCATCGTAGGCACCGCTTGTCTCCCAGTGCATCGTATCCTCCACTGCTGCCGGAGCCGCTGCGTAGATGGCCATGATCAGTCGATCGAAACAATAGTCTCGCTGCAGGACAAGAAAAATCTGTTATCGTCGCTTAATTTGTGAACGTTCCTTATGTAGAGTTACCGCCATGCAACTGATCAATGTTCCTATATAGATTTACCGCCATGCAACTGATCAATGTTCCTTATGTAGATGTGCCTTCATACAGCTGAAGTGCTCTTGATGCAGATTTGCCTTCTTAAAACGGAACAGTGTTCTTTGTTTAGATTTACAGTATCACCTGAACAATGTTCCTTGTATAGATTTACCTTCATACAATTCAACAATGTTCCTTACATACAGCTGAGCAATGTTCCTTATGTAGATTTACCCTCCTACAACTCAACAGTGTTCCTTACGTAGATTTACCCTCCTACAACTCAACAGTGTTCCTTACGTAGATTTACCTTCATACAACTGAACAGTGTTCCTTATTTAGATTTACCTTCATACAGCTGAACAGTGTTCCTTGTGTTGAATCACCGTCTTGATGTGAAATGTCTTAATCCGATCGTGACAGCCTGCATGACAATTTTTCTCCGCAGCCGAATGTGTTCTGCGTCAATGAAGTTTATCTTTCATCGGCTGAAAGCGACTGAACGAATTTGTCCTGCTTTGCGCAGTTAACTGATTTCTCGCTGGTCGGTTGTATTCCTGGACCTGATTCTATTTCGCTGATTCTAATTATCAGGCCGGTATTATTTTGTTACCAACATCGACTCCTGAATAAGCTGTTTATATAAAAATTGAGACTTCAGGTCTTCAGCGCTTGAGATAGACTGACCTCAAAGACAGATTGAAATTCTTTCGTCGAAGTTCACACACGTCGAACACTGTGCGCCACCACTGAACCGTGGCTTCAGGCTATAGGCCTATTTTAGTCGCCTGATAGGCCAAGGCTTATGGTGGGCCTTAAGAGCACTGATTTAGATTTAGTTGAGGACGTAGGCTGAACATACGGAATATATATATATATATCTTACATACAGATATATACATATATGTATATATATTTCTCGTATATGACCACAAGCCTATAATAGGTTTTTAAATATATAGGCTATATTATATATATATATATATATATATTACTTATGACCATAGAAGCCTATAGCTAGGCTTTTAAGTGTGCCATTATATATTGCCTGCATAGGCCTCTAAATCTCTGATAGGGTCCACATGGATATGTCGACTATTAATCCGCTATTCGAAGCATGACAGCAAACACTTATATTAAGTCCCTCCGTCAGCCAAATATAATGTGGACTTATGCTATTTTTCTTATGGCCCTCAGCAGTGGCGGCTCTAGGGTTACTTGCGTGGGTGGGAAGAGCATTTCTAGAGGGGGGTCACATTCTGACAGTCCACCGTGCACGGGTCTAGCGTGAGGGGGTTGGCATATAACCAAGAGGGGCGCAGAGGCCAACCGCCCCCCACGCCTGTAGCTAACTCCGCCTCTAAACAAGGGAGGACGCTGGACCTGACAAATGACCGAGGGAAATGGAAATCATTTATTCGCACCCATCGCCGCCAAATGGCTGGTGTAAGGAACTGATGATGACGACGACGACGATGATGATGACGATGATAATGATGATGATGATGATCATTGTGATGATGATGATTATTATTATTATGATGACAATGAGAGTGGTTAAAGGGGGTAAGGGATTCGTCCGTCTGCCCGTCTTTTCCTCTCCCACAGATAATATACTGGTTTAACTTAGTAAGTAAGAGGTGAATGCTATAACTCCCACTCTGCATGTTTTGTGCCATAACGTATAGGTCCATGCAATGCCAATGACTGCTCCAGGCCTAGTTCTAGACAAAAGCAATTACAATGGGGCTTCGATTCGAACCGATCGTTGTGCACGTGTATACAATCAATATATATATATATACTTAAAACATATATACACCATATACACAACATATATGTATATAGGCCCACATAATATCTGTATGATATATCACATCCGCCCACGCTTGAACGAGCAAAATGAATCACAAAGGCTGCACACGGTCAATACACTCAACAACATTATAATTTGTAAGACCCTACAATCCGATCGGTGGATCACTCCGTACTTAAAAATTGGAGCAGAAGCAAATGAATCGTCTGGAAGTACAATTTCTCGTTCCCATGCAGTGGTTACGCGTGGTCAGTGATGATGGTGTTGTGGGTTCGACTCCATGTTACGACCCTGGGCAAGTTGTTTGCACACACCGTGCCTCTGTCAACAAGCAGTAGAATCTGGAATCGGCGTAAGCTGGGAAGTAAACGACAAGTCCTGCGATGCACTGGCCCCGTTTCCAGGACCTTGGGATTCGTCCATTACCTGCTCAAGGACCTACAGAAAAGGAAATGACCGCCTCCCCTACGTCTCACTTGTGGGATATAGGATACTTTACTTACTTACTTTACTTTACTCAACTTATGCAGTGCAGGAAGTCTGCAAAATTGCCTGACGGCGACGCTGTTACAAGGTTTCAATCTTGAAGCTTATTCATTTACGTCACTGAAGTCTCGCATGTGTTGTATTGATCAATGTATGTGTGCGCGTGTGTGGGCGTATTGTGTGTGTGTAAACTTAGTTTTAAGGAAGTACGAGGCACTCATATCAAGGATGAGGAACTTCGAGATTATTCACAGTTCGACAATGAGACTTCAGATGAAGAGCCCCGCATCTAACCCTGGTCGCAGAGGGGAAAATCCGATGCGTCGGCTCCTCCACCACAGTAATACCTCTAATGTGATGATGTATGCGGCTCGTTTCAGCTTAACTTTCGACCCCTGTTTACTACCTTCTTGAGTATCCTGTCGGTCGTCGTCAAACTGCGTGGTTAAGACGTCGGTCTAAGCCTATGATGGTCTAAGCATTAGCTGCCTACTTCGTAATGTTCTTGAGTGGGAATTTCCTATAAAGTTTCTCGTGCGTCGTGATTTCTCCCTCCCTCGCTCTCCCCGCCTTCCTTCCTCCCTCCCTACATCCGTATTCAGGCCACATAGTGGGCTTCTTTGCTAAGGTCGGAATCAGTCAGCACAGCGCAGTGTTTTGTGAATGTTTTTTTATCGATGTCACGAAACTGTGTGCTCAGTCATTCCTCCCACTCTTTTATACATCACCCGAATCACAGAATTCAGACTACTAGGCCTACCTTCTTCTTCTTCCCCGTGTCTATCCTGCAGATCCAGTTCCAAACACCATCCACCGTAGCCTGCCTGACTTTTGAGCGGGAACCGAACCCCTCTTGCTTATCGATTTTGTTTTGACTGAGCGCCTGTGAATGAGTGGGTTCCCGCGAATTGGCTTTCGTTGGGCGCTGTAGAAATCTAGGGCTTACTATTAGCCCATTCAATCGGGCAGCGGTGGTGAAGGATCTCACCCGATAAATTCATTGCAAAATTAGCAGGGTCGAGGCCATACGGTCGCTATATAAAACTATAGATTTAGCGTACATTTTACATTTTAGGCTTACGATTACGGTCATTTAGCTAATGCTTGATGTTCCGGTTGATCGGTTAAAAAATTTGTAGCCAATATTTTATGCCTGTACATTGCCGTATCAATCGTCGAATTTCCCCGCCATAATATTTAAAAAGCAAAAGCATAGGAAACCGATGCTATTTTATCTTGTCAGTTTTGTTACATGCACAGCGCTATAAAATAAGGATCAGAGATCTGTAAACAAACCGATCTTGGAGGTTTGTGATGTCTTCTGTTGCTGCGGCTGAAGAAGCCACGAAACAAGCGAAGCGTGTCGGGCGCTCAAAGAGGCAAAAACGAAAAGATGGATAAATGACCACTACAGCAACAATAATGATGACGACAGCGATGACCAAAATCAGGCTCTGGAACGATTGGACGTGACATCTGATTCTCGTCGGTCTCGCTTGGTTCGCTGTTTGAAACTGATTTGTAACAGTCGAGGATACGATGCGTGACGGAGGCCAGAGGAGGATGAACTGTTTTCATTTGAACGGACTATTTTCGTCGCCATCGTCGTTATTCGTGATGATGATGATTATGATGATGACAGCTGATCTAAGAGGCTCAGTCGTTGCTCAGGGTGGCTCAATACTTTGATTTGTCGCTTTATTGCTACTATACACACAAGCATTCTAGCATACAGTGTACATATATATATATATACATATATATATAGCATCACTTGGATATCTATCTATCTGTCTATCTATCTGTCTGTCTGTCTATCTATCTGTCTGTCTGTCTGTCTGGTCGGTCGGTCGGTCGGTCGGTCGGTCGGTCGGTCGGTCGGTCGGTCGGTCGGTCGGTCGGTCGGTCGGTCGGTCGGTCGGTCGGTCGGTCGGTCGGTCGGTCGGTCGGTCGGTCGGTCGGTCGGTCGGTCGGTCGGTCGGTCGGTCGGTCGGTCGGTCGGTCGGTCGGTCGGTCGGTCGGTCGGTCGGTCGGTCGGTCGGTCGGTCGGTCGGTCGGTCGGTCGGTCGGTCGGTCGGTCGGTCGGTCGGTCGGTCGGTCGGTCGGTCGGTCGGTCGGTCGGTCGGTCGGTCGGTCGGTCGGTCGGTCGGTCGGTCGGTCGGTCGGTCGGTCGGTCGGTCGGTCGGTCGGTCGGTCGGTCGGTCGGTCGGTCGGTCGGTCGGTCGGTCGGTCGGTCGGTCGGTCGGTCGGTCGGTCGGTCGGTCGGTCGGTCGGTCGGTCGGATCGGGTCGGGTCGGTACGGTCGGTCGTCGGTCGGTCGGTCCGGCTCGGTCGGGTCGGTCGGTCGGTCCGGTCGGTCCGGTCGGTCGGTCGGGTCGGTCCGGTCGGTCGGTCGGTCGGTCGGTCGGTCGGTCGGCTCGGTCGGTCGGTCGGTTCGGCTCGGTCGGTCGGTCGGTCGGTCGGTCGGTCGGCTCGGCTCGGTCGGGTCGATCGGTCGGTCGGTCGGTCGGATCGGGTCGGTCGGCTCGGTCGGGTCGGTCGGTCGTCGTCGGTCGGTCGGTTCGGTTCGGGTCGGTCGGTCGGTCGGTCGGTCGGCTCGGGTCGGGTCGGGTCGGTCGGTCGGTTCGGCTCGGCTCGGTCGGTCGGTCGGTCGGTCGGGCTCGGTCGGTCGGTCGGCTCGGTCGGGTCGGTCGGTCGGCTCGGTCGGTCGGTCGGGTCGGTCGGTCGGTCGGTCGGTCGGTCGGTCGGTCGGGTCGGTCGGTCGGCTCGGTCGGTCGGTCGGTCGGCTCGGTCGGTCGGCTCGGGTCGGTCCCGGTCCGGTCGGTCGGCTCGGTCGGTCGGTCGGTCGGTCGGTCGGGGTCGGTCGGTCGGTCGGTCGGTCGGCTCGGTCGGTCGGCTCGGCCTCGGTCGGGTCGGCTCACGGTCGGTCGGGTCGGTCGGTCGGATCGGTCGGTCGGTCGGTCGGCTCGGGCTCGGTCGGTCGGGTCGGTCGGTCGGTCGGCTCGGTCGGTCGGGTCGGATCGGCTCGGTCGGTCGGCTCGGCTCGGTCGGTCGGTCGGGTCGGTCGGGTCGGTCGGTCGGTCGGTCGGTCGGTCCGGTCGGTCGGTCGGCTCGGTTCGTCGGTCGGTCGGTCGGTCGGGTCGGTCGGTCGGTCGGTCGGTCGGTCGGTCTGTCTGTCTGTCTGTCTGTCTGTCTGTCTGTCTGTCTGTCTGTCTGTCTGTCTGTCTGTCTGTCTGTCTGTCTGTCTGTCTGTCTGTCTGTCTATATATATATATATATATATTGTTCATCACTTGGATATTGTTCACTGAAATATTTGCAGTCTTGGAAATAAAGCTGCAGCCCTACATTATTTTCATTCCTTACATATCCTTGTTTGTAATGAGACATGACTTCAGTCTAATGATGCACTGGCATTTATTTCTGAAGAAGCCAACCTTCTTTATCATAAGTCAAACTCCGTGTAGTGGTAATGGTGTGGGACATGCTTTTCTTTTCAATCATTTTTCCCAGTGCGCTGTTTCCAGCACCAGTCATTTTAGGTCCTGGTGGCTGTTCTCAAGTCTGGCAAGACACAGCTAGTGCTTGTGAATATTTATTGTCCACCGTCCCTGTCTTTGGCTGATTTTCTTAGTGAATTTCAGTAACTGCTTGAGTTGTATTTCCTCCCCTTTTGAGATAGTTTTTAGGGGTGACTCTAATATGCATCTAGATGTTGGTAGTTACTATTCTTCAGCATTCTATGTTGGAATGGTTTGATATGGATCACCTTTCCATCACATAACACGTTTTTATTTTGTTCATGTTTCACTGTTAATGTCTGTAATCTTCTGGGGCTTGTTGTTGTCCAGAGCTTCCATTCCACTGCCCCAGCTTCCCTCCACGGCTCTTCCAAGTCTCCTGTGCCAATCCCGACAATCCATTTGACTGCATTTCTGAAGACTGGATCTGCGATGGTCACTTGGACTGTGGCAGTGGACATGATGAGTCTGCAGCCACTTGCCAATCAGGTCAGTTCATCAACTAGGTCGGCTTCCTTAGGATGATTGTAATCGTAATCGTAATTCCAAGATTTCTACAGTGCCCAACAAAAGCCGTGCCGCGGGGTCTAGCTTATTCACAGGCACTCAGTCAAAACAAAATCGATATGCAAAAGGGTTCGGTTCCAGGTCAAGATCCAAGAGTCAGGCAGAGAGAGAGAGAGAGAGGCAGAGAATGTGTTTAAGAGCAACAGTCATTTCAGCTCAGATTGGGACAGGGTGGTTAATCTCAGATTGAATTGATGCTTTTATTTCTGGTTCATTAGGTCACTTAACCTTACTTGTTATTGTCACATGTTTCAGTACATCGATGAATGAATGAATGAATCAATCAATCAATCAGTCAATGTCGATATAAGGTGTTGGTTGAATTTACTGGTTGATCTGGTCTGGTACATTAGTTTATCTTAGATGGAGCATCTTTAAGAGGTTCTGTGTAAATGCTGTGAATGATAGAGTGAATGAATGAATGACTCAACAGGTCAGCATAAATAGGTAATTTCGCCTTCACTTAAATAAGTTAGTTTAGTGCAGATATATGGATCAAGTAGGTTGCCTGATCTCTAATCATTTTTATCACTCACTCGATGTAGATGTGTATTCTGACTGAGTATTTGTAATGTAAATGTTATATCTGTTATATCTATAGCTTTTCTGATTATGTCTCTGTAATTCCAGGTGATCCATGCGTTAATATGACGTGTCAAAATGGTGGCAGCTGTGTGGGATTTCCATACCGGTTCCACGCTTCAGTTGCATATGCTGTATGCCTTTGCAACAGTGGAATTAGTGGAAGGAATTGCGAGAATTTGGAATCATCGACCCCCACACCTAATGCAACCATTTCAGTGGAATCTGAAAGCAGCTTTCACCTGCTTTCTGCTGATCTTACAAATGTAAGAATAGCATTATTCTTTGTTTGTGTTCTATTGTTCTTTTTGATGATGATAATGATGATGATGACGACGACGACAACCACAACGATGAGGATGATGGTGGTGATGATGATAAGGAGGAGGATGGTGGTGGTGGTGGTGATGATGACTTCAACGACGATGATCATGAAGCCATAGATAATAGAGATTTTAGTGCCTTTTTAGTAGTTTTTAGTGTTTTCTTTAACGATTTTCTGCTTCAGGATGCTTGTGTTTCAAGTCCTTGTCTGAATGGCGTCTGTTCTTCTCTGCCAAATGGCTACTACTGCAGTTGCAGACCTGGTGAGTTCATCTTTTGATCTGTTGCAGCCGCAAAACGTCTAGGCTAGGCTTTTCATCATCAGCTGTTGTTAATAAATGGTGAAATTTCTGTATGATCACTGTTTATCATACTTTGTCTTGGGATGAAATTATTAATGAAACTTCCGCACAGTATTTGTTTAATTCTGGTTTTCTTGTTACAGTGTTAAACAATTTTTGTACATTTTCTTTTATTGGGTTTTTCTGGTACATTTTTTTCACAGTTGTTTTGATTGTGTGTTTCATAGCTGTTTGTGTAGTCATTTTGCTTGATAATTCGTTTTAATTTTGCTAACAATATTCTTAAACTCTGTATTTTTCGATTGTATGACATCTGTCAAGAGCTGTTTTACTCATAGGAGTTACTTCAAAGTTTAATTTCGTCATTGTAAATGGCTGATGTTTAGAGTAAAGCAGTTGGAAGTTTAAAACGCAAGAAACCTTCAGAGTGCCTCTGCTGTGTTTATCCTCTAAGAGGTGCTTTATAAATCTCAAATTACAGTTACAATTACAGTTCAGATGGTTGACTTTTTATAATTTCCATCAGTGCTTCTAAGCACAAGCCAGCTTTAATCAATGATTGGGATGAATTGTTTTTCAGGATACACTGGGCTAAGGTGTGACATGGGGATTGACATCTGTGGGTCGACACCATGTCTTAATGGTGGCACATGTGAGGTTGTTACTTCTGGTTTTCGTTGCTACTGTGTGGTTGGATATTATGGACGCCAGTGCCAACTGGGAGACGCTGATGCCTGCCACAGCAACCCTTGCCTAAACAATGCAACTTGCACGTCGTCATCAAATGCGTTCACCTGCGCTTGTCTTCCTGGATTCACTGGTGGGCGTCTACCTTTTAGATAATCATAATTGTAATTGTAAACTCGAAATTTCTAAAGCGCTAATTGAAAGCTAAGCGCAGGGCACCAGCTTATTCATGAATGCTCTGTCAAGTCCTTGGGGTTGTCCAAAGATGCCATGTCAAGAACCAAGTCCGGTTGCTAGGAGACCAGAGAGAGGAGGAGGCTAGGCTTAGCGGATTCATGTTACCTTTCTGAGAAAGTTCCTTTTTTGAAAATAAGAAGTAAAGTCAAAATGTGATGTAATTCTTTAACATTCAAAGGCAAGACCCAACAAAAAATAATGAGTTTAATACAGCTTGGCTTATGATACCAAGTCCTAGCAACACATGTATGAGTTACTGTTAACTAGCAGTAGGGTTAAAGTCTTGTTTGAGCTTGTAGCTTTTTATCTGGCTCCCGTTGCACTGTTGCTGTGTGCTTATACTGATATCTTCACAGTTACAGTAAATATTATCTGTTACTGTATGATATTGTATGTTATGTAATTGCCATTGCAATTAACACTGATCTCATTAGATCTCCATCGAGGTGCAGTTGGTGGGATGGAAGATGCAAGACTTTCCCCTCACGGATAAAGACCATCCACACTGAGATGCAGTTTCACCCACCAATGAGGCTGCTGTCCAGAGGAGTTTTTCTCCGCTGCTTCCGTGCTTACACCATAAATCAAACCCTGTTCAATGTTGAAAAAGTGGCTGGGGATGTCTGGACACAGCGTCTTAACCATTTGTGAGGGACTGCTTGGCATTGGGAGTTATGTTATTATGTGTCGTGAGCCTCATGATCTGTCACCACTCCTCTTCTTTGATGCTGCGTAGTCGTGGAACTCTGAACACGGTGTCTACCATCAGCTTTGGCTCATAATCTGTCGGTTGGGCTCTGCATGTCTGTGGGAGCTCACCAGTGGTGACTCTTTCATTATCTGAGCACCGTTTGCTTATTGATTAAGTTTTTCTGCTTAATCCTTTAGGCTATCTTAGGCAGTGCTTTTGTGAGGTACTTAAAAGTGCTAGAGTAAGTTTCTAGATACACACACATTTACATTTAGTTTGATGAATTTCTTTACATCACGTTTGCATTGTTCTGAGTTGAACTGCAATTTTATGGCCAGAATTACATTTATTTGATTTACATTATTGCACTTATTTACGCTTTATATGGTTGTGTTTTATTATCATATATAACTTGGGTCGTTTGATTCAGATCTTTGTTCTGCTTTTGTTTTGTTACAGGAAGACAATGTGAGATCAATATCAACGAGTGCTCTTCTAATCCTTGTGGACTGGCTCCAGGCACAAGCTGCGTGGATGAGGTAAATGGCTTCCGCTGCGTCTGTCCTCCAAACCTTGCTGGAAAGTTCTGTAATGAACAACAGCTTTGCTCGGGTAAGCAACATACAATGCATTTTTCTGATAAACTAAACCATTTTAGAGTTTTTGAATAACAAAATTTTATTAAATTGTAAACAACTCCAAGTGTATTAAACCTGCATTGAAGACTGGATCACAAACAAAACTAACAGAACTATTCGATTTGCAAGTTATTATGTTTTCTATTACAAATGTTCATTAGTGAATCATCCTTTTGTTCTAGGTCTCAATGCTGATGATGCTTGAAACAGACTGGCTGATAATGAAGGGTATATGCTAAGTAGATAGGTTCTGGAACTGTGTGAAAAAATTAGACATTTTTTAATTCTATGTTGTTATTATTGGTAGTGTTCCTGAAATGCTTTCCATTTAGATAATCCGTGTAAGAATTATGCAACTTGTCGACCAGGGTCTTCATCTGCTGTTCCTCCCAGCTGTATTTGTCAACCTGGCTTCACTGGAAATTTGTGTGAAGTTAACATTGATGACTGTGTGAGCAACATATGTGGGACTCATGGTAAAACAATTAAAAAGTCTGCTCTTTTCATCAGTTCATTTATTTCAGATGTGGTAATCAATTAGTTAATCTGGCTTGCTTCTCAGATTACTTATAAGTGCTGTGACACTTTAGGTATTATGCTCAGATGATTTTTTTTCTGATGACATTATGATTTTTTGTTATGCATCATATCTTATTCATCTCATTTTCTAGTTAGAACTTCCTAACAAATTTTTATGTGACTGATTTAATTTGCCTATGCATTACTTAATTTTAAAAGCACTGCGTTTAGAAGTTACATAGTTCGAATCTTATTACATTTTAGGAGTTAATGGTTACTTGCTAAGTGTTGCAACATGAAATAGCCACTGTGTTTAAGTCTGACTTGATACTGACTACGCTGAAGTAAACTTGACTGTGGGAATATTCTGATAAAAGCTGATGGTTATTGATTTTTTCAGGTCGCTGCATTGATGGAGTAAACAATTTTACCTGCATGTGCGACAGGGGTTACGCAGGGTCACGGTGTGAGATTGAGGTTAATCCATGTGTCCCTGACCCATGCTTCAATCAGGCCTACTGCTGCTGGAATGGTAGAGACTGGTGCTCAACCAGTATGCCACCTGGATACTTTGAATGCTACTGCAAGGATGGTTACATGGGTATGATAGATATAAATACACATGGCATATGTATTGCGCTATCTAATGTACTGCTACATACATTTTTATACGTGATAAAATATAATAATAAGACCAGCATAAGACAGCAATAAAACTAGAAGATCCACTGCTACTGAAAGGTAGCAGGAACTGTATGTTTGTAAAATTCTACAACAAATGTGACTATGTGATGCAGTAGAAAATATTTACTGGTACGTTATATGCGTACATTTTACCTTGAATACCAAATGTTGTTATTTAGTTTGTTAGTTATCTGGACATTTATATAGCGCCTTTTGAGAACCTCTCAAAGAAGAATCTTGCCAGCCTAAATGATGTTCAAGTTTGACAAGAATAAAATGTTCATTTACAGGCAAATGATGCTCAATAGGAGGAAAAGCATCCTTCGGCTGGCTTTTGCGCATACATAGAATCAAGCCATAGAGTCTCGTCCATGAATGGTTTTGCTTGTGTGATAATTTGTAATTGTAGGTGCCTTGTGTGATATGTCATTGGATCCGTGTCAGTCTGAACCTTGCCAGAATGGTGGGTTATGTAACTCAGTGGACCATGGCCGCTACTTCTGCACCTGTCCACTCTACTATACAGGTATACATTCTGTCCTTCAGTGGCACATAGATCTTCTGGGCAGGTTAATGATATTTGACCATGTATTAGAAAAACCTCACAGAGTCAAAACAAATCATATTTGGGTTTAACACACCACTGAATTGGGCTTGAATTTCTGAATAAATTGGTGAAAACTATATTTCCTTATAGCTGCCCTATTTAATCAGTTTGATTTTGAAAATCAAAATGAACGAGAGCAATTCTAATGTGGATGGTTGGTAGAGAGTGAGATGTGTACTGAAGGAAGAATTCTCATAAGAAGGAAGTTTAAAACAGCAATGAATCGGGCTTGAATTGCTGAATAAAAAATGGTGAAGACTACATGTCTCTGTCACAAATAATAACAAAGTTACAATTGTTTTAAAGATGTAGGTCTTTTAATGGCTACCGGTAGTTTTAAGAAAGTGTGAGTTAAATCTTACCATAACAATGACCCAACATAAGTCGGTAAGTGTCCATGAGTTTACCAGCATAGTAAATTGGAGCATATTTAGATGCCTTTGATGCTGCCATAAATGAAATCTCCATGAAAAACTGGTCAGGGTGAATGTCTACATCACTTGGTCATTTGCATAATAATTGATGCACACAACTTCAAGTTAGGGCACCCAGGAACATGTTAAACTAAGTTTGTGTTGCAATGCATCATAATAAAAATGAAAATAAAATTACTTGAACAGCGAAACTCTACTACGTAAGCATTAAAAGCAATTCTAATGTGGCTGGTTGGTAGAGGGCAAGACCTGTACTGAAGGAAGAATTCTGTTAAGAAGAGAGTTTGCAGAGAATGTTACATATCTGCCTGTTTTCTGCTTTGTCTAGGGATCAGCTGTGAGCTTTCACTATCCTGTGCAAGTGGACCATGTAACAATGGTGGCTTGTGCAACTCCCTTCCCGGAGGTGCATTCAATTGTTCGTGTGGGGGTGGTTTTTCTGGAGCGACCTGTGACCTACTTTCCCCTTGTGCTGCATATCCTTGTCTGAATGGAGGACAATGCATGACAGCATCAGTTGACTCTTACATTTGTGAATGCCGGGAAGGTTTCTCTGGCAGAAACTGTGAGACTGCATTGACTTGTCAGAGCAACCCATGCCTGAACCAAGGCTCTTGTATGCTCATCTCCAACAGTTCATCGTTTCAGTGCCTTTGCCCGTCAAACTTCACTGGAAGCCGTTGTGAAACGTTTCTGCCTTGTTTAGTGAATCCGTGTCTCAATGGGGGTTTGTGTGATTCCAGAAATGGAACATGCATCTGCTCCAGTGGCACAAGTGGTATGCGATGTGAAGTTCGCCTGCCATGTGCAGAGAATACCTGCCTTAATAACGGAACCTGTATTAACAGTGGTGTCAGTTTCATCTGCCTCTGTGCTCCAGGTTACACGGGAGTCCTGTGTCAGAGTAGTCTTCTCTGCTGGAGCCAGCCGTGTCAGAATGGTGCGACCTGTTTTGAACCCTTACCTCTAAGTGGCAACAGCTTTTCGTGTCAGTGTCCTGCAAACTACACGGGAGCTTTGTGTGATGTCATCAATCTATGCGCTAGCCTTCCTTGTCTGAATAACGGCATATGTTCTTTGGTCGGCGGGGGCTACCAGTGTAGCTGTACTCCAGCATATGCTGGTAACCAGTGCCAGCTGTTTCGATCTTGCAGCATTGTTCCATGTCAGAATGGAGGAACTTGCTTAGAACAATACAATGGGAGCTTCTCATGCATCTGTCCTGCAGGGTTTTATGGCACTACTTGTGGGAGTTTTTCTTCCTGTCTTTCTATGCCTTGTAGAAATAATGGCACTTGCACTGAGTATTTTGGCACTACCTACATCTGCCTTTGTGCGCTCTCCTTCACTGGCAGAAACTGTGAACTCCGCAGTGAATGTGAGTCAAACATGTGCCTCAATGGAGGCCAGTGCACTGAAGTGAATGGCGAGTACCGGTGTTACTGTGGTCTGTCATACACTGGTTCTCGGTGTGAGACTCATCTGCTCTGTGCCAGCCAGCCATGTCTGAACCAGGGAACTTGTGTAAGTCTCCAGGACGACTTTGCATGTAACTGCACAAGCCTTTACGGTGGCAGGAACTGTGAGACGTATCTTGCTTGTGGTTCATCTCCATGTCTAAACTATGGCCTCTGTATCATCAACGGAACCGACTTTTACTGTAACTGCAGCGAAAACTTCTCGGGAAGACTGTGTGAGGTTCCACTGCCTTGTTCCAGGCTGCCCTGTGGACAGGCAGGAATTTGCACAAATGTGGGAACATCGTCGTACAGGTGTACATGTAATCCTCAGTTTACAGGAAGCAACTGCGACATGGCACTCGTCTGTAACTCCAGTACATGCATCAATGGCTACTGTTTGTTTAACGCATCAGGAACGCTCACCTGTGTATGCAACCCAGGGTTCACAGGTGTGTTTTATCTACCTCATCATCATCATCATCATCATGAGCTATTATATGCCATCAAAGTAACTAAAGATCACTAATGCAGTTTTAATCAGAACCTACCATTAACCAAAACTGATGCCCTGATCAAATATTGCAAAGAGGATCCTGTAAATTGACTGCACGTACTCTTAAAAGTGTCCCTGCCATTTCCAGCTCATTTTTCACTGAGCAGAGGCATGCTTCGGATAATGAAATGTACTCTAGTTATAGTTACTGATTGAGTTCACAACAAATAGAGTCACGGATTAGGTTATGGCAAAGATAAAATTTTTATTAGTGACCTTGTTTTTGCGTTATTAGAGTTTATTCATCATAATTGCAACGTAATGTTATGTGACTAGTTGTGACATTACAATTAAAGGGAACAACAGATTAGACTGCCATCTAGTGCTTTACTAAATACCTTTTGAAAGTGTGCCTCACTAGCAAACACGATTCCACAGCTTGTTAATTTAAACATGAGTAGTTAATTAGGCCTGTTATTACTCAAAAATCATATTTATTTTCTGTTAATATAAACTAGGTCGGTGACTAAAACTGTCCATTGTATATTTTGTAGATTATTCATTTTTGCAGTAATTGAAAATTTGTCAACTTTATAGAAACAACTTCATCAAAATTAATAAAATCAGAAATGTTAACATATTTCATATCAGTATAGAAAACTTGGGAAGTATGTTGGAAATAACTTCAGTGTATCAGAACGAAGTCTTAATAGCACAGCTGGTAACATATTTATTAACAGTATATGATAGTATTTAAAACATAGTTGATAATTGTGTTTTAGATGTCATGTGTGATACGGAGTTTGACATTTGTGATGGCCGTCCATGTTTTAATGGGGCTACATGTATCCCAGCTGCCAACAATCGCACCAACTTTACCTGCCTCTGTCAGCCGCCTTATACTGGTCAGTAATGAGGAACAGTTCTTTGTTTTCTAATCTAATCTAAGGACGTCTGTTGAACATCTAAGAGCCCTGTTTGCTGGGCCCACATTAAGGCCATTGCTAGCCAACAGTTGACCCCAGTGGCACAGTGCAGACCATTTTGAGCCAGTGAACATGGGTACCATTATCATATGCCCAATGCATCAATCACGCCATGCCAGCATGCCCATACCCATTTGATGTGCCCCATAATGGGCCCTATAAGGGTCCCATTTGAGAATATGGGTCCCATCTGGCAGAGTGATAGTCACTTCAAGTGAAACCATCATAAGAAACTACTCAGCTGTCACTCAAGTTTTGTCTGTATTGGTTCCAGAGATATTTAAAAACTTGCTTAGTTTTAGAAGTCAGTGTCATTAAAACTGAGTAATGAGATCTTTGATGAAAAGCACAGACATTGTCCAAATGAAGTGTGCAGCCTAACAAATTGCAAGATCAGCTGCAAGGAACTTCACTGCTTAATCGGTCAAGTTTATTAAATAGCCCAACGTTTAGGAAACCTGTCAAAAGATGACAGGCTGTAGACTGCAGTGGACTATTGTGACAGCTGGTGCTGTGGCAATATCTACTGTGGCAATATCTACTAAATAATGAAGATCTAGCAAAAACCAACAGATACATCATCAGTCCGACAATGTTACACATAGTGCAGTAATTGCAAATAGGCTAAATTGTTCTTAAGCTATTTAGCTTCTTTCTGGCAAATCTGTTTAATTCATTCTTTATGTGTCAGCATAGTTACATGTCTTCAATTAAAATGGAGGAATAAATAAAGACAGCTGCAGATTTGGCAAATGAATAGACTGCATTCGCTTGTGTCATCTTGCATCATGGTGAACTGATGTTGTAGGTAGGTTATGTGAGACTACACTTTCGACATGTGAGCCGAATCCATGTTACCAGGGAGGGACATGTTCATACGATGGCGTTGGCATATTTTGCCGGTGTCCACCTGAGTTTGATGGCCTCTTCTGCCAACTTCGAAAAGGTTGGACTTAGTTGTTTAAGCAGATCTATCCTGAAACATTTCTTGACAAGGTGCAGTACAGGTATATGGTAGCCGATTGGTTTGAGCGCTGACCTTATAAAGCAGAATCTGCAGGTTTCAGTCTTATCTAAGGCGATTACTGTGTAGCGACCTTGGGCAAGTCCGTCTTGCATGATTGCTCAGCATCGTCGAACGATGCTTAGTTATTAGATTGTGGTGCTTAAGAAATACATAAATAATAATGCAGTATTTGTATGAACATATTGATTTGTTATTGTGCAGTGATGTTACCTGATTATTCCGGACCTGTTTTTTCTTCTCTGTGCAGTTCAGTTTCATCAAATCCAGTCATTTGAACCCTTGGTCCTCCCTCCCTCCAGTTCTATCTGGTTATGCAGTCCATTAAACTGAATGTATTTATACTGTTAACATTGCTGTTCTGTGTTGTAACTGACAGAGAATTAGTGTGCGTTAGGAAACTGCGCTACTGGTAGACCTCAAGGACCGGGAGAAGTAGAGAGGTTGCAGACTTGACAAGGAATATTCTGAGATTAAAGTAGTTATGCTGCTTGTGAAATACTGAAATTACAGAGGAGTGTGTGGGTGTGTGTGTCTTTATTTGGCTGTGTAGCATTGTATGTGCCTGTGTGTACATATCTTGTCTTTGGCCGGCATTCATTTACAGTTGTTGGTCAGGAACTCTACTCCCTCATGTTCACAATTCTCTTACCGAGACTATCTTTCGCTCTAAACTGAAAACTTGCCTTTTCCAATTGGTTTATGTTTCTTATATTTCATGTTCCCCAGCTTCAGTGTGCATTCTGAACTTTGTAAGGAGGCCGTTATCAAATTACAGTTGATTGTATTGTATTATAACTGTACATGTTAGTAGCAGTAGCACAGAATTTCATACGTTAACTAAACGAGAATTTGGCATCTAAGGGTATATTTGTAGGTATCTGTGAACCAAATCCTTGTCTTAATGGGGGTGATTGTTGGCAGTTAAACCAAACATTTTACTGCAGCTGTCCCAAGGGATTTCAGGTGAGGCAGAAATTTGTCTTTCAGCATATGTGCATTAATAATAATAATAATAAGACAATTTATATAGCGCCGTAGCACAGCCGAGGCCGAAGAAAAGGGCTCTGTACAAGGGTTCATTGTGTTCTACTGCACAGAGTTTTCATCAGTAATAAATAAAAAATAATAAAGAATGTAATTAGACCGTAAATACTTTCGTACTTCAAGTTCAAAGCTTAAAGCAAGGCAGTTTTGTTTTACAAATTAACACCTGTTGGATTTCAGCTATATTAGTAGTCGATTACAATTGAATGTAAATTTATGCTTGTTTTTGGATTGCTAATCATGCATAGCTTGTCTTCAAGTCTCTGGGTCTCTTGGATCTTGACTGCTGTGTCTAAAGGATTGTGGTTTTGGAATGCAGTTTTGCTTAGAAGGGAGCACCATATATGATGGATGCCCTGTGCATCATAATAATCACACAGTAGAAGTTTGCAGATCTAGTGATTCTTAAGTTCTCAGATGCATCATACCGGTATAGAGCTGTTAAGTGGCTGTGCTTCAGCACCTTTGAGACATTCTTCAAAGGTGCTGTATTTATATCTAGCTATATGAATAGATTTAATTTTTTATTTAGTTCTATTTTTTAATTTTTGTCTAAGATTTTGTTTTTGGTTGTATTTATTGAAATAAATTTTTTTAAATGAATAAGTAACCTTGTTTCTGAGTTCTGAGGTTTATTTTGTTTTTGAGATTTTCTTGTTGTTTTTCTGTTGTCAGGGAACTCGTTGTGAGCAACCTGTCCTCGGTTGCAGTCCAGGTCGATGTGGAAGGGGTGTCTGTACACAGACATCCACCGGAAGCTTCCATTGCAGCTGTCCTCCGGAATTGTTTGGAACCTTCTGTCAATCACAAAACTTCTGTCTTTGTAAATATTCCAGCATTTACTCTTTTTAATTTACCAGTATTTAAAAAAAAATTATTCAATATTTTATTCTTTCTTTACAAGCAGTGGCAGAGCACATAATTAAAGCGTTGTATGGTAAACCACCTTATGAACTCTGGTGTGAAGGAGGTCCAGGTTCATCAGGTTCTGCGTTCCTACATCAGGCCAAACACATGTTGGTGAAAGCTGCTTTCTGCAGCCCATGGTTAGCCTGTGCACAAGCGACAATGGCGGCGCTAATGCCTGTATAAAAAACTTGGTTTGGTCACTTTTCAACCCCAGACTAGTCACAGCTGAAATCTGATGCCGTAACTTTACTTTCTGCAGCTCAAACTCTAATTAATATTATTAGAAGTATTTATGGCCATGATGTGTTTGTTTGTTTTTTGTTAGCACAGCCATGTCGTAATGCTGGAACCTGCGTTCCTTCTGAGACACGGTACCAGTGTGTTTGTCCTATCGCTTATTCTGGTCCTTTGTGTGATGTGTTGCTTTCGGCTTGCACAAGTAATCCGTGCCTTAATGGAGCAGTGTGTTTTGACGGAAATTCTACTCTGTTTTTTTCCTGTGCTTGTCCACCTGGTGAGCAATTTCTAAACTACAGCGAATGATTTGTTCAAAGTTTTCCAGCTTTCTGTACTGCAGCCATGTTGCCAGTTCAAAAATTTAGGATAATTTAAGGCTTTAGAAGAAGAGCATTTTGAACAGCATTCACCATAACAATTTCATCTCCATCTTTTTTATCTATTGAGATATTTAAACATACATTTTGTGTTTTGAGGAGCTCTGAAGTAAATAAATTTAAAGCATGCTAAAAATAACTGCTTTCTTTGTTTAGGAGTGACTGGTTTACGCTGTGAAACTAATATTGATGATTGCTTCAATAACACTAATTGTCAGCGTGGAGGCCAGTGTATAGATGAATTGAACGGATTCAGGTCAGTACAGTTGATATTTCTAGGCATTATAACATTGTATAACATGCTAGACTTCAATCAGTTCATAATTATGAGGTAGCTTAATACATAATAATTGGTGATCAAAGTCGAATCTACATTAAATTAAGTCTAGAAATTTCATTTGGTAAATTGTTTTAAAATGTAAATACCCTATTTTGTTTATCCATATCAAAGTGTTAACTCCTGGGTAACCAGGCCAGCCAATTGAGTATTATTAAGGAGACATTAATCTGCACTGATTCTTTGTAGTGTCATTTTTTTGGGAAACCAGTTGCATCAAAACTATCAGGTTTGGCAGGTTGGGATCTTTTACGAAGGTCTGCCATAAAATTCAGCACATGTTTTAACATTCTATTGACAGAGTGTGTCCATTGTTTAGTGCATTTATGTAGCTCCATTGCAATTCCTACTTGTGTATTTGTGTGTTAAAGGTGCATCTGTCCAGTGGGATATTCTGGTAGATTCTGTGAGTTGGTGACGAGTTGTGTCAATGCACCGTGCGTCTCCGGCGCCACTTGCCTGGCAGCGCCGAGCACCCAGTATGGCACCAGCTACACATGTATTTGCCCTGGCAACTACACTGGTGCCAACTGCCAACAGTTTGATATCTGCAGTGCCAGGCCATGCCAGAATGGAGGCACCTGTGTCACCAGTGCTCAGTCGGAACCAAGGTCAGTAGCTTTGTCTGATAATTAATCTAACTTGATTTTGAGTATGAAGGTGAACACTCGGCTTTACAATGTTTTGCCATCCACTGAGCAGTCCGCTAAGGTAGAACTTGATGAGTGCCTTACTTCTGTAGATGCATGGTTCTGCTTCAACAATTTGATGGTTCTGCTTCACTGGTTTGGCCTTAAATGCAGATGAACCCAAGGCAATTATGTTTGGTCGATGCCAACGCCTGCATTCTCTCCCTTCTCGTTCCAGCTCTGACCTTGCTCATTCTGCTGTTCCACTCTCGAACATTGTTAAAACATTTAGGGGGTGGTAACTGTTGACAATAGCTTCACATTTCAGCTCCACATAGCAAACCTTTGAAGATCTTGTTTCTATCACATCAGGGCAATACATCACACATGATCAGCTCTGAACAGACTTGTCAAAAACCATAGCATGCCCTCTTGTCTGTTCTTGCCTTGATTACGCCAACTCGGTTTCTGTAGGTATCTCCGATCTTGAACTGAACGGGCCTCAATGCATTCCAAATTCCCTGGCTTATATGGTGCCGCATGCATCTTCTAGAACAAACTGCTTTGTCGAACTGTCATGGTGTGAACTGAACTGAACTTCCTATGGAATTCCAACCACGTTACATCATAATTCATCTTATAAGGAAGTGTTTTTTGTAAGGTTTTGGTGAATCACCACCACCAACATCATTGTACAATAATAATTATGAGAACTTTAATTAAAATGGTAATAATTATTATTACAAATGAAGTTTACTTTGTGACTGTCACTATCTTTTAAGTGTGCTATTTGTGTCCGTGTTTATGAGTTGAGGGTGAAGCAAAGAAAAGCACCAGTTAGGATATTGAAACAATTTTTTCACCTGATCTCTTGGTGAATAGTTTTGAATTTTGCTGCAGGTGTCAGTGTCCACTTAACTTTGTTGGGCAAGTATGTGAACAAGAGGTCTTTGGATGTAGAGGTCAGTTAGTGCATCTGTTGTCTAAGCAAGAATAAAATACTGACAACCTATATGCTTGTTAAGTTAGATGTTCATGTTTCATCACTTTATAAAGGCCCTTTAAAATGTTGTGTACATGTTAAATTGTTTTTATATCTGTTCGATGGCTGTGTTTCATTACCTTATAGAGGCCCCTTAAAATGCTGTATATATCGTCAGAATCGTGATCATAAACTCAAAATTACTAAAGCGCTATTTAAAAGCTAAGCACAGGGCACCAGCTTATTCATGAGTGGTGCATCAGGTCAGTGGGGTTTTTAAAAAATGCCATGTCAAGAACAAAGTCCGATTGCCAGAAGACCAGAGAGAGAAGAGGAAAGGAACTGTTAGGGTGAATTGTGTTTACGCTGAGAGAAATGGGAAGGCAGCAGAAGATATCCTTGAAATCTACAGATTTCTCCTACCAGCAAAGTACATGTACCAACTGATGACAGCTACTCAGTAAATTGCCTAGACTAGCAATAGCTGTTCCAGTAGTTTTGTCATTAACAGTTGTGGCAAAGCCATGAAAGCATTAACAGGTGTGAAATTTATCTGAACAGGTGTTACATGTAGTGGACATGGTCAGTGCATACCTCAAGGACTCTACGGTCACTCATGTCGCTGCATTTCTGGTTATACTGGACCAAACTGTGATGTCTCTTTGCAACCATAACCTTCCAGCCAAATCCTTTCATCCGTAAAACTTGAGAAGGGAATTATTCGAAAATGATTTTAAATAGTTGTCTAAACAATCACAGAATGACAAGACTTTCAGCTTCTTCCTAGTAGCTGGCAACAAAAATGCCAGCACAACTCGAAGCCTGCTTCGTTTATGATATTCATTAACAGGATTTTAGCAAAGACTAAAGAAAAACCTTTCACACGTGTAATTATAAAATGTTTTAAACTCCGAGGAATAGGACAGTTGGCTTTGACAGTCATTATGATGACGACTACGTGGATGATTGTATACTCTGTTATTACTATAAAACTACGGTTTCCGTGGCTTTTATACTCAAATGTTCAAGGGAAACTACACGAGAAAGATTTCTTATGTTATATGCTAATTAGTAATGTCTCTCATGTCGGGAACCTTTGAAGGTGCTTTACCTGAATCCACACACATTCTTTTTAGGTCTAAATGAAACTTTATCTGATGGCTGCTCATAAGACTTTAACTTATTGGTGCTAAGGCTTTGCTAACTTTCAGTAATTTTTACATTTATTCCAAACATAAACTGACGTTCAACACAAAATGTTTCCTTGTTTATGAATTGCACAAACTTGACACTGACAAATTGTTTATGTGTGCAATGAAAGGCCATTTCAGATTCAATGTTACCTCCAACAATGTACAAACTACAAACATAAATTAACCATTTTAACTATAAACTTTTCTCAACAGACAGTTTCATAAATGAGACATCTAACAAAGCCCTTAGCGATACCAAATTGTCACTGCGAGTAAAATCCACGTTGTTAGAACATAGTTGTAACACTGTCTATTAAAACATGCACATAACTGGTATGTATATAGTGCCCTTAGAGAGCTTATCTAATAACAAAATCTCAATAAATCATCATAGTCATTAACAGTTTTATCAAAATTTTAGAACTTTTCAGCCAGACAGAGATTTTAACATTCATGATTGGAAGACAGCAAACGAGGTGCAGTACATAACAAGACAGCTGTTCATTCTAAAAACCATAACCATCCACAAAGCAGAATGATGCTTAGAGACAAATGTTGCATGACTAAATAACTGAGACAAGACAGTTGAGTATTCTACTTAGATGAGGCTGTGACCTCAGATGCTGCTACTGGCGGCGGCGGAAGCAGGAAAAGACACATCAGATGCTAGAGAGGGTCCTGCAACTGGAGTGACAATGCTGGAAGACTTCCAAGCAGTGCTGTTCAATTCCTCACTGTAGCCACCAGATCTTAGCTGAAAAGTCGACGCTGACTCAAAGCTGTGGGGACGCGTGTTGCCAAAGTCAACCACCCCATAGTCGTCTTCATAAGGCGCCTCAACTTTAACGAGTGGAGTGTTTTCATTGCCTGCATGTTCCTGTGAAAGAGACTGATCTGAAGTGCCGTTGTCCTGATCAACTTCGGAAGTGCTGTCATCAGACGCAAAATTCGCGTTGTCGTAATCGTTGGAGTCACGTTCGTTTGGGCCACCCGAGTAGTAGAAGAGCTGCGGTGGACGCCCGCGAGATCTCAACAGCAACTCGGAAACATCATGACCACCTGCAAATGTTCCATTAAAAATCATACCAATGAATTGAATTAACACGTCTTGTCCTCAATTTCTTCTTTAGTGACAGCAGCGCTAACAACCTATTAATCTATTTCTAAGAAACAGCATCTGTAATGAACCACATGTAAAAAAGCCCAAGAGTACTGAATTAATGTTTCTTCTTGTTTAAGATTATCAATGAACATTTGCTTCTTTTTCTGTTCAGAAGAAACCATATAAGTTTTAACAGCTCCCCAACCAATACCATGAGACTAACGTAGTTTCCAAACAGCACAGAATAAATGTTCAATTGATGCACAACCAAAAGTACCATAAATGATTGTCTCAGCATTACTGTAGTTGTAAATGAAAAAGAATGTTTACGTAGCACCCCTTAAAAATCTCTCAAAAGTGCTATCGATCAGACTGAAAGATATTTGTCTTTAAAGCTCTGGAGAAGGTAAAGCCAATAAGAACCAAACAAATCTTACAATCTTCAAATGCTTGAAACTGCCTTCTTGAAACTCACTTTCTTTCGCTGCTTTCTTCAGGTCCTTTCTTTTGTTAGCAAACCAGTTAGAAACAATCTGGACAGTGACAGTCTCTCGATCGCTCAACTTTCGACCCACTTTAATAAATAGAAAAACGATAAACTTCATAAATGAAGAGCGATAAAAATTCATCACTACACTGCAAAAACGAAGTGCATCAGAATTTTGTGTTTAACAGTCTTAATAATCAATTAATTCTTAGACAACTGGACATTCAAATAACTCAACTAAAGAAAACTTATTGCAACTAACAGCTTGTACATGGCAGCAGTATTTTGTAAAGTACTGGTAATTGCTCAATGATTACCGGTACATGACTTTATCAACTGTAGCGCTCAGAGACACACTTCCGGGAATTCGATAAACATTTGGTTAAAGTGTAAAAAGCAAACCCAACAACTTGATAGAATCCTTTCTTTTAGTGCTACCATAAATGGCCTGACAAAAAAGTTACCAATTTCACGACTCACTTGCAGAGCTTTTGTGAGGTACTTCAAATATGCTAATTTAATTGTATTGGTAGATACACCCATGCAAATGTACACACAATATATTCACTCAAACACACATACATACATAGTTCCAAACCTGGATGCAGAGGTGAAACAAATACATTTGCATTCTGCCACCACTGAACCTCGTAATATTCAGTATCTTTGCAAAAAAAAGTAGATTAAACTTAGAACAATATGTTACAATTCTCTTATAAATTTCACAGACTATAATATATAAAGAGAACAAACTAGAAATAAGACTGGTCTAAGAAAATTAACCTGATTCTTCTAATGCGGCATTGCAGGCAGCTGCTATTTCTGCACGAACATCAGTTGTTGGGTAACTGCTCTCCACGAAATATCTCTCCAGAATTTCTATTTGACACGTTCGAAATACAAATCTCTCTCGTCGCTGACAACCAAGTAGCTCGCCGATTGAAGGATTGGCGGCCATGGCACTAAGATCAAGGGATGCTGGATCAAAGAACCTCTTCTGAGACAACTGCTGTGGAGTAGATTCATTGGAAGCATTGTTGAAAATGGAAGCTAGGTTTGCAGCAGGCCCTAGTTCAACAGAAACACCGATAAAAGTAATTGATGCTATTAGGTGATTATACACTGGAACCTCTTTATAATGCTGTCTTTACCAGCCACATCCAGCATGTGTTTTAATCCAGGTTGTGTTTTAATGAAGTTATTTTCTAAAGCTGATAAAAATTTGTGATACATGCAATATCAGAATTGGTGTTATAACAAAGCATCTTATAAGGAAGGTCCAGTGTACTTAAATAAATAAAATACGTAAAAGCAGCAATATATAAAAGTAATCCCTGAGCCAAATATAAGTAGTGGTTTTAAATATGTTTGGATCAATTAGGATTTAGAGACTTGTTACAATACCAAATATTCAGAGCAATTTCTTGAAGTCACTAAAACTGAAATTTTCTTACCAATCACAGCAGGGTTCGATCTGTACTTTAAGTACCATTTGCAGATAGCATGGCGACTTCTCTCAGACATCTCATACAAGTCGCCCTTGAGAAATCGACTCACGTAAGACTGACATATACCTACGATAAATCAGAATAACAAATACACAATCAAATGCCACATTAGCAAGACACAAATTTCATTACATGCTTCCGAGTACAACTGTAACTGAATTTTTGGAAATCACAGTACTGTCAATTTATCTGAGCACTGCTTGGTTACTGATGAACTTTTGCGTTTAGAAAACTCTCAGATCATTTAAGCTAGAATAGAGTCCTTTTGAGTAGTTTCTCTTTAGGAGATGCTGTAAAACTACAAGATTTCAATTACAGTTACACTGCTAAACAACTTCATGTTACGTTCTGGTGGCATGCTAGCTAAGATCACTCGTGAACAGCACTTTGACGTTTGGTTAAATGTTTTTGTTATTAAGAAACAATGTTAGAGAACAAAACAAGACATGAATCTTTACCAGAGAGGATTGCAATCTGCTGCTGCTTAATCCCATGCCGTATAACAAACTGTCTAATTTCCTCACAGCAGGCAGCATCACCTCTCCTGGTGAAAAGAAAATTCTCAATAAAATTAATCTCATTTTTAATAAAATAATGCAGATTCAGTCAATTTCTTAATCTTGTGTAGGAGAGGTTAAATAAGGCAACTGTTCAGCTGTTATATATGTTAGCTAAGATTATTTTTCTTAAATGTGATTCAAAGTCTGACCAAATGTTTTGCTAACTCACAAAGATTATCATAGCAATCAACAGGACGTTTCCTAACATGTTATGAAATGGACTGAAAAAGGATCAGGACTGAAACCCTGAACAATGTACGTAATCCACCAAAATCTGTTCTTTCATTTTTTCTTCAATTAAAACTTCACTGACACTATGTTATGCTTCATTACAGACTGCTTTAAATTCCCATATTCCCACGATATGATAAACAATGCTTCAATATTCATAATTGCCATAACGTACATTCTCCTACTTTGTTTACCCTGCCTGACAGAAATCTGTCGGTTGTTTGTTTGGTTTTCACGTGGAACCAGTTTCTTTACACAACTGCAAAGGTAATGCTTTATGCCGAACCTTAAGAGGCATAACTTAGGCAGTGGCAGTACTTTGGTAAAATGACGTGCAGGATGCAAAAATAATCTTGAAAACTGAACACGATTCACACACGAAGAAAAGGAGGATGTCTAAGATATAAAGATGCATTTGCATCTAATATAAATAAAACAACAGGATTCAATAAAAGAATAGGAGACAATAAACAACAGGATGTAATGAAACAACAGGAGGTAAGGTGCACTGGATGAAATCCAATTACTTCACAATAACTGCCTGACAGAAAGGCTGCATCATACATACCCCAAAAAGCTGATGAATTCTTGCACTTCTGGCTCCACAGCAACTGGGAAATCGTTGCCAAGTGAGTTACTGTTGCCATCATTTGCCCTGGCATTATCGAAGCTGTTTGATGTGCCTGCATGTGTCTGAGACCCAGAGGCACAAGACGCTGGTGTTGGCGGCTGCAGATGCAAATGATCAGTTGCAGTGAAACTGCTAGTGAAGCTGCTCAAATCAGGCACTCGACCGTGAAGCGCTATCCGCTGCAACGTCTGAGCTTGTAAAGCCTGGACACATACAGCAGACAAAACTACTCTGTATAGGCTGTGAAACAAAGATGCCTACATCACTTCAAGCATATTTACATCAATTTTTATGGCATAAATCGAGGATTATAAGCCATATGCATAAACAGATTCAGTACACTGCATAATTCCTGTATAAATTACACTGCATAATTATGTATACTTTGCACTGTATAATTATGTACTGAAACTCTTACACATAATTCAAATGAGTGTATTTTTATTATATCTTATAGTGCAGAAGAACTTTAACTGACACAAGATCTCCTTTAATCCAAAGCCTAACTATGCACAGAATCTTCCACTTAACCAGTAACTGGGTTAAACAATGACCTAACTGATCTGTAGAGACATATTTCAAACTGTCGGGCAAGACTTACCAGTGCAAGCGGAATGTTGTATAAAGATCCAAGCTCTCGATCCAGGCGATCATAGCTGTCGAAAACGTAAGCAATCTGTTCTTTGCTTATTCCGCTCTCCTTCAGCTTTTGAATCAGCATCAGCTGTTCAACAGTGAATGTTGACAAAGGCCGAGTGTCTGAGCTGTTGACCGGCATGGCCTAACGAGTGGAAGACAGACCGAATGAAACGAGGCACAGCCGGTCTGTTAGTTGTCACGGTTGTTGAACAACCAAGCCACTAAGTAAAGGTAACTGGCTGGTGCTGTCACCTTGAAAGTAACTGCAATGGCACATTACAATAACAATATATGTAACTTAGTAAAAAATTAGCAACTTTTAATTCATTCATCCCAGCTGTTCAGCTTCCCTTAACCCCTTCCCTGGGGAATATCTTATGCTTTAAGCCTATTCTATGCCATATATACATATCGTACCCAGGGAAAGGGCTAAATCCTTTTAGTACAGTGAGGGATTTAATAACTTATATAGGAGTACTTTCTACTTCCCGACCACCGCTTCGAATAAGTTGACCTATTATAGGTTGGCAGGTTTCCATTTAGAGAGTATCAAGCCCCAGACTTATAAGAGCCATCTCCAACTTTAAAATCTCAAGATTCCCTGATGCAGTGGAGAGCCAAGGTCTTTGGTGTGGTGTTAACTGTACTCCGTAACCAACCAACCAGCTTTGATGAATGCATGTCCTGCACAGACCTAGGGCCTCTGGGATATTTGGGTGCAGTGTCTTCTTCCATCAGCCCAGGAAATAAGAGACAGTGAGTATAACCGTTTGCTGTGAACACATCATTTAGCTGTCTTCATTCCTGATCGTCAAAGCAAAATGAGCCAGTAACTGTAAACATGGTGTCAACTGTCAACTCGCAATGGAACTTAGTTCCGTTCTATACATGTGTGTACAAGAGCACATCAGTTGTACCTTTTCTACCTATACAAACCCCACTTGCTTACAGATTAACTTGCTGTTAATGAACTCTAACATCCTTTAGGAATGCCTTCAAGAGGTACTTAGAAGATGTTATAACATGTTTTGTTACGTCACATTCCTGTACTTAATTATAGAACATGAACAGCATCATCATATAAATCAGGTATCTAGCACACATTTGTGGATCAATGCAAATATGGGAAGAGACATCTTCTGAATTCAGATGTACTACCAAAGAAACAGCTAAAAGAGTTTGGTCAAAAGATTTTGGTTTCAGCATTCAGTCAATCTCAATAATACACCAGTATAGAAAATCGCCTTCACTGCCACCAGCAAGAACTGACCTTTACAATTTTATCAATTTTCTTATGATGGTCGTTTATAAAAATGTAAACAAAATTATGGCCATGTCCTGTTCTGAGACTTCTCAACTTTTTGGAATTTCATTTCCTCCTGCAAAAATTGCCAGAAGCCTCTTGTATATTGCTCTTATAACCTCTTGGAATCGATACTTTCATGCTGACCACCTGTTTTTCAGTCTCCTCTAAGGATGGATATGAATCTGATCTAATTTTTCTTCAGAAATTTTGCCTTAATTTAGCTAATGAAAATAGGACAGAATCTGGCTGAGTTTATATAACACAATGAGTTCTGCCGTTTCTTAACCTAATTCCCATTAAGCTTTCATTACCGAAAAATTGTACACGACTGAATATTTCATTGTTTTTACAACAGAACGAAACTATATTATTACGCCATATAATACAAGATCAAAAACACGTTTTTAACATATGTAATAATTTAAGATTTTATCTTGCAGCAGCTACAGTTTAAAACACTAAGCGATTCACAAGGTTTGAAATTAATCGCGGTGTGACTTCTATTACCTTGTTGGTCTCAGGTTTCGCACTACGCCCCCTCTAATTTGGTTTCAACGTCCTGATGACTAACATGATTCGACAAAACGTCTGAATGAGTCTCTAACTTAATACTTCATTGTATCCTGAAATGAACATTTACCTCAAGCACCCAAGTGATGTCTCTTCAACTTTTCATTAAATCTGATAAATACGTCCATAAATTACTATTTGTCATAACTGAATGTATGTTAATTATAATTTTTTAATCGGAATTTTACTACGTCCACCGGCTCCACGCCATCTTTGTTATTATTGATACCTGGAACAGCACAAACCTAGCCCAACGCTTAGCGGACTTTCTAGCCCAAATATACGCTGCTGCACCATGGTTTGCATTACAATGAAATTTGTAAGGAGTCTTTAGTTCCCCACACAGCTCGTGCTTAATAGTCCGAATAGTCAAAATAGTCCGAATTTCTGCGCTAAATCGTAATCGTGGCGTCATGAATTCCTAATCTCGAGATTTCTACCAACGAAAGTTAAGTCGCAGGAACCAGCTTATTTACAGGCTTATTCAGTCCTTAAGAGTCTAGTTGTTGGGTCAATTTCGGTGCCAGGTTAAATTCCTGGTGTCAGGCATGGCGTTAGGGTGTAAAGCTATAATGCTAAGGAGTGATTATTGACTGATCAACGGCTCGGCAATGATCTCGCCGTGATACAAGTTTTCATTATTTTTGTACGAAATCTCGACCTGGACGAGGGCAAACTTAAATGTTTAAACCTGCAAAATGAATTCCTGTATCATTGTACTTGTGTTAAATAACTAATGCCGTTCAGACTTCTGAGCAACTTACATACACTAGGTGTTGCACCACTCAGATTCTCTACTTCCTTACACCATTTTCATTTTCGGTCTCTCAGACCTTCCAATCCTTTTTGGTTTATGCTGCATCAGTTTCATGAAACAAACTCCCCAAAAAACCGCCAATCCTTTTTGGTTTATGTTGCATCATCCCACCATGCAAGTGGAAGCAGATAAACATATTAAAGCTACTACATAAGCTACCTAAGTTTAGTCGATAACATTCTCCAGTCATGTCTTTATCACTGCGAACCCTGTACGATATATGTATTATTTGCATTTCCCCAAAGCAGCAATTATAATTATTAAATTGTTACACCTAAACTTCTCCCAGCAACAATTTCTTTACATTTAGCACCAGAAACAAGCTTTGGCAAGGTCTGCTGCCTGATCGAACAGTCCAACTGATCTGCCTGCAACAAATACATGGTATGGGTCTCAAATCCTAAAAACACCTTTAATGGAACTTCAACCAATCTCTGGCTGTTTGATCTTCTCTTGATGGGGCACATGATTAAGCCTGCACTCGGGTCATGGCAGCTTCTGGGTACTAAATAAATGCAGAGAATATAATCTCATTAATAGAACACTAGTGTCTGCAAAAGCATTTATTGATTCACCAAATAAACAGTTGGACTGAATCATTTAACAAGAAAAGCCCATGCCTCGAAGACATGGCTTCCAAGTAATCTCCAACCTGTTTCTACAAATAAAAGCCATAGAAGACTGAATACACTTATTTCAACTTCTTCACACTTCACCAGATCAAAATAAATTTTATAATTTACATGTCAGTTCTGATCAAGTGCAAAAAATCCAGAGGAATTGACAACCCCAAACAAGAGAATTCCAACATTCAGTATACAATTTAGCTCATTATTTTATCAAGTTATCACAAAAACAAAACTAGTACCAAAATAAAGCAAGGACCAACTAGCAAGAGACCACCACAAGAAAACGTTCAGTGTAAAGCCAATAAACTTAGCATCGAGCAACACCGGCATTCTCTTCTTCTATTATAAAACTACAGCCTCTTCCAAGTTGGACCATTTTCATAAAAGGGTTCAGGTTCGTTTACTGAAGACACTCAGCATCTCAGCGGAAACGACTGCCTTAGACATCAAGCCATTCGGTTGGGGATTCAGATTCCATCAGAGACACGTTGAGTTGTGACAAACTGGCTGCAGTTGAACAACAGCACAGATGGATCCTTGAGAAACAAACAACATTTCAGTTATTTTAAATCAACCTACATATAGTTTAAAATGCATAATTTGTGTTCTCTCTTACAAGTCCCGCAACATGGAAGGCAGATCTGCAACCAGCACTGAAAGGCTACAGGTAATGTGTTATTTAAGTGAAGTAAAAATAAATACCTTTTGCCAAACAATTGCATAAGACTAACAAGCCTCAACAACTACAGTACTAGCTAATTTCAGCCAGCATACCAAGATCACAAAGCCATCTTGCAACAGAACCTGTGACAGACACTTTCACAGTTTTTACTAACAAAACTATGTAAACTCACTCACCAGTCCTTGGCATGCATGGTGTAGTGACACTTCGGTCGGGTCATCTCATCAATATCCATGGACCCAGCCATCGCATAGGCGCCCATGTCATGGAACAGGATCCAATCACCAACAAACAGCTCCGGCAGGTAGCAGACGCTGAGGATGCAGTCTAGGTCGTCCTGAGTCGGACCCAGAAGACGGGAAATGTGTCGTGGTGCTCCGGCAAATCTCTCACACTGAAAACACATGAATCACTCTCAAGTTGTAATTGTAATCTGATATTTATAAAGCGCCACTTAAGAATAAACTCATCAGGGGCGCTCCCGGCCCAAATCAGTGAGATTACTGTCAAATAATACAGACTTCAGGCACTTCTGAAACTGTGGAAGGGACAAACTCAGCAGCTCAAGCCACAGCTCTCGGGAAAGGCGATTCCAGCAGTTAGGTCCAAACATGGGCAAAGCTCCTAGACAGAGCTGTAGCAGTGTGCATACAAGGGACAGTCAGGAGTCCAAGGGAGGCCGACCAGAGAGTGCTATGGCCTGGAACCAAGGAGACCAAAATGCAGAAGTCCCTAAGGTATGATACAGCAAAGCATCAATGCAGTAAACATCTCTGGCTGAACCCAGAATGTCTACAGTTCTGTCTGACATCCACAATTCTACAGTAGTTGTGACATTACACAACTCAAAGAGCAGAATCACTGCATTCAATTTGGAACACTTTTCTTAATTTGCTGTAAGACCTAACTGAACAATAAATCCCAGTTCTTTAGTTTTCAGTGCAATGCGGTTACATCAAACTCCATTTAACATCACCCCTGGAACCCATATCAAATACTGTGTTAAAACGGAGCTGTGTTAAAATAACAATAACATGTTCAAAAGCAAGTCATTTGACATAAAACCCCACTAACACTGGAAGTATTACATTAAAGAGACTGACTTCGACCAAAGCAGGCTTGACGGCAATGTTGTCATACAGGATTCCGCTGAAGGATCGAAAAACTCCATCATTGAGGTAGTAGATGATGTCTGGATCAAGGGTCACAGTAGGGTCAGTGGCTTCTGGGTCACAATTGTTTGCCATGGATACTCCATCTGAATAACAAGTCAGAAACAAGCCTAGTTAAAATAAAATCATCAGCGCAACAACTTCTAATCTTGTTGCTCTTCTCCAAAATTAAAACCATTCTGAATAAAGTCCAAAATAATTTCACACACCAAGATAGTCAACACTGATGAACCCAGTGACGCACTTTCTGAAGAACCCACCTTATCCTTATACAATAAAGAAGTCCAACCTGGGTTTTGCCCATTAATATCATGCACACTCCACAAACATACATCAAAAAAGTGGTGGACAGTCAGACTGAAAAGAGAAAACCTATTAAAAACTTTTCAGACCATGCTAATGTTAATTTTGGTGCATCGGTTAACTCTGCTTATGAAAATTTTACTGCAAGTTCAACATTTTTTGTTTTGAGGATTTTTACTAGAAATGCACCAGTGCCATGCTTGTGGGACAGTGGCATTTTTGTCTATTATTTACCATGCTGGTGCTCAAGATTTAAAACTAATTTTAATATGTAAGAACAATTTTAAGGAAGGTATAGACATACCCAAGTCTTCAGCAACAATGGCTCGGTCGACTACTCTGGTAACCAACGTAAAAGCCGACTGGACAAAGAATCGTCCAACTTCAGCAATGATCGTCACTCCAGACTCCACAGGAAAGTATTCCTCCAGAGCCAGCTGAAGCATGGAAAAGCCCTGAAAAGAAAGCCACAACATATACACAACAAATGTTCAGCTTTGATACCTAATCAAAAAAACCGACAACATTCATTTTGAATAAATCTAAAACACGAAGCAACATTCTCTGTAATTAAGAATCCCCACTATTCAAAGTAAAAAACTGGTATGGCTTTAAAATTGATCAGTCAACTGAAAAACTTATCTATAGCTAAAAATTGTTCAAAGTTTTAAGGACAAACACAACACACTACATTTCACCCAAAGAATCAATGCAAATATATGTCGAGGCTAAGAAGCCCCTTCAACTGACCTCCTTCATGGATAATTCAGCAGCTGATTTCTTGCTGACACTCTCTCCGATATCCAACAGAGTCATCATAAATCCCTCCCTTTCGGCCAACTCAAAGGTTGCATGAGCAAGCGCCACAGCTCTTCCTGTATTGGCAGCATCCAAGTAAGAATCTCTTGTCTGAATGCTGCGTAAACAGTGACACAAGTATTCGGTGCAAAGTCTAATCTTAACCACGAACTTTGACAGAATTGTTACCATAACACGCACAACCTCAATCAATCGTCAATTTGAACTGCAATTACAGTCAAATAAACAACATATCATTACTTGACATGAAAACATTTAACATGAAATATTGGTAAACACGTAAAGAATGCTTAGTCCATTCCAGTATCAGTGGTTTTTAATGTAAACTAGTTCCTTTGTTACACAAATTATAACAAAAAATGCTGCTTAACATGAAAAAACATGTCAGCCCCCCAGAAGCAAATGCAATACAAATCTTGGATGAGATGAAATGTTGATTTATTTTCAACATTTGGCTCCGCTCCCAATATAAAATGGCCATATTTTGTTCAAGTTGCATTTTCGGGCCTATGCGCTGGCGGTGGCTGAGACATTCATTACAGTGCTGTGACACTTTGACCTATGCCATTTATAACCTTGCCAGTTCAGAGCATAAGATGACCTCCACGTCTGCGGAAAAATACTTAGTGTAGAACTGAATAGAAGTAGACTGCAGTAGGTATTTATAACCTATTGTGGCCGATGTCAACCGAATCTGGGTTCCAAGAAAATCCTACTCTTTATTACTCATCTTTCAAAGCATGTTAATGTTATTATTAACTTTGATTTTTAAAGTAGTACGCTACATTTTGTAAAAGTTTATTTTTTATTATCTTTTAATTAATTAATTACCACATACGGGAGAATTAAAAGAACTGTATAGTTTGTTTGAATGCGTGTACACTATTACAAATGCTAGAGCCAAAGACTACTGTGTACACTCTCTTGTATCTGTTTCTATTAACAAATGTTAAAACCTTTACCCTTACCTTACCTTAGATTTAAAAAAACAGTTAAGACAAAATTCAATTAACAAAAATTGTTTACACAAGTCCCCTCCATTTCATGTTAAATGATACACACTGTATGATAAACAACAATTAGTATCTAAATTCGATTTTATTAAACAAACATTTTAATTCATCCAGTGTTAAACTAAGCAAATCATCAATAATTTCTGTCACTTGATCTTTTAGTCATCTATCAACAAGAGCTAAAATTAGCACACAACTAACGTAGTTACTTTAAAATAATGCACACGTGTTTCAAAAAACACTCAAATACTTATAACAGTAAAATATTGTCCAAAACACCCATCTCACCTAACTCCAACAACATTTAGATGAAGTTGTCTTGCAGCAGACAACAGAGTTGCCACATCATTCATTCGACATCCAAAGTTCAACGACTGGTTACAGGTTGAAATGTCCGGAGGAAGAACTTTGAGGAGCAGTCTGAAAACAATACAAGTCACAAATAACAATAAGAAAAATAATTTACAGCATACAAGGGAAATTTTCTGATGTAACGATTTTCACTTGTGGCAAGCAAAGGGCTAAATTAGCAACACCAGACTTTTACCAGAATTATTTCACATGAATTATTCTCACAAGTATTCATACCCACATTGTGATTATTTTAGTCCGCAGCTCTGAATCTCTGCAGAGACAAGTACGTAAGTGAAAGTGTGAATGCCCCATACAGTCATACAATTCAAACTCACCTGGCATTTGGATGGTAGGATTTGATCTTGTGCAGTTCTGCCTCACTTTCGAATGCAATCACTTGGACTCCATGACTTGCAGCGAATTTTATGTGTGATGAAAGCTTACATGGGCTTGAATAGATAATACGAGAAGTGTCCACGCCGAGATCTAGGACTGTTTTGATGTCACCCTTAAAACAAATAAACAATATACAGCTTTCTTAAGTTTTAACTCTGACCTTCAGCACATAAAAATACATCAATTTCTATACTTATGCGAGTCAACATCAACACTGCGCTGCAGTACTACTGTGACAACTTGCCAGTTGCAGCTATAACAATATTACTGAAATAGCAATCTAACTGGGCCACTACTTCATATGGCAAATTTGCTGTCGAATACATTAATGAAACTAATGAAGCAGGACATATATATATATATATATTCAAATCCTACAATCCAAATGCCAGGTGAGTTTGAATATATCTATATATATATATACATTTGCTTCTGAGATTTTAAAGATTAAATGTAATTCATTGCATTGTTCATATTATACTTTGTAAAATATGTATTTTACACTTTATTTAAATTTAGTTTGATATGAGTATATATATATATATATATATATATATATATATAGCACCCTTTAAAAGCCAAACACTACATTATATATATATATATATATAGCACCCTTTAAAAGCCAAACACTACATTATATATATAGCACCCTTTAAAAGCCAAACACTACATTATATATATATATATATAATGTAGTGTTTGGCTTTTAAAGGATGCTATATATATATATATATAGCACCCTTTAAAAGCCAAACACTACATTATATATATATAATGTAGTGTTTGGCTTTTAAAGGATGCTATATATATATATATATATATATATATATATATATATATATATATATATATATATATATATATATATATATATATATATATATATATATATATATATATATATATATATATATATATATATATATATAGCACCCTTTAAAAGCCAAACACTACATTACTACAGTTAATGTGGCAAATCAACCCACAGGCAATAATTCATATCAAACTAAATTTAAATAAAGTTTAAAATACATATTTTACAAAGTATAATATGAACAATGCAATGAACTACATTTAATCTTTAAAATCTCAGAAGCAAATGTTGAGTTAACCTTCAAAATGTTTCTCTTTAATCAGCAAGTCCGACTGAACAGAAGGAATGGTTGCACGCAGATTAAAGATTATGATTTACCTTAGATTAAAGATTATGATTTACCTTGCTGCTGCAGTTGAATCCAACACCCAGCTGTGACAGAATGGTAAGAACAGCCACGTCATCATTACACTTGATGTCTGCAAACATTTATAACAAAGAGTCATATATAAGAACCTGTAGGCAAAAGCATCGCTTAAAGGAACATGCTTCCCATCACCATGTATTTTAAAAGAATTTAACCCTACAACCAGGCAGTTAAGCGGGGCCTGGTGTTTGAAAACAACAGAGCAATAGTAACATGAAATGAAATCACAGCTGATAACAGAATGATGAAGGACATGACGGCTTGACCAGCAGTGTGTGTAGCATTAAGCTTGCACTGGTCCGATATCCAGATCCTTGGGGTTCACCCACTGCAGGCTCAAAGGAAAAACAGCAGCTAACCTAAACCCACTAAAGGACATGGGACCTTTACTTATTTCAATATATAAACAAAAGTGATTAAAGCAAACTTCAAGTACACACAAATTCTGAAATCAGAAAGGAGAAATTTAGGAACTGAGCTCACCAAAATATGGTTTCACACGAGGCAGAATGTCAGACCAGAGCTTGTACTTCTGCACAATGTCTCCCAAATCACACACAAAATACGATTCGTCACTGTCCTGTAACACACACAAGACAGGCAACATTTATGACTACTAACACCAAAGAAAATAAGTAACCGCATTAAAACTTAATTGTTAAAAACTGTAAACTTTTATTGCTAAAACTTCAAAGTATATAATATCATAACTTTCAAACACTGATGAAGTAACAGCACAGTGAGCTTTAAAAACACCGTTTGAATCATTTACTTTGGTGCCAAACTTCAAAGTATATAATATCATAACTTTCAAACAATGATGAAGTAACAGCACGGTGAGCTTTAAAAACACTGTTTGAATCATTTACTTTGGTGCCACAAAAGCTAATAAGTTTTCATTGTTTAAATTGTTAAATTAAATAATCTGCATTTGCATAAACATTCCAACTCTAAGCAATTCCAAACAAGTAATTGTGCTAACACTTCATAACTTTAAAGCAAACAACAAGTCTAAGAAGAAAAAAAAAGCCTTAAACATTTACTTTTGTGCTACATAGCTAGTGACAGTACTTCATTCATAAACGAGACATTAATTGTTAAAGTTAAATAATTTTCACTGAAAACATTCCAGCTTTAAGTATACATGAGTAAACACAAAAATCCTAAAATGTGGTTTGATTAGAAAGTTTGCCTAAGATTGGTCAACAGGAACTTGCCTCCTTCTGGCTGGACAGTATCTTGCTTCTCACAACATCAGAGACGTCCTTCATCAAATCTACTTCAATGTTACTTGCAATCTCCAGTGGTTGCTTCATGATCAGTCACTAATTTTTACAACATCAAACAATTGCACATGTTATGTTGAGAGCAGTGATGTACTGAATAACAAGGTTCATCCTTCTCCTAACAGTAAACAGTGAAAGGTTCATAGCAGAGCAGTACAACAATAAGCAACAGTTTACAACGTCTATAGCAGAGCAGTACAACAATAAGCAACAGTTTACAACATCTATAGCAGAGCAGTACAACAATAAGCAACAGTTTACAACGTCTATTTCTATATATGTGTATTATTTATAACTTGCCGAAAACAGGCACAAGATATCAGCACAAGTTATAAAGTAAATACAGCATGTTCTTATCAAGCTTACCGCATTTTCGTTACACAGATACTGCAGTGTTTAAGTCTTTAATTAATAACACGAAGAGAAGCCAGCTTGTTTACAGCCAAACATGAAAAGGTTATCAAACAGATCTATGTCAGAGAAAAGTCCAATGTCCAGAAAACCATGGTCGAGCAAACCACACGTACATGCCACTTGCATGATGACATCAACTTGTTTCTTATCAAATCCCTCATCACTCAGTCCATAGTACAAAGTAAAACGCAAATTATGGTTTTAAAAGCAGGATTTCCAGTGCAACTGGTTTCAAACACTGCTGTATTAATCGTTTTAATGTCACATATTTTAGGGACTATTCAGGCCCCACCATAGTTTTAGACATGGGTGTAAATTTAACCTGTTACAGTAAAAACATAATGTCATAAACCATTCAAATTTTGAACTAATATGTAATTTGTTTACTGGTGTATTTTTTCAGGTGCAGCCCACTAGCTTGTAAATTTATTAATTGCAGTTAAAAAATTATGACACTTCTGTTGATCACATACAATGAAATATTGTGCAATTTCAGTAGCATCAGGCCACTATTCAAACTATACATATGAGAGACCATCACTGATTGTGAAATATGGCAATCCAGTCAGACTTGTAGTCCAAAACCGTGCTTTCACGTGAAAAGTATCTGCTGCTACGAAATCGGTTTTACCAGTGACCATTACCATTAATTCATGAAAAATAAATTTAAAAAGCAAAAATTTGAGTTGAGCTGGATGGCCAACAGCCTGATGCATTCCAAAAAATGTTCTCAACCAGCTGTTACCAAAAGTTGGCTGATATTGTACAAAACCTGCTCTTTATTTCTGTTCTCACCACCACTTGAAAAATCTAACAATTTGCCAGTACAGATGCTAAGAATTCATCACTAACTGCAAGATTCCTTAAACTCTTCTTCCAAATGTTTACACTTCCCATCAAATTATCCTGCACTCATTTTATACAGATTTAAGCAATTAACAGACAAAATGTAGAGTACTGATTGACAGGTAGCTCATTTACATTGAAAAATGCTGATCCCACACTTTAGTATCTTACATATTGTGCCCATACTGTCACACAGTGCAACAATGTACCCAATTCAAAAGCATTCAAAGTGTTAAGCAAACACAGATGTTAGCATCTGTGCCACATGAAGGAATTACTGTTACCAGCTTACTTAACAAAAGTGACCAACTAAAACTAAACTCTCAAGCAAAACGTATTTATTCATCACACTTGTCATGTGGGCAAAATTTATAAATTTAAAAAATCTTAAGTATGGATGAATAGTAACCATGGACAAAGCTGATAATTCGCTATTTCAAACTAATAGCTGCTGCTATTAATACATATGCATTACACTTTTCTGCATGATAGCACATGTACTTACGTGGCAAATAACAAGATCCCAAGGCGGTTTACTGGTGAACACAATCTAGGTTCCACGCAGCAAAACGTGACCCACGCTGTCACCCTGTATTGTACACAGGCCACCCTGTAAAAATTCAACAAAATTTCAAGGACATGTTAATCAATAGCTTATCATTTACCACTAGCCTCAACAATTGGCACGGTATAATTATCAGCAATTTTTCCATGATTTTGATTAGGTATAGGAAGGTTATTCAAAAAATACTTATAGATGCAATCCATTACCAGACAGAACATGGTTTAGTCTTTAAATACATCTACATCGAACAACAACAACCTGAGTGCACAAATTCAAGACTACTCTGTTTATGCTGGGAAAGGTCACTTTCATGGCCACTTGCCGCGAAAGGTCGAATGTTTCACCAATGTGAGAATACCTTTTTTAATTGGCAAATATACATTTGTATTCTTTGTTTCCTTCCGAGTAATGGCTAAATTGCATGCCATTTACTTTCATCTAAAATAATAGCTTCCATTAAACTGAACTACTTCTATTTCCCACTTTATTTTTAAATAATCTCCGTTTCAAAACTGTCCTTACTGTGCTCGTTCTGCTTACTCACAGTGTCAAGTTTGAATCATGCTTCGAGTAGTAGAGGAACGTGCCCTACATAAACAAACTTAAGCCACGCTTCTTCTTAAATGCTCTTTTGGTTTTATTTCAAAAACGTTATCTCCTTCCGTAAGAGAAAGGGTCCGATAAAACGCTTAAAATTGAGACGGTAGATCCCCAAAATTAGACTGAGCCGATTGCATAACCGACACATTCTGCGCGTGCGCGTCAATAAAATACCATAGCAGAGAAAAGACGCAAAATTTGTTTTACTTTAACACCATACTTTTCGCCTCTACGCTAACCTGGTCTCACACACACAATCTTGCAGAGTAAAGTTTGCCAGAATTTCAGTACATCAGACATCGACAGATGCATGGTTAACAAAAAAATTACGACGTTCAAATACTTGTATCTCCATTCCTAAGCAATTTCAAAATTATCCATCATGTGATGCAATGAACGCCAATTTTCAGCCATTAACGTCTTTAAAAAGCACTAAATACCTGGGAACACAACTCTTTCAAACTTCTACACGATTTACGGTGGAATTTTTCGAATCAGTCGCAATCCAGAAGAAAAATACGGAAACATTTGACAAGGAGACCAACTCAAACGGCTAATGCTACCACTCAGCACGACGCCATTTTTCGACTAAATGAACATGTACACTCGTCAGTCGTCACGTGGGATACAGAGGGCGCAACCTATAAACAAAGACTATAAACAGTTGCGCTGACTCACCAGAGATGCAATTCTATGACTTTTGAGCGTAGAATCGTAATCGTAATCTCGAGATTTATACAGCGCCCAACGAAAGCCAATCACGGGGACCAGGTTATTCACAGGCGCTCAATCAAAACTAAATCGATAGAAAAAAGGGGGTCGGTTCCAGGTCAGGATCCAAAAGTCAGACAGAGCGACCTTTATCCGTAGATGTTGTTATCGATAGCCTAGCAGTGTAATTTTGTTACAATGTAACATTGGCAAAGTAAAAATTTAATTTAATAATGCATGTTATAATCTATGAGAACTTGTAGTGTGCCATGGCATGCAAATATAGACTTCAGTTTAACATTGAAATAGGATGCCGTCTTGCTCTGGACACTTTTTAATATAGTACCTAGGTAGTTTTTGCGGTACAACATGATGATATCTGATGGGACCTTCTGCCAACGATACTCTGGAACAGGGTGTGGTAGCAGTATCTCTGGTCTTTGGTTTCGTTGATACCTGCAAAAATTTATTTGTTGCTCAATTCACATGATGAGGTGAATGGATACGGCCTTTCACTCGAAACTTCGTGAACAGCCGAGGATGAAGTGCAGGCCTACTGACGTCTTGATCTGCGCTTCTGTGCGTGAGGATCCCGGTTCACATAGGCCTAACGATGGTGGCTATATTTAAGAGATATTAAGTCTTGGGTTAGTACGGCTAGTACAAAGTCCTATCACTTACCAACAGCACACTTCAGTCTTCCCAACCTTCCTATCTTCGTCAGTTATGGTCTCCATGAAGCAGAGACTGCACGGTGCACTTCAGGACTAGGAGGCCAGTGATCTCATAACAACCCTCAGTAGGCCTACTGATTAGGGGGTATTAACGGTTGTTCCACGTAAGAAATGTAGGCCCTATTTTACCTAGGCCGCAGCTTACCTCTTAAACTTCGATCAAGTTGGCGTCGTTCTCATCTCTTGGTCCAGCGAACTTAGAACTCCTTTCGTTTGCCTCCCTTTCGCTGTTGACATACAAAAGCCACACGATCATCATCGTCGTCGTCTTCGTCATCATCATCATCACCACCACCACCATCATCCTCATCATCATCATCGTCGTCGTCGTCATCATCATCATCATCAGTAAGGTACAATAGGCATAGCCCTAGCAGCATTATCATCCTCCTCCTCCTCCTCCACCTCCTCCTCCTCCTCTTCCTCCTCCTCCACCACCTCCTCCTCCTCTTCCTCCTCCTCCTCCTCCTCATCATCATCATCATCACTGTAAACACTTTTCGGTAGATCATAAAAATCAGCATAGCTATTTAATTCAAAATCATGTTTTCTGTTGCCACCTGGAACAAAGCTTATTACCTGCGAATATGCATGTTCTTGTATAATAACTTTATATATTCAGATTTCAGACACACATACACACACAAACACACACACATTATATATATATATATATATATATATATATATATATATATATATATATATATATATATATATATATATATATATATATATATATATATATATATATATATATATATATATATATATATATATATATATATAAATATATATATATATAGGGGTCCATGTGCCTATGTCCATGTGCCTATATAGCCTATACATTTAAACATTTGCGTTGTATACCTGTGCGCACAGCAGTCGCCTCATGGGCAGCAGCGGGAAAGCACGTGAGGAGGAAGGCATCCGTTTCATAGCTATGAGTCTCCTTTCGACAGCAGAATTCCTCTTAGGACGCAAGTAACACAGATCCACCGAACAATAATCACATGCCTTTTAAAGTAAAGCTCTCATGCCCCTATTGTAGGCTACATGGAGACCTTAAACGGCGTGTCGCCCATTCAAACGGCCGTGGTATAGGATCTCGCCCGTTTACAGTCAGTTTCTCAAGGGTTCTGTGATGCCTATGGATAGTGGTGATAATGATGATTATGATGGTAGAGAACGAGATAAAAAGAAAAGGAGAAGAAAGAAAGGAAGGAAAAGAAGAGAGAGGCAACAAGAGTAAGTCCTAAATCCTAATCTAGTCTAATCTAATCTAAATCTAATTTTAAATCTAATCTAAATCCGATCTATTCTGATCCGATCTAATCCAATCTAATCCAATCTAATCCAATCTAATCTAATCCAATCTCACCTAATCCAATCTAATCTTATCCGATCTAATCCAATCTAATCCAATCTAATTCGATCTAATCTAATCTAATCTAATGCACAACAGGCAGGATTGTTGACTTACAGTTCGAAGGTTCCAATCGCTTCACAGCAGGTGCACTACTTTAAGTCATTGCAACAGAGTGACAACAGTGACAACAGAGTGACAACAGAATGACATGAAAGAATGTATGTATGTATTCATGCATATATGTATGTACATATATATGTATGTATATACAGAGTGACATGCGGGTGTCGTTGCAGAAGCAAATGTTGATCGGATACCAGTCAGGAGCTGAATCATCCTTCAGACAACGAACCGCCTCCGCTGTATGTCACATGCAAACATATATATATATATATATATACACATATATATATATGCATATGTCTATGAATATGCATATGTGTATAACATAACATGACGTAATATTTAATTTTATTGCTTGCACCTGTGAAGATAACATACCAGCAACAGGCATAAGCTCATAGAAACAGGAGTCAGATAAAACGCTTATACGAGACTTGGCCCTTCCTATTAGACCTGAGTGTAATAATAACTACACATTAATAAACTAATTAATAACTACACAAACATTGAATGACAAGCTAGCTTTGAGCAGCCCACCAATGCTTTCAGTCTAGCTTAGAATCACTAGAACTAGCGACATCTTTCTTCAGAAATCCAACTCCATCTTAAAGGGAACAAAAACTGAAAATAATTAATCTCTCTACTGGATCCAGGAGAACTACTCCCGTGCATCGCCCTCCACTCAGCAGTTATGAACGACTGAATGAATGAACGTACGAAAGAACAAATAAACCAGGAAAATTGACGTCAAACGGCTACAGGCGGATGACGTTTACATACAGACGCACTCCATCATCGTCGTCGTCGTCGTAATCATCATCAGCTTCTGAAGCCAGCCATTTGGTAGCGATTGAATGTAAAAATGATTTAGCGATTTAGTGAGTTACTTAAAAACAGCTATAATAGGTATCTAGAAGCATGCATGCAAACATACATACATACATACAATTCATACCTAGCATACATACATATATGCAAACATATATACTTGGATCTTACATATGTGACGCCGGCCAAGAAAAGGGACCACTTGTCGCTTTCTAGAAGAGCTAGAAAACGCCGTTTTAGCTAAGAACATGAATATTCATAGAATTTCGGTTTTTGTATCCAATGAATGCGTCTGCATTTCAGCTTCATTTTACTATACCTGGTATTACTGCGCCTGCTATTTTAAAACCAGAATCTGCAGTTAAAGACATGGGTACAGACAGGGTAAAAAAGGGCCCACTTGTCGCCCAGCATGTTGCCAAGCGTTTGAATCTACTTCGGTATTTTCGGATTTATATAAATCACATATTTATTAATTTTAACTTTAATTAATATTTCTGTTAAATATAAATTTAAAAAATGGAATTAGGTAAATTTTCATAGACAGATAAAACTTGCGTCTTTTATAATTACAAATTTTCAAGTGAGGAACTATTTTCTTAGCAAACATATACCGAGGTCGCAGAGTGGCCATACGCGAAAGTTTAAAGGGAAATAATGGCGGTCAACGCTGACAAAACTTTTCTAGAAATTGCTAATTTGTTGAATTTAAAATTATCTACAGAGGAAGTTTCTAATGTGTTGCAAGATTATTTCACTACAGCGAAAGATTGTGACAGTGAAGAATCTTGTGATGAGCATTCTGAGGTCGAAACGGCTGCTGAATCACAAGTCAGTGAGGTAAATTTTAGTAGCTAGCATACAACTACATGTTAATAGAAAGTAAATGTTCACCCTGACCTAATCTAATCAAATCTCAGCACTTCTATAGCGCCGCTGTAATAAAGCATCACGCATCAATCGACAGCACTTCAAATCAAAATCGCAATTCTCCTACACTGAGATTAACCAGTTGCCGTCCTTGAACTTAAAGGCCAATTTCTTCTAACATAAATTTTATTTCCATTGTCAGTCTCTTTTAATTTTAAGACAATTCAATCACTTATCTTTACATTAAAGACGGTAGGTCATCGGGCAGCATCGTGCCCTTTCTGTTGCGGGGCCTACTCTGAGTAATGGGTTGGGAGGGCCTCTGAGCAGGCCTTCTTGAAGGGGCGCTGAATTAGATCTGTAAATAAAAATACTAACATGCAAACAATCTTTAAGTTAGGTGTATGTCAATTTTCAAACGCAATTTGCAGAAAATTGATATTTTACAATGTTGAAAGTGAAAATGAAAATAGATGCATGAATTTTGGACCAGTGAGCCTGAAACTTTTACCCTGACTTCCTTATAGTATCAGCTTATAGAAACTGGTGATAAGTCCATTTGAGACAAGTGGTCCCTTTTCTTGGCCGGCGTCACATATACATAAATGCATAAATACACACATATACCTACATACATAATATGTGCATACATACATACAAACAATTCATACCTACCATACATACATAAATATACCAAGCATATATACATTCATCATACATATGCATCCATACATGCATGCATCCTTACATATACATAATGCATACACGAGCAAAATGAGCACATATACCCACATACATAATATGTGCATGCATACATACATATATACATAGTTGCAGTGTAACGTGTTGGAGCAAAGGTTAGAATGTTACCTGTGGCTACAGCAGGAGTGGCTGTCCTTCAAATATACGTGCGGGCTAAGCCAATCTGAATTTTGCTTTCGGCCCATTTGGCCTATATAGTTCGACTATTTTGGTCTGTCAAGTCTCATCACACGTCGTTGAAGGAGATGCTGTCTCCCTGACGTGGATGACTTCTCTCTCTCTCCATGACGCGGATGACTTCTCTCTGTCCCCCCTGACGTGGATGACTTCTCTGTCTGTCGTGGATGACTTCTCTGTCTCCCTGATGTGGATGACTTCTCTGTCTCCCTGACGTGGATGACTTCTCTGTCTCCCTGTCGTGGATGACTTCTCTGTCTCCCTGCCGTGGATGACTTCTCTGTCTCCCTGATGTGGATGACTTTCTGTCTCCCTGCCGTGGATGACTTCTCTGTCTCCCTGCCGTGGATGACTTCTCTGTCTCTCTGTCGTGGATGACTTCTCTGTTTCTCTGCCGTGAATGAAGTCAATGTCTCTCTGCTGTGGATGACTTCTCTGTCTCCATGACGTGGATGACTTCACTCCCTGCCGTGGGTGACCTCTGTCTCCCTGACATGGATGACTTCTCTGTCTCCATGACGTTGATGACTTCTCTGTCTCTCTGTCGTGGATGACTTCTCTGTTTCTCTGCCGTGAATGAAGTCAATGTCTCTCTGCTGTGGATGACTTCTCTGTCTCCCTGACATGGATGACTTCTCTGTCTCCCTGACGTGGATGACTTCTCTGCCTCCCTGCCGTGGATGACTTCTCTGTCTCCCTGCCGTGGATGACTTCTCTGTCTCCCTGATGTGGATGACTTTCTGTCTCCCTGCCGTGGATGACTTCTCTGTCTCCCTGCCGTGGATGACTTCTCTGTCTCCCTGACGTGGATGATTTCTCTGTCTCTCTGCTGTGGATGACTTCTGTGTCTCCCTGCCTTGGATGACTTCTCTGTCTCTCTGTCGTGGATGACTTCTCTGTCTCCCTGTCGTTGATGACTTCACTGTCTCCCTGCCGTGGGTGACCTCTCTCTCCCTGTCATGAATGACTTCTCTGTCTCCCTGACGTGGATGACGTCACTGTCCGTGACGTGGACGACTTCTCTGTCTCCCTGACGTGGACGACTTCTCTGTCTCCCTGACGTGGATGACTTCTCTGTCTCCCTGTCGTGGAAGACTTCTCTGTCTCCCTGTCGTGGAAGACTTCTCTGTCTCCCTGTCGTGGAAGACTTCTCTGTCTCCCTGTCGTGGAAGACTTCTCTGTCTCCCTGTCGTGGAAGACTTCTCTGTCTCCCTGTCGTGGAAGACTTCTCTGTCTCCCTGTCGTGGAAGACTTCTCTGTCTCCCTGTCGTGGAAGACTTCTCTGTCTCCCTGACGTGGATGACTTGTCTGCCTGCAAGTAAGAGAAAGAAACTGCACAGTGTAAGTATAAATTTAAACATAATTCATACCCGTCTAGTATAAACAATACAATATATGAATGGTTCTCTGGATTCTGGTTTCAGTTTCACATGATCCAATGGCCTACAAGCATTACCTATATAAAATGTGCATATCTTCATTCTCATTCTAAGCCCTGCTCAAGTTTACTCTCCTCACTCGAGACTTATTTTTCTAAGTATCAACAACCTGATTTGTTTTAAACAAATCTGAAATTACAGGAATCTCTTCACCAATCAATCATCCATACGTTTTATGATGTCTTGCGTCGACAGAGAATGGAAGCATCAATTGAGTTATTATGTCAAGTTCTGCCTGCTACAGAAATGCTGATGCAAGTAGTACTGGCTTAACACTGGACTGGAAACACTAGCAATAGTTTCACACCACGTATTTTGCTATAGAGGCGTTAACTTACACCACCCCATGAGAGTTTGCAAACGGCAGAAACGGCTTAGAAAAATCGTTATCTACCTGTGTGTATCCGCTGGTGAACCTTCAGATGTGAATTCTCGAAGTAGGTTTTGTTGCAGTTGGTGTGGTCACATTTGTACATCCTGTGGTGGTTTGATAAGGTTGATCTACCCTTCTGATCCTTTTCGGTCTGTATGCTGCTGCCAATTCCTACCGCAACCGCAGGTGCTGGAGCAATTGGACAGAGCCGCTGCCTTCTGGACGTGAAGCATGTGCTGGTGTCTGGACTGCAGTATTGGCCCGATTGCCAACTGGGTAGTTGTTGACAACAATCACTTCAATAGTTGGGGTAGCTGGGAGAGACAGCAGCATGCCATTAATGCTTGTGAAGACCATTGGTGCAGAGCAAGGACTCAGCTGAATTCCAGGCACTTCTGTTGCTCCAGGGCTTAGAACCACTGCAGTATCCTGGGAGGCATTCGTACAAAGAATGGGTGTTGTTTCCCTTGTTTCGGAAAAGCTAGTCTCTCGTTGAATCCTCGCCGAAGGGAAGGTTTCTGTGGTGGGAAAAGTGGGACTTGTATCACAAGTGCCTGTGACGCTGTCCTTCTGACCTTCACAAGGTGAACTCTGAAGCTGAACCAACATCATTAACTGCAACCAAAGATTTTGTAACTGAAACTGCATTCATTTTTTGGAACAGGACTTTCTTGTGCTATTCGGAACTGCTCGTGAGACAGGCGGCACAGATGCATGATCTTTTCGCATCTGTTTCCACGCGTGTTCCTCTCTGTCTGTCACATCGCGTTTGTCGCTTTTGTCTCTTTGTGTCAGTGCACGTTTGCCAAGCAAGGATTTGGTGCTTTCAGTTGTATCCCTGAGATGCACTGGTGACACTGTTTGCCTTCGGTTTGCTTGTCATTGGCTCAGAGTTTGTTGGAACAAGTGACGAGGCACATCGAAGAGTGATGACAAGCGGTGGAGGAATCGAGCTGGCTTGGTTTCCTAGTTTTTCATTTTCGCTGCTCATTCGATGAGAAGGTCGATGTGGGGATGAAATCTTTTTTGTTGCATACAGAGAGGAGTGTTTGGTGTCTTTGCTGTCACATGCAGCTGTAGTATGGCCAGAAGTTGTCTTGTTACCACAGGGAGACTGCAACTGCCTAACAGATGATGGTGGACTGTGGACAAATGCATCCTGGTATGCAGAAGAACATGGAAGGTCTCTCACAAGCAGCTGCAGACAAAATTTATATCAAGAATAAAAAACTGAACACTAGAATCAACTTCAAAACCACTCGAGAACAGCAGGATAAAACTCAGCAAATAGAGCACACATTTATAAATAACTCAAAATTACTAGAATGCAGATGAACATATGGTGCGTTAACAAATGCATTACCAAACACAACCGGTTGTGATGTCCGAAACTGTTGATGACCAGAACAGTTCTGGCATACTTGTTTGTCAGGTGCCTGCGAAGATATGACTGTTCCTTTACTGTTAACTCATTATTTTGTTGTTATGAATGCTGTTGTTATCAAAGGTATAGCCTCACCCACCTGCTTCAGCAGTGATGATGACTTTTCAGGAACATGGCATATGTCACAGTCATCGTTACCAGTCAGATCCGAGTTGTCCTCGCACGCTGATGATTCAGACAGCGGGGACATGGAACCAACGTCCGATGGTGGTGGAGTCAAGGGCTGGACGCTGCGGTTGTTCCAACTGAGCACTTCTTCTTGTGACTGAATTTGTGTCTGCACTCTTGAGCTGCTCATCACTGGTCGACTGAGTGGCCGGCAGGGCGTCTGTACTGCCAAGCACTCCTGGCAGCTACAGTCCATCAGTGGCGGACGGCTACCGATACCTTTCTGCAGACGACAATGACATAATAATGTAAAGAAATTCAGAAAAAGCAACACCATCAAGGCTGCTCTTGTTATTCAACTTCACTGCATCTGCCGGCAGAGCATGTGCAGCGCCAAGTCTTCTTCCCTACCCCAGTTCTGCCAACCACTAATCACGCAATGATAATAATAATAATTATTATATTATTTTTAATATCAATATTATCATTACTATTACTTATATTATTATCTAAAATTATTATTAATATATTTTATATGGTGACTTCCTTATTTATACTTCGTGACTGACATTCGGTAGTGTGATACAGATACTGATATCATTGGTTCTGAATATCACTCTCATTTAAATAAAATTTCACATCAGTTTTGATCCTGCTAATAGGTTTTTCTCATTGTTTTCCACTTAAAATTCCACCCTGTGTACAGCAATATCCATAACAGTCCTAATGCTTGTATTTAATTACTGAAATACGTGTAAACATGTCATGGCATGTGCTCAAAAAATTATCAAAAGACTGAAGTTTAACACCACATACTGGAAAAGCAGTAATCGAAGCCATTGTTTACAGTGTAACTAATCTTAAACTTTGGCTCCACCTGTGGACCTTCGAAGTCATGTATTGATTGCATTAAGGCACTTGACACCGTTTTCTACCTATATGTACTTCACTACATCATGTTTCGGAACAGCACTTCTGAGACACAAGTTCATAAAAATGTTCTACATAAGTTTATGTATAGCAACTAATATATGCATCCTGGCAGCTGCAAAGCTTGAGTGGCAAAATTACATTTGCATTTCAGCTGTGCATGGTAGAGGGCTTTAAAAAATCAAGGGTGTGTCATGCGAAATTGAGAATTTGATGATACATGTGACCCAAAAGGAAAGGCTGTCTGGTTTTTAGATCGCTGTTGTAGGCTTTGCAGCTTTGCTCTGGGACCAAGCCTATGCATAACAATGCAGTAATACATGAGCTACAATCTCAGTTTACATTCAGCCCCTTAAAATTAAATGACTGGTGTATGCCTACATGTGTAAACAACAAACATAGATTGCATTAATAAGCCGATCCGCAGAGTATATATAATATGATACCCTTATATAGACGCGTATAATAATAAATATATTTGCATATTTATATAGCGCCTTACTAACATTCCAATATTCTTTTTATTAATATTGAGTATTATTATTATTATTATTGTTACTATTATTGTTATTGTTGTTATTGTTATTGTTGTTATTATTATTATTGTTGTTGTTATTATTATTATTATTATTATTGTTATATCACTTCAATTATGATACAAATCTATTGATGCTGGAGCAACTAGAGCTGCTGTGGCGTCCAGGTTGGCACACTGGAAACAGGTCGACTAGCTGCACCTCCGAATCTCGTGATATTGTCTTTAAGCGCCGTAGTGAAGAAGTAACCCTGAGTTAGCGGTCGCGTAAGTGTAGAGCGTTCTGTGGGCGTTTCTTCGATGGGGCGCAAGAACTTCCGGTGTGGATCGGACGAACATCCGGCACCACTAACTCCCTCCTCTTCATCGCCGTCGTCGTCTGCTTCGAAAGCGCCTGCGTCGTGGGCTTCGCTGACCCGAGCGTCGACGTCTCCTCGACCTCGACCCGCCGGCTGACCTTCGACAGGCGGTGTGGCTCTTTGACCCAGAGGATCGGTTGGGGCCCGTCGGCTGGGTTTCGACGACCAGTTCCAGATTCTCTCCTTTTCTTTAATCTTGGCTTCAGGCACGGTGATTGTTCTCTGGAATTGCCAGTCTTCGCTTAAATCTGGCTCCAAGAATGTGCCATTAAAGGCAATCGCGTTAGATCGCTGGATGGCAATGGAGAGGCGTTGGAACAGGAAAGAAGTCTCCCTCTTATATCCCGATACTTGAGTTAAATGGCGTCCGATTTTCTTGATGAGGCTGAAGCCTTCCTGATTTATGGGGCCTAGAGTCTCGAAGGCCAGAGGGACGAAGCAGTGTGTCGAGAGAATATCACTGTATTTTGAGGTCTTTCGTTCTGCTGCGATCTCAGAAGCAGCACCTGCGACCACGGCTGTTCTGGATCGATAAGAGACTGCCAGAGTATCGATTACTGTGGCGTCCCAGGTCAAGCATTTACCCCCTTCCTATTGAGTATAATTAGTATAATAATTATAACAGTTATTAATTGATTATTATTATTATTATTATTATTATTATTATTATTATTATTATTATTATTATTATTATTGTGTGGAAAATATAACGTTAATTTTGTTCAAACGTGAAGTTTAAGCATTTTCGGGCGATACAATATTGACGTCATTTCCTTTTCCTCTCTGATGGTTGATGACGTAATCGTCATTATCGTTCTGGTTTTGGAGCCGATAGTCGATCTCTTGTGAGAGTTTTTAATTCTTCGAGTAGATTGTGATTTATTGCGAGTGCTTTCGATATATAGATAGCGAGAGATGCTTTGTCGATTTGTTCGTCTGCTGATGCGACCATGGGTCCGCAGTCGACGAGTCGGCGTCATGGAAGTCGAAGGTTCGACTACGACGGAATCGCCCGAGGAGATCAGAGAAGAGCAGGTAAGCAACCCTGCTTGCTTACATACCTCTGCGATATCCGTCCATCTACCTGGTGCAGCGGCTGGTGTCGGTGATAATGGGCCTTGTGTTAACATCCCTGATCGCCCTTGTTCCACGGCCGCTGTCACTCAGATGGCTAAGACCAGTAGTCAGCCATTTCCATCCGCTGCTACTGCTCAAAGTTGCCATCAAGATAAGCACAGTACCCAGCCTTTGCCAACTGCGGGTGCTGTTGTTGGAAGGGAGCGATCTGCTCAGACTGGTACCCAGCCATTGCCAACTGCTGGTGCTGTTGTTGGAAGGGAGCGATCTGCTCAGACTGGTACCCAGCCATTGCCAACTGCGGGTGCTGTTGTTGGAAGGGAGCGATCTGCTCAGACTGGTACCCAGCCATTGCCAACTGCTGGTGCTGTTGTTGGAAGGGAGCGATCTGCTCAGACTGGTACCCAGCCATTGCCAACTGCGGGTGCTGTTGTTGGAAGGGAGCGATCTGCTCAGACTGGTACCCAGCCATTGCCAACTGCTGGTGCTGTTGTTGGAAGGGAGCGATCTGCTCAGACTGGTACCCAGCCATTGCCAACTGCTGGTGCTGTTGTTGGAAGGGAGCGATCTGCTCAGACTGGTACCCAGCCATTGCCAACTGCGGGTGCTGTTGTTGGAAGGGAGCGATCTGCTCAGACTGGTACCCAGCCATTGCCAACTGCTGGTGCTGTTGTTGGAAGGGAGCGATCTGCTCAGACTGGTACCCAGCCATTGCCAACTGCTGGTGCTGTTGTTGGAAGGGAGCGATCTGCTCAGACTGGTACCCAGCCATTGCCAACTGCGGGTGCTGTTGTTGGAAGGGAGCGATCTGCTCAGACTGGTACCCAGCCATTGCCAACTGCTGGTGCTGTTGTTGGAAGGGAGCGATCTGCTCAGACTGGTACCCAGCCATTGCCAACTGCTGGTGCTGTTGTTGGAAGGGAGCGATCTGCTCAGACTGGTACCCAGCCATTGCCAACTGCTGGTGCTGTTGTTGGAAGGGAGCGATCTGCTCAGACTGGTACCCAGCCATTGCCAACTGCTGGTGCTGTTGTTGGAAGGGAGCGATCTGCTCAGACTGGTACCCAGCCATTGCCAACTGCGGGTGCTGTTGTTGGAAGGGAGCGATCTGCTCATACCGGTGCTCAGCCGTGTACGGCTGCCGGTGTTTTCGAATATGAGATCTCTCCCGCGGTCAGTGCGTGTGAAAATGGGCCGTGTGGTGAGACCGCTGGAGTGCCTTCTCCCGCGTGCATTAATACTGAAAAGTTGCCATCGATCAATGGTATTGTCGACAGTAAAGACAATTCTTTTATCACAACTCGTAGCCACCGATCCTTGTTAGAGAGTTGTGAGAAGGTCTGTTCTGGCAGCGAGATCAAGCCACGTCCGAATCTCGTGGTGGTCGACCATTCGTCTGGACTCTGCTCAAGTTCTGCTGCTGGTTGTGGTGTCAACAAGACCTCTGGTTTGCCTGAGGTGGATTTCGTGTCAGTTGATGCACTGTATCTCTACTACCGATGGTCATTTGCTAAGCTGAAGTGTGATGATGATGGTGATGCTATCTCGGCTGACATGGTTTCGATCCGTTTCAGCAGTCAATCCAGTTCTAAGACCGAACTGGCCAGTGACGATTCCTGTACTGATGGACCTGTGGTCAGTGAAGAATCAAAGGTTGGTTCAGTTGGCTCTGATTTTGAGTTTGCCAGGATCAGCGGAGAGTCGGGTGATCGATGGAATCGATATGACGATCCTGAACTCGCCTTCAACAGTGAACCGGAATCATGGGAGGAAACTGACGAGGAGGATTTGGTCTGCACAAGATCTGCTACTGATATAGCCATTTCTGTCAGAAATCTTGCGGTCCAGTCAAGTCCTACTGCTCACCCTGTTTTCATCGGTGATTCTCAGAACGATGAGGAACCAGAGGCAGACGAAATGCCTATACATGCATTCGCTGCGAAACGACCTGATAGGGACTTTGCTGAATCTGGCGTCGATGATGCTAAGTCAACTGAGGTCAGTGCTGACTTGGTTTTTCCTGTTCTCGTCGATGTGTCTGGAGATGAAAGTGATACTTCAACAAGTGGAAAAGACACGCCTGCTGATTTTTTTGACGGAAAATCCTCTAATGTTGGCAACAGAAAGCCTAGAGACGAGTTCGATGACGTCTGCGTTCGTGCCTATTGCTTTGATATCACTTCGGGTGAAATCGATCTTGCGATCGCTGCAGAACGTACAAGGGCAAGGAGTGGCAAAGAAACTGATTTGGACGCTGAAAGCGACGACGGATCCGAGTTGCGTTTCCGTCTTTTATGTAGCTGCTTCCCTTGGCTGAGAAGCCGATCGTCTGTGCAGCGAAAATACAGGACCAAGAAGTCGCTAAAAAGAATGTTCATGGGGAAGAGAAAGTAAAGGACAAAGAAGTTGTTGAAGTCAAGTGCACTCACGTTCTGTCAGCAACCGAATGTTTATCGAGTAAAAGACTCCCGAATATGAACAATCTGGCTTTTATCGGCAGAAATGGTTGTCTCGTTTCAAAAACATATTAACCTCCATGTTGACAGACGAAACCGAGCAAAGGAAGGCACTCCTTCTACACATGGCTGGGTCTCGCGTGTACGAATAGTCCAAACACTCAGCATGACGCCGGCGAATGACGAAAAACCAGAGATGCCTTGTGTCTGAAAGGAAGTCCGAGTTAACGAGAGGAAGGCGAAACCAGTGTTCTACGCAGTCGACGGTCGCCAGAGGTCACTGCTGTCACAATGAGTTCAACTGGAAGGTGCTGAGGTGTTCGACTAATCATCTGGGTCTTGATAAGAAGTCAGAGCTGCGGTGGTCTGTCGTTGCTCGCTTCTCACAACTGCTCAGCGGAATTGGTAAGCTGAAGGATAATCAAATAAAACTACACGTCAACAATGATATAGCGCCCGTCGCACACAAGGCTTGTTCTGTACCGTTCTACACTAGAACAAAAATCGGCGTACTACGGCATACTACGAAATTAAAGTGTGCAAAGCCGTCAATACGCTCTTACTGTCCACTTTAAGCCGAGGAAAAATCCCGGTTTGAAAACTGTGTATTTCGTTTGACAAGACAGGAACTGAGAGAATCCCTCGACCCATGCATATATCAGATACCTTTATTAAGGTTTCTTTCGAAGCACTGTGAACTCGCCATCGACCGTCAGTTATGATTAAGAAATCCTGGCAGAAATAATTCAGTCCTTCGAGTCAAACGCCCTAAGACGTCGCTCTCCAAGAAGCCCCATCCATTACTTTAATCGGACTCTTGGACTTAGCTTGAAACAGGGTTTTGGCCAAATTACAAGCGACTGAAATATAAAACAGAACAGATGCTTCGAATGTCTACGCACTAAAACTGTGATAAAGAGAGCCCACCAAACAACGAGCAGCCGCCATTTGATAGTCGCAATTCTCACAGCCAAAGAAGAGTCGCATTCGTATCAATCGAAGTCGTTCAGAAAGAGAGAGAGAGAGAGAGAGAGAGAGAGAGAGAGAGAGAGAGAGAGAGAGAGAGAGAGAGAGAGAGAGAGAGAAAAGAGAGAAAGAGAAAGAGAAAGAGAGAGGGAGAAAACATTCAGATTTTTATCACCTGAAGATCCCAGCAAACAACGAGCAGCCGACATTTGATAGTCGCAATTCTCAAAGTCAAAGAAGAGTCGCATTCTGATCAGTCGAAGACACCGAACATTCGGATTTTTATAACTTTGAGAGCCCACCAGAGAAATAGCAACCGCCATCTGTCATGCGACAGTGCGTTCAGCTGGAAGGTACTGAGGTGTTCAACTAATCATCTGGGTCTTGATTCGAAGCCAGAGCTGCGTTGGTCGGTCACTATTGGCGTCTCACAACTGCTCAGCGAAATCGGACACCGAACATTCGGATTTTTATAACTTTGAGAGCCCACCAGAGAAATAGCAACCGCCATCTGTCATGCGACAGTGCGTTCAGCTGGAAGGTACTGAGGTGTTCAACTAATCATCTGGGTCTTGATTCGAAGCCAGAGCTGCGTTGGTCGGTCACTATTGGCGTCTCACAACTGCTCAGCGAAATCGGTAAGCAGAAGGATTTTTATCAAATAAAGCTTCATGTTGACAAAGATATAGCGCCCGTCCACACAGGGCTTGTTCTATACCTTCGGAATTCTAAATGTCAATGAAGAGTTGAATTTTGATCAGCCGAAGTTCTGAGACACCAAACTCCAGATCCGGATCTTCGGTGATTGGCCTTGTCGCGCGGGCACTGACTTTGAAAAATGGCCTTGGATCGACAGTGTTTCAGACACTAGTGACAACTCGATTGTCACAACTCGGAGCTGTAGAGCCTTGTTCAATAGCTGTGAGGAGACTTGTTCGTTCTCAGGTTTGATCATCTGAGTTCTCTGTCGCTGAAGAACCAAGTTTGATCGGCGAAATTCCAAGACAAAGATGAGCAGTCGGTTTTTGGCCAGTCGCAGTTACCTGGCAATGATCAATCGAGTGTTCACGAGTCAGAATAAGAGACAATGAACAGCCTGATTTGGATCAGCCAAAGTTTTGAGACAATGATCAGCCGAGTTTTCACCAATCGAAGTTCTCAGACACCGAACATTCAGATTTTAATCACCTGAAGATCCCAACAAACAACGAGCAGCCGCCATTTGATAGTCGCAATTCTCACAGTCAAAGAAGAGTCGCATTCGCATCAATCGAAGTTCTCAGACACCGAACATTCGGATTTTAATCACCTGAAGATCCCACCAGACAACGAACAGCCGCCATTTCATCGGTCGCAATTCTGATTGAACGAACAGCCGAGTTTTGGTCGTGAAAAGTTCTCCGCCAAATAAGAATTCGCCAAAGTCCGGATGATTTACGATATTAAGGTAGCAAATATAAATACATGTGTGGTATATAAATATATTAGGTTAGTTGTGCTGCTATCATGCAGTTTATTGTTCTTCAGGATGGGTCCTTAAACTCTTATTCCTAAACTTTTCTGTTCTGTTTAGTATAAAAACTCAACCGTTGCAAATTCTTCTGTCAAAACATGGATGTACTTGGGTATTTCATGGCCTTTGAACTGACTGACAATCGAGGGTGATTTCCTTACTGCGTGTACATATATATATATATATATATATATATATATATATATATATATATATATATATATATATATATATATATATATAAAGTCTGGACGCAGGTCTGTGGGCGAGAAGCGATGGGCATCAAATGAGACCCTTACTGTTAGTCTCGTTTAGATCTAGAGGTGGTAAGACGAGTTGACTAAGAAGTCAGTCGTGAGTAAGAAAGTCGTAGACATCGAAGCGGACGGAAAGAAATCTGAGACGGACAAACAATGCTGAGGGACAGCCACAGACAGACATTGGCAGATACACAGGAGCTTATCATAGAACTTTGGCTATAGAAATGATGGTCCTTTCATTTTCATATATACAGTCTAGGCATATGCAAAGCAGACAGACAGACAGACACACACACACGCGCGCGCGCAGCCACAGACACACACAGACACACATACATACATGCATATGGCAGACATATCGCAAGACCAGCAGACACAAACAGCTAGGTGCACAGTCTTGGAAAAGAAGGCGCTCTATAAATCAGGATGCCATGAAATCGATTTCCGCGACTGCAGTCGTTATCATGGAAAATCACAAATGTTTAAGAAAAAGGTTTTACATTTGTATTTATTATTTGTAATTATTATTATGCCTTTATGCATATGCATGAGTTCACATGTGGTCAATATGAGCGTTGGTCTTTCACTCAAAACTGAGAATATTACTTTTCCAAAAATCTTATCCTGATTCTTCCTCTTTCCCTCATCTCTCTTCCCGCTCCAATTCCAAACATCATCCACCGTAGACGTCCGACTGTCTGCCTGCCTGATCTCTGAGTCTTGACCTGGAACCGAACACGTTCTGACTATCGATTTTGTTTTGAGCACCCGTAAATAAGCTGGTTCCTGCTAATTAGCTTTCATTAGGTGCTGTAGAAATCTCTTACGATTGCGATTACGATGTACACACGCACGAGGCCTATTTATTACGCCTATGCATGTATATATGTGTGTGCATGTGTACGTATGTCTGTATGTATGTATGTATGTATGCATATATGTATGTATGTATGCATATATGTATGTATGTATGAATCTGTGTTGTATGTATGAAAGTATGTATGCTGTTACGGGTTGTCTAGAGGAAGTACTAAACACCAGCGGTAGTTTTAAAATGACATTATGTTTACAGGTTGTTTATGAGCAAATGAGTCGCCGTTGAGTACAGAATCAACTACAGCGTCCAAACGAAAAGCAATTGAGTCGCTCTTGAGCACAGAATCAACTACAGCGTTCAAACGAAGAGCAAATGAGTCGCCCTTGAACAAAGAATCAACTACAGCGGCCGAACGAAGAGCAAATGAGTCGCCGTTGAGCACAGAATCAACTACAGCAGCTGAGCGAAGAGCAAATGAGTCGTCTTTGAACAAAGAATCAACTACAGCAGCTGAGCGAAGAGCAAATGAGTCGTCTTTGAACAAAGAATCAACTACAGCGGCTGAGCGAAGAGCAAATGAGTCGCCCTTGAGCACAGAATCAACTACAGCGTCCAAACGAAGAGCAAATGAGTCGCTCTTGAGCAAAGAATCGCCTACAGCGGCCGAACGAAGAGCAAATGAGTCGCCTTTGAACAAAGAATCAACTACAGCGGCTGAGCGAAGAGCAAATCAGTCGCCGTTGAGTACAGAATCAACTACAGCGTCCAAACGAAGAGCAAATGAGTCGCTCTTGAGCACAGAATCAACTACAGCGTTCAAACGAAGAGCAAATGAGTCGCCCTTGAACAAAGAATCAACTACAGCGGCCGAACGAAGAGCAAATGAGTCGCCGTTGAGCACAGAATCAACTACAGCAGCTGAGCGAAGAGCAAATGAGTCGTCTTTGAACAAAGAATCAACTACAGCAGCTGAGCGAAGAGCAAATGAGTCGTCTTTGAACAAAGAATCAACTACAGCGGCTGAGCGAAGAGCAAATGAGTCGCCCTTGAGCACAGAATCAACTACAGCGTCCAAACGAAGAGCAAATGAGTCGCTCTTGAGCAAAGAATCAACTACAGCGGCTGAGCGAAGAGCAAATCAGTCGCCGTTGAGTACAGAATCAACTACAGCGTCCAAACGAAAAGCAAATGAGTCGCTCTTGAGCACAGAATCAACTACAGCGGCCGAACGAAGAGCAAATGAGTCGCCCTTGAGCACAGAATCAACTACAGCGTCCAAACGAAGAGCAAATGAGTCGCCCTTGAGCACAGAATCAACTACAGCAGCTGAGCGAAGAGCAAATGAGTCGTCTTTGAACAAAGAATCAACTACAGCAGCTGAGCGAAGAGCAAATGAGTCGTCTTTGAACAAAGAATCAACTACAGCGGCTGAGCGAAGAGCAAATGAGTCCCCCTTGAGCACAGAATCAACTACAGCGTCCAAACGAAGAGCAAATGAGTCGCTCTTGAGCAAAGAATCGCCTACAGCGGCCGAACGAAGAGCAAATGAGTCGCCTTTGAACAAAGAATCAACTACAGCGGCTGAGCGAAGAGCAAATCAGTCGCCGTTGAGTACAGAATCAACTACAGCGGCTAAGTGAAGAGCAAATGAGTCGCCCTTGAGCACAGAATCAACTACAGCGGCCAAAAGAAGAGCAAATGAGTCGCCGTTGAGCACAGAATCAACTACAGCGGCTGAGCGGAGAGCAAATGAGTCGCCCTTGAGCACCGAATCAACTACAGCGGCCCAATGAAGAGCAAATGAGTCGCTCTTGAGCACAGAATCAACTACAGCGGCCGAACGAAGAGCCGAGTCTTAAACGGGCGATGCGTTGAACAAAACCTCAACTGCTTATTAAGTTAGGCAAAGGCAGGTTTACAGCTGATTTGAAGGGTATAATATTTCATATTTAATACTGCCTTAAAAAGATCACAACAATACCTAAAGATCGAAACGCGTTCAGAAGATTGAAGCCTTCCATAAACATCGAAACCCGAACTAAAGATCGAAGCCCTCCTTAAAAAGATCACAACAATACCTAAAGATCGAAACGCATCCAGAAGATCGAAGCCCTCCTTAAAGATCGAAGTCCTGCAGAAAGAAAGATCGACTTGAAGATCGAAGTCCTAGCAGGCAGTTCAAGGGCTCTGCCTTTACGTTTGAATGGTTGACATAAAATCAAAACGATCGGCCAAACATTTAAAGGCTTTTAGACTTTATACTCTCCAGTTACTAAACATTTAAAGCAATGGATGAAGGCGATCAGAGAAGTACGTCAGAGTGTCACTCCTGATACATAACGACCAGAGCAACTCTAGTCTTCGAGGAGGGCTTGGCTTAAGGTAAGGCTCACGTAAAACATTTCTAGATTAAATTGTAGCGCTAGATAATCAGCATTCTGTGCTCAGCATCTATGTACTTGAAACCAGGGTTGTCGATTCATAAGGGACAACGGGGAATGGCCCCAACATGGATACGGGCATGCCCCGGAAGTTTAGTTTAGTGACGCCAGTAGTGGCGATATCTTACACAATTGGCGAAAGTCTTGAAAACTGGGGTTAGTAAAGCGTAGTTTTGTATCATCCCTATTCTCTGTAAGTATGTACGTACGTGTACAGGTAAATTTTTATATAACAGTACGAAGAACTCAGTGCACCTCCTCGATCGGTGGCGAGGCAATGTGATTAGTACTTACTGAACATGATTCTTCTTTCATCTCTCTCTCTCTTCACCCTCCTTCCATCCCTCTTTCCCTCCCTCCTTTCCTGCCTCTGTGCCTCCCTGTTTGCCTGCCTGCCTGCCTGCCTGCCTGCCTGCCTGCCTGCCTGCCTGCCTGCCTGCCTGCCTGCCTGCCTGCCTGCCTGCCTCTTTCTGCTTCCCTCCTTCCCTCCCTCGTCTCTGAACCGGAGACCTACTAGATTTCAGAAGTCTTTGATTGGCGCCACATAAGTTATTAGAATAGATTATATGAAATATCTGTTAAGCCGGTGGTCGGGTTAATTAAGTTCTTTATTGTCAGGCCATTACAGTGTAATGTAACCCAAACATGTAATGTAACCTTAGCATGTAAACTTAAAAAATTTGTCATGCACATGCTTTTAATTGTGGGCTAATATAGCGAACGGGAACAACGGTGGCGCCGCCTGGCGAATAAATTGATACTAATAGCAGCTTTGCCGACTGAATGTTTAATTAAGGAAACGCTGGGACTGTGGCGAATAATGAGAGGGGGCACAAGAAAGGGAGAGGCAGAGAAAAGAGAGGGAAGCATGGGAAGTGGAGGGGAGGGAAGGAGAGGGGACATGGGTAGGAAGATGCTCAACTCAGGATATGCTAATCTCTAATAACAGCCTAGTAGGCCTAATACTAGGCCCATTATGTGAGCCTAATTCACTATTATGATAACTGTATGAATTTTGTTCGGTTGTGTTTTTGCAGATTCGCATTCTTCGGTGGCGAATTCTACTGAGGCGATTTGCAGATCTACAACGGTTCTTCGAGTTCTCTCTCTCTCTCCCTTTCTCTCTTTGTCTCTGTCTCTCTCTTCCTTGTTGTCTGTCTGTCTGTCTAGTTTCTGTTTGTATGTTTGTTAGTTGTACTTGTAAGACTCCAGGGTCCTCTGGCGTGGCTTAAAATCCCGTAAGACCTGGGGTTTGTGGGTCCCTGGCGTGGCGTAAAACCCCGTAAACCAATTCGTTGATTGTCTTATGTAACTTGATGTTTGTATGTTTGTTGTACTTGTAAGACTCCAGGGTCCTCTGGCGTGGCTTAAAATCCCGTAAGACCTGGGGTTTGTGGGTCCCTGGCGTGGCGTAAAACCCCGTAAACCAATTCGTTGATTGTCTTATGTAACTTGATGTTTGTATGTTTGTTGTACTTGTAAGACTCCAGGGTCCTCTGGCGTGGCTTAAAATCCCGTAAGACCTGGGGTTTGTAGGTCCCTGGCGTGGCGTAAAACCCCGTAAACCAATTCGTTGATTGTCTTATGTAACTTGTCCTCGTCTTATGGAAGAGAGAGAGAGGGAGAGAGGGAGGGAGAGGGCGAGGGAGAGGAGAAAGAAAGAAGGAAGGAGGGAGGCGGGGAGGGAGGGTCGAAACGGGAAAGGAAAAGAACAAGGGAAAGATTTAACAAGCAGAAGGAAAGCACGAATGAAAAGAAGGACCGCTTAAGAACACATGAATAGAAACGCTTGAATTGAATGCAGCTGTTTGAGATAGAACAATTAAAAATTATATCCGAACATATTGATCATATATTTTCACTGATATTAGGTGTAACATTTTCGAAGGAACTTTTTTGAATATACTGGCTTCTTCTTTTGACTATACTGACTTCTTTGTACATTCTTATTGCAAAAATTAACGAGTTAATAATTATATACTGACTAACTTCGTTTGCACGGACGTGGAAGTAAGTAAGTAGGCCTAACGCATTTGTTAACATGCCATGTGTTCATAGACTGATCTAGAAATCGTAGGCGTGGGTGGGTCACGTGGGTGAGACAGCAAAAGCAGACGATAAAAATACGTCTTAAGCTTGAGTTGGGAAGACATTAGGCTGCATTAGTATTGGCAAATCTGGAATCCATCCTTTGTCAGCTCTTGGATCCGCCAGGGCTATTGCTACACCGTTTACTCGCATGGCTCTTGACAAAAACCGTCTTCAGTAAACGAAAACAAAAATCTTGCCAAATTGAATGCCTCGTTACTATGCATTCTTTTGAATTCTTGGAATCTTTTGAATACCAATTTTACATCATGTATATATATATATATATATATATATATATATATATATATATATATATATATATATATATATATATATATATATATATATATATATATATATATATATATATATATATATATATATATATATATATATATATATATATATATATATATATATATATATATATATATATATATATATATATATCAGGCCGAAAAGTAAAGGACCCATAAAAATAAACATGATTTGAATTTGGAACGGTGGTCTAAGTTTTGGAGGTGGAATTACAAAGAGTTCTAAGGTCTAAGTTTTGGAGGTGGAATTACAAAGAGTTCTAAGGTCTAAGTTTTGGAGGTGGAATTACAAAGAGTTCTAAGGCCAAAATCCCCGCGGGTAAAGAGGCGTCAAGTGCCCAAATAGGGAACATCCATTAAGGCGTCCGCAAAGAGAAGAATGGATCACCCAAATGGGGAGACAAGGGGAGGAGGTCATGCATGAGCGTCGGAAATTTTGTCGGTAGGCTGGCTTGAACCGTCCCACTTTGAAAAGTAGGTAGGTAAGAATAGGGTTTGCCGTCCCATTTTTAGTCCAAATTACTGTGATGTAGGCCTAGATTTTTGGACTATCAGAACTGCAAGCAGTATGACCAAGTTGCAATGCCTGTTTTAATGATTAGGTCCGTACAAGGGGACCTTAAATTGTGGTGAAGGATCTCACCCTACTAATTCATCGAAAAATGAACAAGGGTCGAGGTCATACGGTCGCTAAAGAAAAAGTAAACATTTTAGCTTTATCTCTGCTGTGAGTATAAGCGATTTCGGGTGGCTCATTCTCGATGCCTTAGGCGTCTCGAGTCGAATTGGATCTGCAAGATAGTGTCACAAAACTGTGACTGCGACGCCTCGGTACCGCCGCCTGCCGAGTGCTTTTGAATTATCTCTGCATCAAACTTTCGTCACACCTTTTATTGAGTTGCCAGAGGCGCTATACTTACCCGAGGAACGACGAACAAGAAAATAACTTATGTGTGTGCATGTTGTCTACACAGGTCTTCGACGCCTGGGCCTGCCGTCCCCGCCTGGACGCAGTCTTCGACGTCTTCGCCTCGGTCACCGACTCCGCCTTGACGGTCGGTGCCTCGCCCGAGTCGACGGTCTACGCCTGGGTCTGCCGACTCCGCCTGGACGTCTTCGCCTCGGTCACCGACTCCGCCTTGACGGTCGGTGCCTCGCCCGAGTCGACGGTCTACGCCTGGATCTGCCGTCTCCGCCTGGACGCAGTCTTCGACGTATTCGCCTCGGTCACCGACTCCGCCTTGACGGTCGGTGCCTCGCCCGAGTCGACGGTCTACGCCTGGGTCTGCCGTCTCCGCCTGGACGCAGTCTTCGACGTCTTCGCCTCGGTCACCGACTCCGCCTTGACGGTCGGTGCCTCGCCGTCCTCAACGTCAGCCTTTTAAGTCCTGGGCCACACAGGCCAGGCCGAACTCACCCACCCCTGTCGAACGAACGATTTTGCGTCATTGGCGCCCAATGTGGGGCTCGATCATGGATGAACCTTCAGCTCCTTGCCATGAAGATGAGACGAAGGTCGATCGACGCCCGTATTCTATCGACCGTGAATTACCTGCCTCCACCCCTGGTCAGAGCCGCCTCTGCGGAGATACGTCATTTGGACCTTTCTGGGTGAAGCGAAAGGAGAGAGAGATTCGACGCTACAACGGAAAGGATTCGATTGAGGATTACCTGCTCCAGTTTGATCTTGCTGCAGATTACAACTGCTGGACAGATCAGGAAAAGGCCTCATCCCTTCTATGCGCTCTCGATGGACCGGCAAGGGGCGTCCTGGTTGAGGTGGAGGACCCAGCGGCCGTTTCGTACCAAGAGGTAAAAACTGCCTTACTTAAGCGCTTCGGACCTGCCGACTATCCAGGAGTGCATGAGCAGGCACTCAACCAGCTCCGGCTCGCTCCTGGACAGAATATTCGGGAGCTCTCACAGGAGGTCCAGAGGCTTACCAAAAGGGCCTATAGTGACCTAACTGGTAGGGTTAAGAATCAGTTGATGTTGGGATTCTTTCTCCGAGCAATCCCGGACAAAGATGTAATATTTTATATCAAAGATAAAGAGCCGATGACATTGGATGAGGCGTGCACTTTGTACGAACGTTTCCGAGCACTCACGAACCTCACCAACCAGCGACACCCGATGGTGCGCGTCACAGTCGGTGAGGACGAAAATGGGACAGACGCCAACACCGCTGGAGCTAGGCGCAACGCGGGAAACGGCGAGTGTGTGCCGGGCGCCATGAGAGACTATATGGACCAGACGAGCCGCTGCTTACGTCAGATGACCGATGTCCTGGATCGCCTCTCCGTCGCCTCTTCAACCACACCTCCACATCATACACAGGACATTCCGTCTGCGTCATTTGCGCCCGCTGATAGAAGAGGCGTCCCAAGGAAGCCATGCCCCCGATGTGGCCAGGTCGGTCATTGGAGTCGCGACTGTCCATCCCATCAGAGGATCGACGTTGGCGCCGGACAGTCGATCTGCGATTCCCAGCGCGGAACAATAGAGACGCCGGAGCGTGCTCGGGTCGGTGGACACGCGGTCTACCTGCGGGCACGCGTAAATGGAAAACAGAGGGACTGCTTGTTGGACACTGGAGCGGACGTCTGCCTCATACCTGCGAGCTGGGTGGACAGATCTTCTTTATCTCAGACAACCACGCGATTACTCGCCGTGAATGGGACGGAGATAGAAGTCGACGGTCAGCTGCGGCTGGCTGTGACCGTAGACCGTCACCGGACTACAGCTACTTTCCTCGTAAGTCCCAACCTTAGCGAAGTGATTCTTGGCATGGACTGGCTAAACAGCAACAACGTGACCTGGTGTTTCGGAGAGAATTTCCTCCTTCTGGGTCAACAGCGCGTGACATTGCGATTAAAGCCAGGAAGAGCAATGTATTGTCAACGGTGTGTCGCCCGTTCCGATGTGACGATACCGCCGCAAAGCGAAGCTATCTTGCCGGTTCGAGTGATCTACGGACGCCTTCTTGGACCGTCAGACCGCCGACAATGGAGTACCGTCCCAACCGAACCAGAATCGGGACTTTTGGTGGCGCGAACTCTTGTCGACCCAGGGTCCCGCAATATTGGCGTCCGAGTTTGCAATGTCACTTGCAACCCAATCCACCTTTCTGAAGGACGGACTGTAGGTGGTCTCCAGATCGTCACTATGCTGCCTGCCGTTGAAGAAGTCGCGCAGGATACTGAGGTAGGTCACATTACACCTATCCTTGATGGCATTGATGAGGCTGTTCCCGGCGAAGTTAAGGACGCCCTGAAACAGCTCCTCTACAAGTATTCTGATGTTTTCTCCCGCGATGAGTTCGACCTTGGCCGCACAGAGATTGTGACCCATAGGATCGATACCGGAGACGGTCGACCGTTTCGGCAGCCGTTGAGACAGCAACCACGTGCTCATCTGCCCGATTTGGAGAGGCTGTTGACCGACATGCAGAAGCAAGGAGTTATCGAGCCTTGTCAGAGCGAGTGGGCGTCCAACATCGTACTGGTGAAGAAAAAAGATGGCAGCATTCGTTTCTGCGTTGATTACCGGAGACTGAATGACCTTACAAAGAAGGATGCATATCCTCTGCCTCGCATCGACACCTGTATTGATGCCCTTTCCGGATCTCTTTGGTTTAGTACATTTGATCTCCGCTCGGGATTTCATCAGGTGGCCGTCGATCCGAGAGACGCTAACAAAACCACTTTCATCTGCCATCGAGGGACATTCCGTTTTCCTAGAATGCCGTTCGGTCTGTGCAACGCTCCGGCAACCTTTCAGAGGCTGATGGACATGGTGATGGCGGGGCTGAACTACGAGACGTGCTTGGTCTATTTAGACGACATTATCGTTTTCAGCAAGGATACTCAGACCCACCTTGAACGACTGGACAAACTTCTCGGGCGACTACGGGAGGCTAACCTGAAATTGAAGCCGTCAAAGTGTCATCTGCTCCGGCAAAAGGTGTCCTTTCTGGGCTTTACTGTTGGCAAAGACGGCGTAGGGACGGATCCCGACAAGATCGCCGCCATTCGAGACTGGCCAACGCCGTTAAACCTCCGTCAAAGCAGGGCCTTTGTCGGTTTTTGCCAATACTATAGGCGTTTCGTCCCGAGGTTTTCTGATATTGCTGCGCCTCTACACGCACTCACCAAGAAAGGCGCCCGCTTTTTATGGACAGACGAGTGTCAAAAGGCTTTTGACACCCTCAAGTCGGCGCTTGTTGGAACGGACGTGCTGGCCTTACCGACCGCAGAAGATCGTTACATCTTGGATTGTGATGCCTCCGATGCTGGTATCGGGGCCGTGCTGTCGCAAATACAGAATGGAGAGGAGCGCCCGATCTGTTACGCAAGCCAGCTGTACAATCGTCATGAGAAAAATTATAATGTGACGCGTAAGGAACTCTTGGCCCTTGTCACATTTGTGAAAAAATTTAGACAATACCTTCTGGGAAGGCCTTTCACTATTAGAACGGACCATGCCGCTCTGCAGTGGCTTAAAAAGACCCCCGAGCCGATTGGTCAGCAAGCTCGTTGGCTGGAGATTCTCGAAGAATTTGACTACGAGATTCAACACAGACCGGGTGCTAAGCACGCCAACGCCGATGCCCTGTCTCGGAGACCGACGTGCGAGGACGACACGGCTTGCGTCTCTGCGACTGCTACCCGGGCGGACAACCTGGCGGGGCCATTCGACTGGACAAAGATACAGCAGGACGACACGGACGTCGGGTTCGTCTACAATCTGCTCAAGAACCGCTCACCAAAGCCAAGGCCGGAGGACATCACCGCCCTAAGTTCGGACGTGAAAACGTTATGCAGCCAATACAACCAACTAGAGTTGGGAACAGATGGGGTGCTATACAGGAGGTTTGAGAAAATCGGCGGCGGTAGCCACCTGCAGAAAGTCGTTCCCTTTGCCTACAGACGCGAGTTGGCGGCCGATCTGCATCGCGGGCTGAATGGCGGACATTTAGGCATACGACGTGCCACGTGGCAGGTGCAGAGGCGTTTCTACTGGCCGGGTTGGTCTCGTGACATTCGCCTGGTCTTGTTGCAGTGCGATCAGTGTGCAAGATTTAAAAGACCACGGCCTCACCGACAAGGAAGGCTTCAGCCAATGTTGACGGGAGAGCCATGGGAAAGGATTGGCGTAGATATAACAGGACCACACCCAAAGTCTGCAAAAGGGAACGTGTATATCCTCACGCTGATTGACCACTTCACCAAATGGGTGGAGATATTTCCCATGCGGAATCAAGAGGCCTCAACCGTCGCTCGTATTCTTGTAGACCGAGTTTTCTGCACTCACGGACTGCCGCTTCAGCTGCTGACCGACCAAGGTAGGAACTTCGAGAGCGACCTATTTAGAGAGATCTGTCGTGCCCTCTCCATAGACAAGATCCGTACCACCGCCTACAAACCATCTACCAACGGCAACATTGAAAGATTCCACGGCACACTCAATGCCCTCCTGGCCAAATGGGTGTCTGATAATCATCGGGACTGGGATGATAAGCTGCCGGCTGTGGCGTTTGCTTATCGAACGTCTATCCAGGAGTCCACCGGATTCACACCGTACTTCCTCATGTTCGGGCGCGAGGCAAGGATTCCAGCGGATATCGTGTATGGACCGCCGCCCACAGAGGGAGAGCAGCGCAGCCACGTGGAGTTCGTTGTTGAGCAGCAAGAGCAGCTACGAGAAGCCTTCTCCTTGGTACGGGAGCACCTTAATCGCGCTGCCGAGAGAAGGAAGTTACGCTATAATATGAAAACTCGCCCTCTCGCTTTTCCAAAAGGTACCTGGGTGTGGTGCCTGATTCCTCGACGTCTTCCTGGCCGAAGCGCGAAATGGACCAGCTTCTACCACGGACCGTTTCTGGTGACCAGGGAAATAAGCGACGTCAACGTGGAAATCCAGCGTAGCCGGCGGAGTAAACCCACGATTGTGCATGTTGACAAGCTGAAACCGTGCTACACACCTGGTCTTCACAGCTGGCTCGATGGTGGAGAGCAGTCTGTTCAGCCAACTGGTTCCCGGCGACGTGCTCTCAGCCTGGACCAATCTTCTGATGATGGGTCCGGAGATGAAGAAACTACGCACGACAGGGACGAGGAGAAGGACGATTCGCTACATCTCAGAGAAGCCGAAGGAAGACCCAAGCGTCAGATTCGAAAACCAGACCGATTTTGCTATGCGCTCAATAACTACAATGTTGAAAGATCCAGCAGCTACAAGTACTGCTGAGTTCGCCCCCTGGCGGCGGGAGGATGTCACAAAACTGTGACTGCGACGCCTCGGTACCGCCGCCTGCCGAGTGCTTTTGAATTATCTCTGCATCAAACTTTCGTCACACCTTTTATTGAGTTGCCAGAGGCGCTATACTTACCCGAGGAACGACGAACAAGAAAATAACTTATGTGTGTGCATGTTGTCTACACAGGTCTTCGACGCCTGGGCCTGCCGTCCCCGCCTGGACGCAGTCTTCGACGTCTTCGCCTCGGTCACCGACTCCGCCTTGACGGTCGGTGCCTCGCCCGAGTCGACGGTCTACGCCTGGGTCTGCCGTCTCCGCCTGGACGCAGTCTTCGACGTCTTCGCCTCGGTCACCGACTCCGCCTTGACGGTCGGTGCCTCGCCCGAGTCGACGGTCTACGCCTGGGTCTGCCGACTCCGCCTGGACGTCTTCGCCTCGGTCACCGACTCCGCCTTGACGGTCGGTGCCTCGCCCGAGTCGACGGTCTACGCCTGGGTCTGCCGTCTCCGCCTCCGCCTGGACGTCTTCGCCTCGGTCACCGACTCCGCCTTGACGGTCGGTGCCTCGCCCGAGTCGACGGTCTACGCCTGGGTCTGCCGTCTCCGCCTGGACGCAGTCTTCGACGTATTCGCCTCGGTCACCGACTCCGCCTTGACGGTCGGTGCCTCGCCCGAGTCGACGGTCTACGCCTGGGTCTGCCGTCTCCGCCTGGACGCAGTCTTCGACGTCTTCGCCTCGGTCACCGACTCCGCCTTGACGGTCGGTGCCTCGCCGTCCTCAACGTCAGCCTTTTAAGTCCTGGGCCACACAGGCCAGGCCGAACTCACCCACCCCTGTCGAACGAACGATTTTGCGTCAATAGATAAGGGGAAGCAGAGGAATCAGGATAGAATCTGCGGAAGAGGAGTTTTATTTTCAGTTTTAGGTGGAAGACCTGCGCAGAGATTGCAACGGGTGAAGTAAACGTATAGGTTTATGAAGCGACCGTATGACCTCAACCCGGCTCATTTTGCAATGAATTTATTGGGTGAGATCCTTCACCACCGATGCCCGTTTGAATGGGCGCCACGCCATTTAAGGTCCCCGTGCACGGACCGTACTAGCCGTAGATTTAAATCTCTGAAATAAGCCACGATCGGGACGCGAACCTGGGATCCTCACGCACAGAGGCTTCCTGGCGTACGCACTTACCGATGTAGTTAACTAAGCAATTGCTGATGGCCCCCGCCCGCATCTGAAAAACAGGGACCCTGCTCACAGCCTGATAAGTAGGCCTACGAACATTTTACTATAATTTCAGTAATCTTTCTTGGCCTGAAATTTGAAGTTACGCCAGTGGACCTACTGCAAGGTTACTCTGAGCTCAAGAAAAAAAGAGATGAGAAATTCTGCATTAGTATTTCATCAGCCCCCCCTCACCCATATAGCTGTGCACTGTTTTCACTGTACAATGTAAATGTAATGTACACGTTTTTCTATAGAGACTTTATGGCCTCGACCATATTCGTTTTTCTAAGAATTAATCAGGTGAGATCCTTCAGCGCCCTTGCCCGTTTGAATGGGCGCCACGCCATATTCTAGTGGCTAGTTTGTAAAACCGTCAAATCACTGGTTAATGGTACAAATCCAGGCCAGGATAAAACATACTTTCACTAGAGTTCTTTTTAATTGGGCTATAAAAACAGTATGATGTCGAGTGGAGGACTGCCCACCAGCCCTCGGCCGAAGTCGCTAACGTCTATTAACCAAGGGTTTCATGTTCTTCCATATACATGTATAGTCATGTTTCAATACATTGTGTGTCGTACATTTAGCCTGCAAAGGATTTATCATTGGATTCACAACTACGTTGGGATTTGCTGTATGTGTGACCTTCGGTATTGTCACCGGTCTTCTTGTCGTTGTTCTGAGAAAAAGTAGATGAACATTACTTAACTGTGTCTAATTCTTCAAATAGTTATTAACACGAAATAGCTCACTCAAGTTTTAATTGTCTCCATTCTTTATGACAGCACTTCGACTGCCGGCATCTAGCATTCACAATTTGCACCAAGACACACTGCCTATTGATTTTTGTCTTAGCATTTACTGGAGCCACCAGTACTGTGCAGTATATTTGTTGGAAGTATAGACAATTAATAATTCTCCACTTATTTATATTTTATAATCAGTCACTAGATCTCCACTGAATTATAGTTTATAATAACAATATTATGATTAAATGAAGCGGTATTTCGATTTTTCAAAAAGAAGGAGGGATCTGCGCAAGCAGAAGAGACACCTCAGCTAGAAGCATCTGTATAAGACGGTCTCTAAATGAACAAGATAATCTGTAGCACAATCTAGAAATGATCTAAATATATAGTCTAGCTTCTTTTGGAGGTCTTTCTAGCTGCTTTCTGACTGCAAGATAATCACCGTCGCCCCCCCCCCCCCTATATGGTTTATTTTATGGTTTATGCTTACACGCATTGGACTAACAGCCTAAATGCTGCTGGTTTGACGGTAGGCTAGAAGCATTGTAATCGTTCGTCGTTCGGTAGATGGCGGTGATGGTCCGAGGGAGTGTCGGAAACAGCCGGATCAACCAGTATGCAAATAATGCAACTGCATAGAGCCCCCGCTGACATGTATTTCAAATGCTCTCAATTTGATAATGAATGCTTCAAAATGCGTAGGTTTCCGTTGATTCTCCCCTGGCTGGGGAGCTTAAGAACATCTCCGGACGTTGTAGTCGTTAAGGGCTTGCGCCTACAGAGGTCACTGTCCCAGGCCCTCTGAATCTTTTCCAGTTACTCTGCGCTCTGGCTTTAAAAAGTTGTGTACGTCTCTGTTCATAGTCCACCGTAGATTTATGTTGTCAGCATAACAGACAAAACAAAGTTTGTGTAGAAAGACTGCAGTTGAATCGTTTCTGCAGAAAGGCTGCAATTTATTTGGTTGTGTAGAAAGGCTGCAATTTATTGGTTGTGTAGAAAGGTTGCCGTTAAATTGTTTCTGTAGAAAGGCTGCAATTTAATTGGTGTTGTCGAACGGAGGCAGTTTAATTGGTTGTATTGACTAGTAAATTAGTAGATTTTTCTTTGTCCAAATCTTTCTGTTCGATCATTTTCTAAGTGTTTCATAACGGCCGAGTTTGCATTAGAAGGCTAAGTATTTGCTCCATTTTCGGTCGGGTAGGATTTCGACTTTAAGGTTGATTATGGCCTCCCTTTCGCATGCGAATGTAATTCTGGGCTGATATTTCGCGCTTGTGAAGGGCAAGAGGCACTTGGGTCTTTTCATCTAGCGCTCTCTCCCAAGGCGTTTCACTAAGGCAGTCGCGTAGAGTTCATCGTTTCTTCAAACAGTGGTCTCGATTGGTTGAAAGCCTGACATCAATATCAAGCAGTTTATACCTATGAACGATTATGTACTGTATCGCAAAATAAGGTGCATTTCATATGTAAGGTCACTGATCCAACTAGCGATTCGTTTAAGGTCGAAATGACTGAATTTCCGCCTCCGTTGATGCATCTACTCATATATATATGTATATATGCATATATATATATGCACTTAAACCTGAAGGTACATATGTATGTCTGTCTATGTGTATGTTAGAATGTTGGTATGTATTTATGTATTTATATATGTATGTATGTATTTATGTATTGAAGTATGTATATATGTCTTAAAGACTTTTTTAAGAATTAAGAATTTAAAGAATTTAAGAATTTAAAGAATTTTTTAAGGGGGTCGGCATTTTCTTCTCACTTTCAGTCAACGAAGTAGGCATTTTCTTCTCACTTTCAGTCAATGGAGTAGGCATTTTCTTCTCACTTTCAGTCAATGAAGTAGGCATTTTCTTCTCACTTTCAGTCAACGAAGTAGGCATTTTCTTCTCACTTTCAGTCAATGGAGTAGGCATTTTCTTCTCACTTTCAGTCAACGAAGAAGGCATTTTCTTCTCACTTTCAGTCAACGAAGAAGGCATTTTCTTCTCACTTTCAGTCAACGAAGTAGGCATTTTCTTCTCACTTTCAGTCAACGAAGAAGGCATTTTCTTCTCACTTTCAGTCAACGAAGTAGGCATTTTCTTCTCACTTTCAGTCAATGAAGTAGGCATTTTCTTCTCACTTTCAGTCAACGAAGTAGGCATTTTCTTCTCACTTTCAGTCAGTGGAGTAGGCATTTTCTTCTCACTTTCAGTCAACGAAGAAGGCATTTTCTTCTCACTTTCAGTCAACGAAGAAGGCATTTTCTTCTCACTTTCAGTCAACGAAGTAGGCATTTTCTTCTCACTTTCAGTCAACGAAGTAGGCATTTTCTTCTCACTTTCAGTCAACGAAGTAGGCATTTTCTTCTCATTTTCAGTCAACGAAGTAGGCATTTTCTTCTCACTTTCAGTCAATGGAGTAGGCATTTTCTTCTCACTTTCTTTCAAAAGTGTAGACATGTTCTTCTCACTTTCGTTCAGAGGTGGTGCATCCTATTTCATGCCAACATTCCAAAACCCCTCTAAACTAAGAAGGAAACGAGTTGCAAAAAACATTCGCTCTTGGATGGAAACCACGCCCATCCTATTTGAGCCTAAAATTCAACCCCTCCTACTTAACTCACAGGAAGAAAGTAATAAAGAAGACTACATCCCACGTTGTACATCGAATGTAAATACTACTGATTCCTCTCCAATCATTGCCGAAAAAGTTCTGCCAGTCGTGTTGAAATTTCCTGCACAAAAATTCATTCCTGTCACGAAATGCGAAAACTACACGAACTGAAGATCGATAACAAATTCAAAATAAATATCGAAATCATACCCTAATTGAAGATGAAGGTCAGACACGAACTGAAGAACGAATTATATCTGAATCGATTATCGAAATCCTACTCTAATCAAAGATCGGAATCCGACCTTAAGTAAAGATTGAATTCCTACTTGCGATAAAGATCGACATCCTACCAGAACTGAATATCGAAACTCCACCTATAAGTCGAACTCCGCCTATAGATTGGAGCCCAAACCCGACTATAAGACTGAAAATTTACCTAAATATCCATGTCCAAGCCAAAGATCGAAACCCGATTTGATGATCGACACCGCATCTGAAGATCGAAATTCTACCTACATATCAATATCCTACCTAAAGATCGAAACCACACATGAAGTTTCATCCATTCATCCATCCATCCGCCCACCAAAAACCCATCCCTCGCTACATTTATCCATCAGACCAGTCATTAATTCATCCATGCATCCCCTCTATCCATCCTTTCGTCGATCCATCCGCCATCATCCATCCAACCTCGAACTGTGTGGTCTGGCTTTAATTCTTCATGGATGGACGTACATTGATGTTGACAACGGTCTACTGACTTCACGGTCTACTGACTTCACGGTCTAAATCCGACTGAAGATCGAAATCTTAACTCATGGTCAAAATCAATCTGAAGATCGAAATCCTACTTGAAGATGGAAGCCCAACATCGAAATACTACCTCAAGGTTGAAACACGACTGAAAATCGAAATCCTACATCAGGGTCGAAACCCGACCGGAGTGAAATCCTACTTTAAGGTCGAAACTCAACCTGACGATCGAAGCACCATCTGAAAATCGTAACCCGATCTAAAAATTGAAATCCTGCCTAAAGATCTAAACCCTAACCTAAAGATTGAAACTGCATCTGAAGATGGAAACCCAACCTGAAGATCGAAATCCGGCTTAAAGATCCAAACCCGACCTAAGAATCGAAGCCCTGCTTAAAAGTTGAACTCTACCTAAAGATCGAAACCCGACCTGAAAATGAAGCCCTCCATAAAGATCGAAACCCGAACTAAAGAACGAAGCCCTCTTTAAAAAGATCACAACAATACCTAAAGATCGAAACGCATCCAGAAGATTGAAGCCCTCCATAAACATCGAAAGCCGCACTAAAGATCGAAGCCCTCCTTAAAAAGATCACAACAATACCTAAAGATCGAAACGCATCCAGAAGATCGAAGCCCTCCATAAAGATCGAAACCCGAACTAAAGATCGAAGCCCTCCTTAAAAAGATCACAACAATACCTAAAGATCGAAACGCATCCAGAAGATTGAAGCCCTCCATAAACATCGAAAGCCGCACTAAAGATCGAAGCCCTCCTTAAAAAGATCACAACAATACCTAAAGATCGAAACGCATCCAGAAGATTGAAGCCCTCCATATACATCGAAACCCGAACTAAAGATCGAAACCCTCCTTAAAAAGATCACAACAATACCTAAAGATCGAAACGCGTCCAGAAGATTGAAGCCTTCCATAAACATCGAAAGCCGCACTAAAGAACGAAGCCCTCCTTAAGGGAGATGGTTGAGGCGAAATCAATCGCCAGTTGGCGATAGACTCGCCCTCTTGCTCGATCCGATCTGCTTCAGTAGGCCTATGTCGCGCTTCACTTACCAGATTACAATCTGCTGCTGAAGCGAAGACAGAAGACTCTCTCGAATAACGAATAGAGTACAAAGTCTTATCCCTCACCTACAACACACTTCAATCCTCCCAACCCTCCTACCTTCGTCAATTATTTACTATCCAACCACTCCGTTCAACCCGCTCCTCATCTGTCCTAACACTTCTTCGCCCTCCCGTCACCTCATCCTTAAAAGTTGGAAATCGCTTCATAGCCATAGCTGCCCCACCCCTTTGGAACAAACTCCCGCCAGAATTGCGACAGTTATCTGATCAATCATACGAACTCAACAACACTTCACCTCTTTCAGTTTCTGCGCAGGTCTTCCACTCAAGACTGAAAACATTTCTTTTCCAGAAATCTTATCCTGATTCTTCCTCTTCCCCTTATCTCTCTTCTCGCTTCAATTTCAAACACCATCCACCGTAACCGTCCGACTGTCTGAGTGCCTGACTCCTGGATCTTAACCCTTTTGCCTATCGATTTTGTTTTGACTGAGCGCCTGTGAATAAGCTGGTTCCCGCGACTTAGCTTTCGTTGAGCGCTGTAGAAATCTCGAGATTACGATTACGATTACGATTACTCTTGGCACAGGCGCCGGTTGTCTGGCACAACGTAGGGCCTATGCTTCTTGCATCAACATATAAAGGCAGCTTCACCTTTGACCTACCTACAGAAATCGGTTTCCCTCTAAAGGAAATCGTATGTATGTGTGTATGTATGTATTTATGTATGTATGTATGTAGTTATGTATACACACACACCCATATATATATATATTAGGGCTGTACCGAATAGGTGATTATCACTATTCGGCCGAATACGAATAATTGGACCAACTATTCGGCCGAATACGAATACGAATACTAACATTTGACCTGCTCTAGCCTCAAAGGCTGAACGTTAACGTTCAGACACTGTACACAAAGAATGAGATACTGACACTGCAATACCGCGGTCCAGGCAGTAGGCAACGCCTGGCTGCAACCACAGCATATATTATTTTAATGACAGAGTCACTTCAGTCCACTCGCTATAGCAGAAACGGATGCCATGTGACCACTATTCGTATTCGGTCCGACCGCTACTATTCGACCGAATACCGAATAGCTTTTTGGCCCACTATTCGGCCCCAAAGCGAATACGAAGCGAATGTTCGGTACAGCCCTAATATATATGTATGCACGTACGTACATACCTATGATTGCATGTATGGATGGCTTCATGTATGTTTGCATGTATATAGGCCTATGTATGTATGTATGTATGTATGTGTATATATGTATATAAGTATGTATGTACGTATGTATGTATACATGTATGTATGTATGACTGCATGTATAGATGGCTGTATGTATGCATGCATGTATATAGGCCTATGTATGTATGTATGCATGTAAGTATGTGGTTCTCACGCGACTTCTGTAGCGGTTAAGTCATTATACGCGGACAAAGCGAAGGCCTGAACTAATGAGATGATAACAAGTGGCATATTTTTAGCAAGGACATTCTTACATGGTCTCTGACCAGATGCTGCTGAAACGTTTTTGTTACGCTAACTATATCTTTTTAGCCTTTCTGCGTGTTTCTACAATAAAGTTCGATGTAAAACTACTTTGCGAACTGTCAACGTGAAAAATACTTGAGCTGAAAAAGCTTTCGAAAGAACTTCAATGGAAATTACCTCTAACTTGATTATCCAGTCACAAAATTGGTCTTCAACTCTCCCCTGTACAAGAATTATTTCTACGGAAGTACTCCTCATCCAAAGTGGTCTAAAGCGTTATGGTAGCAGGTGAGGTAGGTTGATTGAGAAGATGACGGAGAGAATTCAACGTTGGAATTCAACAAAGGCCTCGACTTGACCTTCTTCAATTCGATCAATTGTCCCGGGAGCCTGACTCTGAGGCGTGGGGAAGGTGGAGCCTCGTTAAAGTCCGTCAGAAGTCGGAAGTGTTCGGAAATCTAATTATGCTGACTATGTTGCGATGAGAAGCCGAGCTATACAGACGTCAGCCGCATTCGACGACGAAACATTGTCCATTGCATCGACGGCGCTAAGGATAACGGCACCAGGTATGGTAAGATGAGACGCCGTTACAGTTCTGTTATTACAGTCATCGAACGTATACGGCTCATATTTTGAAGCGCCTTTAATTTGAGAGGTTCCCTGAAGGCGCTGTATAAATGCTCAGATGCAAACGTTGACATCGATGCCTTACCTGCCCATATTCGCACCCAAGATGCAACACTGTGGCTCTTGCTATTTCCTCCAGCATTCGGACCCAGAGATGCATACAAAATACAATACAAATACACTACAAATACAATACACATTAATACATGCAATGCAACATGTAATTATGCAATACAACTGTTATTTGATAATGCATCATTACAAAGCTCAGCAGTGTTAGTATCATCATACAACTAATAGCTTGGGCCCTATATATTCATGACGAGATCCCGCTTATCCATCTGGCAAGCCAGGCGACTTGCTATAGATCCCCAGCGCTAAGTGTTCATGTTTAACTGTTTGGTTATGGTGGTCCATAATCCTATCCAATCGCTTAAGAGGCTAAAATGCTGACTTAAAATTCATTCAAAGCTGCATCTGCAGACATCGCAGCCATTTTCACGCCAGCTTAAAACGTTTCGACACACCCCGATGTATACCACTGTACAACGTACTTAGTAGGCCTCTATGACTTCCGCCTCGCCTCCAAATATTGATTCTTAACACTTATTCTCCAAATACCTGTCCATATCATAGGCCTATATTTTCTTCCCGTCTTTACTACAGCTAAAGAGCGTATAAGCTCTTAAGAATGATTCGTGGTTTCTTGTAGGCAGTTAAGGAACGCCTCTGAAAAGCTTCTTTTTAGGTGCCGCTATACAAATTTGCAATTTCTGCATCGACCTTTCACTCAAGACTGAAAACATTCCTCTTTCACAGATTCTAAGCTGGCACCCCTTCTTCCTCTTATCTCTCTCTCTCCTCTCAAACCCCAAACACCGCCATCCCGAATAGCTGCCAAGCTGTCTCTCCGCCTGATTTTTGGATCTCGACCTGGAACCGAACTCTTTTGCTTATCGATTTTGTTTTGACTGAGCGCATGTGAATAAGCTGGTCCCCGCGACGTGGCTTTGGTTGGGCGCTGTAGAAATCTCGGAATTACGATTCCGATTCCGATTACGATGAGAATTATTACTATTCCGATAGTATAAAGAACGCGGGTGTAATTCTATTTATCACTAAAACAAGATTTTCACTTTCCCTTTGACCGTCGACTCTCGGACGGCAGCCTTGACCTTGAGACGTCGATCGCTTCTCATGATGGACCCGTATTCTCGGGACGGGAAGTAAGGTAAGATACGTTACAGGTGAGCAAATTATGTGAGAACACGCTCCTCGTATTAACAGAATGTGGTTTCTGCCAGTGCAGATGCTTAATCTTCCTCTGCTGCAACAGCTACCAGAATTTCCACCTTCCTTCGAAAGTCTTCGACAAGCATCGCTGCTGGGGTAGAGGTAACACACCTGTAAATAAGTGAATCTATATCAATTCCTCAGAAGAAGAGAGATTCCGAGGTCGATCCAACGACCATTTGAAGCTAGAGATGCTGAGATGCTTTGATTGAAAGGTTTTTGGCTCTGGTTCTTGGGTTCTACTCCTGATGCGTCATCGCTTGAAGCTTACGAATGTCACTGAGAATGTCGAGCAGGTGAATTACTGTTACAATTTATTATTATTATTATTATTATTATTATTATGACCATGATGATGACGATGATGATGATGATGATGATGATGACGATGATGATGATGACGATGATGAATGATGATGATGATGATGACGATGATAATGCCGATGATCATGATCATGATCATGATCTGCCTCTGCATGTTTCAGTCTCGCTGTGTCTTGTCTTGTCTCTTTATCCTAATCTGTGACCATTCCTGAACTTCTACAGCTGCCCGTCTACCTTTCCCGACAAAACGCGTTACGGATCACTTAGACCTGAAGCGAGGCCTTCATTCTCCCTCCGTCCACTTGATGGTGCTTATTGACTTTTGCTCGCAACCGAACAGTAAAATATTCACGAGTTCATTGCACGCCACATCTGATTAAGTTTATAGTTCACGGAAACGCACAATCACCTGCTGTATGCCTACGCGTGAACGATCAATCCCTACTCACCTGATCTGACCAGGATCTTGAAATAAAACTGGCCAATATTTCTCAGGTTCCAAGCTCTCGAGCTATATATGTCGTCTCATCTTCCGGCATTAATTAATTATTAAACGAACCAAAATCGTTTCCGTTGTGAATATATCCAAATGCTCGCCAGTACACGTCTCAGTTCGTTCACGGATGACTGGCTATTCGTTGTTTCAATCAGTCAAGTTCACTACAAACCAGCGATTTACCAGTCCTTCTGAAGTCAGAGTTCAAAGTGATCTGGGACGGAATATGGAACCAATGATATCAATGTCAGTGCGTCAAGATTAGGGGACGGGCATACGTCCGCAATGCCCCATGAATACATCACCGATAATCCTATGGAAAACTAAGTAAAAAATCTGCGTGCAAGACTTCCTTTTATTTTGAGAGGTTCTGCTTGATATCTCTATAATTATAATTGGGATTTAACACGTGAGCTGTAAAGGTATAGCACGAGGCTTTCAGTACAGATTAATCTACTATGATCGGCTAGAACTACTGCATCTTGTAATAAATAAATAAGTAAGCATCGAAAAACAGTATTTTCAGCTCGGAGCAGTTGACACATTCTGAGCACCTAAAGAAGTTTAATTAGTGCAAGTACAATGTATGACAATGGTTCTAGCCGTGACAGTTGGTCAGACGAGTGAGCTGGGCTGCTGCTTGTATATCCTGACACGGATGCCGCCGCGAGGGTAAGGGATGAATAATTCCTCATTATTCCTTTAATCCCAGATACCTGGGATAGGACGCACAGGTGCGTCGACGACATAAGTAGTTCGTATTTTATGGACAGCCGGTCTCCGCTGCAGTCCGTCCTATCGCGCGCTGCCTCTCCTCTCTTTCGATACAAAGCCAGGCAGGGCCAGGCAGGGTCAGGCTGGGCCAGGCAGGGCCAGGCAGGGCCAGCCAGCACGCGCTCTCTCCTCCCACTTTTGCCTTTCGATGGTCGCCCACGCTGATCGCCGGTGCCCGTCCGCACGTCCGTCCGTTAGCGTCCAAGGTAGACACAGCAGCAGCAGCAGCAGCCGCTGAAGGAAAGTTCTACCTACGCTGACCGACGATACCTTCAGCTTCTGGGAGTGGCCAAGTCCGTCCAGAAAACAGATTTCGGCCGTCTTTAAAGATTCCTTTTATTCAGGCGTTTTTCGCAAAAGGAACAAAATTATCCGTTAATTTCGATTATGAAATTCTCAAGAAGTCATTCCAAGTTTGTACTTTCTTCCGCCGGTCGAACGCATCGCGTTTCTCAAGTTCGGTTCGACAGAATAATTAATCACAGCGCACAAGCCGACCTTTAGAGTTAAATTTAGAATCGTGCGCACTAGAAAAGTTTGATTTCGACGCTTGAATTAGAATTCTACTTTCTCTGAACGCAACCAAAGATTTTCTCTAGATGGCTTTCTTCCAGTTACAAAAGATCCGCTGGCTTATCAAAGACCTGTACAGAAGGTGAGTTCTTTCGATAGCAAAAGCTACCTCCGGTGGCCTGAAATGGAAAAAGCGCACAAAAGCGTGCAATAGAAATGATCTGCAAAGAAAAACAATTACTTGCGCACAATGAATGGACGCTGTAAAACGCCGTAACTGTAAAAGTAATGGAATGTAAATGTCGGTAAAATTACAAATGAGAATTTGAAACAAACTGGCTGATCGAATGATGAAAAAGACGAGAGAGGAAATTTACTTTTTAATTCTCCCAACAACTGACTTCTAATTTCTACAAGAAATATTTAAATCTCCAACTATTATTATTATACTGTTCTTGCTCTTGTTATCAATACTATTTTTGCTGTTGTTAAGCTCTAGTTCTCGTTAGTGTTACCGCTTTCGTTACCGTACCCGTTCTTCTTATTTTTGTCGTTATCTTTATCGTTCTCGTTATCGCGATCGTTATCGCTATTGATATAGTTATTGTTATCAATATTTGTTGTCGTTATTGTTATTATTAATCGCTAGTGTAGTGTTAATGCATAATGGGATTGGCATAAGTGAAGACTACAGGTAACTGTCCGTCTACAGAACAGAATTAAAGACAGTTACAGTAACGATACGCACTGAGACAGTGGCACTTCGGGGTTTGGGGTGCTGTAAATGCACTTGTTGATTTTACCAACATATGAAGCAGTTAAAAACTTCAGGACTAGCGACGACTAAGTTCGAACTGTAGAAGAAAATGTTCATTCGATCTTTTACTGAATTCGACGTCGACAGAGAATCTACGTCGGTTGGTCCACGTCGGTGAAAATGTGTCTTATTTCGAAAACATGTGAATCGCCATGTCGATAGACGAAACCGTGCAAAGGAAGGCACTCTTTCTACACATGTCTGGGTCTTACGTGTACGAAAAAGCCCAAACACTCAGCATGACGCCGACGAATGACGAAAAACCAGAGAAGCCCTGCTTCTGAAAGCCGCTTTTTCGAAGTAGAAGTCCAAGTTAACGAGAGGAAGGAGAAACCAGTGTTCTGCGCAGTCGACGGTCGCCAGAGGTTATTGCTGTCACAATGCCTTCAACTGGGATTTCTGAGGTGTTCGACTAATCATTTGGGTCTTGATCCGAAGTCAGAGCTGCGGTCGGTCGGTCATTACTCGCTTCTCATAACTGCTCAGCGGAATCGGTAAGCTGAATGATTATTATCAAATAAAGCTTCACATTGATAAAGATAGCCTATAGCGCCCGTCGCACAGAAGGCATGTCCTACACGAGAGCAAAAATCGAGGCTGAACTCGAAAGGCTTTTCAAAGAAAGCACCATAGAACCAGCAACTGAACCTGCACCTTGGATTTTACCAGTCTTGGTAGCAATAAACCTAAGACTTTTTCTGATGAGATCTGACTCAGCGTCGATATGAGATGGCCAAACCGCGTTGTGAAACGTCATCCAATGCCGGGAATTAACGACATCATCTTCGCAGCAAAATGGGTCAGTTGTCTTTAGCAAATTGGATTTTCGTTAGGGTTACCGTCAGTTGAGTTGCATCCGGAATCGCGTTGCATCACGACATTCGCCACTCATCGAGGTCTATGCCGTGTTTCCAGACAACATATTGGAGGTGTTATTGTGTACCGAAGGTCATGAGAAGAACACGACTGAGCACTGAATGAAGTCTTGAAGAGACTAATCGAATATGGTTTAAGTCTAAAGGCGTCAGAATGCGAGTTCAGTAAGGAGCAAATTGGTTTCTTTGGCCACGTTTACCAAAGTAGGGTGTATCCCTAGACCCGTCAAGAGTTAAGACCGTTGAGCAGATGACGCAACCGACAAACCGATAAGAATTTACTGTCTAAATAAATCAGTTAGTGAAGAAATTGCCAATTAAGTAGCGATCGCAGTACCTCGGAGAGCGTCTACTTGAGTGATTATGTTAAAGAGTTGTCAAGCAAATACGAAGACACTGAAGCACCGCTGCAGCTAGGTTCACTGAATGAGTCCGCAACTGAGATTGCTAAAGTATCAGCAAATAATAATAATAATTAGTAACTTCTAATGCTCCGGTATCTAATGCGTAAGGCATCAACCGATGGCGCACCAAAGCCAAGCCGCATTTAGCTCAAAATCCAGAACGTCAGTCCACAAGACAGAGAGGAAGCCTAGGGTGGATAAGCAACTTAGGCTGTTATGAACTGCTGAATAAAACTTCTGACGAATGTAAGTAGCGGGCTTGCAAGCAGTGTCATGTATATTACGACCTAGAAATTAAGGCGGGAATGATCAAGACATACGACGATCCTGGAGAATGGAGAACTGAATGAATTTGTGGCTTGTTGATGTGTGTGCCACCTTCCATGCAGGCATCGTTTGTGAAAGATTATCACGGCTTCAACCTTATGAATTCAACAAAGGCAAAAATGTGTAATCACCGTATGGTGACCACCCAGACTGTCCGGCAAGAATCAATAGCTTTTTAAATTCTGATCAATTAATCATTTAATTATGATGACCACCCAGACTGTGCGGCAAAATCAAACAAATTTAAATTCTGATCAATTAATCATTTAATTATGATGATCACCCAGACTGTGCGGCAAAATCAAAAAAAATTAAATTCTGGTCAATTAATCATTTATTTATGATGATCACCCAGACTGTGCGGCAAAATCAAAAAATTTCAAATTCTGGTCAATTAATCATTTAATTATGATGACCACCCAGACTGTGCGGCAAAATCAAAAAAATTTCAAATTCTGGTCAATTAATCATTTAATTATGATGACCACCCAGACTGTGCGGCAAAATCAAAAAAATTTAAATTCTGATCAATTAATCATTTAATTATGATGACCACCCAGACTGTGCGGCAAAATCAAAAAAATTTAAATCCTGGTCAATTAATCATTTAATTATGATGACCACCCAGGCTGTCCGGTAAGAATCAATAATTTTTAAATTTTTAAGTGTCAAAATAGATCACGTGTAGGCCTACGCTCGTTGCCAACCCCATAAGGACAAAAACTTAGACACTCTAACGAAGGTTTAGCTTGTCCTTAGTCATTTTCTTTGACATAACGCAACTTTATTGCCGTTTAGTTTAGGCCTAATATATCTGTAGATGCAGAGTTTTGAACGGACCGCAGAGCAGGTACCAAATGTTACTGCCCACGCGCACGACGAAAAAATTAATGGAATATTGCCTCTCATAGGCGATGGTTATGAGTGCAGGCGTTGCTTCTATCATTCATTCTCAAATAGCCAAATGGGTTTGCAGTGGATTTACACAGACTTATGGCAATGTTTTGCCCCACAACGACACCTAGTGACGATAAGGTACATTAAGATAATCGCTCATGATTCTGCAACAAACGCCATCCCCAAATAGATGTTTCTGGAATAGAACGGTCTCTCGGCTGAAACACAAGTACGACAACATCAGCAACAACAATCCTTTCGCTACATTTCGCAACACGAATCAGCAACGAATCGTCAATTTCCATGCATCACACAACGGGATTTAAAAGCCGGTGAAAGACGGACCAGCTTGAGGTCAGCCATCGTGCAGCAACATGAGGCAAGCCACAACTCTTACTTCAGTGGTTCTATACATTTGCTGGCTACCGGCCGGCAAAGAGCATTTACAGCGTCGATGGTCAATTCGCTTGACAACGAATCTGTATTGCCGCAAATGTTACAGTCAAATGAATACTAGTGTCAGTCACAAGAATGCCAGTTTTTAAAATTCGTCATGCCTACGTTTATGTTTTCTGTTCCACAAACAATTTCAACATAAAATGAATAAAAGGCGCTATAATAAGTGTCTAAATACATTACATACAGATCGTACTGTACTCCTGGATCTTGACCTGGAACCGAACACTTTTTGCCTATCGATTTTCTTTTGACTGAACGCCTGTGAAAAAACTGAGCTGATTTTCGCGATTTATCGATCACTGTGCGCAGTAGAAATCTCGAGATTACGATTACGATATGCATACATACTGTAGGCCTACATACGTACGTACATACATTGTATGACAACAGTGACAACAATGTATGAAAGCTTCACCGCTTTTAGAGCGACTGCGCTACTGGTTGAAAGCAAAGCAACCCACGCAGACGCACCGTGTGAATTCTGGGTTGATCGGCTTCTCTCGCAAAGCCATTGACTTCGAAACAAGTGGATGGCGAGAGTGGATGTAATGGGGTGGGGTAGAAACGGAAAACGGGGCCTTTGGACGGCGTAACTCACGCTTCCTTTGTCATGCAGGTCTTGTGCGAGTTGGCGGCCAGCCTCACTTCCATCTCACAAGAGCCTCGTTTCCGTTTATCGTTTATTGATACGTCTCTGGCGATTATCAAGTGCATTAACAACGTGGTTTCACCGGCGCTTGGATCGAGATTTATCATTGTGCAGACAAATGTCCGAAAATCGACTTCGAAGTTCGGGGAAGGTGGGAGAAAGAGAAGATGGGTGGGGGGTGGTGGAACGGGAGAATAAATACTAGTATACGAGCGACAGGGATTGCAAACATGGGAATCCTGTCAAACACATTTCATGTGGGTCGTCGGATTATGACTCTCTCTCGTGCTGTCTCCTTCTACATGCCTGTCTGTCTGTTGTGTTTCCTTCTGTCTGTTTACCTATCTGCCTCCCTCTAATTCTATCCGTTTCATATAGTTTGACTATATATAACTGTATTTTTCCTTCCTCTTGTTTCTTCGTGTATAGGGCTACCTTTCCCATTCATAGACAGACTGGCACACGCACACCACCCCCCCTCACACACACACAAACACAAACGCTATCAGAACCAAAGCGACAAATTTACAGCCGATGCACATGTGACCCCCCACTGAAACTTCGAAACCACGAAGAAATTGAGACGGAGATGACGGGTTATACCTAAACCCACTGCATCGTCTATTTCCATCAGGTAAGTGAGTAAGTGAGTAACTAGATTCAAAGCAACGCTGTGCTTTTAAGTAGACAGGCGGTTCAGATATCTCGTCACGTGTTTGCACATGCTGAAGTCTAGAATTCTGTGGAAGACGACGCGGGGCCCCTACAGGCCACCGTACGTGCGTATGGCGCGCCTTGCTTCTCCTAATGTTTGCCAAGCGTTCCAGCATCCTATCCGCCGGAATAAACCTATCGCGAACAAACAGACAATGGAAATCTTACATAAGCCAAAGCACTAGCACCACTCAAATCTACCTATTGTCCGCTTACACATACGACCCATTGTACGTTATATATACTGTATGCACTGTAGTTTAATATGTATACATATACATATGAGGACCTATACACATTTATATCAAAGTTATACATATATATATGAGCGTATATGCATATATAGAATGCATATATAAATATATATTAAACATATATACATATGAGAGTATATGTATATATATATGGATTATATATACTGAATAGATAGATATCAAAATTAAGAGGATCTGTATACAAGTGTATATACACTATATAAAACTTATACACACATATATGTGGGAAGTGAAGAGGGGAGGGAGGGGCTTAATGCACCGGAAGTGATGACATGGCCGAGAGGACGGAAGTGGTTACTTTGTCTCGATCCTCTTCTGCAACAGAGACAACAATGAGCAACGGACAACACAATGGAAAGACGCAGACACGCTTCACGTCAGCATATCCATTGCCATCCACGGCTATAGCGTCATTGAACCACAAATACACAAACCCCTCCGCACTTACAAACACGCAGAAACATTCAGACCCACAAATTCATGGATTCATCTACAAATGCATGCATAAATAAATCATACTGAGCACATTTTATACTCAGTGTCTTCAAGCACGCGTATACCTACATGCCTACCAAGCTCGTTGTCTGCACGACCCCTATGAAAATTTAGCATATTCTACTTGTTTAAAAAACGTTTATAATTGGTGATTTTATCTTTATATATATATATATATATATACGATAGCACCTGACTGATTCACTTGAGTGGATTTTTGTTAAGCTATATGGAATGCCTATAATGATACCAAAAAGCATCGGTATAGAGGAAAATGTCATTATGGCTTACAGGATTAACGTGGAGTATTTTATCGAACGAGTTAAAGGTGCGACATACGTATTCACGTTTCAGTGATATACATAAGCTTAGTCCTGATGTGATTGCGTCAGCGTGTCTTGCGTAGAATCGGAACAGGCGTATGGATACAAATATGTGAAAAAAGTCCCAGGGTAAAAATTGTACGAAAAGATCAGACGGAGCTCGTGGCGCATATATAACTGAGGTTTTAACTGTATATATTTGCCTACATACATATATGCATATATGCATATATATATATCGCGGCTATAGAGAATAGTCAGCGTGCATCAAACGAATCTGAGCTATAATAATGCATATAGATAGATGCTTCGCAATAAAAGTCGTTTCGTTGATGTATTTGTAACTTAGCAGTTCATGCGAAGCTTCCTGTCCTCATGAGGCCAATTCGCCAGCACACACTGTGCAGGATATAGACCTATGCATTCGTGTTCTATACAGAACTGCAACATAGAGCTGCATGTGGTTTCTCTGCTTTATCTTTTTCTCAAGCTTTTTGCAATAACTATAGTTGTGCGAAAACTTGACATACAATCAAGTTTTTCAGGTTTCTCCTGGAAATTCTCAAAGATTTTAAAGCACAAATGCATCTACAAATTTTACATCGAGGGTCTATTTTACGCATTTGTTGGTTATAGCCCCTATACGTATGTGGTTGGAACCAACTGCTGTAAATTAACAATTGTGTTCCGTTTCGGAACCCCGTTCAGTTTAAAACTGTAATCACCTTCCTCCAGAACGAAAGACGAATGAATAAGAAAACAATATCTTTTATGAAAACACTTCAACGTTAAACAACCGATGGTTCTGATTAAGACAGACTTTTGCCGGATAGAACTTCCCTGCCATATACACCTGGTTGGCGATTGTCAGGTTTTATGTCGCGCGCGTCCAAACAATAACGCCTTCAACTTGCTAACAACTTTCCAACCGAACATGTCACGGCACAACGTTGTTCCAACCACCACTATAACTTATAGAATTTTAGAATCTCTATAGAAAAAGCTACGCATCGGCGTTTTATTATGCTGGACAATTACCAAAGGCCTTGATTGTAATGCCCTGCAAACTATGCAACCAACAGAAAACACACATTTCTGCAACACGCTTGCGTCGACTACATACACACCTCGCTGGCAGTTATTCGCCTACGAAAGATCGAAATATATTTATATTGGCGTTTGCATTAAGTATTGTCCCGCTGGCTGACTGCGTCCGTTCGTTGCCGACTGATCAGGTGGAATACGCGACGCAAAACCGCCCAGCGACAATGAACATACTAATGACATAATCAGCGCACTGGACGATAATAGCAGACGTTATCCGCTTATAGCGAACCCTGCCGACTTAATTGTCAAATCGGATTCCCTTCGTTCATCTATTGTCAGACTCGCATGGAAGCTAATATTAACAAGATCGGACAGCGGATGCAGAAAGGTAGGCGCGGGAAAGCTAATGATCCGCATTCACAACTGACTGACTGATACCCGATAATGAAGTCCAATATATTTGTGTATACTGCAGCGACGAACGGCTAATGCACTTTCCGGAGCTCCTCGGTTTATGCGCTGAGTGATGGGGTCATACTTTGGCGCACAGTTGCACAGAGGTGTGCGCAATGACGTCTGAGCTGTGTTGCACTAATTGGACGCTTCAGCCAAGCCTGTGGAACCAGCGCAAACGGATGGAGATGTCGGCCAACTTACAGCATCGATGGCGGAACGCAGAGAACCATCGGATGAATGGAAACGTTGACCAATTCGCGAGGACATGAGGACAGATGCAGAGACTCGCCAAGAGAGTCCAGTCAGGAATAGGTTTGTAAGAAGCCAAAGACGGATGGAGGTATTGGTTAACTTACGACATCGAGTGAGGAACGTGGAATCCAAGAAGACAGATGGCAGCACCAACCAATTCGCGACGGCATGAAGACAGATGGAGACACACGCCAACTTAATTAGGCCAGTCAAGGATGAGCTTGGTAGAAGCGAAGGACGGATGGAGGTGTCGGTCAACTCTGGACCCACTGTCTCATACAATGTATCTGATAACTGTGTGAAAGTGAGGCCAGTGTGGTCCGCCTTCTCATAAAGTCGTCTTCATGACAATCGATCACTCATTATGAAATCAGTTGATCACCAGATCGATAACCCATGATGAAATCAACTGATCACCAAATCGACGCAACGCCTTCCAATGATACCAGAACCAATTAGACAGACCAAACGAAGAGGCGCAATATGAATGGGATGCTGCGGTTGCAGTTACAGCCTACCACCAATCGATTGATCGATCATCAATCGATTGATCGATCAAACACCAAATTAACAATGAAACGATGTCTCTAAATCAACTTGCAGGTCAATCACCATTCACTGTCCAGTCATCTCCATCGCTCTATCTCCATCATGCACGAACTCATTCAACGATTACGCGGTCACGCGGCCACTCATAATCAACTATCAATTCAATCGATGCTAGACGAGCAGCCAATCAAATAATTATACCTCTAATATTTACTTCAATTACCAATTAATAATTTCCTGGCAATTCTAAAGCACCCCTAGGACCTTTGAATGATGTCAAATGTCTGTAGAAACGAAAAGTTACTATAGTCGAATGACCTCAAGTAGGATTCAGGAGAATAATTAAATATCCATTAATATTTCCTGTCCATAAGCCACGTGCACATACATTACTACTACTACTGCTGCTGCTGCTGCCACTACTACTGCTACTACTACTACAACTACTACTACTACCACTACTACCACTACTCCTACTACTACTTTCTGAACCGGTTGCCCGTTCAGTTCCATCATGCATGACGCCAGTTATATTGCATTAAATTTTGAAATACCCAGAGCGCCATTATCTCTTCCAACTTTTGAATCGATGTCGGGCCAAAAGTCCTATTCGCAATTCTCAGAAAATTGATAAATTTTCATTGGATTAGCTGAACATCTGTCAGTAAATTGAAGTATAACTATGAACATAAATGTAAGTATGAATGTATATATAAATAAACATATGAATATAAATACATATATTGTAACTGTGACTTGTAATTGCAATCACAGATTTATACAGCGCCTCTTCAAGAGAAACTCATCAGGGGCGCTCCAGATATGATTAAACGAAGCCAAGATCGAACAAATTGGAGCAAAAAAGAGCAAGAAGCTTATGTCATAGGTTGCTAGGCAACTTATTCCAGAAATTTTGACCAGCCATACCGAAATAGATATGTAAATGTAATGTACATGTATAAACATATGAACACATCACAGTCCAAATCAGCCAGCAGAGCGACTGAAGCAAAAGCAGTGCTGTTATTTGCGAGATCGGTTTTGTTTACGGCTACAGAGGTGGCCTATGTTTATGATACCTACAAGATGTAATCACGCCGAGCAATCTGCTTCTCCTTCTCTGTTTGTCTGTCTGTCCGTCCGTCTGTCTCTCTCTGTCGCTCCATGTTTGAGTTTCGCAAGTTGTCTTCTGCCTGTCGAACGGACGGAAATGAGGAGCATCGCCGACTGTTTTGACGAAGAAATCCTTAGTCACCGATTATTAAGTTACACCAGCCATCTGTCGACGATAATGTTATCTAACGTGGAAGGACTTGGACGAAATCGAATTAAAGGCCACAATGAAGACGACGGAGCTTTGTAGGCGGATTACTAGGACGGATGGACCAGTCTCGGTTACGCTGGAATGGATTTCTGTCACGGCTGTCGACTCAAATCATATCAGAGATAGAATGGGAATTCTATAGACCAAAACCACGTTAGGTGAACCTAAGGGTTGTATCGATGATATCATTTTAGAGATCGAGAGATTTCTTAGCGCAAAACTGTGTATTATATGAGCATTAGGGTTGTTTTTAGCTCACCAATTTTAAATATCATAACACAGATGGAGGAGAAATTTTACAGAGCAAAAGCCCGTTATATGAGCCAGGGTTGTTTTAAAATCAGCAACGATAGCCTATGTGCCAATAGTGAATATCTAAGGATAGCTAAGGATTTATTTATGCAGCACGGTCATAGAAATCTCCGATAGTACATGCCAGCAGAAGAATTCGGTCTCCGTACCAAACCCATGAACACGATTAACGGTTGAAACTTTAGAGGGAAGGCGTATTATTAGTACTTTAACCTGAAGTAGGAATGATCCTTCGTGAATAAAAAATTAGGTAAAGGAATAGGTGTGTTGCAAATGGAAAAGCTGGCCCATTGACTAACTGACTGACTGACTGACTGACTGACTGACTGACTGACTGACTGACTGACTGACTGACTGACTGACTGACTGACTGACTGACTGACTGACTGACTGACTGACTGACTGACTGACTGACTGACTGACTGACTGACTGACTGACTGACTGATTGATTGTCTGTCTGACTGAAGTTGTCTGTTTAGTATCATCGTCATATAAGCCGGAAGGAGTGATGATAGATGAGTGCGTGGCATGAGGCGTAAGGGGCATCGTTTCCGGCGTCTCCCCTTGTGTTCCATTATCCCTGATCATATCCTGCAGCGAAAGGCAGACGCAGGGGGAAGAGACCAGTGGAGCACACACAGCAAAAACTCGATAAAGGGAGAATGGCAAAGGTGGAGTTTGAGAGAGATGGAGAGAGATGTGAAGAGAGACAGAGAGAGATGTAAGGGAAGAGAAAAAGGGAAGAGACAGAGAGAACAGAATAGAGATAATGTGAAAAGAGGAGAGAGAAAGGAAGAGAACAATGTAAGACAAGGTAGAAAGAGGATAGAATAAGAAAAATATTGAGACAATAAGAAAGAGATGGACAGAGAGAGAGAGAGAGAGAGAGAGAGAGAGAGAGAGAGAGAGAGGTGGGAGAGAAGAGAAACAAAGAGAGAAATAGAGACGAAGAAATATGGAAGATAGAGGCGAAAAAGAGAACCTGAGGAAGAGAAAGGGAAGAAAAGAGAATGATAGTAAGAGGATAGGAGATAGAGTGAGAGAGAGAGACAGAAAGAAACAGACAGACAGACAGATAGAATGAGACAGACAGACATACATACAGAGAGAGAGAGAGTGAGAGAGATAACAAGAAAGGCTAAAACACCTACTGTTTTGGACCACAATACTCTCTAACGCTTGTACACCACCTAGTGGCAATCGGATGCTGTGTTTCTGCATATCCGCCTACCTGTCTGTCTGCATATTTGTCTACCTGTCTGCATGCATGTATCTCAACTGATCAGTCAGTGCAACGCGCATATCTATTTGTAAACAAGTGGATGTAGGACTGAATGAATCCAGATTGTCTTGCATGAAGAACACGAGCGATGTGTCATAGGTCATGCGCTCTTAATTCTTCTTCAATTAATCTAAGCTACGAAGGAGAACTGGACGAGCAAAATAAGTCGACGATTCAAGTGCAAATCAGACGAATTGTCTTCGTTAATTTATGACTGAACTGTAACAAGTTAAATACAAAAACAAAAGCCCCTGAATCCGTAGCACTTCAATCTGTCGCTTACCGCCATTTCAGTTCTCTTTCGCTTATATCTTTATAATTTCGTTCCATATTTATATTGTGCCTTTATTCTCGTTATTTTGTTCTGCATAGATATATCGCATGTGTGAGTATATGCACACAAGTGATCTCACGCGTGCATGTAATTCTCACATGTGCGCATCTAGGTGTTCTAAGCGTTTACCCAGCAGATGTGGGATTGTAGTTTTAACTGACAATGTTCAAATGACGTCACTTTTTCCAGAACTAGTTCTTATGTTCACTGTCTTTGCTTTCCATTCCGCAGTTCGTGTGAGAAATTTTGTTCTCGGTTTAACATATTTTATGCATTCATTCATTGACCAATTCATTAGCCCATTCGCCCATTAACTTAACCCAATCCCGTTCACCAGTTCATTCATTCACCCATTCATTCACCCATTCATTCACCTATTCATTCACCCATTCACTCACCCATTCACTCACCAACTCGCTCACTCGCTCACTCATTCACTCGTTCACCCATTCATCCATTCACTCATCCATTCATTCACCCATCCAATCATCCATTCATTCATTCACTCATCCATTCACCCATCCAATCATCCATTCATTCATTCACTCATCCATTCATTCACCCATCCAATCATCCATTCATTCATTCACTCATCCATTCATTCACCCATCCATTCATCCATTCATTATGGTTCATACCCTGGGTTTATGTCTGGCGTTTCTGTGTTCAAGTGATGATGTGTTTGCTCCGTTGATCGATCATTGTTACAGGATTACAGAACGGTATAAGCCGGGCCTTGCAGCACACGCAGACTTGTTACATTTGGCGCCTGAATCGGACCGTGTGTCTGTCCGGCTATGTGCATGTGCACGTGTATGTTTGCATGTACACTTGTATACTTCTATGTGAGCAAACGTTTCCATCTCTCTGACGGACGGAGATCGACATTGGCTGTCGAAGTCGACAAAACAAAGTGAGGCGCAGAAAGTGCCTCGGCCATTGAGACACTTTGCGGGTCAATATTTTCGCCATTAGTGATAGTCGAGGGACACAAGTGAGAGGGAGGCACAAATAGAACGGGATGGGAGGCAGGAAGGGAGGAAGGGGTCCGTATATTCAGAAACCAATCCATCAGCTCCATCCGTAAAATTTCCGCTTATCCTATACAACACGATTACGTACGTTACCGAATATAGGCCTACACATGCATTCACACAATCATGCAGACATCGTCAGCCAATTACGATCAGACGCTCTACTTTAGCCTAAATTTATAACAATACTAGCCTAAAATTAGACCTAAAATTACGGTACGTACACGTGGATCTTAAATGGCGTGGCACCCATTCAAACGGCCAGCGGTGGTGAAGGATGTTATCCGGTAAATTCATTGAAAAATGAACAGGATCGGGGTGACATATACGGGCGCTATAAGCTACGCGTACATTTAAATTTACTGAATCCTGTCATCTTTTTGTTAATTCTTTTTCATCGTTGCTCTGTTTAATGTGGAGTTGTATGAAACATTATATGAGAGCTTAGATGTCCATATTTCTACCAATCCATAGTAGTTGATAAAGCATTAATATAATATAGTTATTGCCTACGAATATAACCATAGATTATATAGCGCTCGATTCTCTAAGCAAAAGGAAGGCAGCACATAAATGCATGAATCTGATCAGAAGGATATTCTGACTGAACTCATATCAGTCAAAAGTATTATAGGTGCATCAGTGCAGTGACAGCCTTTAAACTGTTCTCTCTCCCCAGGATAGGCTGTAGCGCTTCCTTAAGAGGTGCTATATAAATGTACCCGAATGAACGAATAAAAGAATGAATGAATGTATGAGTGGAAGGATGGATGAATGAGTGAATGAATAGATGAATGAACGAATGGATGAATGGTTGAATGAATGAATACACGAATAAATGATTGGATGGATGAAAGGATGGATGAATGGATGGATGAATGGATGGATGAATGGATGGATGGATGAATGAAGGAATAAACGAAAGAATGGCTGGATGAACGAAAGAAAGGATGAATGAATGGATAGATGGATGAATAAACGAATGAATGAATGGATGAATGATTGATTGATTGATTGAATAAAGCTGCTTGGAACCGATAATTAAACCTTTGCTTAAAACTACACATGTATTTTTATTACGTTACCGTTTATTGATAACGAGCATGCATACACTGTTTCGCTTGATCCACCTCAACACACATTCGCAGCCCATCTTATGTCGTCCTTCTTTAGATCAGTTAAATATATGAGTGCAGCGTTTGTGAGGGATACTTAAAGCGGCGCTACATAAGAGACCTCTATACAGGCGTATTAGTTACGCGGTTAGATAAATGTTTATTGGGCAAAATGGCCGCCTTTATAGACGAAGTGTGTGTTACGCGCAGGCGTGCATGCAGCTATTGAGACGGTAACCAGACCGCCTCAGATCTATATCCAGTTCGGTTGACGGTAAATTTTACCTTTATCGGACAGTGTGCAGGTGCTAATTCGACCCCCTCGTTGGTCATCAAGGTGTGCGCATATGCCCCGCCTTCCTCAATCTCCCCTCCACGAGTAGGGAAAGAGATTTCTTGTGTCAGGTGAGATGACGCCGGCTCGGTTTCTATGGAACCCCTTTCCACGTATATATATACTGTATATATATATATCCAGGCAACATATATGTATATAACCATACCTATATATATGCATCACAAGATCAGCACATATGCATATGTATATATATATGCTTGTATATACATTTATGTATGTGTTTGTATATATGTATGCATATATATTTATATATATGTATATATATACGTGTGTGTGTGCAGAATGTCCGGAGGTAATAAGATTCCTCTTTAGATTAGTCGGTGCGTCGTCCAGCTGAGCCCCGTCGAAAGCAAAACAATATTATTTTATGGCGGATTATGGGCTTTATATAGCTCCGCAAGAAGTCATAATAACATACACTCCTCCTCCTCCTCCTCCTACTCCTCCTCCTCGTCGTCGTCGTCGTCCAGGGCTGCTGCACGCATGCGCGGCCGCCAACGAGGACCGAAGAATAAAGTCTCGTTCTCTTCTGTCTTGTATTATAAGGGCGAATTTCTCCTTCTCGCTCTCTAACGTTTCTTTCACCTATATATATATATATATATAAATAAATAAATATATATATATATATATTATACACGTTTATGCATGTGGTCTTAATAAATATATGGTCTAAATAAATTATATATGGTCTTAATATATCTGTACATGTTAATATATATTAAGGTATAATGAATATGTTAGGCTGAAACATTAACCGTATATACACGAAGGCCTATCTACATGAAAATGTATAGCGACTATTATGAAGAGATGTATATATATACACATGTTTATATGTATGCCAATTTACGATTACACACTAAAATATATAGACTTGTAATATAGGCCAAATTATACAGAAATTATGCTTCTTCTGTATACTATCTAAAAAATTGTGTGGAGAATCGGTCTAAAAGTGTTGATGTCGGGCTAATCAGCCACGTAGATTTCTCTGCAGCAATTTTTTAGACGTTCAGCTGTCTACGCTAGTGTATACAAAATTTGCAACCGAGTGCTGCACATCTGGGCCGAGCAGCCCTTCTCGCTGCCACAGACATCCCCACAGACATTCCCCATGCACGTCCTTGGAAAGTTCCAATAATTTTAGTGGTCCCTGGGGTCCTCTAACAACATGTGGAGCATTCCACCATTTGATAGGGCGGAGCCAAACCACCGATTACAGGTGGTGAAAAAGTCCACCACTGCAAACATGAAATACTCCGCCATTTATTGATGAAATAGCCAACAGCTTTTCAACCGTTCTTCATAGCACAGGCCATTGTAACCCCAAATCAATTTCGTAGCCCCCCCTGCGCTTTCTCCAGCTTTTCTATGTCATGTTTCAGATATGGATTCCATACCCGGGTACAACATTCCAACAGTGGTCTCACAAATGAATTGTACAGTCGCGGTATTTTATCTTTGTCTCTGCTAACTATTGTCCTCTTAATCATGCCTATAAGGTTGAGCTAGCCTTTTGCTGCTTCAGGTCATTCAGTTCATTGAAAAAGGAACAGGGTCAAGGCCATACGGTCGCTATAGAAAACGCCTACATTTATATTTTACTACACTACGGAAACCCCATAAATCTTGGATACTGAATAAAGATATCTTTCGATTGTAGGATGCACAATTGTTCATGTTTTTTTCCACGAGCGCCTGTTTTCTCTGGTGTTCTCAATTCCCTGCAACACTGCAGACATGGTTGTGAGAACTTCAACCGAACATCTGACAAGTTTCCGTTAATAATATAATCGTTATTACATGTGCGCAGTTATGAAGCGCCTCTTTAAGAGAACTCCTTAGAGATGCTCCCGATCTGACAATACAGGACCACGATCAAACAGACTGGTCTTCAAACGCTGGCGAAATAGAGGCAGAGAAACGACAGGCAGTATATTGCATTATGGAAATACGGGATGGGGGAACAATTATATCACCCCGAGCGAAGAAATCTGCGGCTAGGTACGGATGACACTGAAATTCATAGCTCTGTAAGATAAGATGGAGTGCAAAAGTAACGACATGTCAAAATATTAAGGACGTGACTTCAGCAAGAACTCATATGATATGTATCAATGAATTTTAAAGAAATCGATACACAACTAATCCAGCTTTTGCTCTGCGTGAGACCACAGTGTTTTAATGAATGTATTTCTTGACTGTGCATCGAATACTACTATACATGCTTCGAGATGGCCCATATGTTATACGGGCTCATAGAATATCTCCTATAAAACATCGATGATGAAATGTTAAATGATGTGTAAGTATATATGTGAATATTGCCAACGGTAAGTTAAACTTCATTCTTTCTTTAAGTGTCATATCCATACTGGATAGAGTGATCTGTCATGCCAAGTTTTTGCAATACACAAAAATACAAAAAATTAACTTACGTTAAGGAAATTGTAAAAATGCCGGAAAGATCACTGGAAAAGCAATTAAGTAGGCCTATATGCAATGCTAAATGTTGCGTACATTACTGCAAGCAAGAAATACAGCAGTGTCGTTGTTCGCTTCTCCTCCTCATTTGGTGGGACTTGTCTTAGTAAAAGGTTACAAAGTTTGGATTTCAATAGCATGTTTTAGATCATAATATTATGAATAACCACAAAAAGTTTAGTTATGGAGGCCTGGCTACGCGTTTAGAAAGCGATTAAGAGGTCTATAGTTTGCTTACTTTGCTATAGCAGTCATTTACCCTTGATGGGATGGCCAACGGGATGATTTTTTAACACGGTTTCACTTGAAGCGATCATCGGTTGATGTCGTTTGATATATAACGGCGCTATAAAAGTCATTAGATTAGATAGGCCATTGTTGGAAAAGTGGAGAAAAAGATGAGAGGCAAATAAGGATATACGGAGGCAGAAAATATACAAACACCTAAGGATACTGACAGAGAGACGGATATCCAGACACGCAGACTGAAACAGAGAGAGATAGATAGATAGATAGATAGATAGATAGATAGATAGATAGATAGATAGATAGATAGATAGATAGATAGATAGATAGATAGATAGATAGATAGATAGATAGATAGATAGATAGATAGATAGATAGATAGATAGATAGATAGATAGATAGATAGATAGATAGATAGATAGATAGATAGATAGATAGATAGATAGATAGATAGATAGATAGATAGAGATATACATGTGGGAGTGAGTGTAAGAGGGAAGGAGAGCGGAAGGTACGGATAGACGGAGGAAAGCAGAATGAGAAAGTGACAGATCAAAAGTGACAACAAGCATCAGAAGGAGACAAGAAAGGCGTTCATGCAGTAAATTCTTTGATTTCTTAACAACATCAACAAACGCAATTCTAGGAAGGGGCATAAGGATTGTTGTCTACACGTTGCGAACTAACGAAGATATAGTCCACAACATGTAGGCTATAGAGGACTCCGTGATGACTGCGTCGCCCTCTGCGGCCCATCCACAAACACACACATACACCCACATGTGGCATATATACATTGAATCGAAGCATGCCACAAACAACGAGCCATGCAGTAGATCACTTATGAACAGGTTGTGGAGGCTATAGGATGGATCCTTTGCCTGCATGACAACGGGATGGGTCGGCCGAGCTGTTATGACTCTCCAACTGACCAGATCCAGTCTCTCCCTCGAACACTAAACGAGGGACGTCTGAGCTGATGACTCGGTCGGACGTCGTATAAATAAGCGAATTATTCTTCTCCTTCTCTCTCTATACCTCCTCGCTTCTTTCTCATCCGCCAAATGGTCGTGCTTTATAAGAAGTCACGCCAGTTGTCGGAAACGTCTGTTTCTTTCTCCATGCAACACCATACAAGCGCTCTTCCCTATCTCTGTCTGTCTGTCTGTCTGTCTGTCTGTCTCTCCGTCGCCACTTTTTTCTTTGTCCGTACAGCGTTTCTCCATACAACATCTGACAAATGTTCATCTTCCCCCTGTCTTCTCATTCTCCCTCTGTCTCCAATCTCTTTTTCATCAACTGTCAACTCTCTCTTCCCTAATTATCGCTCGCTCTCTTTCACACTCGCTCTGTCTGTTTCTTAATCTGTCTGCTTCTCTCGTAATCTATCTTCTGATGACTCTATATTCTACCCATAAGTATATACATTATATATTTTATTATGTTTAACATAAAACCCATATTAGCAACATAAACAGAAGTTTCTTCCAACAGTTGGCCATAGTTAAAAGTTCGTGTGGAAACCCAAACTATAACGTAAAACAACAGGAAGCTCCTAGTCTCTGCTTAATCCATTGTTTCTTGTCCTTCAGTTTGACCGAGAAGCACGAAAGCGACCAGCCATCGTCGTCTGTCGGCTACGGTCACCTGGATGAGGAGGAGGCGGACGAAGAAGTCCATGCTACTAGCGGAAAGTCATGGTCCATTGATTCTCCCAAGGTCCAGCAGCTGACCAAGAGCATCTCGACCACTGGACAACCTGTGGCCAAAGGGAAGGGCTGCTGTGGAGGCTGCTGCTCGGGGCAGATATGCAGCACTCGGTTCCAGATGGCTTTGCTGAGCAGCGTCGGCTTCTGCATTTCGTTTGGCATCCGATGCAACATGGGAGTGGCCGTCCTCCAGATGACCAGCAACCGGACGCTGAGCGACGGAAACACGACATTCATGAAGGCCAGTCTCAACATCATCATCGTCGTCGTCTTCATCATCATTATCATCATCATAATCATCACTACCACATCCATCATCATCAGGTATTCTTTATCATCAACATAATCATCAACAGCAGCAAAACAACAACATCGAATTCGTTCACCATCAGCAGCAGCAGTAAGAGCATAAACAAGACTCCACTACTGTCGGCATCGTCATCATCATTACCGTCATCATCATCATCATCATCACCACCACCACCATCACCATCAAACACTGCAACAACAACAACAACCTCCACCACCACCACCACCATCAAACACAACAACAACAACGTGGACAACAGTGCGTGTCATAACACTACAAACAATAATATACCAACTGCTAAGAGAAGTTAATAAAATAACTCATTAATTTGATGAGCAATTAATTAGTAGTTAAAGCGCATGGGGCATGGCAGCAAATGGGAGTGGGGCACTCTTCTCATCGCTAAATTATCTGCCTCTGAAGCAGCCAGACAATGTTTATATGCACCAAGTCTGGATACACAATGAATTACAACAAATACAACAGTGCTTGCGCTATATATATATATATGGAGCTATATATACAATAGTTCTTGCGCTATATATATAGCGCAAGCACTGTTATATATATAGCGTCATATATACATATAGCTGTGCATGTAATGCATCTATGAATTACATACGGACGAAGCGGTGATGTGGTCATGCTAGACTGAATTCGCAAATCAATGGTGCGTGTCATGCCCGTGTTGATCGATATGTTTAATAATAGGCTTGAAGCCAGCTCATTAGCAATATCGATGAAGTTCCGTTGTGCCAGAGCGACGCGCCAATTCACGGCTGAATGACTGATGAGTTTCTGCTGCTGAATCCTCCTCCGCCTTCACCACCGTGACCATTATCCCTCGTGTCTTTCAACTGCACCCTCCCCCACCGCCGTCATTCTCTCGTATATATGTATATATATATATGTGTATATATACATATATTGCATATATATGTGTGTATGTACGTGCATACATATCTGTATATATGTATACAATGATATATATTTAAATGCACATAAATTTATATGGGCCTACATGCATGTTGGCATCATCAATGCAAATGGTCGTGCATTTGTCTTTGCGACTTAGCTTTATGGTAGCAGAAGCATTGAAATAATTTCTCATTTGCATTAAGACAATTGCAAGAGCAAATCGGGCCTTTGAATGATGCCGCAGGCGGAAGTACGGTACAGGCTTTGTTTGTATGTATGTATGTATGTATGTATTCATGTATGTGTGTATGCATGTATGTATGCATGTAGTAATAGTAATAAAGTATAATAGTAGTAGTAGTATTGCTATTGTTAGTTCTACTGGTAGTGTGAGGCAGTTAGTAAGTGTTCTTACTGTTGTTAGTGTTAGTGCTAGTACTAGCGGGTAGTGTTATTGTGAGTGGGAGTGGCAGTGTTAGAATTCTACGAACAATACACGTTGACTAAGTTAATACGCCGCTTCTGAACAGGTCATTTCGCCCTGCTTGTACTTCCAACAGCACATGTGGAAGTAGGCCTAGAAGCATGGCCACACGAAACTGTTCAAAGCATTTCGTTTGTTCAGCACCGGGTTTGCTGCAGAAAAGCTGCGCATATAGCGCTACCCTGTATAGACTTACATCCGGAACCACAGTGTTTTTCAGGTTCAGAATAGAATGTCGCCCTCTTGGAATTCTTCTACGTCATTCCAGCTCCTTCTAATTGCCCATAATTCTGGTTCTCGATTATGTATAATATTTATAATTCTATGTAGAATTTTTTATAGTTTTGGCTCTGTGACGCCGAGCCATAGCATGCTCACACAACTATTTTGGGCAACGGAGAAATCTACCTATTCTTATAGATTATATCGAATACAATGTATAATGTTGTCCACCTTACGTCTGTACTTGACTGAGGTTGGCTCACGCAACTTTTAAACACTTCCGGGGTCACTTTAGCACTGTGCTGTGTTAGTTACCAGTTGGCTATATGAAGCCTTGTTTCACTGTTATGTAGAAGCCGGAGTTTGATTGGACACCTGGCACCATTGGAATCGTGGATAGTTCTTTCTTCTGGGGTTACCTTGTCACTCAGATTCCTGGTGGATACCTGGCCTCCAGGTTGCCTGCTAACAGGTAAATGACATGGAAAATCACGTTTTTTTGACAGTAGCGTTAATTGATTAGTGACAACAGTTGAAATTATGATGGACAGCTCGAGGAAACCTAATCGAAGGACTGATGCAGGTAAGAAGTGGTCAACAACTGTAGGAGGTGTGGGTTTACCCGAAACACTTCTGACCGTTTCTTAGATCTCCAATCCTCCGAAATATATGGCTGGTATTTTCCACCCACATTTACTCGTCTATAAATACATATTTGAGTATATAATGTTATATGTATATATAGACCTATATATATATATACGTCTACATCTTCATCTTAGGTCTACATCTCAACTGGTTCTGTGCAAAGAATCGTGTCTTCCAAATTAAATATTTGCTTGCAGCGTCCATCAGTTGTTGCCTTAATGTGCGTTACCATAACGACGCGATTGGAGTTTACACTGACGAACAATTGTTTTCTATACTAATCTAATCTATACACTTTACAGATTAGATTAGTATAGAAGATCTTTCCCTATGTGCACGAGGAACATAAAATCACATCCTGAAATTGAAGAAGCGAACAACCAACTTTTTGCATATTTTATATTATTTATGACATGCTACCTCAGATTGTCTCATATTGATTGACTGCAATGGATTCATTAAAGGATTCTTAGTCTCGTGGGGCCATGATATTATCGAAAATGCCTTTTCTACACTCGACTGAAAACTTGACTGAAAACGCAGTAATCAGTTTATAATATATATGATGCACAAATATTCATCCATTACGAAGTTCCGTTTTAGAGTTGCATGATTTATTAGTCCGTTTGCGCAAACAGGTCTCCAGTTTGATTAATAAAGGAATCGATGCAAACGCCTTATTTGATTGTTTTTTCAACAGATTTCCTTACGAAGTTTAAAATGCATGTTGCAATCCGTGAATTCTATCTGTGTGTTTTGTATTCAGGATATTTGGCACGGCGATTGCCGTCTCAGCCTTTCTGAACCTTCTTCTACCCGGCGCCTGTAGGGTCCATTACGGTCTTGTCATGTTCGTACGGATTCTCCAAGGCCTGGTCGAGGTCAGTAGCGGTTCGTTTCAGGTTGTAACTGTTTTGGGTGGCACATGCGGTGGCAGATCGTTAATGTTGCAAAGAAAGGTTGTCGAGTTGCTAAATTACTGACGAGTACTACTAAATATTGTGCAATACAGTTGTGATGGGCTTGCCTATTGGACTGCTTCGATAAGTATAATTAACATACTTGCCTAATGGACTGCTTCGATAATTATTATTAACATACTTGCCTAATGGACTGCTTCGATAAGTATAATTAACATACTTGCCTAATGGACTGCTTCGATAATTATTATTAACATACTTGCCTAATGGACTGCTTCGATAATATTTTAATTGACATTTTACATGTATATCATGGCCGTGGCTTTTTGTCCAATGGGTGGGATAGTCTAGTGGTTAACGTGTTAGATTGTCACCCAGATGTTGGGGGTTTAACATTAATCCCTGCCGGGGCAGAATGATTTTAGAGAATACTGCTTCACTTGCATTATCTGTCGAACTCAGCTATAAGCCGAAAATGAGTATGTATATACTGACGGTCTACTGTCGGTGGGAAGACCAGACGGCAAGGAAGGCCACCCTAGACTAAGACTTTCGCTGTATAACATTAACCCTATCTGAGTCTGGTGTTGCAGTGACCAGTCAGACCCTGAAAGGAAAGCGCTACAAAGTCCAAGTATCTGATGTGACATATCTGAATCTATCATTAGGTTCGCACTCCCCGATGGTCATATGGCCCCTCTGCTGAAATCCTGGGTCCATCCCTTGGCCCCACTGGTGGAGGCGCCCATGAATATATATCACAATGATAGATCAATAATACGGATATACGGCTTATTCGGTAGATGTAAAATTATGAAATGGTATACAGCAAAATGTCAATTTTTGCGAATTACATCGGACTAAAATGTCCGTCATTTTATCAGAAATAACCGGCTGGGAAAGGTCACATTCACGGCACAGAGACTGCGGTGGTCTCTGAGCCCCCAATTGATTTATCTTGTCCTGTGCTCTAATTAGGCCTATCCCACGGGATGCACGTAACTCCTATTCAATCAGCTGGAACTCCGATCTGCGGGGGGGGGGGGGCATATGCACTGGCCATGCATCTCTTGAGGCTAACTCAGAGGTTATGACCTGTCTGTCGTTCGCTCACTTTTCAAGACGGTTAACATGTAACGATTTCACTTAGATAGGGCGGCAAGGGCCTCGCGTGACGAGAAAAGACCGTCTAGCCAAATCGGGTCTTCGTACTATCGGATCGATAACATCCGTCCAACAAAACCTGATCAAAGCAGGTGCATAATGAGAATAATCACCCATATGTCCCCTCTGGGTGAAATACTGGCGCTACAAAAACGCGCAGTAATACCACATGCGAATACGCAGACGCATGGCGCATCATCGATAATATTGTCCGACGGCGCGAGGAAAAAGAGTGCGCACTAATATTACAAGTTGCACGCGAAAAAGTCGTTATATGCGTATATGCACCATATATATATATATACATATATATATGTATATATATGTATATATATGTATATATATGTATATATATGTATATATATATATAGTGAATTTGAGAGATGATGAAACGTAGTGGCAGTCCTGAAGGCGATCTGTCATGAAAGGCAGTCGAGGGACGAAGAAAAAAGGGGAAGAAGGTAAAGAAGAAGGAGAAGAAGGGGAGAAGAAGGGGAAAGAAGAAGGGAGAGAAGAAGAAGAGGAAGGGGGTTAAAGGCGATCGGAAGAAGACATAGATCAATAGATCGACTCGACTTCCTGTCCTGTCTCAGGTTTTTAGACGATCGTCTGCTTCGTAGCTACAGGTAACGACACTGGCGGGAAAAAAGACAGTCACGTGACTTCCTGCCATGCTCGATGCAGGCTATGTATGCATACACGACTCTGTACTTTATATTATATTTTTGTATTTGTCAATTTATATAACGCCTCTTTCAGAACAAACTACTCAGGAGCGCTCCCAGTAATAATAATAATAATAATAATAATAATAATAATAATAATAATAATAATAATAATAATAATAAATAACAAATAAATAATAATAACAACAACAATAATAATTAATAATATTAATAATTTTTTAACCCGGAAGATTATATCCAAAGGGTAAGTTGAAAAATAATTAGTAATAATATTATTATTATTATTTTATAATTATTAAATTTATTACTATTATTATTTTATATTAATATACGCAATAGTTTAGTCACTGAAGTGGGTTAGCGCGCTGGACTGACAACCCATAAGTCGGGTGTTAAAATTTCCACCAGGAAAGAAAGACTTCAAGATTTCTGCTCTACTACTCCAACTTTCTGGCGAACTCAGCTAGAGAATGGGTTCAACGACCGCACACTGTCAGTCAGAAGAACAGGCGGCGAGGGAGAGGACTGGCCGCCAACTCTAATGTCCTGAGAACTTCATACCTATGACTCTATCCCAGGTTTAGCTTTATGGGGGACTGCTCCTCTCTGTCGGTCTGTCTCGCTCTGTCTCACTCTGTCTCACTCTGTCTGTATGTCTGTCTGTCTATCTCTGACTCTTTCTCTTTCTCTGTGCATATGTATTAGTATCGACCATATATACAGATACACCTATTACATATGCACAACTAGGCTGTATATAGTTTAGGACACACAGTCTATTACATGTATGGTATCACTTTAGATAATGTGTAATTCGTATGTTACAGGGCGTGACGTATCCGGCATGTCATGGAATATGGCGTCACTGGGCTCCGCCTCTGGAAAGATCCCGATTGGCAACGATGTCGTTTTGCGGTAGGCAGCTTATATCCAAATATCCTTGGCCTTGACTTTGTCATGTGGTGAAGCAACATGAGTCACGTGATGCTGTCGCCCCTTTTACACTTGAAGAACTATGCTTTAGCACTTCAAGAACCTTAATACTGCGCCTTCAGTTAAAAGTCAGTGAACGCGCAATGTTAATATCCTATATTCCAGTTACACCCATTTACACAGCCTAAATACATAGCCTAAATATACATACATACATACACATACACACATTCATACATACATGATACATACATACATGCATATATTATACATACATACATATACACACATACATACCTACACACATACATACATACATACACACGTATACATTCATATGCATAAATACAAACATACATACATACATATATTATGCATACATACATATATTATACATACACGTACACATACACATATATACATACATTCATACACATACATACGCACATACACATACATACACCCACACATACGTACATAAAAGCATGCATATACACATACATACATACATTACCTTCTCCAAAGCACTTAATGAAAGGCATTTAGAATTTGCGATATTCGATTGTGAAGTCCATATTGACGCGCATATAACATGCTTACTTTGACGAACCACAACATTTCACAGTAAATATGAACAGCATCCTTTTGAAAAGTTCATCGATCCGGAACGCATGAACCTCTTCCACCTGCTTGTCCTCTTTTTCCTCCTTGTTCTCCTCCTCCTCCTCTATCTCCTCCTTCTCTTCCTTCTTCCCTTCCTCCGTCTTCTCCTCCACCTCAGCGCCATCTCATACTCAGCTAAAACGACTCTGTCGATGCTACGATCAAAGACACATTTGTCATGAATCTGCCTTCGAGTGTATACAACGGATCTTTCGTAACTTATGACCAGAGGGTTAATCTCCGTTTAATCGGCCGTTAAAGACGCTACTTTTATAAGACCCTGTCCGTCTATCGTCGTCAGACAAGTGATGCGTGTCGCTGTCTTAGGATCGTACGCTGGTGCCGTCTTGGGAATGCCACTGTCAGGAATCATGACAGACTACTTAGGCTGGGAATCGTGCTTCTACTTTTACGGTGAGTCCAGACACAATTAGCCATAGACGACGCCGAGAACAAGCTGTTTGAGAACCTATTGTTTAGATTCGCAGACATCATAAGCGCACATTGCTTGAACTTATGTTCTGCACGTATTATAACCAATGTTTAGATCTTTTCTCTATAGCTTGGTCTGTCAGACTCTTATTATTAGCCTGTCAGCCGTTTAAAGACATACGTTGCCAAAGCAGAAGAATTTGGTTTTGATTCTCTAAGAATCGTGTCATAATTAATATGTTAATTTGATTAAACGGAGCAATATTTTCGCTGATAAGCGTCTGAAATTCTGAATGGATGGATGAATGGCTGAATGGATAAATGGACGGTTGAATGGGAATATGGCATACATTATTATTCCAGGTATTTTGGGTCTGCTGTGGTTTGTCATCTGGTGGGTCTTTTCGGCTGAAAGTCCTGCCCGACATTCGAGTATCAGTCGAGAGGAATGCCTCTACATAGAACGCACCATTGGAGAAAACACATCTAGTGTATCCAATAAGGTGGTATTATACGCTATGGCGATATAGAAGAATACTAGCGCTATAGCAGTCATCAGAATAAATTAGCTTATCGACAGACATATGTAATCGTAATCGTAAACTCGAAATTTATGAAGCGCTACTTTTAAGATAAGCGCAGGGCACCAGCTTATCCATGAGCGCTGCGACAAGTCTGTGGGGTTGTCCAAAGAGAGAAGGAGGAGAGGAGCTGCTAGGGTGGGTTGTGGTTATAGAGGCAGCGACAGACACAGGCACGCATACAGCGACAGAGAGAGACAGAGAGAGTGGGAGAGAGAGAAAGAGAGAAACAGAGAGAGAGACAGAGAGTGGGAGAGAGATAAAGAGAGAAGCGTAGTGATAGAAAACAACAGACAATTACGTTGGCGCAGAATAAACAGTACATAGACCTATAACTGGTACATTCCAAAAGATGTGGAGGATGAACACTGATTACGCCATGAAAAGATAAGACAAAAAATGCTACACTAAATCAGTGACAGCAGTGAAACAATTAGAATACTAACACAACTGAAAATGTTAAGAATCAGCAATAAGCAATAAACTAATTTAGCTGGTTTTTCATTATACACTTTATCAGACAAAATGTAAGAGTGAAACTACAAATGTACAGTAATGGCTGCTATCGGTCAGTGCTTAACTGAAGATATCTGTCAAAACAGTGTTCACCAATTCCTGTTTTGAATACACCTTGATAGGCGACGCGGTCCTCCAGCATTCAGAGCTGGTATGTTGTGCATTGCAATCTGAGTTGTCTAAAGTCGTGTTCTATCATTGGATTAGTGTGGTTCCGTTTCCGCTTCAGTCGATTCTTCACATCCAGGACACATTTCACAGTATCTTCGCTAAAACGAGTGCCTTACCATTCCCCTTTAACCTGAATCATAAATAAAACTGCTGCCGCTGTTGAAAAACGTTGTATAATATTAATAATAATAATATTATTATTAATAATAATAATAATAATAATAATAATAATAATAATAATAACAATAACAATACTAATACTAATACTACTACTAATAATAATAATAACAATATTAATAAATTAAGGATGATGATGAGGATAATAATAATAATAATAATAATAATAATAATAATAATAATAACAATAATAATAATAATAATAATAATAATAGCAACAGTAACTTCTAATGCGCTGGTGTAGTCATTGAATGCATACAGTGATGCTTGCAGAATGTTCCGACACCCTGGAAGTCGTTTTTGACGTCGATGCCAGTCTATGCAATCATCGTCGCCAACTTCTGTCGGAGCTGGAGCTTCTATCTGATGATCATCACTCAACCCAAGTACTTCCTCGACGCCTTCAAATTCGAAATAGCAAAGGTAGGCCTAAGCCCCGCATGGTAGGCTGAAGCCGACGTATCACCCGTAAATAAATCAGGTGTTCTTGTAAACGGTATGGGGCCTAACACAAGTTCAGCCATATCGCAAAGACAAGATGAAATACTGCCTAGTCCATGTGCTTAATACAGATATGAAACCCATCTAAGATTTCTCTGGTTGGGCTTGATCGTTCAATAGCCGATAGGCTGATAATATATGATGCAGATTTTATTGAGTAGAAACTACAGATTAATTACAGTCTTACTGCAGATTAATTACAGTCTTCGATTAAAGACATTAGAGTAAAAGAACAACCTTCTGTTCAATACATTGGGGAAGAGGACAAGAAGAGAGAGAGAGAA